>CM038144.1:182235981-182835981 GCA_021437245.1 Aegilops speltoides | reverse complement strand
TCTTAGAGATGGTTTCTTCGTGAGCCTCGATCATGTCATTGGCTTCACCAAGTTGTTCCAAGAGAGCAACAAAGTGTTTCTTGGATTTGCCCTTGAGCTTACTCATAAAGGACTCAAATTCATTCACATCCTCATTAGACCCCTCATGTTCATCAATGCAACCCGTCAAAGAGGGATTAGTAATGATGGTGGTTTTGATGTTGGGGGTTACCTTGTTAGAGGCTTTGGCCATGAGGCACTTGGCGGTGATGTTCTCGTTGGGTGAATCGAAGAGAAACATCCGGGGAGTTGTGGCAATGGCAACGGATGCCATGGCCATTGCTTCACTATCTTCATCATCATCGTCATCCTCACGGTATTCTTCTTGAACCACCAACCCTCGAGTAGGAGTCTTTTTGGTGAAGTTGTTCTTGTTGGGGAAGGACTTGGCTTTGTCTTTTCGGATGAGCTTGCCACAATTGTCTTCCCGCTTCTCGTAAGGACAATCCGCAATGAAATGGCTCACATTGCCACAGTTGTAACAAGTTCTTACTCATTGCTTGCCCTTGAAGCCACTTGGGTTGGTCTTGTTGAAATTTGGCCTAAGTTCTTCTTGCTCCAAAATTGCCTTGAAGCAAGAGCCATGTGCTCATGATAATCATATTTTGTATCTTCAGGGTTGCTCCCATCATCTTCCTCTTCTTCATCTTCTTCCACAATAACCTTGGCCTTCAAGGCAAGGTTGGGCTTCTTTGCCCTTTGAGAGCGGAGCACCGCGTTGTCGGCGGTCTTGTCCAAGATGCTCATTGCAACGAACTCATCCAACACTTCACTTGAGGTCATGGAGTGGAAGTCCGGTGTTTGACGAATGACGGAGGACATGGCCTTGTTGTAGGGCATCATGGACTTGAGGAACTTGCGCTTGATCCAATTGTCATCCGTGTCCTTGCTCCCATGGTCTCGGAGTGAGACCGCGAGTTTGGTCACTCTCCGAAAGAGCTCACGAGGTTCTTCATCTTCTTTCATTGCAAACTCATAGGCTTCATCTTGCACCACTTAATAGTTGGAGCGTTGGATGCTTGCACTTCCCCGATAGAGACACAACGCATTGCCATGCATCTTTGTCCATGGCATGGGGGCGGAGACGAGGGAGATCTTCGGGAAGGATAGCATCTTGGATGATGAAGAGAGCATTCTCATTGAATTGATTATCCACTGCTTCTCTAGGGGTGAAGTTGCTTCGGTCATGTGGATAGAAACCTTCTTCAATGATTCTCCAAAGATTAGTATTCACATGATTTAAATGACGCTTGAAGCGATACACCCAAGAATCAAAATCCTCATTTTTAACAATCTTAGGAGGAGGGACAACATGATTTAAATGAGTAAAGGGAATCGCTCCTCCATAAGTTGGAGGTTCCACATGGGCAAAGATGGCGGTGCCATTTCTACCACTAGTAGAAGGACCCTTCTCACTATTAGCTTCCCCCTTGTCGGAGTTAGCATCCGTCACCTTGTTAGTGGGATCACCCACTTGCAACGGCGAGGTAGATAGTTTAAGTCCTTCTAAGAATTTATTAAACATGCTTTCAACCTTGGTAGTCATGGAGGTTTTCAATGTGTCCAAGGCCACATTGAATTTCTCACGGGACACCGAGGTTTCCCCATCACCCATAGACGAGATCAGATTCACACCGGAGTGCTCCTCCTCCCCATCATCTACGGTGTCAACCATACTCTTCGGACGGCAAAGTCCTTAATAAAGAGACGAGGCTCTGATACCAATTGAAAGGATCGATATAGTTGACTAGAGGGGGGGTGAATAGGCAACTAACAATTTTTAGCTTTTCTTTACCAAATTAAACTTTGCATCAAAGTAGGTTGTCTAGATATGCAACTAGGTGAACAACCTATATGATGCAACAACAACAAGCACACAAGCAAGCAACGGATATAACACAAGTAAGCTTGCAAAAGTAAAGGTGCGAGATAACCAAGAGTGAAGCCGGTGGAGACGAGGATGTGTTACCAAAGTTTCTTCCTTTTGAGGGGAAGTACATCTCCGCTAGAGCGGTGTGGAGGCACAATGCTCCCCAAGAAGCCACTAGGGCCACCGTATTCTCCTCACGCCCTCACACAATGCGAGATGCCATGATTCCACTATTGGTGCCCTTGAAGGCGGCGACCGAACCTGTAACATCCCAAAATTCTAAATTTTGGAATGTTATAAACAGATAGATAGTTTTGATTGATTGTTTGATTGTTGTGTGATTGATTGAGTGAAATTTGAAACTTTTTGAAAGTTAAATGAGAGGGAATAAAAGGACTTTCCCAAACTTTCATTTTTCATTTATGATCTCCGTGAATTCAAATTCTTTTCACCACAAAACCCTGGAGATAAGATGACATGACTTCTTCCATTTATATAAATGATAAGGGGTGTTGAAAATATTTGAATTTCATTTGGAAAATATTTCCAATTCTGAAAACTTTATGCAACTCAATGATTTTCACGAGCGAAGATAAAATGACTTCTTCAAAACATATGAAATATGAGTTGGGAGTTTCAAAGAATTAAATTCAAAGTTCTTTTGAATTTATTTTCAATTCAGAGTTATTTGAGTTTTATTCAAATTATTCTTCTCCAAAAATTAAATATATAGAAATTAAGGTAAAATGATTCCCTACAACAGAAAATTGGATAGAAATCAATTTGAATTAATTTGGTATTTTTAAAATGATTTTAATTGGACTTTATTAGACCAGTAGCACTGTTTGAATTATTTGAATTTTTGTAGATTTTATTTAGCGCTATAATAATGTTCACCTTGTAGGAAATATTTTTCTGAAGATTAAGATATATAATATGCCTATATAAAATTGTAGTTCCATTTTCGTTTTTCAGTTTATCGCTTTCTGTTTAAAAAAAACAAATAACAAACCTGCACGTGCGCCTGAAACTAACTGTCGCCGACATGCACATCATAGTACCAGCGGGCGCCCCATCTTTTCTTTTTCTACATAATATATGGGCCAGGCCCAGCGGGCTATATTCCTTCCTCATATTTTTTCCCTAGTTTTTCTTTTTCTTTTCTATTGCTCAAAAAAAAAGTACAGTGTGCGCGGCCGGCCGAACCGCCTAAAGGCCTTTTGGCCCATGGCGCACCTCCCATCTCTGTTTCGTATATTTTCGTCTATGTTTAGTCCCACATTGCCTAGCCTCTTTTCCACCTATAAATATAGATCCATAGAGCCTCAAAAATCATTCGATTCAGGTTAAATCAATATTTTGGTTTGACTAGATTCGTTTAAGAAAAATATTTTTCTCCTCTCCGGCGCGACTTCTGGAAATTGTCTTCTCTCTCCGAAGTTGTCTTTTCTCTGCCTTATAAAGGTATCTTTCTTCATTTTTGTTATACTTCCGTTGTTTATTATTTATAGACTAATAAGATAGAATAATTAGATTATCAATTAGTCTACGTATTTATACATTAGACCTTAGCCGTAGCTATTTTTCTTTCATAAAACAGATTGGCCCTGATTTTTCAAATAGCCATAACTTTTTACTCGTTCATCCAAATTAGATGAAACCAGCGCCCACTTCTTCGTTACGATCTCCTCTATCCAGTAATGCAACTCAAACATATTTTTGAAAGTTTAAAATTTGAATTAGATCAGATTCGAATTTGAACTTCGTTTGATCATAACTTGAGTTTCGTAACTCCGATTTAATTGAATCTTTTTGCAAATCGAAGCTCTTGACCTAAACTTTCTGATAAGGCCAAATTCATATAATTTTGGTACTGTTAGAAATTGTTGCAAGAGATATTTGCTTGGTTTTGATGTTTTCCGATCGTCTTCTTCGATCTTTCCGATCTTTTGAGTGATTGCTTATGTGTGGTTACTATTGCTTGCTTACGATAGATTGACCGGAGTGTGACGAGTAGAACTATCAAGAGTTTTGAGTGCGAATCATCTTCATCAACATTGCAGGCAAGTAACACTTGATCATACCTTTTCTACTACCCAGTTTTTATGCATTAGATCAGTCCCCAAATATTGCATGATTAGGATCTAATTAAATTGTGGGATGGGAAGTAGATGAGGTAGTACCTATTACCTGTTTTACTTATGAAACCTTTGGGAGTTACTTCTACGTTTGCTTATTATGCCATGCTATGCTAGTAGACGTGGATTGGGTGAGTGATTATCCATGACAGATGTGAGTTGATATTTAATGGTTTATCTAAGGTGGCAACTTAAATACACATCCGGGTGGATTGAGGAACTGGGGTATCCAAAGGATTGCTGCTTTTTTGGAAATCCCGGGGGTACCGTGTGATTTTCTTATGGACCGCCACCCAGGCTCAAAGGGATCATAAGATAATTCATGCTAGTAACTTAGGTGTGCAGCCACAAGCCATTATGGGCTCTGACATAGTTGACTAAGTTGTGCGAACTCTTATAGTGGTAGACTAGCAGATGTAGGGGATGTAGGTGTACCGGTCTACCCATCGTAAGGTGCTAGCGCTTCTGAAAGACTATGTCTCGGTCATCCGTTCCTCAAACATCATGTAGTGCGAGGAATCAAACGGAGGCGATCGAGTCTTGTGGGGAAAAGTGCGCAAACCTCTGCAGAGTGTACAAACTAATCATGATTAGCCGTGTCCCCGGTTATGGACATCTTGAGTATCTAGTACTTGAATATTCTGTGAATCTCAACATGTTACTCTAATTAAATGTTGTTGGGTTTGTTAATGAGTCTTTTTAATTGGGATTGAGGATGCTGTCAACCATTCTCAATGTTTAACAACCACCATGATAGTTAAATAAATTTATTCCTTTGCAGTAGGGAAAAATTGGCTTTATGCAAAACTGTAACCATAGAGCTTTCCACCAGCCATATATGCATGTAGTATAGCTTATTCTTTCATTACTCTCTATGTGTTACATTGCCAGCATATTCCATGTGCTGACCCGTTTTCGGGCTGCAACGTTTCATGTTGCAGACTTTCCAGACGACGAGTAAGTGATACGTTAGGGTTACGATTTCCTATACTCAACTTTGCCGTTGGTGTTGATGGGAATCCACAACCTTGTTACTTCCGCTATTTTTGGATTGAGGTAATAGTATTTACGTTACTTTATACATGTGATTTACCTCTGTTATAAATCCTCGAGTACTGTGTGTGTCAGCATACCGATCCAGGGATGACACGTAAGCACAGAGACTTGACCGTCTGATGTCGGGTCGCTACAAGATGGTATCAGAGCACATGTTGACTGTAGGATGTGACCCTAGAAACTAGCAAGCCCATAGGAAAGATTTTTCTCTAGAACTTTCTTTTCAAAAGAATCTTTTACCTCTCTTCTCTTCTAAGCTTATTCAAAAATTCCTTTTAGTGAGACTATACCCCTTTCCCCCTTTTGACCACTCGAAGATTCGACTGATGAGATCACTCCTAGAAGTACAAGATATCGGACAACTAAGACCACTTCGGAATGAAGAGGATTTTACCATACATTATGATAATGGAAACAACAACTGTTGAAGACTCGGAGAATATGAAGAATTTCCAGTCAAAGTTTTGTCAAGAAAACCCTAAGGCAGGAGATATCAACTATGGAATGATAGCTCATGGAAATAACAAGAGCAGAAACATGGACATTCATGATGTTATCGTTCGCCTATGCTATTGTCACCACGCAGAGTTAAGCATGCATATGCATGGAAGGATTGAATGGTAGAAGGCTGATGGATCATCTGTCAGCAAAGGATGCAGCTTTCACCTTAGCTGGTGTATCACTAGGATCTGAAGTGTTACATCAATAAGTTTAAGATGGACATGCAGGAAGCTATATTTTGACAAGGGGGCAATTCATGGAGAACGCAGGAACCAGAAGCTGAAAGTAGCCAAGCTGGAGGAGCAAAACCTCGAGATACCGGAGATTCGTCAGGGACTGATGGACAGAAGGACCATGGTTCATGCCAAGGATGTTGAAACCCAGAAGTTTGGAATGCAACCCCAGAAATATTAAAGGATGTCATGAGAGACTTCGCGTCAACAGAGATGATATGGCAAAAGAACGTGAGAAGGACAAGCATGATCGGAAGAGCCATCGGAGACATGAGCAAGACTTGAAGAGTTTGATGGCATTGAGATTTATTGACCATTAGAAGCCCAAACCCCTATTATATACCTACGTTAGATGCGACGATTGTGAGCTGTCTTTTGTTTGTTGTTTTTCCGACAGCCACAATAAAACCTGTCTTTTCAAAAACTTTTGTTTGTATTGTGTGCATCCCTCTCGATCTCTCTTATCCCACCCCAAACCCATGGACCCCATAGAGGATGAATGGAGATGAAATTATATTTTCTGGACCGATGAAGTCAATTGGAGAATGACACTATAGCCAGAAAGGATATGACCCAGCATGCTCTTTAGTGCTTTGAAGGAGGTGCTGCTACTCAGTGGAGGATATACCAAACTATCCATGGATGGCAAAGAGTAACCACTTCGGAAGAATTTAAGTTGACTTTGCCAAATTCTCGTCTTGTGTCCCAGAAGTTGAAGCCTTATGGAAAGGATATGAAGAAACCTTGTGCATACAAGCTTTGTGGAGAAATAGGACACAACCATAAAGAAAACAAGGATGAATACCCTCATAAGTGGGGGATTACCAAAGGAGTTAGCCGAGGATCTCAGGGAACTTCGGTTGGAGATTGTTCCCAAAGGTTTTGTTGCAGCAATGGAAGTTCAGTCTACATTGTTGGGAAAGATTCGTGAAGCTCAGAAGTATGACAAAGAGATTGCTGAGATAAAAGAGAGGATGAGCAAAGGAAAGGCCAAAGGTTTTCGTAAGGATGAGCATGACACCTTATGGTTTGAGGATAGTGTATATGTGCCCAATAATGCAAAGATCAGGAAGTAAATACTTCAGGAGGCTCATGACTCACCATACTCGATTCACCCTGGAAACACCAAGATGTATTTGGATTTGAAGGAGTGTTTCTGGTGGACTGGTATGAAGAAGGATATTGCGGAGTATGTAGTCGTAGGTGATGTATGCCAGAGTAAAAGAAGAGCATCAGAAGCCAGCAGGATTACTACAGCCTATGCTGATAACCGGATGGAAGTAGGATAAGCTTGGCATGGATTTCATTATCGGATTTCCCAGAACCCGAACAAGATATGACTCTATCTGGGTAGTAGTTGATTTGCTTGATCAAAGTGGCTCACTTTATCCCAGTGAAAACCACCTATACAAGTGCGAAGTTGGCCAAGATATATTTGACCAGGATTTATGTCTGCATGGAGTTCCGAGGACCATCGATAGAGGAACACAGTTTACCTCAAAGTTTTGGAATCACCGTACGAGACTTTGGGTATTAGGCTAGAGTTCAGTACAGCCTTTCATCCGCAGACAGATGGATAAGTCGAGAGAGTCAATCAGATTCTGGATGACATGTTGAGAGCGTGTGCGCTAGATTATGGATCTAGTAGGGATGATAATCTACCTTACGCAGAGTTCTCATACAACAACAGTTACCAAGCCAGTTTGAAGATGGCCCCTTTTAAGCTTTGTATGGGAGAAGGAGCCAGACACCGTTGATGTGGGACGAAGTTGGAGACCGTCAGTTGTTTGGATCAAATGTGATCAAGGATTCAGAAGAGAATGTTAAGTTGCTTCGAGATAGACTGAAGGTAGCTCAGTCCTGGCAGAAGAGTTATGTAGACTCGAAAATGCAAGGAGGAAGTCTATGAAATTGGAGAAAGAGCATGTCTTCGTGTGTCCCCTCTGCGAGGAGTTAAACTATTTGGAGTTAAGGGAAAGTTATCCCCGAGATTTGTAGGACCATACCCAGTTTGGAGCGTATGGGAGAAGTGGCCAACAAGTTGGAGTCACCCGAAGGACTGTCAGAAGTTCATGATGTGTTTCACGTTTCCCCGTTGAAGAAGTGCCATGCAGAGATGGCCAATATTCCCCTGTAAGGATGCTTGACCCTGGAAAGGATAATGATGTACCACGAAGTGGAGTATGGACTTCATAAGTATAAGTTTTATCTCAGTATGTTGGATATCCCACGAGGATGAAGAGATGAATTTCTATTGGATATAAAGGAGGTATGATGTTGGAAATATGGACCAATGGAAATTCCATGATGAGTCTGAGTAATCATGTCCTGTTTGGTGCCAATAGAAGGAAGGAAGACAGTACAATTGGATGGATTTAAGAATGCTAGGAAGATGGAAGTTGAATGTTGGAATAACGAACAGTTGCCCGCGATGATGAGTTCAGGGTTTACAAGTGATGAGATGGGCCATAACCCACAGGCCCCAGGACTTGCCAAGAAGCAAGCACACTCTTGCTGAAGGAAAACCCTTGGAAGAGGATATGCCATTACCCACAGACGATTTTATAGGAGTAACGCAAAACCTGAGAGTTGTGAAGGATCGATAGATGTTTGTTTGGCTTGCAGAATCCATGGATTTATCCGAACTTGGTTCGTCGACAAGAGAAAATTCTGCAATGCTTGTGAGGATGACCGAGTGTTAGCATGCGAGATTCGCTAAACCATATACAAGATAATGATTTGGGTGCGGGATGGATTGATCACCATACCGACTTACTCTTATTGTTAGCCTTGCTATATGGGATGGTAAATCTGAGTGACTTACCTATAGCAGAGAGACGACGATCAAAACCTTGTTTGAACCTTAGAATGGTATAAGTATTTTCCCCTTGTACACGACAATTGTTGCCAACCGTAGGTTATACGGTGAGGTTCAGCCCATACCCGTTTTCTGCAGGAGAAACCATAAATTGTTGACCACCATGAGATATCGATAGTTGTTTAGCATTGGCGCCAGACCCGTCAGCTAAGAGACCCAGTCTCGGAATAACCTTACCAAGATGAAATGACATAATAATTGCGGTAAAGGTTATGCCACCACCGGAAGAGCCCAGAGAAGGAATTATCCAGAAGATCTAAGAAGACCGACACTGTCAACAATAAGGATGGAGTATATGAGTTTTGATGGAACCGTAACCATGCTTCTAAGGGTGGTAGCACCCGAGACCCCGGAAACGAACGTTGGATTGTGAAGACCCCTACCCTAACCTATTTCTTTCTAGCCTCTCCGAATCTCGAGGACGAGATTCATTTTAAGGGTGGTAGGTTTGTAACATCCCAAAATTCTAAATTTTGGAATGTTATAAACAGATAGATAGTTTTGATTGATTGTTTGATTGTTGTGTGATTGATTGAGTGAAATTTGAAACTTTTTGAAAGTTAAATGAGAGGGAATAAAAGGACTTTCCCAAACTTTCATTTTTCATTTATGATCTCCGTGAATTCAAATTCTTTTCACCACAAAACCCTGGAGATAAGATGACATGACTTCTTCCATTTATATAAATGACAAGGGGTGTTGAAAATATTTGAAATTTCATTTGGAAAATATTTCCAATTCTAAAAACTTTATGCAACTCAATGATTTTCACAAGCGAAGATAAAATGACTTCTTCAAAACATATGAAATATGAGTTGGGAGTTTCAAAGAATTAAATTCAAAGTTCTTTTGAATTTATTTTCAATTCAGAGTTATTTGAGTTTTATTCAAATTATTCTTCTCCAAAAATAAAATATATGGAAATTAGAGTAACATGATTCCCTACAACAGAAAATTGGAGAGAAATCAATTTGAATTAATTTGGTATTTTTAAAATGATTTTTATTGGACTTTATTAGACCAGTAGCACTGTTTGAATTATTTGAATTTTTTTAGATCTTATTCAACACTATAATAATATTCACCTTGTAGGAAATAGTTTTCTGAAAATTTAGATATATAATATGCCTATGTAAAGTTTATTTTTCATTTTCTTTTTTCAGTTTAGCGCTTTCCGTTTAAAAAAAACAAATAACAAAAACTGCACGCGCGCCTGAAACTAACTGTCGCGGACATGCGCATCATAGTACCAGCGGGCGCCCCATCTTTTCTTTTTCTACATAATATATGGGCCAGGCCCGGCGGGCCATATTCCTTCCTCATATTTTTTCCCTAGTTTTTCTTTTTCTTTTCTATTGCTCAAAAAAAAAAAAAAACAGTGTGCGCGGCCGGCCGAACCGCCTAAAGGCCTTTTGGCCCATGGCGCACCTCCCATCTCTGTTTCGTATATTTTCGTCTATGTTTAGTCCCACATTGCCTAGCCTTTGTCCCCTAAACCTCTTTTCCATCTATAAATATAGACCCATAGAGCCTTAAAAATCGTTTGATTCAGGTTAAATTAATATTTTGGTTTGACTAGATTCGTTTAAGAAAAATATTTTTCTTCTCTCCGGCGCGACTTCTGGAAATTGTCTTCTCTAAGTTGTCTTTTCTTTGCCTTATAAAGGTATCTTTCTTTGTTTTTTTTATACTTCCGTAGTTTATTATTTACTGACTAATGTGATAGAATAATTAGATTATCAATTAGTCTACGTATTTATACATTAGGATTTAGTCGTAGCTATTTTTCTTTCGTAAAACAGATTGACCCTGATTTTTCAAATAGCCATAACTTTTTACTCGTTCATCCAAATTAGATGAAACCAGCGCCCACTTCTTCGTTACGATCTCCTCTATCCAGTAATGCAACTTAAACAAATTTTTGAAAGTTTAAAATTTGAATTAGATCAGATTTGAATTTGAACTTCGTTTGATCATAACTTGGGTTTCGTAACTCCGATTTAATTGAATCTTTTTGCAAATCGAAGCTCTTGACCTAAACTTTTTGATAAGGCCAAATACATATAATTTTGGTACTGTTAGAAATTGTTGCAAGAGATATTTGCTTGGTTTTGATGTTTTCCGAATCGTCTTCTTCGATCTTTCCGATCTTTTGAGTGATTGCTTATGTGTGGTTACTATTGCTTCTTTACGATAGATTGACCGGAGTGTGACGAGTAGAACTATCAAGAGTTTTGAGTGCGAATCATCTTCATCAACATTGCAGGCAAGTAACACTTGATCATACCTTTTCTACTACCCAGTTTTTATGCATTAGATCAGTCCTCAAACATTGCATGATTAGGATCTAATTAAATTGTGGGATGGGAAGTAGATGAGGTAGTACCTATTACCTGTTTTACTTATGAAACCTTTGGGAGTTACTTCTACGTTTGCCTATTATGCCATGCTATGCTAGTAGACGTGGATTGGGTGAGTGATTATCCATGACAGATGTGAGTTGATATTTAATGGTTTATCTAAGGTGGCAACTTAAATACACATCTGGGTGGATTGAGGCACCTGGGGTATCCAGTGATTGCCTGTTTTTTTGGAAATCCCGGGGGTACCGTGTGATTTTCCTATGGACCGCCACCCAGGCTCAAAGGGATCATAAGATAATTCATGCTAGTAACTTACGTGTGCAGCCACAAGCCATTATGGGCTCTGGCATAGTTGACTAAGTCGTGCGAACTCTTATAGTGGTAGACTAGCAGATGTAGGGGATGTAGGTGTTCCGGTCTACCCATCGTAAGGTGCTAGCGCTTCTGAAAGACTATGTCTCGGTCATCTTGAGTATCTAGTACTTGAATATTCTGTGAATCTCAACATGTTACTCTAATTAAATGTTGTTGGGTTTGTTAATGAGTCTTTTTAATTGGGATTGAGGATGCTGTCAACCATTCTCAATGTTTAACAACCACCATGATAGTTAAATAAATTTATTCCTTTGCAGTAGGGAAAAATTGGCTTTACGCAAAACTGTAACCATAGAGCTTTCCACCAGCCATATATGCATGTAGTATAGCTTATTCTTTCATTAGTCTCTATGTGTTACATTGCCAAAGATATTCCATGTGTCAATTGTTTTGGCTGCAACGTTTCATGTTGCAGACTTTCGCAACGACAGTAAGTGATACGTTAGGGTTACGATTTCCTATACTCAACTTTGCCGTTGGTGTTGATGGGAATCCACAACCTTGTTACTTCCGCTATTTTTGGATTGAGGTAATAGTATTTACGTTACTTTATACATGTGATTTACCTCTGTTATAAATCCTCCAGTACTGTGTGTGTCAGCATATCGATCCAGGGATGACACATAAGCACAGAGACTTTGACCGTCTGAGGTCGGGTCGCTACAGAACCTTTACAAACAAGGTTGGGGCAATCTCCACAACTTAATTGGAGGCTCCCAACGACACCACGAAGCTTCACCACAATGGACTATGGCTCCGATGTGACCTCAACCGTCTAGGGTGCTCAAACACCCAAGAGTAACAAGATCCGCTAGGGATTAGTGGGGGGAATCAAAATTCTCTTGGTGGAAGTGTAGATCGGGGCCTTCTCAACCAATCCCGAGCAAATCAACAAGTTTGATTGGCTAGGGAGAGTGATCGGGCGAAAATGGAGCTTGGAGCAACAATGGAGCTTAGGGATGGAAGAGGTAAGTCTTCTTGGAGAAGAAGACCCCCTTATATAGTGGGGAAACAATTCCAACCGTTACCCACCACTCAGCACGCGACCCGCGGTACTACTGCATCACAGGCGCGGTACTATCGCACGGGCCTGCGGTACTACCGCGGCGGACCGTGGTACTATCGTGGGCGCGACAGAGCCTGGACCTGAACAGAAGAGCACAGACAGGGCGCGGTACTATCGCGACCCTGTGCGGTACTACCGCAGGGCAGCCACAGTCCAGGCACGGTAGGCACAGATGTAAAAATTTACATCGGTGACTACCTCCGCAGAGATATTATCGATGCGAAAATCCGACACAGTACTACCGCGAACCAGGGGTGCGGTACTACCGTGAAGGGTGCTGATGTAAAAAATTACATCCGCCCCTACCTCCGCCTCCCGCCGCAAGATTGCCAGCGACACGGTACTACCGTGTCAAGAAGATAGTACTACCACGCAGGGCGCGGATGTAAAAAATTGCATCCGCCCCTACTACCGCTTGAGCAGCGGTGCCAGGCCAGAACTCACAGTACTACCGCTTAGGAGGAGCGGTACTACCGTGGAGGCCCACGGTACTCTTGTTCGAGAGCCAGTATTACGGCTGGCTCTCGGTAGTACCGCTCAGAGGAGCAGTACTATCGCCAGCCTGAGAAGAGCAACTCGGAGTCCTTCATTTTGCAGAGACAAGGTGAGACAGAGGAGAACTCCAAAGAGCCAAAGGAAAGGCGGTGCAAAAGGAATGTGTACGTTATATTCCACCCAAACCTTTCCAAAGCGGACTCCCTCTTAATAGTACGACTTTCCTACGACTCAACTCCGCTGAAAAGAACCGTAGAGAAATGCTGTCTTCAATAATCTTCGAGGGGCAACAAATCATCTTGTGTTTAGTCATGATATATCTGAAAAAGCTCAGTACACACGATTAGTACGCAAAAGCATTGTCATCAATCACCAAAACTACTAAGGGACAAGAATGCCCTTACAATAGGCTCTATAAGTCAATGAGGAGTTTGATAGTTACAGTGAAAGTCGACCCCTAAAAATGAATGTCTTCGACTAAAGACTTTGGTTCTCCTGAAGACTTTGAAAGTGAAGAAATTGGTGTGACCTTGGAGACTTGGATATTCATGCGAGGATTATGAAGCGTGAAGACTTTTGTTTTCCTAGTTTCATTTTCTCTTTCTTGAGTCATAAGAAACATCGTACTGTTAAATGGGGTCGAGGTAATACTAAGGAAACTAATTTCCAAGTGATGCTCATCCAAATCCTACACCTACCCAATCCTTTCGAGTGAAGCCATTGGAAATCTCATATCAGTTCAGTCAATTTATTTAGTGACAGAGACGAAGATCTTCTGGTCTCTGAGGAATTTGTTCTGATTGAGGAGTTAGGAATTCGCCAGTGCGGATTGCCTACACAGTGAGGAACATGATAACCCTAAGGAATTCGAAGCTCAAATCCGACCGTTGTTGTGCTATGCGCCAGCTGTCCAAAATATCCTACCACCTAACGGTCATATCCTTTAAGGGCATTTATGTCTTGTCATGTAGGCCTGCTCCCGAGTCTATAAATAGCCGCCCCCTACAACCACTAGCTGGTTGGCTGCTCCGAGAGAAACTGACACTTGTCAATTGAGGGCATCCCATCCTCCGAGCACTTTGAGCGAAAATCATCAAGTGAGGAAAACCCAAACCCAAAGTGATTGAGCATCACTAAAGAGATTGTTCCTGTGTGGAACCGATGCTTGGTACCTTTGAGGACTGTGCATCCTCCAGACAGTTAGGCATCATGGTCTGAGCATCCAAGAGGAATTGTGGATCGCCGAGTGACCGAGTCTGTGAAGGTTTGGAAGTCACCTGTGAAGACTTACCACGAGTGTTGCGCGAGGTCTGTGTGATCTTATATCAAGGAGAATATGGTGAGGACTGTGTGTTCGGGACTGTGTGTCCTCGAGTTTAAATACTCAGCCACTCCAACCAGACGTACAACTGTCATAGCAGTTGGAACTGGTCTACCAAATCATTGTTTTCACCAAGCCTACTGGTTCTATTTCCTCAAACCCTTCATTTCCTCATTCATGTGTTGATGAACCTGATCATTACTGTTTGAAGACTTTGAATGAAGACTTTCTATATTTCCACAATCCAATTTCTTCAGTCACATTGTCTTCAGCCTGCTTATCCTGTGTTTACGCTTTCTGTACTCTGTGGCTGTCTTACATTTCATCATGATGACTATGCTATTACTCTGTTATGCTTATACCTGAGTACTTATACCTTTGCTTGTAGTTCGTGACTTAGGAATTTCCTCACCATGAAATCCCTCAGTGAAGAATTTGTAAAAATCGCCTATTCACCCCCCTCTAGTTGACTTAACACACTTTCAACTGGTATCAGAGCAAGGTACTCCCTTGTTCTGTGTGATTTTGGTTTAACCGCTTGGAGTTTTAGTTATGTGAACTGCAGGTATGATCAAGGTCTCGGCTGGGTGTCCTACCTTTGATGGGACAGACTACCCCTACTGGAAGAACAAGATGCGCATGCATCTTGAGGCAATTGATAACGATCTCTGGTATGTTGTGGAAAATGGTGTTCCCTCAGTCACTCCGTCTGTGAATGATGCTGATGTGAAGAGATTCAAGCGACTCTATCCTCAAGCGAAGTATATCATCTATGGCCATGTGAGCAAAGGACAGTACGACAGAGCGAGTGCCCTGGAAACTGCCAGGCTGATTTGGGACAGGTTGTCCAAGGTCAACGAAGGAGTCTCAACTCAACGTGACTCCCGAGTTGATGTTCTTCGCAATCTCTTCAACCGCTTCAAAAGACTCGACAATGAAAATGTTCAGCAAACCTTCAATCGCCTCACCGACACCTCAAATGAGCTTCAAGAACTTGGTGCCACTAACATCACCGATCATGAGGTGGTGAAAAAATTGCTGAGATCACTTGATTCCTCATTTGATACTCTTGCACTTATGATTGAAGAGCAAGCTGATTACAAGTCACTAGATCCCACTGATATTCTCGAGAGGCTAAACACTCATGAGTTCCAGCTTGCTGAGAAGAGAGACCTTTATGGACCGAGCTATGGAAGATCACATGCACTGAAGGCCAAGGCAGTCTCTGAGTCTGAAGCTGAAGACTCTGGTAGCAACCTTGGTGATCCTGAAGAACAAAGCCAGGAGCTAGCAATGCTCGTGAGGAAATTCCAGAAGTTTTCTCGCCGCGGTCGCTTTGGAAAGTCTTCAAGAAATGGTGATTCCTTGTCTCGTGACTACAAAAGGAGAACTTGCCACAAATGCCAGAAACCTGGTCACTACATGTCTGATTGTCCTCTGTGGGAAAAGGAATCAAAGAAGAAGAAGTACAAAGATGACGATTCTGATGACTCAAATAAGAAGAAGAAACCTTCAAAGTCTTCAACATCAAAATCGTCAAAGTCTTCATCTCACAAGAAGAGCAGTTCCAAGAAGGCCCGGGCATTCATTGGCAAGGAAATTGACTCTGAAGCTGAATCTGAGGATAATGTGGAAGAGGAGGAATCTGAGGAATCAGACTCTGGTGTGGCAAGCTTAGCCCTCGCTACTGCTCACGTCAGCAAGTCCATCTTCAGCACTGAAGAAAATGACCTCCCCAACTCTGCTGACAAGAGCGTCGATGACTATGCTCCTATCTACTGCTTCATGGCAAAAGGTGCCTAGGTACTCAAACATTCCCCCTCTGACTCTAGTGAGGATGAATCTGATGACAATCTCAAGCCTAGCTATTCCAAACTTGCTAAAATTGTTGTTAAACAACAGAAGGCTTTAGAAAAGATTAAAAATCAACTAGAAAGAAGCGATGGCCTGTTGGGTGTGGAATTGAATCAAACCAAGACTCTGACAGATAAACTTCAGAGACTTCAAACTAGGTTTGACAACCTTCAAAATCATCATAACACTCTCTTAACTGATCATGAGAAGATTTCTTATGAATTTCTTCAGAGAAAGCAAGATCTTGAGAATTTAAAAGCGAGTTATGAAGGTCTTCAGAAAGAAAACGATTCATTGCTTGCTCAACAGATCAGTTCCGCTCAAGAAGAATTTATTCCACCATGTCTGAAATGCATTGAGCGTGAATCTGCTAATTCATCACCTGAATGTTCAAATGCTTCTATTGCTGCAAATTCTTCAACTGTCTCTGTGGTCACAAATTCCTCATTTGAGGATACCACAAATATCACTGATGATAATGCATGGCTGAAGGAATTGTATGTGACGGGCATTTACAAAAGCCTCAAAGGGCATCAGACTCTATGTGATGTGCTCAAAAAGCGGATCTTGAACAAGAACCCTAGGAAAGAGGGTATTGCCTTTGAGAGGAAACTCAATGCTTATGGGACCTACTGGAAACCTGAGCAGTATCCCAAAACCTCATGGGTTGCTACGAAAGGACCTCCTGTAGATCAATGCACTCTATCAAGCTTTACTTGTGATACTTCATATTCCTCTGATGAGTCATTTGACTCCAACTATAAACTGTTTAAGAATCAGAATGGTGAAGTATTTGCTCGATATGTTGGAACTAATTGCAGGAATGGTCCCCCTATGAAGAAAATCTGGGTTCCTAAAAGGTGCCTTGAAAATCTTCAGGTGAATGCCATCATGACACCACCCATGAAGAATAGGAACCCCAGATCAAATTCTTCATATGGATCAAAATCTTCATATGGATCCAGGTCCTCATATGGACCAAATTCTTCATCTGGATCAAATTCCTCACTTAGATCAAAATCCTCATATGAACATCATCATGCTAACACTTCTGTTTCACAGGGAAAGTCTAAAGGCCATGAATATGTGCATTATTCTTCAATTATGTTCATAAGTCCTCGATGAATTTCTCTGCTTATTCATATGCTTATCCTAACCACTCTTCTGTGAAATGAAGTGCACTGGCTTCAATGCCATCTTTTTCTTATGGAGCTCGCAGAATGATGAGTTCTCTGCCACCCAGATGTGGGTGGTGAAGAAAAAGAACCAATCTGTTATGCAGGGTCAGGTCTCCAGACGAATTTGATCGTCTGAAGAAATTGCTGGAGACCTGAATGTGCTTGAATGGACACAAGCTAATCATGAAGAAATGAATCACTCATTTCTCATGTCCTTATATTACTATGTCTATTACCGTTGATAAAATTGATATCATATTCTTCACTGATGAAGTATATGGATTCGTAAGTTGCACTAATTCATCTGGAGGATGAACAACCTAAAGCTACTGAGTGGGTCCTCGACAGTGGATGTACAAATCACATGACCGGTGACAGGAACTTGTTGATGAAAACTGATTTGTCACCATCTCATCTGAAACATATCACCTACGCTGACAAAGGCAAAAGAAAGGTATTGGGTCTAGGTAAGGTTGTGATCTCAAAGGATAGACACATGGACAAAGTCATGCTTGTCGAGTCCTTAGGATTCAACCTCATGTCTGTCTCAATGCTTTGTGATCTTGATATGGTTGTCATCTTTGGAAAATATCATTGCATTGTGTTGATGGAATCTGACAATTCCAAAGTCTTTGAAGTCTTTAGGAAAGGAGACTTGTATATCGTTGATTTCTCTCCAGGACCACAGCCTGCCACATGTCTACTTGCAAAAGCTTCAGAATGCTGGCTATGGCATCGACGACTAGGTCATGCTAGGATGAGGAACTTGCATACACTCGTGAAGAAGAAACATGTCATTGGCATCGAGGGTGTCAAATTCCTCAAAGATCATCTTTGTGGGGCTTGTGAGGCTGGAAAGATCACCAGAGCCAAGCATCCCTCGAAGACTATCATGACCACTTCTCGTCCCTATTAATTACTTCATATGGATCTCTTTGGCTCTACTCATTATGCCGTGTTCTCTAGTTCTGCATCATTATATGGCTTTGTCATAGTTGATGACTATTCTCGTTACACATGGGTGCATATCGTCACTTGCAAAAATGAAGTGCAGGAAGTCTTCAGACGATTTTCCTCAAGAGCTACTACTAACTTCGGTGTGAAGATAAAGCATATCAGGAGTGATAATGGAATGGAGTTCAAGAACACTGGCCTAGAGCAAGACTGGCAACACCTTCATATGGAGTATATATGGAGTCAGAGTGATAACTTCTCCTGGAGTAGTTGTCGGAGTCGAAACCGGAAACCCATTCACCAACGTGAGCTTGATGTCTTCGTCTTGTGTAGCTTTTTGATGGCTCATCTTCCGTTCCGTATCCTTGCTTCTTTGAGAGGGTCTTCATTCATAACGATCATCTCTACTCCTCTCTCTCGGACGTGATTCATCTCTTCTACTCCTCCTTTTTGGTGAGTCTTTTCTTTCTTGTAGGGAGCCGTACACTCATTGGATTAGTGTCCGGGTCATCCACAATTGTAGCAATTATGATCATGACTAGAAGATCTTTTGTCATTGTAGGACCTTGACTTGGAGCTTCTCTCTTTTCTTCTACTCTTGTAGAACTTGTTAAAGTTCTTCACCATTAAGCTCATTTATTCATTTGAGACTAGCTTGTCACTTGATGTTATAGGAGCATCACTTGAAAAGCTTTGTAAGAACCACTTGACTTGTTGTAGAGCTCTTCTTTATCCTTGAGTGACATCTCATGAGCAACAGTTCTACCAATGACTTCCGTGGGCTTGATATCTTTGTGGGCATCATTTGGATCAATGTGCACATGGTATCATATTTGCCATCCAAAGCTCTAAGGATCTTCTTGATAATGAATTTGTTGGTCATCTCTTCGCTTCCTAAACTGGCAATCTCATTTGTGATGAGAGCAAGCCTAGAGTACATTTCGGCAACACCTTCACCATCCTTCATCTTGAACTTGTCAATTTGACATTGAAGCACATCCAACTTTGATTCCTTGACGGACTCTGTACCTTCGTGCATATCAACCAAAGTGTGCCAAATTTTCTTTGCATTCTCAAGGCAGCTGATTTTGTTGAATTCTTCGGGGCAAAATCCATTAAAGAGAATATTACAAGCTTGAGCATTATATTGCAACATCTTCAATTATTTTGCGGTTGCCCCACAATAGGTTCTTTGCCATCCTCAAAGAATTCACCTTGCAAACCAACACAAATAACAACCCAAATGGCAGGGTTATGACCAAGAATATCCGTTTTCATCTTATGCTTCCAACTAGGAAAATTTGTACCATAAAAATAAGGACATCTATAGTGACAGTTATCCTCGCTAGATGCCATACTCTCCTGGGTTGTGAAACTCTACGCTATGATCCACAAATCTATGGAAATCAAGGCTCACGGAGACCAAAGCTCTGATACCACTTGTAGGATCGATAATATGTCTAGAGGGGGGTGATTGGACTACTTGACCAACTAAAAATCTTTCCTTTTCCCAATTTTAGTTGTGGGTAGATTTTAGCAATTATGACAAGTCAAGCAATCAACCTACACATGCAATTCTAAGAGTATAGCAGTAGAAAGTAAACATTGCATATGAAGTTAAATGGAAGGGTTTGGAGAAGGCAAACGCAATGGAGACATGAAGATTTTTGGCATGGTTCTGATAGGTGGTGCTATCGTACATCGACGTTGATGGAGACTTCAACCCACGAAGGGCAACGGTTGCGCGAGTCCACGAAGGGCTCCAAGGGTCCATGAAGAAGATACCTTGTCTATCCTACCACAGCCATCGTCACGAAGGTCTTGCCTCACTCGGGTAGATTTTCACGAAGTAGGCGATCTCCTTGCCCTTACAAACTTCTTGGTTCAACTCCACATCATGTCGGAGGCTCCCAAGCGACACCTAACCAATCTAGGAGACACCACTCTCCAAAAGGTAATAAATGGTGTGTTGATGATGAACTCCTTGCTCTTGTGCTTCAAATGATAGTCTCCCCAGCACTCAACTGTCTCTCACAGATTTGGTTATGGTGGAAGAACAAGTTTAGTGGAAAGCAACTTGGGGAAGGCTAGAAATCAAGGTTCAATTTGTAGGAATAGAATCTCTTGATCTCAACACATGTGTAGGTGGTTCTCTCTCATAAAATGAATGGTGGAAGTGTAGGCACGTTCTGATGGCTCTCCTCAAAGAGAAGAAGGAGGTGGAGGGGTATATATAGCCTCCACACAAATCCATTACACACTTTTGACCCATCTCGGTGGCACCGAATAGAAAACTCGATGGCACCGATCTGATCAAAAATAAGAATGTTAGGAATCTCGGTGGGACCGACAGGAACAACTCGATGGGACTGATGTGCTAGGGCATACGGAAAACTTCATCTCATTGGCACCGATTCCATCAACTCGGTGGGACCGAAGTGAGTGCAGCGGGCACACTACAAAAAAAGACACATTCGTGACATTTTGGGCCGAGCGAATTTTTTTCTGTCATACTTATGACACTTCTATGACGATAATTATGACAAAACCCGGTATCATCATAGATGTGGTGGGCTCCTACTTCTATGACAAAAAATCATGACAAAAAATGGGCTTTTCATCCTGGGCGGGCCGGAGACGCAGCTGCATGACATTCTTTGGGCCGTCCATGACGAAAAAACCGTGGTAGAAGCGAGGGCGAGGTAAATTTCGGGGAGTTCCCGGTTACGGTGGGTGGTCGGGGGCCGAGCGATGCGCGTTTCTCTTGTACACGTACGTGCGTGTGTGCAAGGCGTTGGGCTCTAAGTAAACCCGAGCGAGGCGTTGGGCTCTAACTGAACCCGAGCGATTGCACTAACTACGTTACTGAACCCGAGTGATTCCTTCGCTACTGCTGCTAACTGAAGCCGATCGATGCTGCCTCTGGATGAACAATGAGCATTACAGGGGGGTTGGATGAACAGTTCCCGGTGGGGGTGGATGAACAGGACCCCGATCGATCGAGCCGGTTGGGGTTGGATGAACAGGACCCCGTGGAGGGCTGGATGAACAGGACGACCCCGTGGAGGGCTGGATGAACAGTAGATGGTGGTGGGGTGGATGAACAATAGCTCGTGGAGGGGTGGTTGAACAGGAGCCCGTGGAGAGGGCTGGTTGAACAGTAGCCGGTGGAGTAGCGCGCGGTGGAGGCTGGATGAACAGGAGCCCGTGGATGAGCAGTCGCAGGTGGAGGCTGGAGGAGGTCGACGGTGGATGAATAGTAGCCCGTGGAGGCTGGAGGAGGTCGAAGGTGGAGATGAACAGTATCCCGTGGAGTCCCGTTTTGCGGTACGCCACACCCCTCCCGATGAATAGGACCCCCATTTCGACTGTACCGCTCCAACACAAGTCTGTTTCCTCCGTTTTGCGGTACGCCACACCCCTCCCTACCAACAGGACCCCGTTTTGACCGTGGGAGGTCCAACACAAGTCCGTTTCCTCCATTTTGCGGTACACCAGACCCCTCCTGATGAACAGGATCCAGTTTCGAACATGGCCGGTCGAACACAAGGCCGTTTCCTCGGTTCTGCAATATGCCAGGCCTCATTTCCATCGGCTGTTCCGTCCAATCTCTCCCATTGAACACGACGACGCAGTCCGTTCCGACCCAGCCGGTTGGCTCCCCATGAACACGACGATGACGTTGTTTCTCCGTTCTGACCCAGCCATGTACACGAGCCCTGGCCGTATGTATGCACGAGTAGGTGTTCGAGACCCCGCCCATATGTACGTACGTGTTGTATTTTCTTTATTACACACTGGCCGTTGTACATACGTGTACATGCTACGTGCGTTTCTACTACTTACACGCGCGCGCTTACATCGACCAAGATGTACGCGTATCGCTCATGAACAGAATGACAACGCTACGTACGCTTTGACCAGGTGGGTCCCGACTGTCAAGCACTTCCTTGCATGCGAAAATGTAGATGGTGGGTCCCAGCAGTCAGGCGGGCGAATCCTTTTTTTTGCCCGGATGCACTTCCGCGTGCGATGATGTAGCTGGTGGGTCCCAGCAGTCAGGGGGGAAACATTTTTTTCGCGAAAAAGGTGGCCCGTCCAGTGGGTCCCTGCTGTCAGGAGGAGGAATAATTATTTTGCGCGTAATAAGGAGGCACTTCCTTGCGGCCGTCGTGGACCCAGCTGTCAGCCTCTCCACGTACAGTACTCTTCCGATGCAAGTCGGTCGTTGACCACGTTGACCACGCCGCACCGAGAGCACCAGGGCGGTGGACGACGGCGAGGCCTAGGAAGGGTACGACGCGGAGTCGGGGAAGACGCGGCAGTGGAAGCCCGCGCGGAGAGGAGTATGAGGGTTCACCGTTTGATCATGTGTGAGGATGCCGTCGCTGCAGAATAACAGGGGGTGTGGGTGAGTAGAGGGATGGCCTGGCCAGCGATGGGAGTAGTACGGGGCGGTGAGGCCTCCGCGGCATCACAACCAGCCATGGGAGGTAGGAGCACGCGGCACGACCGGCGCTTCTTTGAGCGGCTAGAGCAAGAAGACCAAAGGTTGAAGAAGCACTATGGCCGTTGGATGGGCATCGTACGGTCAGTGCAGCTAGAATTGTTTATATTGACTAAGTTGACAAAGCCCTTGGTACGCGTCAACTTAGTAGGCCCACAGGTCAGCCTCCGAAACGGTGCGCCCCAAATGTCAGGGGGAGGAATCATTTTTTGGGCGGCTGAAGCAAGAATATCCGAGATTGAAGAAGAAGCACGACATCCGTTGGATGGACACCCAACGGCCACATCTTCTAGAATCGTGTGTTGTTGACAAAGCCTTGCATACGCGTCAACTTAGTTTTTTTAGGGGACGTGTCAACTTAGAAGGCCCACAAGTGTGTGGCGGAGAACATATAGCCCATTTGCGATTTGTAAGAATGTACAGCCCATTTTTTAATTCTAATGGAATTTACTACAGCCCATTTACAGTTTGTTAAAAGTACAGCCCAACTTCTAGCTAGGACAATGATTAATAATTTCAACCAACCGCTCAAAACAGAATTCAAAAAAATTCCCACATTTTGATGGGATCCGAAATATTTTATCCGAAATTTCTAGTCATATTAAATATAATTTCAAAATAAAGTTGTATTACGTTAAAATCCAACGAAATATTGCGCGCGCAACAAGTAATGAAATTAAAATTTTCAAATTCCAAAAATAATATATATTTTAAACTAATTACGATTTGGTGCATTTTTTATAATTCTTGCCATTATTATAATTACATCCCATTTATTATTTTTAAAGTCCATTTTCTTGTTAAGCCTAATTCATACCTCCTAGGAATGTTTGCAGCCAACAAGCGAGAGAATAACAAGTCGATTTCGGATATTGTGTACAACCTGTCGCCCAGATTGCATTGTCGATGTTGAAAAAAGGCCGTGTAGTACAAGACAACCTAACATGGCTACTCGGCCCACATTCAATGACGAGGAAAGGCATGCATAAGGCTTCAGACAACTTTTGAAGTCACCGAGCTCAATTAATAACTTAAGAAAAAGTTAGATTACAGTGGAACCTAATTAAAAGCTGTCACGAGCAAATAAATAATTCAACGGGTCCCACTTGTGCGTGTGTGTGTGTGTGTGTGAGAGAGAGAGAGAGAGAGAGAGAGAGAGAGAGAGAGAGAGAGAGAGACCCATTGGCCGATGCTCGTAAATACATCTTTCAGCCATATGCATTGCTGATGCTCAGTAAAAACTTATATAGTTGACACAATCATATAGAACATCATAGCACACTGAACTTGCATACAAAAATTTCAGGCAGGTGGCACAATCAGGATGGAAGCAGTGGATCGCTACGGATAGGGCTATGTTGAAACCAACGAACTCGTACATAACGGTTCATCGTCTTTATCAATGACGGGGAAATATCTTGAATGTTGTGCAAAGAAAACAGACAGATAACACAATAAGTTCTGCTAGCACATCACGTTGATGTACAACCCTTTCTAAAAAAGTTCAAGTACAAAATTAGAAAAGGTCACAACCAAATGTACTGGCACATCAATGCTTCATACCCATAGCTCAGATTTAACTAGTATCTGACAAGATTCAGTTGTTACCTCAACTTAGAGCACATCCAGCCTCCGCCGCGCGATGGAGTAGGCCATGTGCCATCCATCATTCCGAGCAACACGGGGAAAAGTCTGACATTGACTCCTGTAATGGACGTCATTGACGGACCCTGGCACAAGCGGCGGCGGCAGGACTTTGATTGATGGATTGACCACTTCTTCGACATGCACAAACACTCGATATAGGTACATCCGTAATGTGGTCCGCGGCAGCCTTGGTGGCGACGAATAGTACAACCCCGGTTCCTGCACTGGTATCTCAACACCAATCACCTTCGGTATGGTGGACGGCTTCTTCATCCATGCCATAACCGTCAGAGCCCAGCTGTCTGGAGGAACAAACATACTTACGAGCTCACCTCCAAGGTTGTTGATAAGCTCATTGATGGACTCGTTGTTCCAAGCACGTCGAGGCATGCCGTGCAAGGTAAGCTTTGTTAAAAACTCAAGCTCAAAGGGCACCGAGCCCCATCCTGGGTGCCATTGATCAAAGCTCGCCAGCGTGCCATCGCAGAACAAACACCGGGAAGATTCGAACACACGACTGCAGTCGAAAGTTGTCCGGAACCTGATGAAGAAATCAGCCGGTGGCGGACAGACTTCGACGAGCAAGTCACTTATTTGGATGCCGTGCGCAATGCCAAGAGCTTTGACAAGGTCGTCCGGCAAGACGGGAGGCCGATCGCCGTTGATGGTTACCATCAGCACTTTGCCAGCAAACTGGTCGTCAAGCGCCACCATGCCATTGTTGAGTGACAACATGCAGCGACCGAAGGCAGGATTGACCTCAGGATCTCTGTCTTAGATATCCGCATTGACGGGCGACATGATAGTGCGCTTGAGTACAGGGAGTACAGGAGGGGGATTTGGGTGAACTGGAGTAGGAATCGAGATTCCAGAGGTGGGGGAGGGGCGGGAGATTGGGGATGAAAAGGTAGCATGAATTTTGAACACGCGCCAATATGCTCTCGGCGTGCAAGTTCACGAAAACACGGTGGCGCCCACATGTCGGCCTAAGAGTCCTTATTCTTTCTTTTTTACAGAGCCCGTCCTTTTTTTTGAGGTTCTTTTGAGAGCCCGGCTTGAGAGTCATAATTGACCTGTTTGGCATTGCGTTACTACTCGGCCCATATTCAAAGACACCTCACTGGCCCAAACAAGTGCACATCATCGAAAAGGCACTGAGCTCAAATTATATAACTTGAAAAAAGGAGATATACTCTGAACACTGGAGAATGGTGATGCCCTCATTTAGCCCACCAGTAGTTCGAAACAATAAATAGTTCGAAACAACGATATATACAACATTCAGACACTGACTAGTGACTACTATTGACATAAACAGCAAGACATGATAATTCACAATAAGTCTTACTGCACCACCAAAACGCACCCATCTGCAGCGCTCAGACTCTCGTGATCCAGACGAGAATGACATTCTAAACAGAGGCAACTATTACATTGTAAGAGTGACATAGACGAGGATGATCCAAATGACAAGGAATATGCATAACAAAAGAAAGAACTACCCATCCAGAACCAGCAGCAAAGACAACAAAGTCATTCGAAGAGATGATCCAACACCATCATAATTTGCAGCCCCGCTTCAGCGACCAGTGATCCGGAGACACCAGTACTCCACCCTTTCGATGCAACAGCCCAATTACCTATCAACCTGAAGGCTTGAACAACATCACTGCATGTCGTAATTGAGACATCCAAGGATCAAAGTTATTCCAGATGCCTTTGTCATTCTCACCTTCTTTTGGTTGCAGGCTGTATCGTTGACAATCAGGGGAGTTTGCTCCCAAACTCCTTGGGCTCGCCGTGTAGACACAGTTTTCCATAGCAAACAGAGCCTCTCTGCCATCAAGGTCCTTGCCAACGATGATCTCCTGGTTAATAAGATAATTGAGTCCGAGAAACAGAGAGTGTGAACCAAGGCTGTTTACCCACCTCCAACTAAAAAATCCTGAAGGCCCAAATAAGCTGGTATCCTGCTCATAGACGTAACAGCCACTGTCCGGATACTCACGTATTTCACGGTGCTTGTATACAGTGGGGTTTTGTAATATAACTTTTCTGGCTCATGTGTCCGAATGATCACCAGTCTTTTGCCGTCATCTGATCGAGCGAGGAACCACTTGTGCTTCTCTGTTTTTGGCACAGGTGGTGTGATTACAAAGGGCAGTAACTGAAGGGACAGTGCATCATATCAAAAAGGACAGGCAATGTTAATGTAAGATCAGCATTGTTCAGAGTATGAGTAGGATAATGCAAGAAACAACATTGATATGTCCCTGTTGGAATTGGGAGGAAAATACAGGGAAACGTATACTGGGTTCAAAAATATAGAAGTGCCATGCATGGTTATTGAGGGAGTCCCAGATTAGGGGGTGTCCGGATAGCCGAACTATCACCTTTGGCCGGACTCCTGGACTATGAAGATACAAGATTGAAGACTTCGTCCCGTGTCCGGATGGGACTTTCCTTGGCGTGGAAGGCAAGCTTGGCAATACGGATATGTAGATCTCCTACCATTGTAACCGACTCGTGTAACCCTAGCCCTCTCGTGTCTATATAAACCGGAGGGTTTTAGTCCGTGGGGACTAACAACAATCATACCATAGGCTAGCTTCTAGGGTTTAGCCTCTTTGATCCGGTGGTAGATCTACTCTTGTACTACCCATATCATCAATATTAATCAAGCAGAGTAGGGTTTTACCTCCATCGAGAGGGCCCGAACCGGGTAAAACATCGTGTCCCTTGTCTCCCGTTACCATCCGCCTAGACGCACAGATTCGGGACCCCTACGCGAGATCCGCAGTTTTGACACCGACATTGGTGCTTTCATTGAGAGTTCCTTTGTGCCGCCGCCATCGGGAAGGATGCCTCGCATCGCCTTTAAAGACGACACCGTTGCTAAAGGAGCTTTGGCCATCGCCAAACTCTACGCTAGGTGGTTTTCTTATGACCGCCTGTTCGGCGGCCGCGCCGACGATGACTTCTCGGGTCATCAAAAGCAATCTTCACGTCAACTCGGAACTCGCCGAGCAGTTAGATCCAATGGAGCTCTCTTCCTTAAATGAGCTATTGGATCGCATCGCCGCCCTGGGAGTCGCTACAGACTACGATCAGATTGGGCCTAAAACCGATCTGAGAGAGATCAACTCTCCCCAGGCTACCCACCACGTTGTTGTGGTGGAGGAACAGTACGGCGACCCTTCTTCTATATTAAGGACTAAGTATGTCCGTATTCCCGACCCCTCCATGCCGGATTCCCGCGGAGGGACGGACATTGATCAAGTCCTGAACCTAAAGTCAGGCAGCGGGCTGGATTCATTGGACAATATCCAAAAACCCAAGCTTCCAAGTTCGGAAACTTTACAGCCCTTGAGTCTTAGATTGGACGGGGTTTTGAATTTAATTCCACCCACCCACCCAAACATAAGCAATCTATCCCGAATCCGGCAAGAGCCCGCTGAAACAGTACACCATTACTGGGCCAGATTCCTCCTGGTTATGGACAGGATAAAGGACTGCTGCGAGGAAGACGCAATTTCACTTTTCTTCAATAATTGCACGGACAAGGGAATCCTAAACGCCATAAGTCGTCGTGAAATTACACGCTTTGCCGACTTGGCGTCCATAGCACGAAAGTACTGTGCGATGGAGAGCGCCTAGAAAACCGAAACCAAATTTTGGGATAATCAGGCTCGGAATACAACCCTAGTCCGAAATAAAAGGGTGCATCATCGCCATGCACCTGGGTTAAATACCAAAAAGCAAAACCCCCCTAAAGGGCACGGAACCATACTGAAGAGATGGCTCAATGGACCCTGCAAAATTCATAGTACAGAGGGCGCCACTCCAACTCATAGCCTTCGAGCATGTTGGATACTACGGCAGGTGGCCAAAAGTGGCTAAGAGCTTCTAGCTCCAGAGAACCAGCCCCAGAACACCAAGACGGTATTAATAGTCTTGAGACTTTCGATCAAATAATATGCGAAACGAACACTCGCAGCCTTGCAAGTCTACCAAGTAGCAACAATAAATCCATTGAGTGACATGGCTATTACCTTTAACGCCAGTGACGAACCTAAATTCCGAACAGCCCGAGCACCAGCCGCATTGGTCCTCACTCCAATAGTGGACGGCTTTTGCCTTACCAAGGTACTTATGGATGGCGGCAACGGATTAAACCTCATTTATGAGGAAACCCTTTGAAAAATGGAAATAGACTGGAGCCGCATTGAGCGAAGCAGCACAACCTTTAGAGGAATAATCCCTAGTTGGGAAGCACGCTGCACAAGAAAAATTACACTGGATGTGGTGTTCGCTCACGGACAATCACAGTCCGAGGAGGTCACGCTCCAAGTGGCCCCGTTCAGCAGCGGATATCACGCTTTATTAGGGCGAGAGGCATTCACAATTTTTCAAGCTATACCCCATTACGGGTACATGAAGCTCAAAATACCCGGGCCCAACGGAATCATCACTCTTGCCAGTGATCCGGACATAGCACTTCGCGCCGAAAATAAGACAGCCGCACTAGCCCTCGGGGCACTATCCGAAGCCCTAGCGACCGAGGAACTCACTGCGCTGTGCTCCACGGTGAACAGGGACGATGTGATACTCGATAAGACATCCAAGTCCACCTGTTTTAAGCCAGCGGACGAAATAGTCAAATTCCAAGTCCATCCAACGGACCCTACAAAGATGGCATCCATTGGGGCACAGTTAAACCCTGATGTAGACGCCGCACTACGAGAATTCCTACAGAAAATTGGGACATTTTGCCCGCACCCTTGAGACATGCCAGAATCCCACGCCGGCTGGCCGAGCACAGCGTAAATATCCTAAAAGGATTCAAGCCAGTCAAACAGGCTCTTCGGCGATTTTCCGAACCCAAGAGACAGACAATGGGAGAGGAGCTAGCCAAACTATTGGAAGACTGGCTAACAAACCTGGTGATGGTACCAAAGAAGGATAAATCCTGGCGCCTATGTGTCGACTTCAAGGACCTTAACAAGGCTTGCCCAAAGGATCCCTTCCCCCTCCCCCGCATCGATCAAATTATCGACGCTACCGCAAGGCACGATTCATTGTGCTTCCTCGACGCATACTCCGGCTACCACCAAATTAAGATGGCAGAGCTGCACCAAGCAAGAACGACATTCATCACTCCATACGCCCATTCTCGCTTCAACACAATGCCCTTTGGGCTCAAAAACACCGCGCAACATATCGGCGCATGATGATTCGTATATGTCCGCAAACCAGATCGGCAAAATAGTGGAGGCATACATACATGATGTGGTCACAAATCCAAGCATGTCGAAACTCTAGTAGACGACTTGAGGCTCACATTCGACAATCTCCAAACATATGACATTGTGAATCCGGAAAATGCGATTCAGCGCATCACCGAAAGCTCTTGGGCTTCATTGTATCCGTAGAGGAATTGAAGCAAACCCAGCCAAGATCCGAGCTCTGTCACAATTGATATCCCAAAAGACCTCAAACAAATACAAAATTGACTAGATGCGCGCGGCCCTAAGCCGCTTTATCTCCGCTTGGGAGAAAAGGCATTACCCTTTATCGCCTCCTCCGGCAATCAACACTTCGAGTGGGCGGATACGCCACGGCCGGACTCAAGAAATAAAAGCCATATTGGCAACAAATCCGGTCCTGGCCGTGCCCAACATGGGCGAACCAATGTTATTATATATCGCGGCAACACATCAAGTTGTAAGCGCGGTGCTCGTCGTCGAACGAGAAACGGACGGACACAGGTTCCCCCTTCAAAAACCAGTTTACTACGTGTCCACTGTCCTAACTCCATGCAAGTCCCGGTATCCACGTTATCAAAAGATAGCGTACGCGGTGTTCATGGCATCCCGAAAGCTGCGACACTACTTTCAAGAGTGTTTGGTAACAGTAGCCTCCAAAGTACCTCTTAATGACATTATAAACAACCGCGACACGACTGGCCGGATTGCAAAATGGGCCATCGAGCTCCTCCCATTCGACATAACCTACAAGCCACGAAGAGCCATCAAGTCACAAGTTTTGGCCCACTTTGTCGCCGAATGGACTGAAGCCGAACTCCCTAAAGAGTACGACGCATATTCCAATTGGATCATGCACTTCGACGGCTCCAAAATGTTGGCCGGCCTGGGGGCTGGCGTCGTCCTGACGTCCCCAACCGGAGACACAGTTCAATACGTAATCCAGATAATGTACACGGACTCCAACAATACGAGGCCCTTCTACATGGCCTCCGGATGGCGGTCTCCATGGGCATTAAACGCCTAGAGGTGCGCGGGGATTCGAACCTTGCGATATCCCAAATAAATGGAGACTTCGATGCCAAGGATCCGAAAATGGCAGCTTACCGTAATGCCGTCCTTAAAATGTCAGCTCGGTTTGAAGGGCTTGAATTTCACCATATAGCCTGGGATAATAACCAGGCGGCGGACGTATTGGCACGCATTGGCGCCAAGCGCGATGCCGTCCCTCCCAATATCTTCCTAGAGCGGTTGTTCAAGCCATCCATACTATGGGAAGGGGAGTCCGGAAACAACAATCCGGACCCAACAGCACCACCCAACACCGAACATTCTGACACAATCGGTGGTTCTGCCAACGAAATAACACATTCAGCCCACACAATAATGGCAGTCATTGCCCCGTGGATAGAACAATTCCTAGCCTACCTAACTAGGCAGGAACTCCCCGAGGACCAAAACGAGGCCCGCTGCATAGTGCGGCGATCTAAAGCCTATGAGGTTCATGAGGGAGAGCTTTATAAGAAAAGCACAACCGGAGTCCTTCAAAGGTGTATCTCCGAAGAGGAAGGGCGAAATCTTCTGGCTGAAATTCATGCTGGACTCGGTGGGCACCATGCCGCAACCCGGGCCCTTGTAGGCAAGGCCTTCCATACAGGATTTTATTGGCCGACGGCCCGGGCAGATGCTCAGGACTTGGTCCAACGATGCGTCGGATGCCAGCTCTTTGCTAATCAAAGCCACATGCCACCTACCGCCCTCAAAACTATACCCATCACCTGGCCGTTCGCGGTCTTGGGGCTTGATATGGTTGGACCCCTTAAAGGAGGAACCCACAAGCAAAAATACCTATTGGTCATGGTGGATAAACTCACCAAATGGATAGAGGCCAAGCCAGTTAAGATGGCTGAATCCGTACCCGTGATATACCTCATATCAGGGGTAGTACACCGCCTGGCGTCCCCATAGCATCATCATCGATAACGCACCACTAACTTCACGGCCGACGGTTAAACTCGTGCAAAACAAGGGCATCAAGCTCGACTCACGCTGCCTATCACCCTCAAACTAACGGTCAAGTCAAGAGAGAAAATGGTCTAATCATGAGCGGCATTAAACCCAGACTAGTGCGGTCACTCAAGGAATCTAACACGCACTGGGTAGAGGAGCTCGACTCCGTACTCTGGGGGCTGCGGACCACGCTGAATCGCACTACCGGATTCACACCATTTTATATGGTATACGGCGCAGAGGCAGTTTTGCCCTGCGACATAATTCATGACTCACCTTGCGTGCACACGTACGAAGAAAGAGAAGCCGAGCTGGATCGGCAGGACAGTTTGGACGCCTTAGAGGAGGAGCGCGACGTGGCAAAAGCTCGTTCCGCATTCTATCAACAAAGCAGCTCAAGATATCAAAAGCAGAAGCACGGGCCAAAACTTACAATGTTGGCGAACTAGTTCTACGCCTGCCGAACAAGAAAAAGGACAAACTCAAGCCCAAATGGGAAGGTCCCTTCATCATCGACCAAGTCCTGACCGGCAGAGCGTACCATCTGCGAAATGCATCGGATAACCGACTCGAGCCGAACCCATGGAACGCAGCCCGTCTCCGAAGATTCTACGCCTAGCGCCGGACTCTGAGTTCATCTCCTTCCTCTGTCTACATTTTATACTTTAGCTGTCTTTTATTTCTCTCCTTCTCCCTCCCTTTTTCTTAAAAGCCTTTGGAGGCTCGTCTGCGCATTGTTCGCACACACTTGACGTGCTACTCACACTCATTATACCTGGGGGCTTCTTTAACAGAAGCTTATTTATACGGGCTTTATGCCCAACACATGTGTCACACTTCCGCATGTACCTTTTATTCACCATTATATGCATCGATATGACTTAAGTTTTGGCCAAGCTGGGTTGCCTAGCTCCTGTGCTTACCCCTACGTTCCCGATTGTTTGGCTAGGTGGTAAAGGGAGCATCTCTGCGATTGTTACTACCGGCTCAACCGGATGTGTACCTCGACGGGTGAAGCCGAAGTGGCGTTCTTAAGGGAATATTCGGATCGGTGAACTAAAAGACGATTTCTTACCTATTTATTTATCTGCCCCCGGATGCTTTCTGCTTTGCAGTCCGGACATGCACTTTAGGGCATGCCTCCCAGGGAAAGGAACCCCTAACGGAACTATTCTCCCTGGAAGATGTTTCTTACTAACCATGTAATATAACATAACTAGTTGGGCACTTGTCTGATAAAGCACTAATGACCCCTACCCCTGGTCTCCACGCATGCCCCGGTTTTTTTATATAACCGCGAGGGTATTCGGACACACTCCGGACTGTCGGGTCCCGAGGTTGAATCGAAAAGATCCGCTGCGACAAACGATCTACAATCCGGCTAGAAGGTATCTTACATGTCATTTTAAATTTCATAGACAAATTGACTGATTGTATTCCTCTTCAATACCATCTAATAGGCTGTCTAGTTTACAGTCCCGCTGGGAATACTTTATGCCAACTCGCTTGGCCGCACACTAAGCTCACAGGATCTCCTTCCCATCGGGCCCCACAGCCCGACCTCGGCCATGTGGTTTGGGTCGATAACCGTGTACCGCGTCTTTACCATGGCCCAGCCTCCCTGGTGCATTGACGGCAGGCCGATATCTTCCATAGCCGGAAGCGCCGCCGTGCTCCCTGAAGCTTCTCTGCAAGCTCTACAAGGCCTTCGGTAGGGAGATGGATGGCCACAAGGCCTGGGCGACGCCTCTCATCACCTGTCAAACTCGTTCGTGCAGTTGCAGCAGCTCGGGAAGTTGGCCACCCATTGAACCGGGCATTTCCTCTGCAGGACGACCCGTGAGCATACCTACAGACATATTTCTGTTAGTCGACTTCCTCGCCTAACTCTTTTTTAAGGTTCGTTCAAGCACTTACTAAAAATGCCGCGACGAAGCCGCCGATTCTCCTTAACAGAGTCAGACAGCTGGGCACGAACATCTTTTAGTTCCTCGCCCAGCTGGGTGTTGGCATCTTGGAGGTTATTTTTCTCTTGCCGCACCCCTGTAAGCACATTCTCGCCGGCTTTTAACCGGTGCAGGAGCTGTTGCTTGTCCGGATCTACCCCGGCGCCATCTGCAATGTTATTGTTACACATGCCGCACTTCGCAAACTACTTCTCTTTTAAAGCGTATATTGCCGAGGGGTCTCGTGGCTTCCCCATCACGGCTAGTGCGGCCTCAAGTTGGGCCTTGCACTCTTGAAGCTCCCGACAGTTGGGTATTCTTTTTTCAGAAGATCTCAGCATAACAAATGATCCTTAAATCAGTTATTCTAACTATTTTAAGTCTCGGGGCCACTTGGCATATATAATCACAAAATCTCACCAAGATGTCTTTCACATACCGCCCGTGGCTCTGGCTAGACCATCTTGAGCGGCACGGAGGTGAGCATCTCCCGAATTAAAGGCATTCAATGCCTCTTGGGAGAAACATGCGTCACGAAGAATTGTCCGGCAGCGCCTGTGATTCATGGCACTCTCCACCTCAGATTTGGTGGCGGACAATCTGTCGGCATCCTCCGTTGGAGGAGTATCCGACGCGCGCCTTGTGTTCGCCTCCCCTTCCGGACCTGGCGTTGGAGCCTAGCTGACGGAGGCTCGATTGGAAACCTCTCGGGACACAGTCCGGCGAGCGCTCTTTCTCCTGAAAAGATCACGAACATTAGTATGCCTTCCAGGAATCTTTCCTTGAAACACAGTGGCGCGCCATACCATTGCGGCGACATCTCAATCCGCACCGCACTTCTTTTCTGCCTGCTGGGCCGAGCTGCCCCTTGTTGGCCAGCCGCCGCGGGCTCGGCTTCTCGCCTCAAAGGCACCTCCTGCGGAACACCATTGATATGCGGTGATCAGAAATAAAGCACGGATGGGTCATGGTATCAGGACTTCGGTCACAGTTACCTGGGAAGCTGGAAATATTCTGGGGTAGTCGGCCGTAATGGCGACCAAAGCATCGTCGATGCTAAGTTGGTGGAACACCCCATCGATCAGCTCCACCTTTATGTCCGGATCCTCTTCGGAGGCTGGATCGAGGGACCGTTCCGGATCCCCGGGTTGTGGAGGCGGGCTGTGTATATCCTCTACAGCCCGGCGCAGTTCCTGCATCGAAATCACAAAATGAGATACTTAACCATGGTAATGGGGATCGGATAGGCAAAAAGAAATGTCCGCTTACCCAGCTTCGAGGATTGTTCATAGAAAATCCGTTCAGTGGACTAACATGGAGAAAATCCTCCTTTTCCCCTTTGTACAGGCGGACAAGATCTTCACCAGATCGGCGATCGATCCCGCCCCCACGGCCATGGCGGTGGCATCATCCTCCCGCTGAATTCCCACATGGGTGGCCCCTATATCGAGCGGCCGCACCCCAAGATAATGCATGTGGCCATGACTCGATCATGGTCATCCGGACCGAGCTAGTAACCTTATTCAGCTCATCGTAGAGGACATCCTCGTCACTTTCCTCCGAGGGCTCCACGGCGCCGGCTTAGGCGTTTCTTCAAAGGAGCAAGATTGAACTCCGGAGGCCGATCCAACAGATCCGCAGCGGGACGCCTTCCATGTAAAACCATTCCAGTAAGCCAGTCTTGGACGCCTTCTCGGGTTCGGATAGATATCCGTCCCGGCGATGCGCCATAGTTCGGCTCTGCCCACTTGATATATTGACCCCTCATGAGAACGGGGTACAAGGCAAAACAATCTCTTCCACAGCGCGAAATGAGCCTCAATGCCCAAAAACAGCTCGCAAAGGGCCACGAAGCCCGAAATATGCGAGAATGGAGGCAAAGCGAAGGTTGTGCAACCGAGGTCGAGAACTCTGTGAGCCCCGGAGAAACGGATGAATTGGAAATCTGAGCCCTCTTATCAGATAAGAGACGAAGCATACTCGCTCTTCTTTGGAGGGATCGGGGACGCTCTCCGCCTGCTTTCCGCCCTTGTAGGTGGCGAGTCCGGCTCGAACCGGAACCATAAAGGCTGGGGCAAGGAATCCCTTGGTTTGGAGCGTCACTAACTCGCTGTACGGGACTGAGCATCTCTCCCAATCTCCAGGCTGAGGGCTGGGAGCGCGAGAGGAGGAGCCGCGTCGACTGTCCATGATGGAATGGATTTTTGTCAGAGGCGCTCCGATGAATGCTCGTGGAGGGAGGATGGTGTGATTCGGATCTAGATCCCCGTCTCTTTTATAGGCGGCTCATTTGCGCAGCTAGGGGGGTAAATGTAAAGATACCCTAGCTTTTCGCATTTGTTCGACACGTGGAAGATGGCAATTATTGGGCGTGGAAGCCAAGGAGCGCAGCATTTATAAGAAGCTGGACACTATTCAACAAGTATATGGAATTTGGAGAAGAACCCGCCTTGCAATGCCAAAGACAATCAACGCGCCGGACTCGTCATCATTGAAGCCTGGTTCGGGGGCTGCTGAGGGAGTCCCAGATTAGGGGGTGTCCGGATAGCTGAACTATCACCTTTGGCCGGACTCCTGGACTATGAAGATACAAGATTGAAGACTTCGTCCCGTGTCCGGATGGGACTTTCCTTGGCATGGAAGGCAAGCTTGGCAATACGGATATGTAGATCTCCTACCATTGTAACCGACTACGGTAACCCCGCCCTCTCTGGTGTCTATATAAACTGGAGGGTTTTAGTCCGTAGGACGAACAACAATCATACCATAGGCTAGCTTCTAGGGTTTAGCCTCTTTGATCTGGTGGTAGATCTACTCTTGTACTACCCATATCATCAATATTAATCAAGCAGGAGTAGGGTTTTACCTCCATCGAGAGGGCCCGAACCTGGGTAAAAACATCATGTCCCTTGTCTCCTGTTACCATCCGCCTAGACGCACAGTTTGGGACCCCCTACCCGAGATCCGCCAGTTTTGACACCGACAGTTATACTCATGTTATCTCGCAATCGATTCTTCACAGGAAACTACCATGTCATGCATGTTATGTAATCATGTTTTGTCCTTACAAACAAATTCTTCAAGGTAACTAACAGACCATGCATTGTTATATACTCGTGTTCTGTGGGCAAAATTTTTGTGAGGATATTATTCTAGCCATCGATTGCTGAAGGGCGAATATAGGTATGTACACATGGTAAGCATTACAGGATTTCACTACTTCCAAATATAGAGTTCTCCATATGCACATTTACTTCCCTAATGTATGGTTAGATGAAACCAACAGTGTGGTGCATGTTTCTACATCATGAAAAATGAGGAAACTAATATGGCCATTGATACACACTCATATTTAGTAGTAGTATATAGATTACTGTAAAATAAGGAGAATATCCATATATTCCTAACCATTTGATTATTCAGGGGTACAAATTGGCTGTAATGACATGGTCACAATCGCATGAATTAACTGATTCCAAATGTAGCTGATTTACGGCGTCTCCAATACATTGCCATAGTTCTACTCAAATTCTGCTCAAACAGGGATATGCCAATCATCACAAAAAGTTCAAACAGTGTCATGGCGTCATCATTAACATGAGAAATAAACAACTTATACGCGCCGTCCCAGCAATACGTGGTGCCATCTACTTTGTCGAACGCGTAGATGATGACATTGTGTTCAATAGCATCACAGAAGTGTGTATCAGCTTTGACGATGATCCACTGCAAGCTGAGTTGTCTCCAGCTAAAGAAGGCACTGGCATAAAGATAGGCGAGTCCGCAGTCGAACAAGGCAATTAGCTTGAAATTTGCGTAATTCGCATGTCGTGTGGGCACTTGGCAGATTACAATCTTCTACAAAACAAGGTCCATCCAACTGACGTGGTAATCTAGATGACTTGTACCGCGATGGTAAAACTCTATATAATCCAACGGAGGAAGGATAATCTCATGGGAGGTCTGGAAGTTCACGGGCACCAACTTTTTGCCGTCTTCTCTGAAGGCAGCCATCTAGTGGGAGTTCATGCCGACCCAGTACATACCTGCCAAGAAGTTTCGGGCGATGGTGATCGGATCGAAGTCGAGGGAAATGATGTACGGTGACCCACCACATACCTGCAAAGAAGTTTTAGCTAACGGAGATTAGATTGAAGTCGAGGGGCATCATGTACGCCTCCGTATCATGGTGAGCCAATCTCGCAAGACCAGATAGCAGCAAGAAGGGTGTCTTGAAAAGCTTAGGCCTCGATTCGACGACGGCCGTGTGCATGTCCCTCGAGCATGCAACCAGCCGTAGGGTGCTCAACATATCCATACACAGACAACAGAGGTCGAGGATGTCACTAGGGAGATTGCTCCAATCGCGGCTCATATGGATGTTGTGTGGTTCGCGTTCGGCCATGGTGGAATTTGGAAGGTGGGGGGTTTTGGGGGCTTGATTTACGGGGGAGAAGGCTGTTGGTGCTGGAGCGGCTAGCGAGGGAATAGTGGTACTGGGGGAGGTGAGCGAGACGACGGTACACGGGGGCACAGTGAGATAGAGACGGAGACAGAGATGGAGATGGAGATGGAGTGGTGCTATGGGACGGGAGAGGGATACAAGGCGAGGCATGCTAATGTGCTGTACAGCAGTGGTGACAGACTACACAGTGCACAGGGTGAGGCTGACTTTGGTAACCCAAACATGCCGCCTGGACTAGTGTCAGGCGCAGGGTGTTGTCACTTCACTGTGAGGACCGGATGAATAGTATTTTGACCATCAAGTGTACCACAGTTGTACTACTGCTACTACTAGTAGTAGTAGGAACATGAGTACTCCAGTATTGTATAGCATAAATAGGTCTCCCGTGCTAGCATGCCTGTTCATTTCATCCTCCAGGTATCATCCATATTATGCAGCGTAACCAAATTCTCGTGCATGCGAAGCCAAGATGGGCCTTTGATGAGGATAACCGTACTCTCTCTGTCTAGGTGAGCGCAACCTAGGTGATCAGAGATTGGACGAGAAAGAGCAGGGACGAGCAAAACTTCCAACCACGGCATCATATAAATGGAAGCAAAATCAGCAATTAATACGTAGTTATAAGGATGGCTTTTCAGCTCTCCAAGCAGGCCAAATCAATGCCCTGCCGCAATGCATACAGTGGTCGTTCTGGTATATCAAGGACGGCATGCAGATTGTTCCACACTTGAGAAGAGGAAAAATGGAAAGGTAGAACGCAACAGCAGAGGAAGAGAACGCTGGCTAACGAGGCTGGGAGGGGATCGAGCAGGAAGTTAATGTTCCACGCCTAAAGGTTTTGGGAAAACCTGATTTTCATAAGGTGACTTACTCACCTATTCGAAGGGAGTATTCCTTAACCAGAGAATGTCGTGTCTCCCACGCACGCGACAATACCCATCTGAACCAGCTATGACACATTTTTTATCTGTTTGCATAGGTCCCACCTATCAGGAAGGATGGGCACGTACACAAACATGTATGACTCCTCCGTCTACCCGCATAGCCTTTTCGTTTAGTCTACCTAGCCGTCTAATCAACTGCCTGCACGCCACTTCTCCCATTTACTTCTCCATCGGGAACCGATTTTCCTCGGCTTCTTCACCTCCTCTTCGTCTTCATTTGCATCCAAACCTCAATGCGTTCACATTCTTTTAATAACCTCTTTAAATAATCATCTACTACTTCAGTTAGTCTAGCCATTTAATCCTAATTCTCCAAACCATAGCCCTCCGTTCCAGCGGTTCCAAATGGCGAAAAAGATCGAGATGCAGCTTTTTAGCGTCCATCATGTCCTTGTTGAAGGCTCGTTGAGCATAGTTGCCACCGTCACCGTCCACCCAAGGGTTGTTTGGAAGTGGATCAACAATGTATCCAACTCCCTCGAAAAGGTAGAGACGAGGGTCATCGGTCTCGGTGCAGAGTACACAGAGCGTGCCACTAGGAAGATCCAACGCGTCACCGTCCTTTAGCTGTGCCTCGAAGATGATGTTTTGGTGTAACACATCATACACGCACCCTACATACCAGGTGAGCTTCACGATTTCTTGTCTCGGGAGGACACATACTTCTGTGGGGCAGCCATCGAAGGGGACAAATAGAAGTTGGAGCCGTACAACCTTGATTTGAAAAGCATCGCTGACCTACAAACCAGAATCAAAATTCCTGTAGAAGATTGTGATAAACAGACACCATCCCTATTCGACGTAGAAAATTTTGTGCTTGGTACAAATCTTCAGAAGGTTGACGAGACGGTGGGATTAAGGTCGTCTGGATGGGAGAATTATCCCTTGATGTACTAGTGAATAAAATATGTTGCCCTCGATGCCCGTGTGAGTTTCGAGATAGCTGCAAGGTCCAAAGAGCTTGTTGCGAAGCCGTCTCGCATAGAAAATGAGAACAAGAAAAGGCTGCACTAGCAGGAGGGCATTATGGATGGATGAACTATTTCCTCTCTTGTAAAAAAAATTATTCCCTCTCGGTGTATATTGATATAGATGGACTATTTCGATGGTGTGCATGTCTTTGGAACAAAGTAGTAGCGTGGGTCCGCTTGACTATAAGGAACTATTTATTTGCATAGCTTTCTCCACTACTCCTTCCAGTAATCGGTATGCAATGCATGTGTCTGTAGACATGACAGCTGGAAGTTCAACTACGGCGACCATCATGTTTCATCCACTGCCACTCGCGATTCCCACGACGCCGCTCCAACCCACGGCACCACGTCCCCCGACATGCGCCTCACCCCTCTCGGCCGCACCACCCCTCTGCCTTTGTGTGCATGACATGTGGGCCACCTAAAATGCGGCGAGCATCAAGTTTCTACCACAGCCACACGCGATTCCCATGACGCCGCTCGAACCCATGACACCACACGTCCCCCGACCTGCGGCTCACCCCTCTTGGGCCCACTGCCCCTCAGCCTGTGGGAGCATTACATGTGGACCAGTCACCTATTGGGTCCACATGTTATTGACTCAAAGGTAGGTGTAGTAAGGTGCTGAAGCTCAGTCCCGAGGGCCCTGAGATGGAAATGTAACTCCTGTGCTAGGCCTTGTGGTGCTACCGCTGCACGAACTCGTGCCAAGCTCGAGATTTGTTTCTTTACTATACATGCACGCAATGATTTACTGGACATTGTAATCTCAACATGTGATGGGGAGCTCTAAATTTGAATTTGAAACTTATAAAACGAAAAGATTCAAAACAAATAAACTGGGAGAGAGTGAGTATATCGTAGGATGTGTCCCATACGAAATAAGTCCCCTGGTTTGTCACCGCGAAGATGCGGTTAGAAAGGAGCACAGCGTCTTCGTACTCATACGACAACATATCGGCCGCAGACAGCATGGTCCACCTTTGACCACCATGTGCAAGCTTCGTGCTATCTTATTCAATCTCACCGTGGTTCCATCGTACCAATTCATGCGGTGGCCCGTTGCATGGCTGATCCCAATGTTGGACAAAGGTTGTACGGGAACGGTGTCACCGTTGTAAATGTTGTGCAAATTGATGTTGGTACCCTCCCGTACATATGCAAGCCAATCTCCACTCGCACCGAGCCTAACCTGCAAAATAGTGGGCAGGGGGAGAATTAGGAAATGGACATGGAAGTAGTCTTTAGAATACATTTACTACGTGATCAAACTCATCTTACCTGCTCATCGGAGGAAATCCGAGTGCCCCTCAACGTCGGCATCTCAAGGGGCATCAACTTGCAACTACGGCCACGCCACGCTGGAGAGACCCCCAAGGAAACATCCTCGTGCATTCCACGGAACAAGATGCATTTGTATGAGTACTTTATCTTGTGAGAGAAAAGGATGAACGAGGGAAGGCCTCTAGAGATAGAGATAGACACTACTACTACCAATATGCTGGCCCGTGCGTTGCAATGGATCCAAAGTAGTAGAATAATACTTGTTCACATGCTTGAAATATAAACACTCTAGTTTTGATATACATGTGTCAGCAGACAAGACAGCTTGTCCATGGAAGTTGAACCACGGCGACCATCACGTTTCTTGTGTCTACCACTGCCACACCCACACGCGATTCCCATGACACCGCTCCAACCCATGGCACGACGTCCCCCAACGTGGACATGGATCCTCTGACGTGGCTATCACTGCCTTACCCTACCTTTCCTTCGCTGATAGGTGGGACCCACGCTTGGGGGTCCCACATGTCAGTGATAGAATGGTAGGATTGTTCGCGTCAGGGGATCCTCATCCCCCGATGTGCGCCTCATCCCTCTCGGCCCCACCGCTCCTTTGCCTTTGTGTGCATGACATGCGGGCCAGCTGAACTGCGGCGACCATCAACTTTCTACCATAGCCACACACGATTGGACGCGGTTTGCCCGCTCCGCTGCTGTGCTTCAATCCGTACTCCCGCACCATCGAATTTTCATCCAGCGGCTGTGACACATTTCGTCCCAGGCATCAATCCTCAGCTAGAGTACTTCCGTACTACAGGTAGTACCCGCTGGTGTGGCCATCTATGCCTCGTAATGCCTCGACGCCCAGCTGTGGCACCCTCGCCACGGCCACGCCACCACCGGCAGGTTCATCTCGGGCGAGTGTGTCGCGAACCACGCCACCACCATGAGAATGACATGTGGGCCAACCGCATTTAAGGTCCGCATGTCATTGACTCATAGGCCGCGCACTAAGCCACTGAAGTTCGGTCCCGTGGGCCTCGAGAGGGAAATGTAACTCTTGCTGCAGGCCTTGTGGTGCCCCCGTAGTACGAGCTCGTGCCAAAACCGGAATTTGTTTCTTACTACTACTAACTACTAGTAAGGTACACGTGCATTGCACGCATGAGATTCTGGTGGTTTGTGCATTGTGCTTCTACATGTGGAGTTTTCTAGATTCTACATGTGGCAAAATCTGGTGGAATGTAGATCATATCCAACGGCCAGTAGTGCTCGGATTTTCCATATTTGTATCGTCGGATTGGCTTCATCCAACGACCAACTTTCAAAGTTATTCACACACTATATAGGGGTATAGATATAGATGTTTGGTTTGCAGCCTAAGGTTGCCACGCCTAAGCTTAGGCATGCCACAATATCTTAGGCATGTGTGTGGTTCATTGCTGCACTTGTGGCTTGCCACACTTTTCTAGCTACATGGTCCACATGTCATAGACTCAACTTCTTGCCAAATCTTGCCACACTTGTGGTGCCCATTTTGTTAGCCCCATTTTTTGTGGCAGACACAGGGGTTGTTTGGTTTTAGGCCTAGTAATGCCACACTTTATCATACAATGTTGCCAAACTTGCCTAAGGTTAGGGGCTGTTTGAATTGTGACTATCTTTGTCATATATTGCCACATGATTTTTGCCACACTTTCCACACTTGCCTTAGTTGAGTTGCTCAAATTGTTAGCCACACTTTGGCTTGCCTAAGGGAATCTTGCCACACTTTTTGTGTCTATGACATGTGGGGCTCACTGCTCATAAAAAAATCTTTGCCTTAGGTGTGGCTAGAACCAAACACCTACCTAACTTGGTAAAACTTGCCTAAGGTTAGGTGTGGCAAATGTGGCAAGGTGTGGCTAGGAACCAAACAGCCACTAAGATTGCCAAAGATTGCCACACGTAAGGTTAGGCAAGTTTGACTAACTTAGGTGAGTGTTTGGTTCAAGCCACACCTTAGGCAAGCCACACTAAGGCCCCACGTGACATACACACAAAAAATGTGGCAAGATTCCCTTAGGCTTGCCAACTTGTGGCTCTCATTTTGAAGAACTAATAACTTTGCCTAAGCTTAGTTGTGGCAAAGTTAGTCATGAATTAAGTTCAACCATGGAGTCTTCTAGATTATACATGTGGCAGAATCTTGTGGATGATATCCAATGACCAGTAGTGTCCATCTTTGTACCGTCGGATTGGCTTCATCCAGTGACCAACTTTCAAAGTTTTTCACACACTATATAGGGGGTATAGATATAGATGTGCCGGTCCATTGCAATGGATCGAAAGTATATCTATTTAGTGGAGTACACTCTAAACACATTATCTATTTATTTTTCTCTAACCTTTCGTAGCCATGCAACCAAGCCACATAAGCTTCATGGGTGCCCCCACATCACATTATTCATACTACGTTGACTGAAAAAAAGATAAATCACCCAAAACAAGATCTTCCCGTTTTTTGTTCCTACGATGTTGTGTCGTGCACGTACCTACTAGTTGTGTAGTTGTATTACTAGTTGTATAGTACAAACATGGTACTAGTAGGAGTAGTACTAGTACGAAATGCTCCTACTCTATCAATGAGCCCCATCTGACACCAAATTTCTTGGCTTCCGTGCTACAGCTAGATCTTACCCTCCTTTCTGTTTTCCAACCCGGCGGCGTGCGGGGTGCAGTTTGCCAATAGTCGGTTTGCTCAATGGCGGTCCCACATGAAAGTGAAAATGCTAGGCAACACGCCTTCCCTAAGCTATGTGTCGTGCCGGACGGGCCGTGGAGTACTGCCGATTCCCGGGTGTGTGGGGTGCGATGCGAACGCGGCAGGCCTTTTCCTTTTACTAGCAATGTGCCCGTGCGTTGCAACGGATCCAAAGTAGTAGAATAGTAGTACTTGTTCACAAACTTGAAAGAAATCACTCTTGTTTTGATGTACTCCTAATATATTACTCCCTCCGTTCCTAAATATTTGTCTTTTTAGAGATTTCAAATGGACTATCACATACGGATTATATAGACATATTTTGAAGTGTAGATTCACTCATTTTGCTCCGTGTGTAGTCACTTACTGAAATCTCTAGAAAGACAAATATTTAGGAACGGAGGGAGTACTTTTCACTCAAAATATATTTCTCAGGCTGTTTTGATGAGGTGAGGGAGGGATGTGGTTGCTTTCAAGATAATAAGGGGTTTTCTGCAAATTGGGGCACAAAAGTGGGCTATTGTTGCAAAAATGCCACAACTTACCTCACAGCCGATAGATGCAGATCTAATGGTCAGAAATGACGGATGGCAGACACACCACCATCACCAACTGAGTCTTTTATAGGAGTAGGAGTAGAGAAACATGGATAAATTGTAACATTTGGTTCCGCTCCTTGGCACGATCGATAGATAGAAATAACGATTGGAAACGCTAGGGAGGGGATATTTCCGTCAGATAAGTAGGGTACGTAGTAGCTAGGTTGGCGCATCGTCGCTTTGGTCACACGCGGTCTGACATGTTCTAGTGTTTCTAGCAAGATGCCCGTGGGTTGCACGAAGTTGATGGAAAAGGTAAGCACAACTTATAAATTGACGGATGGAGTACTAGTTACGATGATTCATATAATTAAGCAAAGGGATTGCACATGTCGGTATTGACTGGAACGAGAATGCAACAGCACAATAAGAATTAAGGCCACGATGATGCAATCGCAGTGGTGGTTACAGAAGGCAAGAAGAAAGATGCATCCATCAATGTACGACCTCCTCCTCCTCAACTTAGTGCGCCGTGCCACCGATCGGCGGCTAAGGAGCGGCGGCTTTTGTGGCGAGGTCGAGGTGCTTCTCAGCAAAGGCTTCCAAGGCTTCCAGCCGGTTGAGGAAGGCTAACGTCGTAGCGTCCTCACTGGCCATGTAGATACCTATGTACACATTTGCTCATACACGTGGATGTGTAGGTCGATGAATTCTTCTATGGCGAGGCGCCTCACGGCGAGCGCAACCTCCAGGTGGACATTCTTCATGGTGTCGGCGGGCAGTCGCAGGGCCACCAGTGCTTGAAAGAGGTTCCGGCCATGGAGGCTGATTAGGGTGGCAGGCAATGAGGAGCCTGGGCACGCGGGCTGGAGGAGTACAATGATGTCATCTGCGAACTTCTTGAGGATGGTGAACTTGTTGCTGGTGGCAACGATCATCTGGTCCAACTGAGAGTCGTAGTTGGAGTCGACGGCGGCCATCCACCAGCCAGTCTCCAACACCGTCTGGAGACGATCCTTGGTACCATGCCGCAGGCCAGCGTCATGGACCATCCGCACAACCGGCTGGCCACTCAGCAAGACGCTGCTATGGGTCCAGAGTGAGCTCTTTTGCGCTTAGTGTAGGTGCTTAGGCAAATGCTTAGGTGCGTCTGATGTGGTAGATGCATTGGAATGGAGGGTGCCTTTATATGAGGGCAAATGCGCTGCATTCACATCGCAGCCTCTTTTCGGTCCTCCTCCCATTACTTCCCTCATGCATTAATTGAAGGAGGATGCATTGGCTGTTCAACATTTCGAACCGCTTACTCCTCCCTCCTCTCGCTTTAAAGTCAGATCGGAACAGCGCCACCATTGTCAAATCGAATACTCCCTCCGTCTAGGTGAGTAAGTCATCTTACGAAAACCAAATAGTAGTCCCAAAACACATAGGCGCGGTGCATTTAACTCTCATGTTGTTTCTTATTTTTTGACATAAATAGAGGAATCAACCAATAAGAGATGTGGGGCTTGTATGCTTTTAATGACTTGAGACTATCAAACATGACATGCAGTGGTCAGCTTGTTGCATGCAATGATATTAATAATGCTTAGTATCATACATTAGTATCATGTAGTACTTTATTTATTGCCATGCATGATACTCCCTCCTTCCCAAAATATAAGGCGCGATTGACTTTTTACGGTCTTTGATGCACGACTTTGACCACTAATATATTTCAATGTATATGGATTGAACATGTATAAATGGCATCATCGTATTTGTCTTGCAGAACAATTTTATTTCATATGTATGTATACTAATTTTATAGACATAGAATACATGAAAATCATAGTCAAAGTTCCGTAACGAAGACCAGAAAAGTCAAACCGCGCCTTACATTTTGGGAAGGAGGGAGTACATAGTAGCATAGCATTTATTATGATACGGTATCATGATATGATACTCAACTCTCTCTTTCTTCATTTAATTCTATGACACCTCATCAAAATTGCCTAGTTGGCATGCATGATACTAGCTATGATACTACCATTACAACCAGCCTTAGCAAAAAAACATTAAGTTCTCTCGTTTTCCTCTCCACCTTGGTCACGGTGCACAATCTAACATGACTTATTCACCTAGACGGAGGGAGTATACTGTACTATTTAAAAGTCGAGGGCGAGGCTTTTCCTGTGAGGTAGGTGGATCAGTTCCGCCTAGTCGGTTCGACAGAGACGCGAGAAGATGAGGGAGTAGGCTGCTGCAAATGTAGGGCTGTGTGATTTGACAGCAAGTTACTGATGGACTGGTGGGGCCCCATGATTTGATTTGCCATTATCATTTTAACTGCAGCGCTACGACCGACGTGAGTCTCCCGATTCCTGACCACCTCCATACAGGCGCCTCTCCCAATGCTCCACCATGTAGAGGCTGGCTCTGGCATGAGAGCCCACTTCTCCACTTTTTCCTTGCCTCTTTCCTCCACATATGCAAAAATGCCATGTAAAGCGGGCTTATAGCCCACTATTGTAGTACTTACTTGCTCCTACAGGTGCTAAGCTTGCCACATAGGCATAAAGTCTATGTGGCAAGTTAATTAAGAAGGGAGAGACTAGTTTGGTGACCCAAGTAAGAAACGGTGCTAAGCACGTGTACCTAGGTGAAAAGACAATTTTGAGTCTATAGCTAATTAAATGAAGCAAACTTAGCAACAAAACTAATAAGCACCTATGCATTGGGGACTTGATTGCTAAGCCATTTAATGCCCTTAGCACCTCATCTAAGCACCATTTCATTGGAAGAGGTCACTCCTTGGCAATGCAATAATACTATTTTCCCTCGTCTCATAATATCAGAACGTTTTTGGCACTACACTACTGTCGAAAACGTTCTTATATTATGGGACGGAGGGAGTACGAAGAAAGAGATAGAGAAAAGTAAAAAAAATACACTTACAGCCAACCTTATAGCTAACCTTGTTGTAGTATGAGTGACTAAGTGATGACTATGTATGACATGCCAACATCAGATAGCCTAACGTACCGTGTTAAATCTCCAAGGGCGCGACCGCGCGAGCGACGCGATGGTCGTGGTAGGCACGACCATGATACGGGCTGCTAGCAGCCCTTGGATCTAAGAGCGAACGGTCGCATGCTAAGTTGCTGAATATTTGCAGAATAACCCTCCAAGATAGGATATTCACCCATAGGTCTAGAATCACGCCATGCAACCATTTGTTCTCAGATCCAAGGGCTCTCGAAAGCCCGTACCATGGGAGAATGGAAAGCCACTACCCTGCCGTTCGCACGCTGGCAGTTCGCTCCTACTCGTCCCCGCACGTCCTTTAATATTACGGTGGTTTGCTCCTAGTTGTCCCGTCCTTTCACATTACGGCAGTTCCACTAATCCTAACCCTCCTCCCATATCCATGGCGTCCCAAATCTCCATGATCGGTGGTGAGTACAAGGTTAGAACCATCACCGGCCATGAGTTCGATGTCATCTACACCCGTTCTTCCGCGACGGTGAAAGGATGCCTTGCTCGCTTCAGACGCATCTTTGAAAATTCAAATGATGAGTGGGTCGCTGGGCTAGATGTTGAGTACACCACAGTCCTAGGACGAGAGAAGGATCTAAAGGAGGAAGAGAGGAAGAAGCCCGCCGTGATCCAGGTTTGTGTGCATGACTTATGCTTGGTCTACCACATATGCCATGTCGACGTTGAATGCCAGGATTTTAAGAACTTCCTCAAGAGCGACCTAGTAAAATTCGTACTGTAGATTTTATGAACGACAAAAAAGTCCTGGGTCGGATAGTCCTCGTTGTAGGCAACCCCTTCGACCTCCAGAAGAATCGGCTGCTGCCCTCCAGTGGTCAGCTTTCAATGCTGACCCTGGCAGGAGCCATGGTTCATCCTTCGTACAGTAAACTAGAGAAACCTCATTACACGTTTCGTCGTCATACATGGCAGCGGAATGTACTAGATATAGACCACATCCACTACGCTGCAATGGATGGCTACCTTTGTTTCTATATCTACAAGGGTTGGATGAAGAGCAAGAGCCAAGTGTGCGGTTCAAGCAAAGAAGTATCAGCCAAGAGGAAGAGAGACAAGGACGAAGTCGAGGACGTGGACGAGGACTCGGAGTAAGGTGGCAGTGTCGTTGCTCATGGTGGATCTAATGCAGTGGCTACTGGATTAGTTGCATAGTTTAATTTCAGGTGTGCTTAGTTTAATTTGAGGGGTGTGTTGTGCTGAGCCCCCAGCAGAACTATGTTATGTTTCTTCTCATTACTTTAACTCTTCAGTATGTACATACTAGTATTTCTTTAATAGAATGTAGCACCCCATTTAAGCATGTACTAGCTTTTTAAATAGTACTACATGCATAATTTGGCGACGAGCGCTCTCTATATGTACCACCTTTTTTTTAATTTCAAGTTTTGCTCCATGGCGCAATCCATTGAAACTACTACTACTACTGTACAAAAGTGGAGTACACATTTTTTAAAAGGCCAGAGGGCGGGGCAGTCTAGCTTGGTCGGTTTCACGAGAGGCGAGGGCCTTTGTGATTTGATGACTCATTACTGCTGTCAAACTGAATAGTACTGCACCGCCCGCTGCACGCCCGGATGAACATGCCTCCTCGCCTCCATCAAACCCCTCTGTTAAACCTGCATGCAAACCGAGAATCCTACTCCGGCCACACGTCCGTTCATGAGCGGGCCAGAATTAAACGCAACACCGGCCAAACTCCTCATGTCCGCCCTCAGTTTAAACGAGGCCAGACGCCGGCCAAGCTCCTACCGTCCTCCCTCTATTTACACGAGGCCAGACAGACAGCGGGCAAGAATCGCACCTCTCCGCCGCTCCCCCATCTCCTCCTTCACCATTTTCTCCACTCTTCCTATGGCTTCCGAGGAGCCATTCTTTGGCATATTACCTGGCTGGGTGGCCCGCCAAGCCCTTCGGATACGGGCGAGGCCACTCGGTGCTTCACAAACCTCGCTTGGCCCGACGGAGCCAGTTGCCGCCCCAAGCAGGCACGTGGTTCAGCAACTCACTGCTCCAGTTCAGCTCGATGAGGAGTGGTGAGTTGCTCCACGCCTACACGGCTGCGAGCACGCCGGTACGGGCATCGTCACTGCCGCGTCATACCGCGCCACCAGTGTCTGTGGTGGCTGTGCCTCCCATGTCTGTGGGCGCGCCTCCCGTGCCTGCGGCAGCGCCATGCAGGCAAAGACAGAATCCGGGTGCATGGAGAGCGGCGAGTTGGTGGCCAGCTTCTCCGTGTCCGCTGCCATCGTCGAGGAGAAGTAGAACACGGGAGGCCGCCGCCACTTGGGACCCATGAAGGCCACCGCCGAGGTGACAACTGCGCATTCAGGTGGTTTCTTTGCTGCTTCGTCACTTCCGAGGTCCTTCATCGACCCCGCAAGTGTCTGACGGACATGAGGAAGACAAAGGGATCCGCGGGTGGCCATTTAGATTATGTACTCCCTCTCCAGCTGGCACGAAATATTTGTTCTAAGAATGGATAAATAGTATGTATCTATAACTAAATTAAGTCTAGATACATCCATTTCTAGGACAAGTATTCCCGGACGGAGGGAGTATTAATTATACCAAGAGAGCCAGATTGGCACCGCTTAATTCATGTAAATGTAATGAAATCCATCATGTTTATATGAAGATCCAGCTTTTTTATATGAAATCCTTCATGCTTATATGAAATCGGTCCGTGTTTGCACGAATTTCATCTGGTTGGTTAGAGTTGTGAAAATGTATGCCGCTGGAGTTTGATGTCATCCTCCGTGGAAGGAAGCGGGAGGAAATTTGCCGGCTGCCGTTGGAGATGCCCTTATGCTGGAAATAATAGAGTGACATCCAATCCATTTGAGTTAATTGCTTGTATGATTGTCCCTCTATAAAGAGTTAATACAGTGTACACGTGACTTGCAGGGTGGCTACAGCTTCGTACAGAAAGTGAAAAAGAAACAAGTCCATCCTTAATGTTGTATTCTAAGTACTCTGGGTTCCTTTGTCAAGACAAGATGTAAAGAAGTATATATTAAATAAGTAATATATAATATGAAAATCTAAAGTTAAAAGATAGAATTCGAACTCATGTCATCGTGTTGCGAGCATGCGGTGCTAACCAGTCCAGCACATTTTTGTTGTAGACCATGCTGGAGATATATCTCCATGTCTACTCTTATACTCCATTTGAGGGAGTCCTGGACTAGGGGGTGTCCGGATAGCCGAACTATCACCGTCGGCCGGACTCCAAGACTATGAAGATACAAGATTGAAGACTTCATCCCGTGTCCGGATGGGACTTTCCTTGGCGTGGGAGGCAAGCTTGGCGATACGGATATGTAGATCTCCTACCATTCTAACCGACTCTGTGTAACCCTAGCCCTCTCCGGTGTCTATATAAACTAGAGGGTTTTATTCCGTAGGACGAACAACAATCATACCACAGGCTAGCTTCTAGGGTTTAGCCTCCTTGATCTCGTGGTAGATCTACTCTTGTACTACCCACATCATCAATATTAATCAAGCAGGAGTAGGGTTTTACCTCCACCGAGAGGGCCGAACACGGTAAAAACATCGTGTCCCTTGTCTCCTGTTACCATCCGCCTAGACGCACAGTTCGGGACCCCCTACCCGAGATCCACCGGTTTTGACACCGACATTGGTGCTTTCATTGAGAGTTCCTCTGTGTTGTCACCCATAGGCCCGATGGCTCCTTCAATCATCAACAACGACGCGGTCCAGGTCGAGACTTTTCTCCACGGACAGATCTTCATATTCGGCGGCTTTCCACTGCGGGCCAATTCACCTGGCCATCTGGAGCAGATCGAAAGCAACGCCCCTAGCCATCAGGTCAGATTTGGAAGTTTGAACTGTATGGCTGACATCCGCGGAAAGTTGATCTTCGACGGATTCGAGCCACAGCCAAGCGTGCCGCACTGTCACGATGGGCATGATTTACCTCTGCTGCCGGGTGGTGCCCTGTAGGCCGCACAAGAGTCCGCTTCGACCCTTAGCTCGGAACCGACTATGCCGGTCGAGGATGGGTGGCTGGACACCGCCTCAGGGGCTGCTGCCTCTACGGCGATAGAGCCGAATACCGACCCTGTCCCTTGTGAAGCTCGTGACTCCAAGGTGCCGGACTCCTCTCCGACCCAACCTTCGCCCCCGCTAATCGAATCCGATTGGGCGCCGATCATGGAGTTCACCGCTGCGGACATCTTTCAGCACTCGCCTTTTGGCGACATCCTGAATTCGCTAAAGTGTCTCTCTTTATGAGGAGAGCCCTAGCCGGATTATGGTCAGAACAGTTGGGATGCGGACGACGAAGAAATTCAAAGCCCACCCACCACCCACTTCGTAGCCACTGTTGATGACTTAACCGACATGCTAGACTTTGACTCCGAAGACGTCGATGGTATGGACGACGATGCCGAAGACGACCAAGAACTAGCACCTACAGGGCACTGAAAGGCCACCTCGTCATACAACATATACATGGTGGACATCCAAAGGATGGGAATGGCGATGGAACAGCGGAGGACGACCCCTCCAAAAAACAGCCTAAGCGCCGGCGTCAGCGGCGCCGCTCCAAATCCCGCCGCAGTAAGAATGGAGATTCCAGCACCAGAGATAATAACACCCCGGACAGTGCCGAAGACAACTCCCTCCAGCAAGATTCAGCACAGGAGGATGGAGAAGCCAGCCCTCATGAGAGAGCGGCAGACAAAGAGGTAGAGGGCGATAATTACATGCCTCCCTCTGGAGACGAGGCAAGCCTCGACGATGACGAATTTGTCGTGCCTGAGGATCCCGTCGAACAAGAGCGTTTTAAACACAGGCTTATGGCTATGGCAAGCAGCCTCAAGAAAAAGCAGCAACAGCTTAGAGCTGACCAAGATTTGCTAGCCGACAGATGGAATGAAGTCCTTGCGGCCGAAGAGTATGAACTCGAATGCCCCTCCAAAAGATACCCCAAACGCAAGCTGCTGCCCCGATTAGAGGAGGAAGCACATAAACCTACATCACCAGCGCACAATACGGCCGACCGGCCACCTCGTGGCCGCGATAGAGAGGCCTCTAGGCCCTCCACTAAAGCCATACCCCGGCGTCGCTCGAAAAGTACAAAGTCACGGGGGAATGCGCCGGACTTGCGAGACATATTGGAGGATAAGGCAAGACAAACAAGATCGATCTACGGATCGCGTGGGTGCCCCATGATACACGACGAAAACCGTCACGCTGGATACAGCAATCCCGGCCGGGCTGAACACAGTAGACAAAGCTCGTTTGAGCTGCGTCGTGATATAGCCCAATACAGAGGCGCCACACACCCACTACGCTTCACAGATGAAGTAATGGATCATAAAATCCCCGAAGGGTTCAAACCCATGAACATTGAATCCTATGATGGCACAACAGATCCTGCAGTTTGGATCGAAGACTATCTCCTTCATATCCACATGGCCCCGCGGTGATGATCTTCACGCCATCAAATACCTCCCACTCAAGATTAAAGGACCAGCTCGGCATTGGCTCAACAGCCTGCCAGCAGAATCAATTGGGTGTTGGGAGGACCTGGAAGCCGCATTCCTCGATAACTTCCAGGGAACATATGTGCGACCACCAGACGCCGATGACCTAAGCCACATAATTCAGCAGCCAGACGAATCGGCCAGAAAATTCTGGACACGGTTCTTAACCAAGAAAAATCAAATCATCGACTGTCCGGATGCAGAGGCCCTTGCAGCCTTCAAACACAACATCTGCGACGAATGGCTTGCCCGGCACCTAGGACAGGAAAAGCCGAAATCAATGGCAGCCCTCACATCACTCATGACCTGCTTCTGTGCGGGAGAAGACAGCTGGCTAGCCCGCAGTAACAACCTAACCAAAAACTCTGGTAGTTTGGATACCAAAGACAACAATGGCAGGTAGCATCGCAATAAGCACAAGCGCTGCATTAACGGCGATATCGGGTTACGACGGTCAACGCCGAGTCGAGGCTCTAAACCCGTCACGGAAAAAGCCATTCAAAAGAACTACTCCGGCCCGCCCAATTTGGACCGGATACTCGATCTTCGTGCGGATACACGGCACTTCGAAAAGCCAGCTAATCACACCAACAGAGATTGTTGGGTGTTCAAGCAGCAGGTAAGTTAATCGCCAAGGCAACGACAAGGCCGATAGCGATGACGAGGAGGAGACACACCGCACGAACAATAGAGGATGTAGGGTTTCCCCCACAAGTGCGGACGGTAAACATGATATACGCAACCCACATACCCAAAAGGGAGCGAAAGCGCGCGCCAGGACGATACGCGATGGAGCAGTTGCCCTAAAGTTCAATCCATGGTCCTCCTGCCCGATCACCTTTGATCGAAGGGACCACCCCACCAGCATCCGCCATGGCGGATTCGCCGCATTGGTGTTAGACCCAATCGTCGACGGATTTCACCTCACTAGAGTCCTGATGGACGGCGGCAGCAGCCTAAACCTGCTTTACCAGGATACAGTGCGCAAGATGGGCATAGACCCCTCAAGGATTAAACCCACAAAGACGACCTTCAAAGGCGTCATACCAGGTGTAGAGGCCAATTGTACAGGCTCAGTTACACTTGAAGTGGTCTTCGGATCCCCGGATAACTTCCGAGGCGAGGAGTTAATCTTCAACATAGTCCCGTTCCGCAGCGGCTATCATGCACTGCTCGGACGAACCACATTTGCAAAGTTCAATGCGGTGCCGCACTATGCATACCTCAAGCTCAAGATGCCAGGCCCTCGAGGAGTCATCACGGTCAACGTAAACACCGAACGCTCTCTCCGAACGGAGGAGCATACAACAGCTCTTGCAGCGGAAGTACAGAGTAGTCTCTTAAGGCAATTCTCGAGTCCGGCTGTTAAGCGACCGGACACCGTCAAGCGCGCCCGGAGTAACCAACAACAAGACCACTTGGCACGTTCCGAGCACGCGTAGCAATGTGGCCCCAACCCCAGCCCTCGTGAAATCGCGAGACCAGTACCACGCGTACATCACTACGCTCTGGAGATACCATGCGCATAGGGGGAGGGGCACGACCACGGCATGCCCAGAGTGCGGATCAACCACACCAGGGGCTCCCAAATTTGTCATTCTTTTTTTTTCTTATTCTCGGGACTCCGTTTTCAGAAGCCCCGTCCGGCAAGAGATCCGCCGAACTCACGATGCAACAGCCGTGGAAGCGTAAAAGCTACGACAGTATCCAGTGGTCTCCATTATGAGCATTATACTGTTTTACATACCATTCCGCAGCCTACCCTCGAGGGGGACATGTTAAATAGTCCCACCCCTTGCTTATCGTGACTATTTGTATCGCTCGCCTCCATTGCAGATTTTTGAATAAACAATGCATCGCTTTTGCCTATCATTGCATTCCTTTTATATATGTTCACTTATGACATGTTGCACCCAGACGCTTTGGTACGGCCAAATACACCAGGGCTTAAGTTCCCCAAATTATGGTGTGATAAGTCCAACACTTTCACAAGTGCGGCACCACAAACTTATAGCATTATATGCATCGGTTCAATCATGTCTTGGGTCAATACTTGGGTTTGCCGGGCCCCATGTTTGGGTACCTTACGCCCGCTATATCGGCTAAGGTAGCGCTGGGAGAACCACTGCGATTGTGCCCCAGTTGAGCTGGGTCGAGCACCTCATTGGAGAAAGCTAAAACTGACCGTCATGATAAGGCGAGAGCTGGTCGCTGTTCGAGAGGTCTTTTCGAGTCCCTAAAGACTTATGCCGCTTAGAGCGAGGAGCCGACTTTGTCCGGCCCCAGGCGTGGATAGCGCCCCGAATTCGGCCTTCCGAACACTAGGGGCTTCACTGAAATTTAAAATTATAGAATTCTATGGCTAAGTGAGAGTGTTCAAGCATTATAAGTCCGGTTGCCTCGTTCATTGTGTTGAGCGCCTCCCTAGAAGGACCCAAAATGGGAACAAGAGTGCTCAAGTTTATCCCGAACACCCCAAAGACTCGTGGCATGGGGGCGAAGCCAACGACTTGCCATCTCTCGATTTGATAAACGGCCGCATGAAGGTAATATTTTAAATTAACAAGCATTGCTTAGCGATATGAACAATTTTTTTCAGCACACAGATAACAAAATGCGAGTCTACTCAAAAATTACATCTTTGGAGCATTCACCGCAATAAGGCGGGCACCCTTCAGACAGCCTTATAATACATCTCGGCGTGCGATACTCCTTGCCCGGCGGTGGCGCGTCCGTCACAAGCTTTCGGTGTCCATCCTGCCCCAAAGGCACTTTAGCACGGGCAAGGCCCGACGGGCACCTTCAATGCAAAAGGGTGCTTGATGACTTCAACCCATGGACAAAGGCCCATCACCGCCGCACTGCATCAAGTAGCTCCTGTGCATGGCTTCTTTGGGCTACAAACCAACTATGAGGCCCTTCATGGCCTGTTCGCCACCTCAGGATCTCGACCAGCTCCTTCAGCTGGTCGCCCAGGGGCACCGGATGTCCGGCCTCAGCATACTGACACCAAAACACCTTTTTCGTCGAGCTCCCTTCCTCGGCTCTGCAGAATGCGGTAGCATCGGACACGCTACAGGGCAGATCTACGAACGCTCCTGGAGAGCTCCGAATTCGGTAAGTAACTGTTGGGGAACGTTGCAGAAAATTAAATTTTTTCCTACGGTTTCACCAAGATCCATCTATGAGTTCATCTAAGCAACGAGTCAAGGGAGTGAGTTTGCATCTACATACCACTTGTAGATCGCGTGCGGAAGCTTTCAAGGGGATGGTGATGATGGAGTCGTACACGACGTGATTCAGATCACCGATGTCCAAGTGCTGAACGGACAACACCTCCGCGTTTAACACACGTACGGGACGGGAGACGTCTCCTCCTTCTTGATCCAGCAAGGGGGAATGAGAGGTGATGATGATCCAGCAGCAAGACGGCATGGTGGTGGATGATGTGAGAACTCCAAAGAGGCTTCGCCAAGCGACTACGGGAGGAGGACGAGGTGTAGCAGGGGGAGGGAGGCGCCAAGCACAAGGGTACGGCTTCCCTCCCCCTGCCCTCCTTTATATAGCCCCCCAGGGGGGCGCCGGCCCTAGGAGATTGAATCTCCCAAGGGGGCGGCCAAGGGGGAGGAGTGCCCCAAGGCATGTGGTGCGCTTCACCCTAGGGTTTCAACCCTAGGCGCAGGGGTGGGCCTGGGGGCGCACCAGCCCACTATGGGCTGGCTCCTCCCACTTCAGCCGTGGGGCCCTCCGGATGGGTGGCCCCACCGGTGGACCCGGGACCCTTCCGGTGGTCCCAGACATTACCGGAGACCTCAAACTTTCCCGATGGTCAAATACCACTTCCTATATATTATTCTTTACCTCCGACCATTCCGAACTCCTCGTGACGTCCGGATCTCATCCGGACTCAACAACATTCGGTATGCTGCATACTCATATTCATACAACCCTAACGCCACCGAACCTTAAGTGTGTAGACCCTACGGTTCGGAGACACGCAGACATGACCGAGACGACTCTCGGCAATAACCAACAGCGGATTTGATACCCATGTTGGCTCCTACATGCTCCTCGATGATTTCATCGGTTGAACCACGATGTCGAGGATTCGATCAAACCCGTATACAATTCCCTTTGTCAATCGGTACGTTATTTGCCCGAGACCCGATCGTCGGTATCCCAATACCTTGTTCACCTCGTTATCGCAAGTCACTTTACTCGCATCAGTAATGCATGATCCCGTAACCAACCACTTGGTCACTTTGAGCTCATTATGATGATGCATTACCGAGTGGGCCCAGAGATACCTCTCCGCCATACGGAGTGACAAATCCCGCCTCGATCCGTGTCAACCCAATGACACTTTCGGAGATACCGTAGTGCACCTTTATAGTCACCAAGTTACGCCAGACGCTTGATACACCCAAGCACTCCTACGGTATTCGGGAGTTACACGATCTCATGGTCAAAGGAAGAGATACTTGACATTGGAAAAGCTCTAGCAAACGAACTACACGATCTTTGTGCTATGCTTAGGATTGTCTTGTCCATCACATCATTCTCCTAATGATGTGATCCCGTTATCAACGACATCCAATGTCCATAGTCAGAAACCATGACTATCTGCTGATCACAACGAGCTAGTCAACTAGAGGCTCACTAGGGACATATTGTGGTCTATGTATTCACACGTGTATTACGATTTCGGATAATACAGCTTAGCATGAATAAAAGACAATTATCATGAACAATGAAATATAATAATACTTTTATTATTGCCTCTAGGGCATATTTCCAACAGTCTCCCACTTGCACTAGAGTCACCAATCTAGTTACATTGTGATGAATCGAACACCCATAGAGTTCTGGTGTTGATCATGTTTTGCTTCGAGAGAGGTTTAGTCAACGGATCTGCGACATTCAGATCCGTATGTACTTTGCAAATATCTATGTCTCCATCTTGAACATTTTCACGGATGGAGTTGAAACGACGCTTGATGTGCCTGGTCTTCTTGTGAAACCTGGGCTCCTTGGCAAGGGCAATAGCTCCAGTGTTGTCACAGAAGAGTTTGATCGCCCCGACGCATTGGGTATGACTCCTAGGTCGGTGATGAACTCCTTCACCCAAATCGCTTCATGCGCTGCCTCCGAGGCTGCCATGTACTCCGCTTCACACGTAGATCCCGCCACGACGCTCGCTTAAACTGCACCAGCCATCGCTCCACCATTCAACATATACACGATCCGGTTTGTGACTTAGAGTCATCTAGATCTCGAGTCGAAGCTAGCGCCAACGTAACCCTTACGACGAGCTCTTCGTCTCCTCCATAAACGAGAAACATGTCCTTTGTCCTTTTCGTGTACTTCAGATATTCTTGACCGCTGTCCAGTTGTTCCTTGCCGGGATTACTTTGGTATCTTGCTACCAAACTTACGGCAAGGTTTACATCGAGCCTGGTACACAAGATGGCATACATAATAGATCCTATGGCTGAAGCGTAGGGGATGACACTCATCTCTTCTTTATCTTTTGCCGTGGTCGGGGACTGAGCCGAGCTCAATCTCACACCTTGTAACATAGGCAAGAACCCCTTCTTGGACTGATCCATTTTGAACCTTTTCAAAATCTTATCAAGGTATGTGCTTTGTGAAAGTCCTATGAGGCGTCTTGATCTATCTCTATAGATCTTGATGCCTAATATATAAGCAGCTTCTCCAAGGTCCTTCATCTAAAAACACTTATTCAAGTAGGCCTTAATGTTGTCCAGAAGTTCTATATCATTTCCCATCAAGAGTATGTCATCTACATACAATATGAGAAATGGTACAGAGCTCCCACTCACTTTCTTGTAAACGCAGGCTTCTCCATAAGTCTGCATAAACCCAAACGCTTTGATCATCTCATCAAAGCTTAATGTTCCAACTCCGAGATGCTTGCACCAGCCCATAAATGGATCGCTGGAGCTTGCATACTTTGTTAGCGTTTTAGGATCGACAAAACCTTCCGCTGCATCATATACAGCTCTTCCTTAAGATGTCCATTAAGGAATGCCATTTTGACGTCCATCTACCATATCTCATAATCATAGTATGCGGCAATTGCTAACATGATTCGGACGGACTTCAGCCGCGCCACGGAGAGAATGTCTCGTCAGATTCAATCCCTTGAACTTGTCGATCACCCTTAGCGACAAGTCGAGCCTTATAAATGGTAACATTACCATCCGCGTCCGTCTTCTTCTTAAAAATCCATTTGTTTTCTATCGCTGCCGATCATCGGCAAGTCTGTCAAAGTCCATACTTTGTTTTCATACATGGATTCTATCTCGGATTTCATGGCTTCAAGCCATTTGTTGGAATCTGGGCCCGCCATCGCTTCTTCATAGTTCAAGGTTCACCGTTGTCTAACAACATGATTTCTAGGACAGGGTTGCCGCATTCACTGTGCGGAACGTGTCCTTGTGGACCCACGGTTCAAGAGCAACTTGATCCGAAGTACCTTGATCATCATCATTATTTTCCCCGTTGGTTGGTGTGGGCATCACAGGAACATTTTCCTGAGCTGCCCCACTTTCCCGTTCGAGAGGTAGTACTTCATCGAGTTCTACTTTCCTCCCACTTACTTCTTTCGAGATAAACTCTTTTTCCAGAAAGCATCTGTTCTTGGCAACAAAGATCTTGCCCTCGGATCTTAAGTAGAAAGTATACCCGACAGTTTCCTTAGGGTATCCTATGAAGACACATTTTTCCGACTTGGGTTCGAGCTTTTCAAGTTGAAGTTTCTTGACATAAGCATCGCATCCCCAAACTTTTAGAAACGACAGCTTAGGTTTCTTCCCAAACCATAATTCATACGGTGTCGTCTCAACGGATTTAGACGGTGCCCTATTTAAAGTGAATGTAGCTGTCTCTAGAGCGTATCCCCAAAATGATAGCGGTAAATCGGTAAGAGACATCATAGACCGCACCATATCCAATAGAGTGCGACACGATGTTCGACACACCGCTATTACCGAGGTGTTCCAGCGGCGTGAGTTGAGAAACGATTCCACATTTCCTTAAGTGTGTACCAAATTCGTGACTTAAGTATTCTCCTCCACGATCCGATCGAGGAACTTTATCTTTCGGTCACGTTGATTCTCTACCTCATTCTGAAATTCCTTGAACTTTTCAAGGTCTCAGACTTGTGTTTCATTAAGTAGACATACCCATATCTACTTAAGTCATCAATGAGAGTGAGAACATAACGATATCCTCCATGAGCCTCAACGCCATTGGACCGCATACATCGGTATGTATGATTTCCAACAAGTTGGTTGCTCGCCCATTGTTCCGGAGAACGGAGTCTTGGTCATTTTGCCCATGAGGCATGGTTCGCATGTGTCAAACGATTCATAATCAAGAGACTCTAAAAGTCCATCAAGATGGAGATTCTTCATGCGCTTGACACTAATGTGACCAAGGCGGCGATGCCACAAGTATGTGGGACTACCGTTATCAACTTTACATCTTTTGGCATCCACACTATGAATATGTGTAATATTACGCCGAGATTCATTAAGAATAAACCATTGACCATCGGAGCATGACCATAAAACATATCTCTCATATAAATAGAACAACCATTATTCTCGGATTTAAATGAGTAGCCATCTCAGATTAAACGAGATCCCGATACAATGTTCATGCTCAAACTTGGCACTAAATAACAATTATTAAGGTTCAAAACTAATCCCGAGGTAAATGCAGAGGCAGCGCGTCGACGGCGATCACATCGACTGAACCATTCCCGACGCGCATCATCACCCCGCCCTTCGCCAGCCTCCGCTTATTCCGCAGCCCTGCTGTGAGTTACAAATATGAGCAACGGCACCGTATCAAATACCGGGAGTTACTACGAGTAATCGGTAAGGTACACATCAATTACATGTATATCAAATATACCTTTGGTGTTGCGGCCTTCTTATCCGCTAAGTATTTGGGGCAGTTCCGCCCAAAGGACCCTTCCCTTGCAATAAAAGCACTCTCGCCTCGTGCTTGGGTCCATTCTTTGACTTCTTCCCGAATCGGCTTATCGGGCGCGCAACATCCTTGCCGTCCTTCTTGCCCTTGCCCTTCTTGAACTTAGTGGTCTTATTGACCATCAACACTTGATGTTCTTTCTTGATTTCAGCCTTTGCCGACTTGAAGATTGAGAACACTTCAGAATGGTCTTCACCATCCCTGCATGTTGTAGTTCATCACAAAGCTCTTGTAGCTTGGTGGGAGCGATCGAGGATTCTCAATGACCGCCTCATCATCGGGAGGTTAATGTTCATTTGGGTCACACGGTTGTGCAACCTGGACATCTTGAGTATGTGCTCACCGATGTAACTGTTTTCCTCCATCTTACAACTATAGAACTTGTCGAGACATCATATCTCTCAACCGGGCATGAGCTTGGAAAACTAGTTTCAGCTCTTCAACATCTCATATGCTCCGTGATGCTCAAAACGCTTTTGGAGCCCCGGTTCTAAGTGTAAAGCATGCCGCACCGAACGAGGGAGTAATCATCAAGACGAGTTTGCAAGCGCTCATAACGCCTTGGTTCTCTCGATGGGAGTGTTACCTAGCGGTCCTTCTAGGACATATTGCTTCTGGCAGCTATGAGGATGATCTCGGGTTAGGACCCGATCCGTATAGTTGCTGCCATCATCTTTCAGCTTGGTTTTCTCTAGGAACGCATTGAAGTTCATGTTGACATGAGCGTTGGCCATTTGATCTACAAGACATATTTGCAAAGGTTTTAGACTAAGTTCATGATAATTAAGTTCATCTAATAAAATTATGAACTCCCACTCAGATTAGACATCCCCCTAGTCATCTAAGTGTTACACGATCCGAGTCGACTAGGCCGTGTCCGATCATCACGTGAGACGGACTAGTCATCGTCGGTGAACATCTTCATGTTGATCGTATCTTCCATACGACTCGTGTTCGACCTTTCGGTCTCCGTGTTCCGAGGCCATGTCTGCACATGCTAGGCTCGCAAGTTAACCCTAAGTGTTTTGCATGTGTAAAACTGTCTTACACCCGTTGTATGTGAACGTAAGGATCTATCACACCCGATCATCACGTGGTGCTTGAAACGATTTAACTGTAGCAACGGTGCACGCTTAGGGAGAACACTTCTTGAAATTGTTGTAAGGATCATCTTATTTACTACCATCGCTCTAAGTAAACAAGATGCATAAACATAATAAACATCACATGCAATTATATAGTAGTGACATGACATGGCCAATATCATATAGCTCCATTGATCTCCATCTTCGGGCTCCATGATCATCTTGCCACCGCATGACACCATGATCTCCATCATCATGATCTCCATCATCGTGTCTTCATGAAGTTGTCACGCCAACGACTACTTCTACTTCTATGGCTAACGCGCTTAGCAATAAAGTAAAGTAGTTTACATGGCGTTCTTCAATGACACGCAGGTCATACAAAAAATAAAGACAACTCCTATGGCTCCTGCCGGTTGTCATACTCATCGACATGCAAGTCGTGAATCCTATTACAAGAACATGATCTCATACATCACAATTCATCACAACTTCTGGCCATATCACATCACATGAACAATCGCTGCAAAAACAAGTTAGACGTCCTCTAATTGTTGTTGCATCTTTTACGTGGCTGCAATTGGGTTCTAGCAAGAACGTTTTCTTACCTACGAATAACCACAACGTGATTTTGTCAACTTCTATTTACCCTTCATAAGGACCCTTTTCATCAAATCCGCTTCAACTAAAGTGGGAGAGACAGACACCCGCCACCACCTTATGCAACTAGTGCATGTCAATCGGTGGAACCGGTCTCACGTAAGCGCACGTAAGGTTGGTCCGGCCGCTTCATCCCACAATACCGCTGAAGCAAGAAAAGACTAGTAGTGGCAAGCAAGTTGACAAGATCCATGCCCACAACAAAATTGTGTTCTACTCGTGCATTAGAGAACTACGATAGACCTTGCTCATGATGCCACCGTTGGGGAACGCTGCAGAAAATTAAAATTTTCCTACGGTTTCACCAAGATCCATCTATGAGTTCATCTAAGCAACGAGTCAAGGGAGTGAGTTTGCATCTACATACCACTTGTAGATCGCGCGAAGCTTTCAAGGGATGGTGATGATGGAGTCGTACTCGACGTGATTCAGATCACCGATGTCCAAGTGCTGAATGGACAGCACCTCGCGCTCAACACACGACGGACGGGAGACGTCTCCTCCTTCTTGATCCAGCAAGGGGAAGGAGAGGTTGATGATGATCAGCAGCGACGGCGTGGTGGTGGATGCAGAACTCCAGCAGGCTTCGCCAAGCGACTACGGAGGAGGACGAGGTGTAGCAGGGGGGGAGGCGCCAAGCACAAGGGTACGGCTGCCCTCCCCCTGCCCTCCTTTATATAGGCCCCCCAGGGGGGGCGCCGGCCCTGGGAGATTGAATCTCCCAAGGGGGCGGCGGCCAAGGGGGGAGGAGTGCCCCCCAAGGCATGTGGTGCGCCCCCCCCCCCACCCTAGGGTTTCAACCCTAGGCGCAGGGGGTGGCCCTAGGGGGGCGCACCAGCCCACTATGGGCTGGCTCCCCTCCCACTTCAGCCCGTGGGGCCCTCCGGGATGGTTGGCCCCACCCGATGGACCCCCGGGACCCTTCCGGTGGTCCCGATACATTACCGGGAGACCCCGAAACTTTCCCGATGGCCGAAATACCACTTCCTATATATTATTCTTTACCTCCGGACCATTCCGAAACTCCTCGTGACGTCCGGGATCTCATCCGAGACTCCGAATAACATTCGGTTTGCTGCATACTCATATTCATACAACCCTAGCGTCACCGAACCTTAAGTGTGTAGACCCTACGGGTTCGGGAGACACGCAGACATGACCGAGACGACTCTCGGGCAATAACCAACAGCGGGATCTGGATACCCATGTTGGCTCCCACATGCTCCTCGATGATTTCATCGGTTGAACCATGATGTCGAGGATTCGATCAAACCCCATATACAATTCCCTTTGTCAATCGGTACGTTACTTGCCCGAGACCCGATCATCGGTATCCCAATACCTTGTTCAGTCTCGTTACCGGCAAGTCACTTTACTCGTACCGTAATGCATGATCCCGTGACCAACCACTTGGTCACTTTGAGCTCATTATGATGATGCATTACCGAGTGGGCCCAGAGATACCTCTCCGTCATCGGAGTGACAAATCGATCTCGATCCGTGTCAACCCAACAGACACTCTCGGAGATACCAGTAGTGCACCTTTATAGTCACCCGATTACGTTGTGACGTTTGATACACCCAAAGCACTCCTACGGTATCCGGGGTTACACGATCTCATGGTCAAAGGAAGAGATACTTGACATTGGAAAAGCTCTAGCAAACGAACTACACGATCTTTGTGCTATGCTTAGGATTGGGTCTTGTCCATCACATCATTCTCCTAATGATGTGATCCCGTTATCAACGACATCCAATGTCCATAGCCAGGAAACCATGACTATCTGTTGATCACAACGAGCTAGGCAACTAGAGGCTCACTAGGGACATACTGTGGTCTATGTATTCACACGTGTATTACGATTTCCGGATAATACAGTTATAGCATGAATAAAAGACAATTATCATGAACAATGAAATATAATAATACTTTTATTATTGCCTCTAGGGCATATTTCCAACAGTAACAAGTAATTCACTTTTACATGCTTGCTTTGCATGAAGAATGCCTTACCCACCGCTATCTTATTTACTGCCTCGATTTCCTGTAGGGCCTTTTGGGCTTCGGCCTTAGCGGCTTTGGCACTCTCAAGAGCCAACGCGAGCTCGGACTCTTGAGTCTTCGAGTCACGCTCCAAACTCTCGTGTTTTTCCACGAGAGCCTGGACCTCTTGCCGCACCTCCGCCACCCGCGCCTCCTGCTTCTCTCGCTCGGTGCGTTTAGCGGTCAGATTATGCTCGTCGCGGACACCGCCTCCTTCGTGGTCGCCACCTCGTCAGAGCCCCTGGAATACCCACGCTATTCATGTCATTTTTTGCAACCAAATCCTTTTCTATAAGGTACAACTTTAATAAGGTGTTACTAACCTTCCTTGTCCCCGAGCTGCTTCTTGGCATGGCCGAGCTTGCTCTCGGACCGCTCGAGGCTCTGCTTCACGGCATTGACCTCCGCAGTCAGTGCGGCAGAGGTCAGCAGCGTAGCCTGCATTCCCATATTGACATATTTGTGTTAGACTCCTGCGTATATCTTTTTAGATCCTCAGTTCGGCTTTTCTTTCCGAACACCGAACTGAGCATCATGGGCTACTGTCTATGTGGTACTATTTTACATATCAACCTTACCTCAAAGCTCGTTAGAAGGCTGGTGCAGGCTTCGGTCAGCCCGCTCTTGGCGGACTGAACTTTCTGAATCACCGCACTCATAACAGTGCGGTGCTCCTCGTCGATGGAAGCGTCGTTGAGCACCTCCAGCAAATTATCCGGCGCCTCCGATTGGACGGAGGTCACAGGCGTCGCTGTCTCGCCCTTCTTACGAAGGGGCTGCCCGCCGGACTCCGGAACCACCAAAGGTTCCGCAAGCGAGTCCGCCCAAAGTCCGGAGGTTGCCTGCGGCACCTCCGGGCCTCCTCCTCCTGGCTGGTCCCTTTCTGGGACCCCGCCTCGGCGTCGTCTGCGTCACGGGTGGAGTAGGCGGTCGGAAGTGAAGCGCTATTCACATCCGACGAACCCAAGGACCCACTCGACGAAGCGGGAAGGTCATCCTTGGGCGGGCTACATGGTTGTGTTCGGCGTTAGAAGACACTATGCGACGAAAGGAAAATCATAAGCTATTATGGAATTCGGACACTTACGATCTCGCCAGGGGCTTGGCCCTCAAGGGCCACTCCTCTTCGCCGTCGTCGGTGTTGGTGGAACAATCCGGAGGAAGGGTCCTTCCCTTCTTGGACCCTTCGGCCTCCCCCGTTGGGGAAGCCTTCCTCTTCTTCTCTCCCCCCGCTGGGGGAGAGGCCTCTTTCTTCTCCTCCTCGTCTTTGTGGGAGGAGTCCGCCTCGAAGTCATCGGACGATGATTCCGATAACACCTGGCGCCGGGAACTCCTCCGGTTTCCCGTGGCCTTCTTCTTGTCCTTCTTCTCTGGCACCACGTAAGGCGCCGGGACCAGCAGCCCCGTCAAACGGGCATCCACTGGGTCTTCTGGAAGGGGAACCAGACAGTTAACCTGTCCGGACGTCTTCTGCCAGGCCTGTTAAAGGTAATGGGAGTTTAGATCCCACATAGAGTCAAACTATGGAAAGCAAGTGTCCCATAAAGGATAAAATAGCTTACCTCGCCGGCTTGACGCTGCGAGCTGAATCCGCGATCTTCGGTAGCGGATGAGGGAGCCTCGGCGCCCTTGAACAGCACCCTCCAGGCGTCTTCGTACGTAGTGTCGAAGAGCCTGCTCAAGATTGGGTGTTGTGCCGGATCAAACTCCCACAAATTGAAAGCCCGCTGTTGGCACGGGAGGATCCGGCAGATGAGCATGACCTGGATTACGTTGACAAGCTTGAGCTTCTTGTTCACCAGGGTTTGGACGCAAGATTGAAGTCCGGTCAGCTCCTCCGAATCGCCCCATGTCAGGCCCTTCTCTTTCCAGGAGGTGAGCCATGTGGGGATGCCAGATCTGAATTCGGGGGCTGCTGCCCATTTAGGGTCACGCGGCTCGGTGATGTAGAACCACCCCGATTGCCACCCTTTGATGGTTTCCACGAAGGCGCCCTCGAGCCATGTAATGTTGGGCATCTTGCCCACCATGGCGCCTCCGCACTCCGCTTGGCGGCCGCCCACTACCTTCGGCTTGATGTTAAAAGTCTTCAGCCATAAGCCGAAGTGGGGCTGGACGCAGAGGAAGGCCTCGCACACGACGATGAACGCCGAGATGTTGAGCATGAAATTCAGGGCCAGATCATGGAAATCCAGGCCGTAGTAGAACATGAGCCCCCGGACAAATGGATGGAGGGGGAAGCCCAGTCCACAGAGGAAATGGGGAAGGAACACCACCCTCTCATGGGGCCTGGGGTGGGGATGAGCTGCCCCTCGTCGGGGAGCTGGTGCGCAATATCGCTGGACAAATATCCGGCCTTGCGCAGCCTTTTGATGTGCCCCTCCGTGACGGAGGAGGCCATCCACTTGCCTCCCGCTCCGGACATGGTTGGAGAAGGTTGAGGTGAGATGTGCGGACTTGGGCGCTGGATCTCGAGTGCCCGGAGATGGATAAGCAAAGGAGGAAGAAGGCGTAGGTGAAAAGGTGGATCCTTATCCCCTTATATATGAGCAGACGAAACTATGCGTCCCCACCAGCCCGGTAAAACTCGCTTATCTCCCAAGCGCCACAATCAATGGTGCGGTTGGGTTACCCACGCCCGTATTGATGAGAATCCCGGAATAAGGGGACACGATCTCTGCTTTGACAGGACGTGCCAAGGAAACAGCTTCGCTAAACGCGCTGAGGTGGAACAGTAAAAACAATTCAAATAAAGACTTGGCCGTGGTGTGACATCATGCCACGAGATACGTCAGCAGATTAAACTTGTGTAAATGTTATTCTCTCTACAGTGTTATGTGGAATTTATTTTGCAGAGCCGGACACTATCCTGGTGTTCAAAATCTTCTATGAATTATTCGGAGGAGGAACCCGCCTTGCAATGCTGAAGACAATATGCGTGCCGGACTCGTCGTCATTGAAGCCTGGTTCAGGGGCTACTGAGGGAGTCCTGGACTAGGGGGTGTCCGGATAGCCGAACTATCACCGTCGGCCAAACTCCAAGACTATGAAGATACAAGATTGAAGACTTCGTCCCGTGTCCGGATGGGACTTTCCTTGGCGTGGGAGGCAAGCTTGGCGATACGGATATGTAGATCTCCTACCATTGTAACCGACTCTGTGTAACCCTAGCCCTCTTCGGTGTCTATATAAACCGGAGGGTTTTAGTCCGTAGGACGAACAACAATCATACCATAGGCTAGCTTCTAGGGTTTAGCCTCCTTGATCTCGTGGTAGATCTACTCTTGTACTACCCACATCATCAATATTAATCAAGCAGGAGTAGGGCTTTACCTCCACCGAGAGGGCCCGACCCTGGGTAAATACATCGTGTCCCTTGTCTCCTGTTACCATCCGCCTAGACGCACAGTTCGGGACCCCCTACCCGAGATCCGCCAGTTTTGACACCGACACCATTCGTTCCTAAATATTTGTCTTTTTCAGATTTCAAATGGACTACTACATACAGATGTGTGTAGACATATTTTAGAGTGTAGATTCACTCATTTTGCTTTGTATGTCTTTTTAGGAAGGGGTCAGATTTCTCCTTGATTTATTTATGAGGTATCCAGATGGCACTGCACCGCCAAGAAAAGAGGGTAACATCAAAATTATGGACTACTTTTTTGAGTATGTTGGTAAGGTCCGGTCATAGTCACTTGTTGAAATCTCTAAAAATACAAATACTCCCTCCGTCCGGAAATACTTGTCATCAAAATGGATAAAAGGAAATGTATCTAGGCGTATTTTAGTTTTAGATACATCTCTTTTTATCCATTTTGATGACAAGTATTTTCGGATGGAGGGAGTCTATGGCAATTTTGCAAAAATATACCCACACCCCTCTCCATGTTTGCAAATAAGGCCTTCCCTCGTTCATCCTTTTCTCTCACAAGATAAGATACTCATACAGATGCATCTTGATGTTCCGTGCAACGCACGGGCATCTAGCTAGTTTCTTTTAAAATAGTTGTTACGATTGGGTTGAACTGATATATTTTATGTTTGCCCCGAATGATTTCAGATTCACTAGTAGTAGCAAACAAAAGGTTGCCTTGTTAATTAACAGAAAACAGGGTGAAAACTATCACATGAGGCCGGTAAAAACAAGGCACACTGGGTTCAGCGTCATCGTCACAACAGTTGTGCACGCGAGAAGTCTACATATCGAGGGGGCTACTGAGCAAGGCACAGAGACACAATGTTTGAGAGAGAAACCAATTGACAGATTACGATCAGATCGAGTTGTCACCCTTCTGCTGTCATTGTTGTGGTGGGGGGAGGGGGAGGGAGAGAAAGACGTATCGAGAGTGTGCGTGGTAGGCATAGAGGCACAACTAGCGAGTGTGTGTGTGTATGTGTGTGTGTGTGTTTGAAAGAGCAGTAGATAGATTACTATCAAGATCGAGGTGCCAGCCTACTCCTTCGGTGTCGGGTAGTGTGTGTGTGTGTGTGTATGTTTGAGAGAGAAGCCAGTCGATAGATTAGTATCAAGATTGAGGTGTCACTCTACTCCTTCGGTGTTGGGAAGTGTAGGTGTGTGGGTGTGTGGGTGTGTGTGTGGGGGGGGGGCAGTGACACTCACATATCTCTACTCTCATAAAAAATAGAGTTGGTGATGATGGTGTTCCTGCCATCTTGCAATATAGGCCATCCGATTTATATCCGACGGATAGGAAGGAAACTATGGCAATTTTGCAAAAAGATACCCACACCCCTCTCCGCATTTGCAAATAGGCATTCCCTCGTTCATACTTTTCTCCTACAAGGTAAACTACTCATACAAATGCATATTGATGTCCCGTGCAATGCATGGGCATCTTGCTAGTAGGGAGAAGGAGTTTGTGTGACACATATCTAGCTATATTAAGGGATAGGTAGATAGCATTTGTGCGAGGCATACTTAAAGCATCACGAAGATAAACAAACGGTGTGCATGCAAGTGCCGGAAAAAATGAAGTGAGAAACAATGTGTGTGTGTGTGTGTGTGCGTGCGTGTGCGTGTGTGTGTGTGTGTGTGTGTGTGTGTGTGCGAGAGAGAGAGATAGAAAGAGCGAAATCTCAAAACAAAAGGTGCTCTCTTGGAATTCCATTGTATGTATTCATATGGTTCCGGAACTCGAGTTAACCTTAGGCACATGTGTGAGAGACATTATTATACTTTGAGACATTAGTGGTTGTGGGTGGGCGGAATTAAAGGGGTGGGCGTGTTAGACAGAGAGAGCGTGTGTGCTTCTGTGTGAGAGACTTGTAGGACGGGGTAGAAAGACGAATTTAACCTTGACGGAGGGAGAGAAATACACGAAGTGCGCTTGTGTGATTCCGATGCCCACAGGGAAATGAGATATGTATGCATGTGAGAGAGATTGCACAATTCATCCACGTATCACTATCTAGTGATCGTGGACGTGCATCGCTTGAACATAAATCAATATCTACTTCGTACCGTGGCCAAAGGTACAATATCAATTCAACGCTATAAAGATTGGACACTCACATATCACATTTTTTTCTATTTAAATAAACCTTTTCAGTTGTGCATGCCAAAGTTACAGTAATGTTTCTTCAAACAACCAATGTAGCTATCATGTACATGCACCATTATTACTCTTGCATTCAAATTCATTAGTCTGGATGATTTAAGTTTCTATTTTGAAGTAATATATGTAATATTCATATATGAATTCAACGGGTATGCAATTTATGAAATGGAGGCTATGTAATCATATGAGGTAACACTTTTAAGTAGCGGACTACAATATCCATTTCTTTTTGTGCGCCTCTACACTAACACGTCAATGCATTATGTTTAAAGTAAATAACCAATGGCATTAAATTATCTATTTACACGAGAAATACATAGGCTGAGCGTTTGTTCCCTTCTTTGTGAACGTGCCGCTGCACCCGTATGATTGGCCGCGCCCATGTGAATGTCCAAGTTATCGGCGCATCATCCCGAGTTATTGTCTTTTCTTCTGGGGTGGACTTCTTTTGATTATTAATCACGACGCGTGCCCCGTGTACACAGTCTAGCATGACCTTCCCGCTAGCACGATCCAAAATTAGTTGAAACTGGATACGAATCATCCCGCGGGCGGAAAAATCTCCTGCCTCCTTCTAAAATTCCCGCCACCTTAGTCTTTAGCATGCGAAATTTCCCTTTTGTCCTTGGTGCACGGAGACCAGCAGTTACAATACCGCCCTCATCTACATAATAGGTTGGGGCTGCTTTGGTTACTTACGGTTCCTCCCACTACACGGCACCCCCATTTCCTCTCCGCCTCCCGCAAAAACGACTAACTCCACAGCACCAGAGCATCTTACATCACGCCGTCCGTACTTCATTGGCCTTTCTCCCCTCCACTCTCGAAACCCTAGACTGCTCATCCACCAGTGTACCATAGCCCATTCATCGCCGGGGCGCCCACCTCGCCGGATCTCGCCTCATGGCGATCTACCCTCCCACCTCCCCTAGAAACAAGTAGACTGCTCATCCACCACTATACCACAGCCCATTCAGGGTTGGCCTTGTCCATGGCGCCGGATCTGCTTCGCCGGTACTCTCGTCAACCGCCGCGCATCTGCAGGGGCTCATTCGTACTCCCCACCGGAGACGCTTCGTCCACACCCCCTGGAGCCGCCCCACTGACGCCCCCATCGACGACCTCTGATCCTCTTCGCTGACACCTTCCTCAACCCTACCGGAGCCGCTTCACCGACACTATCGTCAACCCTACCGGAGTAGCTTCCCTTATACCATTCTCAACCCTACCGGGGACACTTTGCCAACTCACAAGTCCATGGCCTCAGATCCGCTTCCTCGCACCCTCATCCAACCTACCGGAGCAGCTTCTCACGCCCCGTCCACGGCCGCAGATCCGCATCGTCGACACCATCCTTAACCCAACCACTGGAGCAGCTTCTGACGCCCCGTCCACGGCCGCAGATCCGCATCGTCGACACCAACCTTAACCCAACCACCAGAGCAGCTTCACCTACACCCTCGTCCACGGCCATAGATCCGCTTCGCCCACACCGTAGTCCACCCTACTAGAGCCGCTCCACAAACACCCTACTCGACAGTTCTAGATCTCCTTACCAGACCCTGATAGCTAGCGCAGCGTCATCACCCTTGATGTTTCTAACCTGATTCCCACCGTCTGGCAAGATGCCAAGCACCCCTCACGGCCTAGGTACTTGTCACCTTTAAACCCGTCTAGCATCACCTGCCTGATGTACTTCAAATATACTAACAGGTCATTGTTACCTGTTATGCAGCTGGCAAAAACTACAAGGACGATGTTTCTTCTGGATCTAACAGCTTGGTCAACCAAGATCCTGGACTGAGGCATTGTTATGATCTTGTAAGTGCGTCTCTCTCTCTTGTATTGTTCTGTACCTGCCAGCATGCTTTGCTACGATTTTCGACCTGTAATCCCTTTTGTGTAGACTATGATTTCTACCACTGGCTCCTAAATTAGATATGTAGATGTCATACATGATACTACCTTGTACCTCCGTTCCTAAATATAAGTCTTTCTAGAGATTCCACTATAGGCTACATACGGAGCAAAATGAGTGAATCTACACTTGAAAATGCATCTATATACATCTGTATGTGGTCCATACTGGAATCCCTACAAAGACATATATTTAGGAATAGAGGCAGTACATCACACAAAATCGTAGGTGGCATGTAGGAATTCCAGTACACTACATTAGTCTCCCTTAGAGTGCCTGCTAGTCCAGCACACAGATTCATGGCTAGTTTATGCTACACACACAATTGTTAATTGGTGGTTTAAATATGCGCAAGGGATATGCAATGTAGCATCATGTAGAGATGTCTGAAATTAGCCGTGTCAACTTGCAGATAGGGTTACACAATGAAAAAGTACAAGATGTATGTGGCAATTTCATGGAACATCACAAAAAAAGGAGAGGCAGCGGTGAGCCTATACAGTGTTCTATGGTACGTCACTCCTCCATTGCAATCATCGTGACATGTTATTTGTATGTCAGTTCTATTGGCCAAGTTTCTTAGGGACAGTTATTACGAGTTATCCTAAGAAAATAAGCACCTGTGAATATAAGCTCCATGTAATAAGCCAACCAGTTCTTTTCATTGCGTTTTCATCTTATCTTTGGTATGATCAGTGTAAAGTCTAGATTGCATTATATTTTTTCATTTTGCTGCCCATATGAAAATTAATTTGACTTGCAAACATCACAAATTGAACCCAGTGCAGTAATTAATATGATAGGAAAATAGACCATCACTATTTGCTCAAAATGCAAATACAAAGATACCATCTACTTTGGTCAATGTTTTCCAAAGAGATCCCATTGCCTAATTTAAACGAAGAATGCATGACCCACAGTTAAATGAAGAACAATTATTTATTGAAATTCGATGGTCCAAGTGGCTGGTTATTATCATATAGCAGCACCACTTGAAAGCATCATATAGCAGCAGCAGTAGCTCATAACAACTCATCATATAGCAGCAGAAGTGCGCAATTCATCACATACCAGCAGCAGCTCATAGCAATTCATCATATAGCAGCAGCAGGAGCAGCTCATAGCAATTCATCATATAGCAGCAGCAGGAGCAGCTCATAGCAATTCATCATATAGCATCAGCAGGAGCAACTTATAGCAACTCATCATATAGCAGCAGCAGTAGCAGCTCGTAGCAATTCATCATATAGCAGCAGCAGCAGCAGCTCATAGCAATTCATCATATAGCACCAGCAGCTCATAGCAATTCATCATATAGCAGCAGCAGGAGCATCTCATAGCAATGCATCATATAGCAGCAGCAGAAGCAGCTCATAGCAATTTATCGTATAGTGGATCAGAATGAAAATTTGGCAAAAAAATCAGAGGAGATCCTCACCTTGTTGGATGAGCTCTTCCTTCAACAGCACCTCAAGGCCACGGCCTAGGAGGAGGGGAGGGGGAATAAGGTGCCTTCTGCCATAGTGTGGCATCAGCCGTAGTTGTGCAGCGCCCACCGGAGTAGTGCATTGGATGAACCATAGTTGAGCAGCTGCTGGAGACCATGGGAATGAGGGGCGGGGCCAGAGGGAGGAGCAGCCAGGGAGATTTGCCCCTACCCACCAGCCATGTAGCCTAGCTGGACAGAGCATCATCGAGGACCAGGCCAGATGGGACCAGTGGCGATGGCTCGCTGGAGGAACCCTAGTTTGCAGCGGGGATCAAGGTAGAGGAAAGGGAGAGGAGATGCAAGCGGTAGGGCAATGAATGCTTGCGTGTTTGTTTTACTTGAGGGTCGGGTGTGACACGGCATCGTAGATTGCATTTTGAGTGTAATATAGGCAGACAACAGAGTCATTTCACTATTCCACTTCCCTTCAATTTTTAGTGAGGTTCTACCCGAAACACCCCCTCCAAAGCGAAATTAGTTAAGCCCAAACCCATAACTCAGAAATGACTTCTTTACATCTTTTATGGCTTATTTTGACAATAAGCCCTGAAAAGGCGGAATCGAACTGGCCCTTAACCTGCAATTAAATTGTGCGTGCAATGATGAATCACTCCTGCCTGCTATAGTGTACATTTAGGCATCATCATACATGGCATAACCTAATACATGTGCATTCCATTGTAGAATCTGGAGTATGCAATGTTTATGTTAGTTCATACATTGCACATGATGTTTAAATGCCCCTTAAATCTGGTCAGTCAAGTGATGGTCTTTAAGCCTCCTTCTTTGCTTCTTTTCTTGATATGTAAGATTTGCTCACACATCTGTTCAATTGCTTGTTTTCATCAGCCAGCCATACTAGGACTGTTTTCTTTGATTACTTGTTGTTCTTGACCTCACACTCTAACAGAGCTTGTCAATGATTTAAACACTAAGGTCTGCTGAAGTGGGGCCTTGTCTAACTCATAGGTGACATAAAGGTTTGGCTGTACACTAAAGTAGACTCTCCAAGAGTACCTGGAGATCCAGTTCGAAGGTATGCCTAGTTTTTACATAGTGCAGACATAGTAAATGCTCATTTCATTGTGTGCAAGTTCAAGAGATGCGGCATGTTTCATTATGTGGTGTTGTTTTGTTATAATGTCATCTTTTTGTGTTCACAGACTGGAAAGTATGCATATTTATCTTGCAAGGAGACGAGTAACTAGTTTGTATCACCTTGCAGAGGGGGTGCAATGAAGATAAGATTGAGGATTTTCAAGAACAAGATGTTAGGAAGGAGCCTTGCAAGAGAAGTAGGAGTTGCGCTGAGCCTCTTCAACGTGTTAAGGTAAGTCACTGTATCCAACTCAACAGTTCAATTCCTTGTTTGTTTCAGGCATAGTTAATTTGCTCTTTTCAATTGCTTTATTTGTACTCAGTTAATGAGATGCACAAAGAATGATGCCTGATGTTGGGTACTTGTATAACTATTAGTTGACATAATTAAAGGCCTTACCATTTAATTACTCTGTCGAAGTGTGCCTGAAGCTTTGAAGTCTATTAACCAACTATTATTGCATGAGGCTCACAATCTAGTTTATACTAGGCTAATGATTGCATAGTTTTGCTTGTTGTAGTATGTTTGTATGAAACCCTTTGCTGTTCATTATGCTCCCTAAGACTTTAATTGAGCTACAGAATGGCTAACTGCTTGCTTACTTATATGCAATGTGTTGTCTAAATTTGTAACTTGTCTGTGTTTTGGATTGGGCCCCAACATCATGCTCCTCTGGTGAGCTAAGAGAGATTTCTGTGTGCAAGCTGCATAGACTACCTTTTTATAATTTTTAAAATATCACCTGCTTATGCTTCATGACGTGTAACATTATTGTTAGTCCTGTTTTGCCATGTACTCCCTCCATTCCAAAATAAGTGTCTTAACTTTGTACTAGCTCTAGTACAAAGTTGTACTAACCTTGAGACACTTATTTCGGGTCAGAGGGAGTGCAAAATAGTGTCTTTCTCTCTTCACTGTTGTAACTATATTGTTGCCCTCGTCATGTGTACTTACAGAAACATTTCAGGATGAAGTGCCATCAACACAAAGATCTGCGAGCAGTGCGGCATGGCCGTTACCGAATGATTATGGATCGGAATTGGAATGTGCTGATGTTCTCGAGCATCAACTAGAGGTGGCAAAGACAACGTGTACATCATTCTCAACGTACAATCAACAAGTTGAGACTGGACATGCAGGTATTAGATGCAGGAGCCAAAAAATGAAACAAGACACTGAGGTAACCACGAAGGAATTGGAGATTTTGCAGACTGAAATTTGTGCTATCTGAATCTAGCCAATCCTATTTTCTGAAGAGATTATAGTTCAAATGGAGTTAAGTTCATGCGCGTCCATGATGTATGAGCTATATTTGCCCAGTGTATGTAATTTGTTGTTTGTGTATGCTTTATTATCACCGGTGTCGAACCATAATGCCCAGTGGGTATAATCGGCTGTAATTTCTTTATTGTATAGTGTAGGATTATTCTACCTTTCTATGCCTTGGTCTCTTTGTTGTATAGTGTATGTTTTTTAGAGGTGATAGTATAGAGTAGGATAATTCTTTGAATATGCTATATCGTTCAAACGGGGGCCAACTCGCCCAAACGTTGTAGTGACCATTGATACGTCTCCAACGTATCTACTTTTCCCAACACTTTTGCCCTTGTTTTGGACTCTAACTTGCATGATTTGAATGAAACTAACCCGGACTGACGCTATTTTTAGCAGAACTGCCATGATGTTGTTTTATGTGTAGAAAATAAAAGTTCTCGGAATGTCCTGAAAATCCACGGAGGCACTTTTTGGAATTAATAAGAATTATTGGGCGAAAGAAATACACCAGGGGTCCCACACCCTGTCCACGAGACAGGGGGCGCGCCCCCTCCTCCTGGGAACGCCCCCTATCTCGTGGGCCCCCTGGACCTCCACCGACCTCAACTCCAACTCCATATATTCACGTTCGGGGAGAAAAAATCAGAGAGAAAGTTTCATCGCATTTTACGACACGGAGCCGCCGCCAAGCCCTAATCTCTCTCGGGAGGGCTGATCTGGAGTCCATTCGGGGCTCCGGAGAGGGGGATTCGTCGTCGTCATCATCATCAACCATCCTCCATCACCAATTTCATGATGCTCACCGCCGTGCGTGAGTAATTCCATCGTAGGATTGCTGGACGGTGATGGGTTGGATGAGATTTACCATGTAATAAAGTTAGTTTTGTTAGGGTTTGATCCCTAGTATCCACTATGTTCTGAGATTGATGTTGCTATGACTTTGCTATGCTTAATGCTTGTCACTAGGGCCCGAGTGCCATGATTTCCGATCTGAACCTATTATGTTTTCATGAATGTATGTGTGTTCTTGATCCTATCTTGCAAGTCTATAGTCACCTATTATGTGTTATGATCCGACAACCCCGAAGTGACAATAATCGGGATACTTCTCGGTGATGACCGTAGTTTGAGGAGTTCATGTATTCACTATGTGCTAATGCTTTGTTCGGTTCTCTATTAAAAGGAGGCCTTAATATCCCTTAGTTTCATAGGACCCGCTGCCACGGAGGGTAGGACAAAAGATGTCATGCAAGTTCTTTTCCATAAGCACGTATGACTATTTACGGAATACATGCCTACATTACATTGATGAACTGGAGCTAGTTCTGTGTCACCCTATGTTATAGCTATTACATGAGGAATCGCATCCGGCATAATTATCCATCACTGATCCATTGCCTACGAGCTTTTCACATATTGTTCTTCGCTTATTTACTTTTCCGTTGCTACTATTACAACTACTACAAAACTCCCAAAACTATTATCTTTACTTTTGCCACCGTTACTTTTATTATCATACTAATTTGCTACTAAATACCTTGCTGCAGATACTAAGTTATCCAGGTGTGGTTGAATTGACAACTCAACTGCTAATACTCAAGAATATTCTTTGGCTCCCCTTGTGTCGAATCAATAAATTTGGGTTGAATACTATATCCTCGAAAGCTGTTGCGATCCCCTACACTTGTGGGTTATCAAGACTAATTTCTGGCGCCATTGCCTGGGAGCATAGCTCTATTCTCTGAGTCACTTGGGATTTATATCTGTTGATCACTATGAAGAACTTGAAAGACAATAGAACTACAATTTTGCCCTCAACTACGAGGGGAGGTAAGGAACTACCATCTAGCTCTGCACTAGATTCTCCTTCCGTTATTAGTAAGCTTGCAACACCTAAACATGCTACTGCTATGAATTCTGATATGTCGCATGTTATTGATGATGCCACTTCTGCTATGCATGATGAAACTACTTCTGTGCGTGATACTACTTTGCCATTAGGTGAATTTCTTGATGAACAACTTGCTAGAGTTAGGGGGAATGAAATTATTGAAGATGCTATTATTGATGATAGTGATGATGAAAATTCTCCCAATGATTATGAATTGCCTGTTGTTCCCGAGGGTTATGTTATGAATGAAGAAGCTGCTAGAGCTATCTTTGCTTGCAATGATAGATATGATCTTAGAAATTATTAGCTAAATGGAAGCAGCAGTCTCTTAATGCTAGAATAAAACCTGACCCTGCTTTTGCTACTTCACCTATCTGTGTTACTGATAAGGATTATGAATTCTCTGTTGATCCTGACTTATTACTTTAGTTGAATCTGATCCTTTTTATGGCCTTGAATCTGAAACTGTTGTGGCACATCTTACCAAGTTGAATGATATAGCTACCCTGTTTACTCATGATGAGAAGTCTCGCTATTATTATATCCTTAAGATATTTCCGTTCTCATTAAAGGGTGATACTAAGACTTGGTGTAATTCTCTTGCTCTTGGTTGTGTGCGTAGTCCCCAGGATATGATTTATTACTTCCCTGCTAAATATTTCCCTGCTCATAAGAAACAAGCTGCCTTGCGGGAAATATATAATTTTGTGCAAATCAAAGAAGAGAGTCTCCCACAAGCTTGGGGGAGGCTTCTCCAGTTACTTAATGCTTTGCTTGATCATCCTCTTAAGAAAAATGAAATACTTGATATCTTTTATAACGGACTAACCGATGCTTCCAAGGACTACTTGGATAGTTGTGCTGGTTGTGTTTTCAGGGAAAGAATAGTCGATGAAGCTGAATTACTATTGAATAATATGTTGACTAATGAAAATAATTGGACTCTCCCTGAGCCAGTTCCTGAGGCAATTCCTGAACCAATTGAGCCAGCTCCTGAGCCTATTCCTAAACCAACTCCGAAGAAGAGAGGTGTTTTATTTCTCAGTCCTGAAGATATGCAAGAGGCAAAGAAATCAATGAAAGAAAAAGATATTAAAGCCGAAGATGTTAAGAATTTACCTCCTATTGAAGAAATACATGGTCTTAGTATACCGTCAGTTGAAGAACCACATTGTCTTCATAACCCGACATAGGTAGTAAAGGTAAATTCTCTCTATAGATATGATAAAGTTGAAATCCCCTCTACTAAATTTCATAGCCCATGCTTAGATGAATTTGATGACTTTATGGCTAGACAGGAAGTTTTAATGCTTATGTTGGTAGAGAGTTAAAGAATAATGCTTTCGAGATAGGACGTGTGAGCGATAACATGGCTAGAGTTAAAGGTGAAATCAAACTGATTAGCAAATATACTTCTATGGTTGCTACTCAAGCTGAGCAAGTACTCAGAGCTTAAAATGATTTGCTTGATTAATTAAATAATAAAAATGACTTTACTGTTAGAGTGGCTACTAGAACTGGTAGAATGGACCAGGAACCTTTGTATCCTGAAGGCCACCTTAAGAGAATCGAGCAAGATTCTCAAAGAAACAATTTAGAGGCACCTAGTTCTTCCAAAAAGAAGAAAAAGAAAGATGATAGGACTTTGCATGCTTCTGGTGAACCTACTGTAGACACACCTGAGAATCCCAATGATATTTCTATTTCTAATGCTGAAACACAATCAGGTGATGAACATGAACCTAGTGATAATGTTAATGATAATGTTCATGTCGATGCTCAACCTAGCAAAAACTATGAAGTAGAGATTGAACCTGCGGTTGATCTTGATAACCCACAATCAAAGAATCAACGTTATGATAAGAGAGATTTTGTTGCTAGGAAGCACAGTAGAGAAAGAGAACCATGGGTTCAGAAACCCATGCCCTTTCCTCCTAAACCATCCAAGACAAAGGATGATGAGGATTTTGAGCGCTTTGCTGAAATGATTAGACCTATTTTCTTATGTATGCGCTTAACTGATATGCTTAAAGTAAATCCTTATGCTAAGTATATGACGGATATCATTACAAATAAAAGAAATATACCGGAAGCTGAAATTTCCACCATGCTTGCTAATTACACTTTTAAGGGTGGAATACCAAAGAAACTTGGAGATCCGGGTGTACCAACTATACCATGCTCCATTAAAAGAAATTATGTTAGAACTGCTTTATATGATCTTGGAGCCGGTGTTAGTGTTATGCCTCTCTCTTTATATCGTAGACTTGAATTGAATAAGCTGACACCTATTGAAATATCTTTGCAAATGGCTGATAAATCAACTGCTATACCTGTCGGTATTTGTGAGGATGTGCCTGTTGTGGTTGCAAATGTCACTATCTTAACAAACTTTGTTATTCTTGATATTCGTGAGGAAGATAGTATGTCTATTATCCTTGGTAGACCTTTTTTAATACTGCAGGGGCTGTTATTGATTGCAATAAAGGCAATGTCACTTTTCATGTAAATGGTAATGAACATACGGTACACTTTCCGAGGAAACAATCTCAAGTTCATAGCGTCAATTCTATTGGAAAAGTTCCAACTATTATTATTGGAGGTTTTGAATTTCCTCTCCCTACTGTCAAGAAAAAGTATGATATTCTTATTGTTGGGGATTTTCATATCCCCGTTGAGGTAACTTAGTGTTATTCGAAATTTCTCCGGTTCCGTGTTATTCGGAATGAGTTTGTTAACAAGACTTGATCAACCTTGTTAGTGGATTCATTTTGATGATCACGAGATGGATGAAACTAGAAGGCACAACCTTCTGTACCCTCTTTTTACTTTATGTTATTTAGAATAAATAAAGCAAAAATAGTATTATCTGTCTGTTTTCTAAATTATCCGTGCATTAAAAAATATCCCGAAATAAAAGTGCTCCAAATGCCCTGCATATTTAGTATGATTTTTATGGAATATTTGAGGTTTTTAGGCACTGAAAACACTGCAGGAGGGGCAAGTACTAGGCCACGAGAGTGGAGGGCGCGCCCACCCCAGCTGGGCGCGCCCCCTATCTCGTGGGCCCCTAGTGACCCCCCCCCTCCACTTATGCCAGCACCCACACACTTCATCTTCTACCCAAAAAATCCCCATCCAGCTCAAGCACGAGTTCTAGCTCATTTTGCTGCGATTTTCGATCTCCTTGCTCAAAGCTCCATTCACAAACTGCTTTGGGAGATTGTTGCTTGGTATGTGACTCCTCCATTGGTCCAATTAGTTTTTGTTCTAGTGCTTTATTCATTGCAAATTTTTGCTGCATAGGTGACCATGTTCTTGAGCTTGCATGTCAAATTTATGAGGTCCCAAGCAATTCCAATGCATGATATAGGCTCTAGGCACTTGTATAAGGATGGCAATGGGTCGGGTTTGGCTCGGGTTGAACGATATCAAATTCATATCCAAATCCATGAAGACATTATGTGCCCGTCCACGAAAAAATCCATGGGCGGGAAATGATGTCCATGTCCAAACCCGATGGATATCCATTGGATATGGATATCTGTCGGGTTCTCTCAACACGTATACATAAGATGTAGCACAACATTCACATAAGCTCTCAAATTCTTGCAAAATGACATAGCACAAGTGCACAATATCAAAATAAGCTCTTTGATACTCAAAAAATAACATGGGAGAGGTAAGGCTAGAGGCGCCGGTGGCTGCATCTAGGGCTACTAAAAGAGTAAGTAGATATGATGCTTAATTGCGAGTCATTTACCGAGGAGATAAAAGAATGAGAAGAGGTGGAGTAAGTTACAGTGGGGATTGGGGAGGGATTGCACAATTTCTTTTTCACTTTTTATAAAGAAAAATACATTGGAAGATGGGATAATGGGGATCACACAATTTTGCCACACATGTAATACTGTCGGGTCGGGTTCGGGTATATCCATGGATATATAATTATATCCATGCCCTATCCATAAGTAATCGGGTCGGGTTCGGGCATTTCCCATGGGCGTAAAAATGTACCCAAACCCTATCCATTCGGGTCGGATATGCACGGGTATCCATGTCCGTGGATAAAATTGCCATCCTTACACTTGTAGGAGTAGTTGCTACCAATCTTGTTTAGTTTTATTCACTTTATTTTGAAGTTACTAAAATTTCAGAAATTTTTAGAAAATGTTAAGCAAATTTTTGAGGGGCTCTTCTAGCCAAGGCTCTCAGGAAAAACAAGCCAAAGAGAAGGAAAAAGCCAAGTATAATCTTCCTCGCTTAGCGGAAGTGCGGTCGTGTGAATGGCCATGCAATGATTTCTTGAAAGAAGCTAGAATTCATGAAGATTTTTATTCTATGATCGATACTACATGCCTCACCGGGTTCATCAACGACCAGATCGATAAGTATCTCTTACTCACCAGTACTTTCGTGCAAAACTTTTATTATTATCCTAAGAAGTCACCGCCTGCAGTATCATTTCATTTATATGATGAATTCAAAGAAATGTCTTTACGTAATTTTTGCGCGGTGTGTAGGATACCTTATGAGGGAGAATTAGAAGAAACCCATCGTAAAGATGTGGGTGGCTTTGTTAACACTATCGCTGTAGAGGAGCCAAAGAAGGGTTCCGAGGCAAAAATCTCTAGCATACATTTTCCTGTTTTATGCTACTTTTCCATATTTGCTGCTTGATTGGTCATGGAAATAGTGGAAGCTTTAGTGTTCCTAATATTATCATTCTTCAACATGCCTTGCTTGGAGACAATACTTTTAGTATGGGTGCCGTCGTTGCTAAACGGCTAGCCCTGAATCGTACAAAAGGCCCCATATTTGGAGGTATCTATGATGCAAGTCTTACTAGACATTTTCAGATACCCATTAGGCACCACGAGAAAGAGGAGACAAAATTGCCTCCTCACATTTTAGATTACAAGAGCATGTTAGCACACAAGTTTATTGTTGACAACGAAGAGAGGATGCTCTTGTATATACTTAGAATTAATAAGAAACACTTTGAGATTATTATTTTGCCTGCGCCTCTGTTGTTTGATTTGCTTGCAGAAAATTTTCTTGTCACACCGGAAGCGGTGAACAATCATCGAGCCCAAGCTTTTACTCGTAACACGAACTCGAGCCGAACTCGAATCGACCCTTATCGTGCATCATCTGCCGGTGGGATCCGGAGATGACCAGCCAGTGGTATCCTGATTACACCTCCCATTACACCGGGGAGAGTAGCGACGGTCCTTGGTACTAGACCAACTTAGGCCAAAAGCCTAAGCTTGGGGGAGTATGTATTTCTCGCTGACTTTACATTCATGTTTACACACTAGTCGTCGGTGCTCATACTCTTTCATTGTATTATCCATGCTAGTTTAAATTTCTTTTTCTAGTTTTCTGCTTGTGTGTTTGATAAACCTTAAGAAAAACCCAAAAATATTAGTTAGTTTAATTTCCATGCTTCTAGTAGAAATTAAAATGAAAACCCAAAAAGATTTCTAGTTCTTCTTTTTACTTGTTGGGAGCTTTCCCGTGTAAATAGTTTTATTTTCTTTTCTTTCCTTTGGGGGTCGAGAAGACCATATTGAAAATGTTTAGTGGCTCTCATATGCATGATTTTTTATTTAACTTAGAGCCCATATGTAGGATCGAAAGTATGTCTAGAGGGGGGTTGATTAGACTACTTGCCAATATAAAAATTCAGCCTTTTGATTAGGACAAGTTTTGGCAGATTTCAAGATGATCAAGTCAAGTATCACCCTACACATGCAATTCTAGAGTATTGGCAGCGGAAAGTAAATTGCACATGTAGTAAAGAGAGGTGGAGAAGAGCAAACGCAATTTGGAGACACGGAGATTTTTTCTCGTGGTTCCGATAGGTGGTGCTATCGTCAATCCACGTTGATGGAGACTTCAACCCACGGAGGGTAACGGCTGCGAGAGTCCACGGAGGGCTCCACCCACGAAATGTCCACGAAGAAGCAACCTTGTCTATGCCATCATGGCATACGCCCACGGAGGACTAGCCTTACTCGGGGTAGATCTTCACGAAGTAGGCGATCTCCTTGCCCTTACAAACTTCTTGGTTCAACTCCACATCTTGACGGAGGCTCCCAAGCGACACCTAACCAATCTAGGAGGCACCACCCTCCAAAAGGTAATAGATGGTGTTGGTGATGATGAACTCCTTGCTCTTGTGCTTCAAATGATAATCTCCCCAACACTCAACTCTCCTCACCGATTTGGCTGTGGTGGAAGAAAGGATTGAGTGGAAAGCAACTTGGGAAGGCTAGAAATCAAGTTTCATATGGTGGGAGTGGAGCAACTTGATCTCAACACAAGGGTAGGTAGTTTTCTTCTCGTAAATGTAAGGTAGGAGTGGTAGTTCTTTCGATGGCTCTCTACTGAATGAAGAGGGGGTGGAGGGTATTTATAGCCTCCACACAAAATCCAACTGCTACACACATTTGACCAATCTCGGTCCGACGAAGTTGACAACTCGGTGAGACCGAAAGTTCAAATCTTAGAACGTTGGGATTTTCGTGGGACCGAAAATACAATCTCGGTGAGTCCGATTCTTCCAAAGACTAGGGTTTGCCAATCTCGGTGGGACCGACTTTATCATCTCGGTGACACCAATTTGATGACATAAGGTTACAGAAGCTTGGCAACACTAGTTTCGGTGAGACCGAGTTCGAATCGGAAAATCCAAATTTCTAGGGTTTGGGTATATGGGTGAGGTGGTTCATCTCGGTGTGACTGAAGTTTATGGAATCGGTGAGACCGAGATTACTTATGAGTGTATGTTGGAATGAAAGATTGCTGATAGTTTGGGAGATAGATCACTAAGCACTTTGAGCAACCAGATCATTATCATAACCTCATCCCCTTTAATAGTATTGGCTTTCCTATAGACTCAATGTGATCTTGGATCACTAAACCAAAAATGGAGTCTTGAGCTTTTGCCAATGCTTTCCTTAGCATTTTGAGGGTCCACTTCTTCACCATTTCCATACCCATATCATGAACTTTCTGAAATGTTCTTAAGAAACTATTAGTTCAATGATACATATGTTGTTATTAATTACCAAAACCACCCGGGGATTAGTTGCACTTTCAATCTCCCCCTTTTTGGTAATTGATGACAACATATAGATCAAAGCTTCGACAAATGATATAATCAATGAATAATATCGTCGCTTTGAGACGTATGTGATAAGCAAGAGCTCCCCCTAAATTTGTGCATTATTTAAGATTTATGCTTGAATGCAAATGCACAATCGATTAGGATCATGGGTCACTCTTCCATGTCACATACATCTTGGTGGAGCGCACAAAATGATAGGAATGAATAGCATGCACCCAATCACCAAGACATGAGTAAATGATCATACAAGATATGAATAGCATATGATAAGCATTAAGCACACATTAAGGCATAGTATGATCAAGCACTCATCAAAGTAGAGCAAACGAGTATCAAACACACGTAATGTCTCGAAAAACTCAAAAGTATCTCAAAAAGACCGCAAACGAAACAAAAGAGCAAAAGCGAGCACTCTCTCTCGAAGTCCTATGATCTATACAATTTCTCCCCTTTGGCAACAAGTTACCAAAAGTTCGAAGGTATAGAGCTAAACGTCACTAGGGACTCTCGCTGGCGGCTCTATGCAGGTTGATGGAGTTGAGATAGCTGCATCCGCAAAGGCTTCACTGATGTCCGTGGAGCTGGAGGAGTGGTCACCGAGCTGGAGCTGGAACCGATGGAGCTGTGGGAGGTGCCGAGGCTGTAGTCCCCGTGTCATCATCGAATAGCAGCCGATCTGGGTCTTGTGGGAACCGGAGCAGCTGTTCATAATCATCTGGACTAGGTCATCCTGCATCTCACGATGAGCTCTTCCTTCTCCTTCTTGGCTTCCTCGATATCCGCCTCAAGCTTGTTGACAAGTGACTTGCACTTGACCGACTTGACATCCAGAGCATGGAACTTGTCTTCAACAATCCTCTCAAGACTCTCCTCAGACTACACTATGCTGGCCAGGCGTAGTTCAATCCTCTGGGTAGCTTCAAGGAGCTGCTCTCCAACACTCTTGGGTTTAGCTGCTGCTGCCGCCGCTTCCTTCTCAGCTTTAGCTTGTTTGGCAGCTTCAGACTTTGCTTGACCTTCAACAGACGTGGGATCATCCTCGGTCATCACAACTTCATTGTCCTCATGCTCAGGCAAAGTGGCAAGTGTGGTCGCTCCAACAAGTAGGTGCCCGTGCCAAACTTGGCATTGATAAGCATCCAATGTGCGGGCAAATCCACATGACCTCTTCAGTCTGCTGCAGTCCTCTTGATAGTCTCAACTATCGTGTCCATCACCTTGAAAGGTGCCTTCGATCAAGTATATGCAGCATGTTGATAGAATAGCCTCGATCATGCGATGATCTCTGACTTGGGCATCAAGGTATGCCTCTTAATTGTGTTCGTGGTAGGAGACCTGCCCGAGATGATACACCGAGCCGAGCTTCCAGATCTCTACATCCTTAGTGGTACCTCATTGTACATATTTTCATAGACTCATGGTTTTCTTGGGAATACCATAGACATCAACATCATCTTCTCTTGACTTTGGAGCATTCAGAAGTGCTGCCCATTCTTCAACAGTTGAAGAGAATCTCGACCTTCACCATCCATACAATCCCGCCATCCGGATAGAAATGAGTCGTGGCATAGAATTGCATGATCATCTCATCATTCCAATCTATCAACTTCTGACCAACGAAATCAGCAACACCACATGCAGTAAAGCTCTCATGCACATGTGGAAAGTAGTCTCTGTGCTCTTCACTATCAATATACGCCCAGTCAACATATCGAGTGTCTGCAACAATGGGCTTCTTGTCCATAAGCACAGTCTCATAGAAATCTTGCTGCTCTCTGGTGTGGAACCTTGGATCAATAGCAGTCCTTCTCCTCACAAAGATATGGATCAACTTGTCTCCATAGCCCGAGTCCTTTGTCCTTTCTTTCCTTCATGTTTTCAGCTCGAGGATGAGCATCATTGTGAATTGGCAATTTCTGACGGAGTTTCAGCAACACAGGTGCCTCATCATCTGACTCAGTTGGTGGCACATTGTCTTTCTTCTTCTCTGAAGCTGGGATGTTTCTCACAGTTTTCTTGGGCTTGGCAGCAAGCTTGGCTTGAGCTGCCTTTGCTGGAGCAGAAGGCTTAGACTTTGAAGGTGCTCCTGCCCTGATGGCATCACCCATCAACTTAGGCTTCTGAGGAGGCTGGGGTGCTTCCTCATCAGAATCATCAGAATTTGCTGCTTCATCATGCACAATTCTCTTCCTCTTGGAAGTTTTCTTCACTTTGCTCAAGTTTCCTCTTCCATGCTCAGCTTCTTAGCAACTGTGGACTTCTTCACTTTGCTGGTGCCTTTCTTGGTTTGTTGCCCTTGATGCTCTTTGGCAACAACTTTCCTCTTTGGCTTAGATGAGATCTCTTCCTCAGCTATGAAATCAGAATCTTCTTCATCGAATTTCTCTTCTTCCGCCCTCGGTGGCTGCAGGAGGCAAACCACTTGGTGTGCTCCTCTCACCATCATCGAAAAGCTGCTGGCCTCGGGACTAGTGCTGCGCCTCGAATCTCAGCAATTGGTGATTCAGACTGTTCGCTGTCACGGCATCGACATGGCCGACAACCCGTGAATAGATTAGGTGTAGGCGAATAGAAGAGTTATCACAAACCTGCGAAGATTTTGCAAAAAAATGAGTTCAAATTTCAGTTTTAGGTTTTCACAGAATGCATTTCGGTCAGACCGAGGCTAAAATTCGGTGAATCCGAAGTGTCTAAACAGAACCATTCGCACCACTTTCGGTTGGACCGAAATGGGTTTCGGTCTAGCCGAGAACACTAGGGTTTCACTAAATCCTCATTTCGATCACACCGATTTGCATAACTCGGTTGGACCGAAAAGTGCAGTGCAATGGCCAGAGGCCAAATCGGTCATACCGAGAATGTAGAATCGGTCTCACCGAGATGTGTTCGGCGGAAACCTAACCCTAAAACTTTTACTTGAATTTCGTTCTAAGAACTAATCTGTTGGATAGGAAGATCTCAAACGTGGCAAGAAGCTAGGCAAACCAATCGTGCATTGAATCGGAGGTTGAAGCACGAGAGGGATCGAAACTCACCCTAACTTGGTGGAGTTTTTCTACGGCGGCAACGGCGCGGAGAGAGTGACCGTTGACAGCGACGGAGACCTGCGGCGAGGGCGCACAAGCGACGACGGAGACGATCCGGAGACCACGGCGACGACAGCAAAGGGTTTGGGGGCGAGGCGTTTTGAAGAAAGAATCAACGCGCTGCCCTCGGTATATACCCTTTAGTTGTCGGTGGGACCGAGTTGTAAACTCGGTGGCACCGAGATGGTTAATCGCAGCGATTACTCACTTCGTCACGCCGAAAATTGCAACTCGGTTTCACCGAGGTGAAAACCTAGATCAATCCAAGTGCTTTCGGTCCGTCCGATTTTGAGTGGGTTGGTCCGACCGAAAATACTTAGAAGGTTTTGGAAATTAAGCTTTTGACGGATCGGTGGCTCAGTGCTCCTCACTCGGTGGGTCCGAAAAAGACTTGATCAAAGTTTGTGATATAAGCATGAATAGAGTTTGAGACAAGAAAGCATAGATAGCTAGGGAGGAACTTAGGCATTCTTGTCCATCCATTTGGTCAAAAAGAATCCAAAAGACCAAAGCAACAAATGGATGTCCTCGAATGGATAAAATCATGCATCCAACATGCTCACACAATAAGATAGCAAATGAAATATGTGTCAAACATGCACAAACAAAACACTAGCTACTATCACACAATTTGTCGATGACTAGGTCATCTATATATGAGTATATTGACTTAGGAGTCAAATGAAAACATTTGATCATAGGTCATACTCATCGCTTAAGCACAAGTGGGGTTACCACTTTTACATAAAGCATTAATGTGTTCACATCATTTGAAGATGCTTTAGCTCAAATCTTTAGAGCAAAGCTCCCCTTGATGTGAGAACCCCTTTAAAGGGTCAAACTAACCTTGGGTTGTCGAGAAGACTTCATGTAGATGTTGAAGATGTGGATGCTCAATGTTGATGAAGATCATCAAGAGTTGGGAGCAATCCTTTGGATTCGGGCACTTTCAATACCTACATGGGTTAGTCCCACAAGGAACAAACAAGGATATCCATGGACATAGATTGAAGTACACAATAGATGATGTCCATGAAAGCAATGATTACCTTGTCCCTTGACTTACCAACAAGAGGGTTTGTGACTCCATGAACTAGTGCAAGATGTGGAAGTTGATTGCACAAGTTCTTGCCAAAATGAATGTGAGTGAAGTATGTTGGCGGAGTCACCCTCAAGAACTCTCTAGTTCTTCTTCTTGGGATCCACATCATCTTGATGGGAATCCTTGGGGTTGTAGTTGAGCTTGACGAAGTAGAACTTGACGCTTCCTTGGGAACCCACTTGACCATGGCTTTAGGTGCTTCAATAAATGCATCAATTTCCTCTTGAAGCTTGTCCTTGCCTTTTAGCTTGTGGTCTTGTGGTGGAAGGTCATCTTGAGCTTGTTCCACATTGGAAGAAGTAGGATCATACTTCTCCTTTTGAGAAACAAACTTTGGAGTGGGATATTGACCTTCTTCCCATTCAACACCCTCGGCGTTGAACTTTCGCTCAAAACCAATTCCTTGATTCTTCCGGTGCCTTCCTTGCTTAAGTAACAATTTCTCAAAGTTCTTGCTTCCGCAAGGCTCTTGTAGACACCTTTCTCTATAATCCCTTTCAATAAACTATTTTCTTGCTCAAGTGTAACTTGGCTTGAAACATTGTTAGTGGAATCAAGAGAATTACTAGAAGTAACAACATTGGATTTAGCATGGTTATTGTTACTACTAGATGAAGAATTTTTCTTGTGCTTGTCATGCTTAGTTTTAATAGGTGGCAAGAAATTAGACAAGAGAAGCCGTTTGGCAAGATATGAAGAACTCTTCTTTCGAAGATCGTCATTGATTGCTTTTAGGAACTCATGTTCTTGCTCTAGATTGAGCTTCTCGAAGCGTAGCTTCTCATGAGATCTTAGGAGCTCTCTATGATCTTCTTGAGTTGTTTCATGAGCTAACTTAAGAGTGTTTAGTTCTTTAGTTAGACGCTCAATCTCCTTCATAGCATTGTCATTCGACTCTTCTCGACTATAAAGACTACTAGCATGTTCATCATTACTAGGCTCACTAGATTTGTCATGTAAAAGCTCATCTTCACCAAGCAAGTCATCCTCATCACTATCAAAGTCAATAAATTCAGGGTGTGATACCTTGGGGCCTTTAGCCATGAAGCATCTTCCAATTCCCTCATTTGGTGAATCAAATAAGTCATAGGAGTTGGAGTTGGAGGATACGAGAGCAAGACCGCAACACCTTCATCTTGATCAGATTCGGAGTTGGAGAGATAGCTTCTTTCGGAGTGATTGTCGAGTCGGAGCCGGAGACCCATTCACCTACATGAGCTTGATGTTTTCTTCTTGTGTAGCTCCTTGATGACTTGTCTTTCCTCTCCGAATCCTTGCTTCTCCGAGAGGATCTTCGCTCATAACGATCATCTCTACTCCTTCTCTCTTTCCGAGGCGACTCTTCTCTTGAGCTTCTTCTTCTTGGAGATTCTTCTCTTCTCTTGTGGGGAGTCGAACACTCATTTGAGTAGTGTCCGGTCTTCCACAATTGTAGCAGCTTCGATCACGACTAGAAGATCTCTTTTCATCATATGATCTAGACTTTGAGCTTCTTTCCTTGCTTCTACTCTTGTAGAATTTGTTGAAGTTCTTCACCATTAGGCTTATCTCTTCATTGGAAACTAGCTTGTCACTTGAGGTTGTGGGAGCATCACTAGTAGCTTTGTAAGCACCACTTGACTTGTTGTGAAGCTCTTCCTTATCTTTTAGTGTCATCTCATGAGCAACAATTCTTCCAATGACTTCGGTAGGCTTGAGATTCTTGTAGTTTGGCATCATTTGGATCAAAGTGCACATGGTGTCATACTTTCCATCCAAAGCTCTGAGAATCTTCTTGATGATGAATCGGTCGGTCATTTCTTCGCTTCCTAAGCCGGCAATCTCATTTGTGATGAGAGCAAGCCTAGAGTACATTTCAGCGACTCCTTCACCTTCCTTCATCTTGAACTTGTCAAGTTGACCTTGAAGAACATCTAGCTTTGATTCCTTCACGGACTCGGTACCTTCGTGCATTTCACCAAAGTATCCCAAATCTCTTTTGCATTCTCAAGACGGCTGATTTTGTTGAACTCCTCGGGACACAAAGCATTGAAGAGAATGTCACAAGCTTGAGCATTGTTTTGCAACATCCGCAATTCATCCGTTGTAACTTCACGATCCGGAACTTTTCCTTCCTCAAGAACTCACCTTGCAAGCCAACACAAATAATGCCCCATGCGGCGGGGTTATGTCCAAGAATATGCATTTTCATTTTATGCTTCCAACTAGCAAAATTTGAACCATCAAAGTAAGGACCTCTCTGAAAATTACCTCACTAGACGCCATACTCTCCTAGGTTGTGAAACCAAGCTTATGGAGTCCAATGCAATGGAAACCAATACAATGGAGACCAAAGCTCTGATACCACTTGTAGGATCGAAAGTATGTCTAGAGGGGGGGTGATTAGACTACTTGACAATATAAAAATTCAGCCTTTTGATTAGGACAAGTTTTGGCAGATTTCAAGATGATCAAGTCAAGTATCACCCTACACATGCAATTCTAGAGTATTGGCAGCGGAAAGTAAATTGCACATGTAGTAAAGAGAGGTGGAGAAGAGCAAACGCAATTTGGAGACACGGAGATTTTTTCTCGTGGTTCCGATAGGTGGTGCTATCGTCAATCCACGTTGATGGAGACTTCAACCCACGGAGGGTAACGGCTGCGAGAGTCCACGGAGGGCTCCACCCACGAAGGGTCCACGAAGAAGAAACCTTGTCTATGCCGTCATGGCATACGCCCACGGAGGACTAGCCTTACTCGGGGTAGATCTTCACGAAGTAGGCGATCTCCTTGCCCTTACAAACTTCTTGGTTCAACTCCACATCTTGACGGAGGCTCCCAAGCGACACCTAACCAATCTAGGAGGCACCACCCTCCAAAAGGTAATAGATGGTGTTGGTGATGATGAACTCCTTGCTCTTGTGCTTCAAATGATAATCTCCCCAACACTCAACTCTCCTCACCGATTTGGCTATGGTGGAAGAAAGGATTGAGTGGAAAGCAACTTGGGAAGGCTAGAAATCAAGTTTCATATGGTGGGAGTGGAGCAACTTGATCTCAACACAAGGGTAGGTAGTTTTCTTCTAAATGTAAGGTAGGAGTGGTAGTTCTTTCGATGGCTCTCTCTACTAATGAAGAGGGGTGGAGGGTATTTATAGCCTCCACACAAAATCCAACTGCTACACACGTTTGACCAATCTCGGTCGGACCGAAGTTGACAACTCGGTGAGACCGAAAGTTCAAATCTTGTGAACGTTGGGATTTTCGGTGGGACCGAAAATACAATCTCGGTGAGTCCGATTCTTCCAAAGACCAGGGTTTGCCAATCTCGGTGGGACCGACTTTATCATCTCAGTGACACCGATTTGATGATGTAAGGTTCTGAAGCTTGGCAACACTAGTTTCGTGAGACCGAGTTCGAATCGGAAAATCCAAATTTCTAGGGTTTGGGTATATGGTGAGGTGGTTCATCTCGGTGTGGACTGAGTTTATGGAATCGGTGAGACCGAGATTACTTATTAGTGTATGTTGGAATGAAAGATTGCCGATAGTTTGGGAGATAGATCACTAAGCACTTTGAGCAACCAGATCATTATCATAACCTCATCCCCTTTTAATAGTATTGGCTTTCCTATAGACTCAATGTGATCTTGGATCACTAAACCAAAAATGGAGTCTTGAGCTTTTGCCAATGCTTTCCTTAGCATTTTGAGGGGTCCACTTCTTCAGTCATTTCCATACCCATATCACTGAACTTTCTGAAATGTTCTCAAGAAACTATTAGTTCAATGATACATATGTTGTTATTAATTACCAAAACCACCCGGGGATTAGTTGCACTTTCACCATATTACTTGTCTTCTCTCTAGAGTTGAATGCTTGCAGATTCCAGCTTAGTCCAATGCACGTGCACTATTATTATTATACACATCGTTCGGTTGTGCAAGTGAAAGGTAATAATGACGATATATGATGGACTTATTGAGATGAGAAAAGCTGGTATGAACTCGACTTCTCTTGTTTTTGTAAATATGATGAGTTCATCATTTCTGAGTCAGCTTATTATGAACTAAACATATTTGCAATGACATTTAGAGATTATAGTTGCTTGTTCCATGCTTGATTAGCTATGAGTTATAATGGTTTACCTTGCATGCCAACATGCTATTAGAATGATTATGATGTGGTATGATGGGATGGTATCCTCCTTTGAATGAATTGAGTGACTCGACTTGGCACATGTTCACACATGTAGTTGAATCAAATCAACATAGCCTTCATGATATTTATGTTCATGGTGGATTATATCCTACTAATGCTTATATTCGGTGTGAATTAATTTTAATGCATGTTTATGACTGTTGTCGCTCTCTCAGTTGGTTGCTTCCCAGTCTTTTGCTAGCCTACACCTGTACTAAGCGGGAATACTGCTTGTGCATCCAAACTCCTTAAACACCAAAGTTGTTCCATATGAGTCCACCATACCTACCTATATGCGGTATTTACCTGCCGTTCCAAGTAAATTTGTATGTGCCAAACTCCAAACCTTCAAATGAAATTCTGTTTTGTATGCTCGAGAAGCTCATATTACAACTAGGGCTGCCTATATCTTCCATGCTAGGTGGGTTATTCTCAAGAGGAGTGGACTCCTCTCCTCATTCACGAGAAAGGGCCGGTAACCGGGATGCCCAATCCCATGATCCAAAAATATCAAAGCAAATCAAAATAATTAAACAAAACTCCCCCAGGGCTGTTGTTAGTTGGAGGCACTCGCTGTTTTGAGCAAGTCATGGATTGATGCTTGTTGGTGGTTGGGGGAGTATAAACCTTTACCATTCTGTTTGGGAACTGCCTATAATGCATGTAGTATGGAAGATACATCCATCTCATAGTTGTTGCATTGACAGAAAAAGTATGCTGCTCAAAATGTTATTCAATCTCTATTTTAAAATCAAGCTCTGGCACCTCTACAAATCCCTGCTTCCCTCTGCGAAGGGCCTATCTATTTACTTTTATGTTGAGTCATCACCCTTCTTATTAAAAAGCACTCATTTGGAGAGCAAACTGTCATTTGCATTCATTACTATTGGTTTATATTGGGTATGACTTGACTGGATCTCTTTTACCATGAATTACAATGTTTAGTCAGTCCTTGATCTTTAAAGATGCTCTGCATTTATGTTTTGCAGTCTCAGAAAGGGCTAGCAAGATACCATTTTGTTATATCATGTTATGATTATTTTGAGAAAGTGTTGCCATCCGAGTTTTATTATTATGGCTCGCTAGCTGGTTATGCTATTGATATGAGTAATTGTGAGACCTAAGTGTTATTGTGAGTATGGTTAGTTCATGATATTTGCTGAAACTTGAATGCTGGCTTTTCATGTTACAACAACAAGAGCAAACAGAGTTTGTAAAAGTTTTTCTTTATCGCTTTCAGTTTATCAACTGAATTTCTTGAGGACAAGCAAAGGTTTAAGCTTGGGGGAGTTGATACGTCTCCAACGTATCTACTTTTCCAAACACTTTTGCCCTTGTTTTGGACTCTAACTTGCATGATTTGAATGAAACTAACCCGGACTGGCGCTGTTTTCAGCAGAACTGCCATGATGTTGTTTTATGTGTAGAAAAGAAAAGTTCTCGGAATGTCCTGAAAATCCACGGAGGCACTTTTTGGAATTAATAAGAATTATTGGCCAAAAGAAATACACCAGGGGTCCCACACCCTGTCCACGAGACAGGGGGCGCGCCCCTCCTCCTGGGCGCTCCCCCTATCTCGTGGGCCCCCTGGACCTCCACCGACCACAACTCCAACTCCATATATTCACGTTCGGGGAGAAAAAAATCAGAGAGAAAGTTTCATTGTGTTTTACGACATGGAGCCGCCGCCAAGCCCTAATCTCTCTCGGGAGGGCTGATTTGGAGTCCGTTCGGGGCTCCGGAGAGGGGGATTCGTCGCCGTCGTCATCATCAACCATCCTCCATCACAAATTTCATGATACTCACCGTCGTGCGTGAGTAATTCCATCGTAGGCTTGCTGGACGGTGATGGGTTGGATAAGATTTACCATGTAATGAAGTTAGTTTTGTTAGGGTTTGATCCCTAGTATCCACTATGTTCTGAGATTGATGTTGCTATGACTTTGCTATGCTTAATGCTTGTCACTAGGGCCCGAGTGCCATGATTTCATATCTGAACCTATTATGTTTTCATGAATATATGTGTGTTCTTGATCCTATCTTGCAAGTCTATAGTCACCTATTATGTGTTATGATCCGACAACCCCGAAGTGACAATAATCGGGATACTCTCGGTGATGACCGTAGTTTGAGGAGTTCATGTATTCACTATGTGCTAATGCTTTGTTCTGGTTCTCTATTAAAAGGAGGCCTTAATATCCCTTAGTTTCCGTTAGGACCCTGCTACGATGGGAGGGTAGGACAAAAGATGTCATGCAAGTTCTTTTCCATAAGCACGTATGACTATTTACGGAATACATGCCTACATTACATTGATGAACTGGAGCTAGTTCTGTGTCACCCTATGTTATAGCTATTACATGAGGAATCGCATCCGGCATAATTATCCATCACTGATCCATTGCCTACGAGCTTTTCACATATTGTTCTTCGCTAATTTACTTTTCCATTGCTACTGTTACAACTACTACAAAAACCCAAAAACTATTATCTTTACTTTTTCCACCGTTACTTTTATTATCATACTAATTTGCTACTAAATACCTTGTTGCAGATACTAAGTTATCCAGGTGTGGTTGAATTGACAACTCAACTGCTAATACTCAAGAGTATTCTTTGGCTCCCCTTGTGTCGAATCAATAAATTTGGGTTGAATACTATACCCTCGAAAGTTGTTGCGATCCCCTACACTTGTGGGTTATCAACCATGGCCCTCCACGGGCCGTACGATCCATGGGACATCTACGGGATGGACGATCCATGGCCTTCTATGGGTTGTCGGATCCATGGGCCTTCTATGGGCCATCGGATCCATGGGCCTTCAATGGGCCATCAGATTCATGGGCCTTCTACGTCCCGTAGGATCCATGGGCCTTGTACGGGTCGTCTCATCTATGGGCCTTGTACAGGTCGTCTCATCTATGGGCCTTGTACAGGTCCTTTAATGGGCTGTAAACGGGGTAGAGTGGAAATCGTACATTTTATGGGCTGGCCATAACAAGCCGTTAATAGGCCGTATTTGATGATGCTATGAAAATGGCCTGTCGGTGTCAAAACCGGTGGATCTCGGGTAGGGGTCCCGAACTGTGCTTCTAAGGCTAATGGTAACAGGAGGCGGGGGACATGATGTTTACCCAGGTTCGGGCCCTCTCGATGGAGGTAATACCCTACTTCCTGCTTGATTGATCTTGATGATATGATTATTACAAGAGTTGATCTACCACGAGATCGTAGAGGCTAAACCCTAAAAGCTAGCCTATGATTATGATTCTTGTTGTCCTACGGACTAAACCCTGTGGTTTATATAGACACCGGAGGGGGATAGGGTTACACAGAGTCGGTTACAGAGAAGGAGATATACATATCCGAATTGCCAAGCTTGCCTTCCACGCAAAGGAGAGTCCCACTCGGACACAGGACAGAGTCTTCAATCTTGTATCTACATAGTCCAACAGTCCGACCAAAGTATATAGTCCGGCTGTCCGAGGACCCCCTAATCCAGGACTCCCTCAGTAGCCCCTGAACAGGCTTCAATGACGATGAGTCCGGCGTGCAGATTGTCTTCGGCATTGCAAGGAGGGTTCCTTCTCCGAATACTCCATAGAAGATTTTGAACATGAAGGTCGTGTCTGGCTCTGCAAAACAAATTCCACATACCACCGTAGAGAGCATGGTATTCCACAAATCTAATCTGCTGACAACTTTTCATAGCGTGACATCACTCCTCGGCCCGGTCATCATTCGAACTGTTTTTCTCAACCAGCTACTGCACATGTTGTGAGGCAGTTTCCTTGGCACGTCTTGTCGAAGCAGGGATCGTGTCCCCTTATCATGGGATTCTCATTAATACAGGTGTGGGTAACCCAACCGCGCCATCAATCGCGGCACTTGGGGAATAAGCGATTTTACGGGGCAAGTGGGGAGGCGCACAGTTTCTACCGCCTTTACAAAAGGGATAAGGATTCCTCTTTTTCACCCACGCATTCTTCTTCCCTGATGAGGACATCAATACCATTGTTACACCCACAGCCCCTACTGCTACATATACTGGACCAATTACTAGAGCTCGCGCACGCCAATTAAATTATCAGGTACTTTCGTTTCTTGGTAATGATTCTAATGTTCATGAGAATATGATGCTACCTAAATTGGATACATTTGTTTTGCTTACAAATGAAGGGCCTAGCTTGGAGAAGGATGAACATTGGAGCACGAACAAGCATGGAGATGATGGCATGCGCAAGGGGAACAAGAACGGAGTTACAAGTGATGATTTCAGGACTTTGAAGCCACCATAATGGGTGCATGAAGCCTTGGACGAAATATAGAAGATGCCACTTCTTAAATTTTGTCCCGAGGCTATTCTAGGTGATGCGTCACCTTATTATTGGGCCAGGCCCATGTAATTTCAAAATACATAAGTATAGGCTATTTTTAGAGTCCGTATGTGTGGGGAAACAAGAGATATGGTTGATTTCGGACCCCTCCACCAAGGGCCACGAAATTCCCCCCTCTTCCTCCATATATACAGCCCTTATGGCACCATTTAGACTTTGGGTTTTGTTTAGATTAAAAGTTCGCCATAGCTGCAACTTCGCGTACTTCATTTGTGTTTAACGACCAGACAAAGGCGTCATAGAACCCCACCTCGATCAATAAAGCTTTCATCTTATATTCGCAATATCCAGATTGCAATCTCAGTTTCTTGCTTGTTCTTCGTTTGCTCGCAGGAAACAGACCCTCGTGGTCAGGTTGATCGTGCTCCGACATGGTCAATAACCTCTCGGAGTTGGTTTAGCGATTGCTAAGGCGCGACGTCCTCGCACGTTCGTAGTCGGATCGTCAAAGTCGACTTCCACCAAAGCAAAATCCATCATCTCATCGAAAGACGGGACACCTTTGCCTCTATCAAGTGGTATCAGATTTTCAGGTTGCTCGGTGAGATTTTACAGTTTTTCATAGGTTAGATCAAGTCTGTTTCTTCATACCTATAGTCCACGAAAAAGCCAAAAAAATTAGGGTTAGTTCATCCTATCCGACACAATCTGAGCCTTTGCATAATCTTTTCTGTATCTGTGTTGTTGAATTTGCGGTTGCTTCGTCGTGTCAAGTTGCTGGTCTTAGCGTCTAGTCTTTAGAGTTTCAAGTTCTGTTCATGGGTATTCACGCCGCCGCCGCACCATCATCATCGCCCTGCCATATACCACCACCGCTTATCCGCTACTAATCCGAGTCCATATACCACCACCAATCCGAGTTCATATACCACCACCAATCCGAGTCCACATATACCACCGTCATATACCATCACCAGTGCGAGTTCCAGGAGATTCATCTCCGCCACCAGTCCAAGTCCAGTATTTGTTCCTTTATCTTTGAGTTCCAGAGCAGGCGATACTACGAATCGTCAACAAGTCGGATTTCCCAACTTCCGTGCTACCCATACAAGAAAAATAGTTCCAGTTTCAAAAAAAATAAGTCTAGAAAATTCTGGCTAGGTAGTTTTTAGGCCATTTGTAGACTTTTTCAGAAAAAATTTGTTGCGAGCAAAAAAAAGAGGAAAAAAAGTGCAAAAAAAAGAAAAAAAATTCAAAGTGTGTTCCTCCCTTGATTATGTGTCGCGCCGTGATTTTGTTAGTGTTCTAGGCTCGCGTCTCTAGCATGGTCTAGCCTAGGACCAACACAGTACCGTCGTTGAGCGTTTTATTCAACTTTGCATCTCTGAATTGATTATTGCTGACCCTTTTTGCTACCATATTATAAGCCTTCCTAGCTCCACATACATCTACGTCGTGTGTTTGACTCTCCCTGGTAATCGCTCTATCCAAGCTTCGAGAGTTTTGACTACAACGGTTGCCGATCACCACCTGCTGCTGGGTAAGAACTGGTAAGAATTTGAGATTCGCTTGACGGGTTTGTGACACCCCACCACCATCATATTCCAGTAGTTTGTAGGATAATATTCTTGTCTATTTCTATTGCTACTAAATATGGCAGGAACACATGCCGACGAGATTGACTGGGAGAACATGACGAACAATGAGCTTCATGATAAGTTTCATCAAATGTTGGGTCAACAGGTGGAAGACGTGATGGCCAGCTTTGGAAAGGCAATGGAGAAGATGGATGACATTCAGAAGTCAATTGGACACCAAGTTGGACGCTAAGTTTGATGAATTACTCAAATGTCTCCCACAACCAGCTCTACGCGCGACACACAAGAGGGCAAGCACAGCGTGTTCCTATTGAGCCGAACAAAATTCTGTGTGCGCTGCCATCGCTGTTGGTGCTTCTGCACCTCCTGCACATCGCAGAGGTGGAGTACTATTACGAGGATGAGGTTGATCAAAATCAAAACTACGTGCAGCCACCAGCACCACCACCAAAGCAGGTCGACCTCGGTATATATTCGCAATGGTAGGCTGCACCACCACCTCAGGTACAAGATAATGACCATATTCCTAAACTAAAATTGAATATTCCACCATTTGAGGGTAGATATGTTCACGATATATATCTTACTTGGGAGTTAGAAACTGAACAACGTTTTACATGTTTACAATACCCGAGGAGAGACGGGTTCTTCTTCTTGTTTGTGCTTTCACTAGTTTTGCATGTGTATGGTGGTCGAACATTGTAGATTATATCCTATTCCAACTAGTTGGGCTGCTTTGGAAACTGCTATGCGTACTCGTTGGGTTCCATCATATTATCAACGTGAATTGCTTCAAAAATTGCAGCGTTTAAGACAAGGGAAAAATTCTGTAGAAGAATATTATCAGGAATTACAAACTGGCATGATTAGATGTGGTATTGTTGAGGAGAATGAAGCTATGCTTGCACGTTTTATGGGTGGATTAAATAGAGAGATTCAGACGATTCTAGAGTATAAGGAGTATACTAATATCACTCGTTTATTCCATCTTGCTTGTAAAGCTGAACGTGAAGTGCAGGATCGACAGGCATTGGCGTGAACTAACTTTTCTGCAGGTCGACCTTCATCATGGACACCGCGTGCATCTTCTACTTCCACTGCACCAGCACCTCCATCAGGTGCCACCTACAGCCGTGATACAAGAAAGTAGGCACAACCACCACTATCTGCCAAGAGCGCACCTGCCGGGCCAGCACAGAGCTCTTCTTCTTCGATGGCATCAACAGGGCACACAAGTGATATTATTTGTCGTCATTGTAAGGGAAGAGGTCATTATGCGAGAGAATGCAAATCTCAGCGTGTGATGATTGCTACTGAGGATGGTGGGTATGAGTCCGCTAGTGACTATGATGAGGAGACTTTGGCGCTTATTACAAGTGAAGAACACGGTGGAGCTGATTCTGATCATGAGACGCAATACATGGCTCCTGAAGATGCTGACAGGTATGAATGTTTAGTTGCTCAACGTGTTTTGAGTGTGCAGGTCACACAAGCTGAGCAAAATCAGAGGCACAATTTGTTCCATACAAAGGGAGTTGTGCAGGAACGTTCTGTGCGCATCATCATAGACGGAGGGAGCTGTAACAACTTGGCTAGCATGGAGATGGTGGAGAAGCTATCTCTCACCACAAGACCACATCCACATGCTTACTACATCCAATGGTTCAACAACAGCGGCAAGGTAAAGGTAACACGTACTGTTCGTGTGCATTTTAGTATCTCTACATATGTTGATTATGTTGATTGTGATGTGGTACCTATGCAAGCATGTTCCTTATTACTTGGTCGACCATGGCAATTTGATAAAAAATATGTACACCATGGTAGAAACAATCATTATACTCTGGTTCATAAGGATAAAAATATTACTTTGCTTCCTATGACTCCTGATTCCATTTTGAAAGATGATATTAATAGAGCTAATAAAGCAAAACAGGAGACAAATAAGAGTGAAAATCGGATTGTGGTAAAAGAATTTGAGCAACAAATGAAGCCTAATAGTAAACCATCTAGTGTTTTTTCTGAAATTAAATTGAAAAGTGCATGTTTACTTGCCACTAAATCTGATATTGATGAGCTAGATTTCAGCAAATCTGTTTGCTATGCTTTTGTGTGCAAAGAGGCATTATTTTCATTTGAGGACGTGCCTTCCTCTTTGCCTCCTGCTGTCACTAACATTTTGTAAGAGTTTGCTGACGTCTTTCCACAAGACGTGCCACCGGGATTACCTCCCATTCGAGGGATTGAGCATCAGATTGACTTAATTCCCAGTGCATCATTACCCAACCGTGCACCATACAGTACCAATCCAGAGGAGACGAAGGAGATTATGCGTCAAGTACAGGAGCTGCTCGACAAAGCTTATATACGCGAATCCCTTAGTCCTTGTGTTGTTCCTATTATTCCAGTGCCGAAAAAGGATGGTACATCACGTATGTGTGTTGATTGTAGAGGCATTAATTATATTACTATTTGTTATCGTCATCCTATTCCTAGGCTAGATGATATGATTGATGAATTGAGTGGCTCTACAATATTCTCCAAAGTTGATTTGCGTAGTGGATACCATCAAATTCATATGAAATTGGGAGATGAATGGAAAACGGCATTTAAAACTAAGTTTGGATTATAACCTTTTGGGTTAACTAATGCACCTAGTACTTTCATGAGATTAATGAACGAAGTTTTACGTGCTTTTATTGGACAATTTGTGGTAGTCTATTTTGATGATGTACTGATTTATAGCAGATCTTTGGAGGAACATTTGGAACATTTACGTGTTGTTTTTATTGCTCTACGTGATGCACATTTGTTTGGTAACCTTTGGAAGTGCACCTTTTGCACTGACCGAGTACCTTTTCTAGGCTATGTTGTTAGTCCATAGGGAATTGAAGTTGATAAAGCCAAGATTGAAGCTATTGAGAGTTGGCCGCAGCCCAAAACGGTCACACAAGTGAGGAGTTTTCTTGGCCTCGCTGGATTCTATAGGCATTTTGTGAGAGATTTTAGCACAATTGCTGCACCTCTCAATGAGCTTACAAAGAAAGATGTGCCTTTTCTCTGGGGTACCGCACAGGAAGAAGCTTTCACGGTATTTAAAGATAAGTTGACACATGCTCCTTTACTCGAACTTACTGATTTTAATAAGACTTTTGAGCTTGAATGTGATGCTAGTGTAATTGGATTAGGAGGTGTGTATTACAAGATGGCAAACCTGTTGCATACTTTCCTGAAAAATTGAGTGGGCTAGTCTGAATTATTCTACTTATGATAAAGAATTATATGCTCTTGTTCGCACTTTAGAAACATGGCAACATTTTTTATGGCCCAAAGAATTTGTTATACACTCTGATCATGAATCTTTGAAACATATTAAAAGCCAAGCTAAACTGAATCATAGACATGCTAAATGGGTTGAATTCATTGAGACATTCCCTTATGTCATTAAACACAAGAAGGGTAAAGAAAATGTTATTGTTGATGCATTGTCTCGTCGCTATACTATGCTTTCACAACTTGACTTCAAAATATTTGGTTTGGAGACCATCAAAGATCAATATGTGCATGATGCTGATTTTAAAGATGTATTGCAGAATTGTAACGAAGGTAGAACATGGAACAAGTTCGTCATTAATGATGGGTTTGTGTTCCGTGCTAACAAGCTATGCATTCCAGCTAGCTGCGTTCGTCTTTTGTTGTTGCAGGAGGCGCATGGGGGAGGATTAATGGGACACTTTGGCGTGAAGAAGACAGAGGACGTACTTGCTACACATTTCTTTTGGCCAAAGATGAGACGGGATGTTGAGCGCTTTGTTGCTTGCTACACTACATGTCAAAAAGCTAAGTCACGACTCAATCCTCATGGTTTATATATGCCTTTGCCTGTACCTAGTGTTCCTTGGGAGGATATATCTATGGACTTTGTTTTAGGTTTACCTCGAACAAAGAAGGGGAGGGATAGCATATTTGTTGTCATGGATAGATTCTCGAAAATGGCACAATTTATACCATGTCATAAAAGCGATGATGCTGTTAATGTTGCCGATTTGTTCTTTCATGAAATTATTCGCTTGCATGGTGTGCCAAATACTATTGTTTCAGATCATGATACTAAATTTCTTAGCCACTTTTGGAGATGTTTATGGGCTCAGTTGGGGACTAAGCTTCTTTTTAGTACTACTTGTCACCCCCAAACTGATGGACAAACTGAAGTAGTCAATAGAACATTGTCTACTATGCTTAGGGATGTTTTGAAGAATAATAAGAAAATGTGGGAAGAATGTTTGCCTCATATTGAATTTACTTATAATCGTTCATTACATTTTACTACTAAGATGTGCCCTTTTGAAATTGTGTATTGTTTCCTACCTCGTGCACCTATTGATTTGTTGACTCTTCCATCTTCGGAGAAGCTTAATTTTGATGCTAAACAACGTGCTGAATTGATTTTAAAAATGCATGAGTTAACTAAGGAAAACATTGAGCGTATGAATGCTAAATATAAACTTGCTGGAGATAAGGGTAGAAAACATGTTGTGTTTGCACCTGGAGATCTTGTTTGGTTACATTTGCGTAAGGATAGATTTCCTGATTTGCGCAAATCAAAGCTATGCCTCGTGCTGATGGTCCTTTTATGGTGTTGGAGAAAATAAATGATAATGCATATAAACTTGAGCTGCCTGTAGATTTTGGGGTTAGTCTCACTTTTAACATTGCAGATTTGAAGCCTTATTTGGGTGAGGAAGATGAGATTCCGTCAAGGACGACTTCATTTCAAGAAGGGGAGGATGATGACGACATCAATGCCATTGTTACACGCACAGCCCCTACTGCTACATATACTGGACCAATTACTAGAGCTCGCGCACGCCAATTAAATTATCAGGTACTTTCGTTTCTTGGTAATGATTCTAATGTTCATGAGAATATGATGCTGCCTAAATTGGATACATTTGCTTTGCGTACAAATGAAGGGCCTAGCTTGGAGAAGGATGAACATTGGAGCATGAACAAGCATGGAGATGATGGCATGCGCAAGGGGAACAAGAACGGAGTTACAAGTGATGATTTCAGGACTTTGAAGCCACCATAATGGGTGCATGAAGCCTTGGACGAAATATAGAAGATGCCACTTCTTAAATTTCGTCCCGAGGCTATTCTAGGCGTTGCGTCACCTTATTATTGGGTCAGGCCCATGTAATTTCGAAATACATAAGTATAGGCTATTTTTAGAGTCCGTATGTGTGGGGAAACAAGAGATATGGTTGATTTCGGACCCCTCCACCAAGGGCCACAAAATTCCCCCCTCTTCCTCCATATATACAGCCCTTAGGGCACCGTTTAGACTTTGGGTTTTGTTTAGATTAAAAGTTCGCCATAGCTGCAACTTTGCGTACTTCGTTTGTGTTCAACGACCAGACAAAGGCATCACAGAACCCCACCTTGATCAATAAAGCTTTCATCTTGTATTCGCAATATCTAGATTGCAATCTCAGTTTCTTGCTTGTTCTTTGTTTGCTCGCAGGAAAACAGACCCTCGTGGTCAGGTTGATCGTGCTCCGGCGTGGTCAATATCCTCTCGGAGTTGGTTTAGCGATTGCTAAGGTGCGACGTCCTCGCACGTTCGTAGTCGGATCGTCAAAGTCGACTTCCACCAAAGCAAAATCCATCATCTCATCAAAAGACGGGACACCTTTGCCTCTATCATTCCCCTGCCCATCCATTCTCGCACGCTCGAGCTCCAGCGCCCAAGTTCTCACCTTCTCCGCAAAGCCACTCCAAACATGTCCGGATCGGGAGGCAAGTGGATGGTCTCCTCCGTTATGGAGGAGGACATTACGAAGCTCCGGGAAGCCGGATACCTGGCCGCAAACATTTTGCACCGGCTCCCAGACACATGGCAGATCATCCTTACTCCAGAATCCCATGAGAGGGTCATATTCCTTGCCCACTTCATCCGCGGACTGGGATTCCCCCTACACCCATTTGTCCGCGGGCTCATGTTCTACTACGGGCTGGACTTCCATGATTTGGCCCCCAATTTCATCCTCAACATCTCAGTGTTTATCATCGTGTGTGAGGCCTTCCTCCGCATCAAGCCCCATTTGGCCAATGGCTGAAGACCTTCAACGTGAAGCCGAAGATAGTGGTCGGTGTCGATGTCAAAACCGGCGGATCTTTGGTAGGGGTTCCCGATCTGTGCGTCTAAGGCTAATGGTAACAGGAGGAAACGGACACGATGTTTCACCCAGGTTCGGGCCCTCTTGATGGAGGTAAAACCCTACTTCCTGCTTGATTGATATTGATGATATGAGTATTACAAGAGTTGATCTACCACGAGATCGTAGAGGCTAAACCCTAGAAGCTAGCCTATGATGATTATGATCCTCCCTCTAAGGACTAAACCCTCCGGTTTATATAGACACCGGAGAGGGCTAGGGTTTACATGGAGTCGGTTACAAAGAAGGGAACATAATATCCGGATCGCCAAGCTTGTCTTCCACGCAAAGGAGAGTCCCATCCGGACACGGGACGAAGTCTTGAGTCTTGTATCTTCATGGTCCAACAATCCGGCCAAAGTATATAGTTTGGCTGTCCGGATACCCCCTAATCCAGGACTCACTTAGTAGCCCCTGAACCAGGCTTCAATGACGATGAGTTCGGCGTGCAGTTTGTCTTCGGCATTACAAGGCGGGTTCCATCTCCGAATACTCCAAAATAATTATCAAACACTTAAATCGTGTCCGGATCTGCAAGATGATCATACTTCACAAATGTAATCTGCTAATAACTTTAGACACCGTGACATGACACTACGGTCGAGTGATTATTCGAACCATTTTCCCACAACCAGCCACATCGCATATTGCGAGGCAGTTTCCTCTGCACGTCTTGCCAAAGCAGAGATCATGTCCCCTCATTACAGGATTCTCATCAATACGGGTATGGGTAGCCCAACCGCACCGCTAATTGCGGCGAGTGGGGAACGAGTGGGTTCCACCAGGCAAGTGGGGAGGTGCAAACGCTTTTACCGCCTCTATAAAGAGATAAGGTCTTTTCCTTTTTACCCACGCTTTTTCCTTCCGCTAGTCCATTCCCCTCTGCTCGAGCCCTAGCGCCCAAGCACTCTTCTTCTCCACTGAAGAGAGGTCCTCCGAAGATGTCCGGATCTAGAGCAGGAGGCAAATGGATGGCCTCTACCGTCCGGGAGAGGGATATCAAAAAGATCCGAGAGGCCGGGTACCTGGCCAAGAAAATTGGCCACCGTCTTCCACCGGCGGGACAGATCGTCCCCACTCCAGAGCCCCACGAGAGGGTTGTGTTTCTCCCTCATTTTGTCCGTGGGCTCGGGTTTCACCTTCACCCATTTGTTCTCGGCGTCATGTATTATTACGGGATTGATTTTCATGATCTTTCCCCCAATTCTTTCCTTAACATCTCGATGTTCGTCGTCGTATGTGAGGCTTTTCTCTGTATTTCGCCTCACTTTGGCTTATGGCTGAAAATCTTCAATGTGAATCCCAAGGTGGTGAATGGCGAGCACGCCGAATGCGGCGGCACCATGGTGAGCAAGATGCCCAAGGTCGTATGGCCGACGGGCGCCTTCAATGATTCTGTCAAGGAGTGGCAGCAGCAGTGGTTCTATATCACCGAACCGCGCGGTAAAAAGTGGGCCGCTGCACCCGAATTCAGATCTGGAGTCCCACTGCGGCTCACGTCCTGGCCCGAGAAGGGCCTGAAGTGGTCCTCATCCGATGAGCTGTCAATGCTCCAAACGCGCGTCCAGAGCGTGGTCGACAAGGATGTTAAACTCGTCAACGTAGTCCAGGTGATGTTAGTTCGCTTGGTTCTCCCTTGCCAGCGTCGAGCCTGCAATTTGTGGGAATACGACCCGGCCGAACACTAGACCCTATGGGAGCTCTATGGCTCCTCCCACAAGGACATCTAGGAGGTGCTCTTCAAGTCCGGCAAACCGTGGCCGGGCTCCGCCGAGGACCGCAGGTATCAACTATCCCGTTCTGCAAGTCTGGTAAGTCATTGCTGTGCTATGTCCATCCATGTTTTAGCTGACGTGTCCCGAGGGAGATGCTTTTATATGCTTTCTATAATAATCCCAGGAATGGACGAAAAAGGTGGAGCGGATACACTGTCCAGCCCTGCTGCCGGAGGAACCGGCTGGACCTCTTCTGACGAAGATGCTGGTCCTAGCGCCTTATGAGGCCCAGAAGAAAGAGGTCTCCAAGAAGGTCAAGAAGACCCGGAGTGGCCTCCATCGTCGCGATGCTTCGGACACAAAATCCGAAGACTCCCACGACCATCCCTCCTCCGATGTTGAAGAGGAGGAGGAGGAAGACGAGTCCCCCGCAGGGGGAGGGAAGAAAAGGACGGCTTCCTCATCCCTGGAGGCCGAATCACCAAATAGGGGGAAAGGTTCCCTCCCCGAGGCGTCCACCACAGCTGCTAATAGCAGCCCGGAGTGGGATCCCAGGGCCAAGCCCCTGGTAAAGTCGTAAGTATACGAAACCCGCACACACCTACGTGCCCGAGGTCATTAGGATGTAGTAGTTTTAACAGTCGCCATATTTTGTACAGCCCGTCGAGGTCCCATGCCAGACAGTCCTCATCGGAGGATTCGCTGAGCTCGGATGCCCTGGCGAGCGAGGCGCCTCCAGAGGCCCCTTCCTCGAAACCTAGGCGCGACACCGAGGTGTCGTCTCAGCGGGACCAGGACCAGGGAGGGCATATCCCTGGGGCTGGACACACGGGAGCAGCGGCTCCCATGCGTGTCGACGGCGGGGGCGATCTTAGGTTCGGACCGCAGCCGGACACGGTCCTGGAGACCTTCAAAGCTCCAGGATCGGGCAAGCAGCCACCTTTGACGGGGGGAGGCTTGCCTACTCTGCCAGCAACCTCTGTCCAAGCAGAGCTGCCGGGCGGCCTATCGACAGTGCTAAGGAGCGTGTCTATCATCGATGAACATCGTTCCCTCATGGGTGCGGTGATTGAAAAGATTCAGTCTGCTGAGAGCGGACTGAATGCATCCTGCCTTAGTCTTATAAAGGGCTTTGAGGTATGTTTTTAAGAAACCTTTGGGAGATTGTCATAATATGAGTAGTAGCCCCTGATGCACTGTCCGGCGAAAGAAAGCCGGATAGGGGATCAAATTTTTCCGCTTTGCAGGAGACTCAATTAATGACGTGTATCCAAACAGGCGTCTGCAGAGAAGACCGCCGCTCATAGTGCGGAGGTGTCCGGACCAAAGCAGCGTCTGGAATGGGCCGAATAGGAACTTGGTCGCGTCAAGAAGCACTTGGAAGACAAGCAAGGAATGTCGAAACCTTTTGCTAAGTTGAGCACGAATTAGAAGTTGTGCCTAATGAAAATATTCAAATTGTATGCTCTAGGGGCAAGTGCTGAAATTGAGGGCTGTGGCCGAAGTCGACAATAAGGCCGCCGCCGAACAGGCTCTTCGTGAGAAGCACGAGGCGAGGGTCATTGAAGCTGAGCGAGAGCTCCAGGAGGCCATGAAGAAAAGCGAGGCCTTGGAGCAGAGTCTAGCAGGGAAAGAATCCGAACTTGCCCAAGCCCTCCAAGCCGCAGAGGGTGCTCGGGAAGAAGCCCGAGGTGCACTGAAGGACATTCAGGAGGCCCGGAAGGTTGCGGCTGGTAAGGCCTTTTGTACTCAAGGCCATTTTTACATAGTAATGGGAGGAACTCTAAGCGACAAGCTGAATTCTTGTTTCACCAGGGGCATTTGCAGATCTGCCACGCAGCATATCAGATGCTACCCAATTCTACCAGACTGAGGAGAAGAAGTCTGCGGAGAAGCATTTTTGGTCGCAGTATTTGGCACCAAATTATTAGGTGCCCTTTATCAATCAGCTAAAGCAGCTGGTCGAACTGCACCAGGCAGCCGAACTAGCCATGAAGGACTTGGTTGTCCAGCTGTGGCCCACGGAGCCAATTCCAAGCAGTTACTTCAGACTCGTGAAGCGGATTGTTGGTGCTTGCCCTTGGCTCGATGTCATTAAGTGATCGGTCTGCATAGATGGTGCACGTATGGTGTTTGCCCGTGCGAAGGTGCACTGGGGGAATCTTGATGTTGAGAAGCTAATAACTGAGGGACCACCGGAGGGTAAGGAGCATTGCAAGCCCGAGTTATACTATGAAGGTGTCCTGAAAGGAGCCCACCTTGTGGAGGATCAGTGTACCAAAGAAACTATATTTCCCTGAAGGCAGTCGTGCCATTCTTTGTAATGCGGGATAATGGCACTTTTATTATTTATTGCCTGTTTATGTGAACGTTTGTTCTTCCTGTGCGGCTGTTTAGTGTCTATAAAACCTGAGAGTTGGCTAGTCGGTAAACCTTCGCGTACGTAAAAATACGGGGTGTTCAGAACATACCTGAACACTCTTTATCCCATTGTTGGGTCCTTTTAAGGAGGTGTTCCTCACCATGAACCAGGCAATCAGACTATAGGGCTTTATCACTCTCACTTAGCCATAGGAATTCGAGTATGGTGGGCGCAGCCCCTGGTGTTTGGAAGACCGTACTAGGGGCTCTATCGGCGCCTGATCGGAAGACCGATCCGTCGCACTCTGCATTTATAATGGCATTATGCAGAATAAATCTTTAAAGATTTTACAACCTCTCGAACAGCTGACCAGCTCACGCTGTATCATGACAGTCAGTTTTCGGCTTTCTCTACTGAGGTGCTCGTCTGGAAGATCCGGGACACAATCGCAGTAGTTCTCCCAGCGCTACCTTAGCCGATGGAGAGGAACGTAAGGTACCAAAACATGGGAGCCGGGCAAACCCAACTAATGACCCAAGACATGATTCGGAGTTGATGCATATACTGCTATTAGTTCGGGGTGCCGAGCGACCGAAAAGGTGGTCGGACTTTGTTGCCATATCATGGGTACTATGAAGCCCCTGGCATAATGGGGCATAACGAGGCGTGGATGCCATTTATGACAAAAAAGGCGTCAATGAGGAACAACGGCCGGTAAGTGTTATTTAAGTCTATGCATTGTAGTAGAGTGACATGTCTATGCATATGAGTACGGTTTATGCTTGTGAAAAGAGGTGTTTTTGGCGGAACCTGTCGTGATCGGACTGGAGGAGGCTGTGTGTGGATCTGAAGTGTATCCGGACTACCTCCTTTGAGGGGGATTTACTTATGTGTTCCTGCCTTGTGCGTCCGAGCTGATTCCGCGTCGCCAGTCCTGTTCCGCGCCAAAGTTAGTCTGTAAAGACAAATGCTTAAAGGCAGTTGTATGTCCTGTTGTGGTTGAACCGCGGGTGCCTGATCGGAGCCTGGCTGAACCAGGCTATCATGCGATAAAGTAGCACGGACTACTCAGTTGGTGTCCGGGTAGTTGGCTGCCGAATCAAAATTTGATAAACAGGCACAACTCGCTATTCCAGCGGCGGTATAATTTCCACTCTAAGGGTGGGGTTCAGCCTTGCCCATAATTGTGACTATGTCACGCGGGACTGGCCTAATGTTGTACCTCGTTGAATCTAGCCAACGTGGTTCGTCCCGGTAGTATGTGGTAATTACTATATAAGGGGACAGTGTCGAAGACTTATTCTTCGGCGTGGTATTTGTTTGGTGGTCGGAAGACAACCATTAGTGTGGTGGGCTAGTAAAACTTGGCCTTTGCACCTGGCATCTTTTAGAAGATGTTATTGATAGTTTTATGCCCGCGGGGGCTCATGTGAGATGGAGCCCCAAATTATTGGGTCGATAGTGAGTGCAATTAAATTGCTATGGTTGATGTTGTTCGGACGGTCGATGTGATCGGAGGAGATCGGCCGTATTTTTGTACTGTGGAGGATCTTCTTTTGACTTCGCCATGTTTGATGGGTCTTTCGTTGTTTGAAACCTCCTTTCATTATTTCCGGCGCACGACCAGCCGTATTGTTTTGAGGATCCGGCATTCTCTATTGGTATGCTTGGCCGCCCTTCTAGGGGTACCATGAATTTCACATGGTTGATCGAGTATGCTACTTGGTCCGGATGGGCTTGAGTTGTTCTTTTTCCGCTGACCGGACTGGGAGCCGCTTGATTCGGCACCAACTTCCTTAACTTGATGCTTATGACGATTGCGTCAAGGTTTGTGGATGTTGCCTCGTGTTTCCTGCATATTGTCCCGGACCATGGTATATTGACGGTGGGGTGTGGGCTTTAGGTTCTCCTTCTTAGGTTGAGGTAGCGGATTGTGCCTTGTGTACCCTTTGACGGGGTGGTCAAGTTCGTATTCCTCGGTGGCCAGGACCTTAGTCCATCTGTCTGTGAGCAAATCTTGGTCGGCTTTGAGCTGTTGTTGCTTCTTTTGCAGGCTTTTAGTTGTGGCCATAAGCCATCGCTTAAAGTGAATCTGTTCCAAGGGATCCCCAGGCACGCTGAATTCATCGTCGCCGAGGCTCACCTCGTCTTCGGAGGGGGGCGTGTAGTTGTCCCTCTCCAAGTATCCATCTGTTGCCTATCCGGCCTGCTCGAAGGCAGGCTGATCGGGATTGTATTCATCTTCGGCACCTTCTGGATTGTTTTTGACTGCTGTGCCGGTATTCTTGTGGCGGGGCTTGGGGTGGCGCTGATGACGTTCATACTTCGCCTTCTTCCTTGAGGGGTTATCCTCCATTGCCTCATCGCCATTTGTTTCTTTCGGAGTGTCCACCATATATATATATCATATGAGGAGGTGGCTGTCCACCGCCCCGTGGGTGGTGGTTCTTCTCCTACATCGTCGTCCATACCGTCGATGTCTTTAGAGTCGAAGTCAAGCACGTCGGTTAAATCATTGACTATGGAAATGAAGTGGGTGGTGGGTGGGCCATGAATTCCTTCGTCGCCTGCTTCCCACTCGAGCTGGACATAGTTCGGCCAAGAGTCTCCTAACAAAGAGAGAGACTTTAACAAGTTCAGCATGTCGCCAAAGGGCGAGTGCTGGACGATATCCACAGCGGTGAACTTCATTACCGGAGCCCAACCAGATTCGGCGGGCTCGGGGGTGCGCGGATTGGAACCTACAGCAGGATAGTGTGCGACCTCCGAGGCGGGGTCCATCCACCAGTCCTCGGGCGACGCAATCTGCTCCGGATTTAGGTCCGGGGCTCCTGCAGGGGCGATATCCCAAGCATTGTCCGACAGCAGGTCTAAGCCGTGCTCATCATTACTGTCCGACGCTCCTGGCGCAGACCCAAATCCGTTGAAGATCAAGTCTCCGCGGATATCGGCCGTGCATTTCAAGTTTACGAACCTGACCTGATGGCCAGGGGAGTAGCTGTCGATCTGCTCCAGATGGCCAAGCAAATTGGCCCGCAATACGAAGCCGCCGAACACGAACATCTGTCCGGGGAGAAAAGTCTCACCCTGTACCATGTTGTTGTTGATTGAAGGAGCCATCAAGCCTTTAGCGACGACACAGAGGAACTCTCAACGAAAGCACCAATGTCGGTGTCAAAACCGGCGGATCTCGGGTAGGGGGTCCCGATCTGTGCGTCTAAGGCTAATGGTAACAGGAGGCAAGGGACACGATCTTTTATCTAGGTTCGGGCCCTCTTGATGTAGGTAAAACCCTACTTCCTGCTTGATTGATATTGATGATATGAGTATTACAAGAGTTGATCTACCAAGAGATCGTAGAGGCTAAACCCTAGAAGCTAGCCTATGATGATTATGATCCTCCATCTAAGGACTAAACCCTCCGATTTATATAGACACCAGAGAGGGCTAGGGTTTACATGGAGTCGGTTACAAAGAAGGAAACATAATATCCGGATCGCCAAGCTTGTCTTCCATGCAAAGGAGAGTCCCATACGGACACGGGACAAAGCCTTGAGTCTTGTTTCTTCATGGTCCAACAGTCCGGCCAAAGTATATAGTCCGGCTGTCCGGATACCCCCTAATCTAGGACTCCCTTAGTCGGCCAGTAAGCGGAGCGCAAAGGCGCCACGGTGGGCAAGATGCCGAACGTTATTTGGCTCGAAGGCTCCTATGTGGAGACTGCGAAGGGGTGGCAATCGGGGTGGTTCTACATCACCGAGCCGCGCGATGCCAACTAGGCGGCGGCCCCCGAATTCCGATCCGGCATCCCCGTGCAGCTCACCTCCTAGAAAGAGAAGGGCTTAGCCTGGGTGCGTTGGCGGAGCTGACCGGACTCTAGAACTGTGTCAAAAATATTATAAGCAAGAAAATCAAGCTTGTCAACATGGTCGAGGTCATGCTCTTCCGCCGGATCCTCCCGTGTCAAAGACGGGCATTCAATATGTGGGAGTTCGACCCGACCGAACACCAGACGCTACAAGAACTCTTCGACACGACACACAAAGACGTCTGGAAGGTATTGTTCAAGGCCGCCGAGGTACCTCCTCCCCTTATCGAAGATCGCGGACTCACCGCAAAGCGCCCCGCTAATCCGGTAAGCTCTCGATATTTTACAAGATGTTCCTTTCCCCAGTATATTAGTGGGAGGGATCTAAGCCTCCGCACCAATTTGACAGGACTGGGTAGCGACAACGGAGTGGATCGATAGCCCGGCTCCACTACCTGAGGATCTAGTAATGGCTCTCCTAACGGAGATGCTGCTTCTGGCACCCTATGAGGTACCGGAGAAGAAGGCCAAGAAGAAGGCCACGGGGACCAGGAAAGGTCTCCGGCGCAAGGTAGTCTCGGACTCATCGTCTGAAGACACCGAGGCACATTCCTCCAACGAAAACGAGGAGGACGAAGAGAAAAGTCCTCCCCCCCAACCAGGGGGGACAAGAAAAGGAAGGCCGCCCCGTCTGGGGAGGCCGAAGGATTCAAGAAGGGGAATACCCTCCCTCCGGACCACTCCACAACAGCCGCCTACATCGACGAGGAGCGGCTGCCCAGGGACAAGCCCCTGGCGAAGTCGTAAGTATCCGGATACTATAGTACTTCCGGCAAGTTTTGATTTATTGCTTCTAATCATGTTAAATATGATCGTGCAGTCCGTCCAAATCTCGCATCGACTTATCCTCCTCGGATGGGTCTTTGAGCGTGTCGGCGATGAACAGCGATTCGCTCCCGACGGCACCACCCCCCGGCCCGTGGATGACACCAAGGTGTTGTCTCATAGGATACCGGGCCAGGGGAAGACAGTTCTGGAGGCGCCCCAAGGCGAAATCTCCGACGCCGGGCACATGGGGGGGAAGGCCACCAGCCGTATACTGCACCGGAACCTCTAGTGGTTCCAGATTCAGGCAGGCGGCCCCTCACAAAGGGGGGTGAGCCACCTGTGCCGATGACCTCTGTCCATCCAGAGGCATCGGAAAACTTGCTAGAAGCGCTTCAGGGCGCTTCCATTGGTGAAGAACACCGTACTCTTATGAGTATGGTGATTGAGAAGGTTCGGTCTGCCAAAAGTGGATTGACTGAAGCCTGCGCCAACCTCCTAACAGGCTTTGAGGTAAGTAATTAAGTTATGAGGAAATATCCCAGCATAGACAGTAGCCCCTGATGCTCTGTTTGGTGCTTGTAAAGAAAAGTTGAACAGAGGATCAAATAACATCCACAGGAGTCTAATAAGAGTATGTCTATGTGAATAAGCAGGCGTCACTGCTGGCCGCTGCTGCTTGTACTGTGGAGGTCTCCAGCTGAAGCGGGACCTGGAGCGGAATGAGCAAGAGCTCGGCCTCGTGAAGAGGCAGCTCAAAGAGAACAAAGGTACACAATGCCCTGTCTGTATGCCATATAAAGGAAAAGTTGTTGATGCTGAATAGAAGCGTCATGAATGTCAATAGGGGCCACGACTGAAGTGGCGGCCCTTAACAAGACGTTGTCCGAGGCCGAGGACAAAGTGGCCAAGGAGCGCACCGAGCGCGAGAAACAAGAGGCTCGGGTTGGCGAGGTCCAGCAGGAGCTCCAGGACTTCGTCAAAAAATACGAGTACTTGGAGCGTGACTCTAAGACGCAAGGGTCCGAGCTTGCGAAGGCCCGCCAGAGTGCACAGGATGCCAAAGCTGAAGCCCAAAAGTCCCTACAAGAGGTTCAAGTGGCCAAGAAGATTGCGGCGGGTAAGGCATTCAATATGCAAAGCAAGCATGTGAAGGAGAATTTCGTTTTTACTTACCCGAGTTTGGAGCTCTCTAGGAGCATTCGCAGATCTGCCGCGCAGCATCTCTGATGCCGTGGAGTTCTACCGAGCTGAGGAAGGGAGCTCGATCGAGAAGTTGTTCTAGTCCCAGTATATTGGGGCCGAACACTCGATGCCCTTGAGCGACCAGTTGAAGCAACTGGTCGAACTTCACAAGGCGGCTGAACTAGCCATGAAGGATCTCATAGTCCGGATGTGGCCTGGCGAGCCCTTGCCCAGCAGCTACTTCAGCCTGGTAAAGCAACTTGTGAATGCCTGCCCGCGGCTTGAAGCCATTAAGCGATCCGTCTGCATTGAAGGTGCGCGTAGGGCCTTGGCCCATGCAAAAGTGCACTAGGCGAAGATGGATGCCGAGAAGCTGGTGACGGAGGGGCCGCAGAAGGGCAGGGAGCATCGCCACCCCAAACAGTATTATGACAATGTTCTGAAGGGTGCCCGCCTTGTGGTGGAGGAATGTGCTAAGGATGTAATATTTGAATGATTGTACTCATGTCATCCTGTAATATGAAAACGAGTTCATGTGCGTTGTATAATGCTTGTTGATTTAAAATATTACCTTCTGTGCGATTGGTTATAAAATCTGAAAGTTGGCCAGTCGTCGGCTTCTGCCCCCATGTAACTAGTACTGTGGTGTTCGGGATATAAACACTCTTTATCCAAGTTTTTGGTCCTTTTAAGGAGGTGTTTAGCACAGCGAACAAGGCAATCGGACTATACGGCTTTATCACTCTCACTTGGCCATAGAAGTCTACAATTTTAAATTTTGGCGAAGCCCCTAGTATTCGGAAGGCCGAACTTGGGGCGCTATACTCGCCTAAATCGGACAAGGCCGATTCCTCGCCTGAAGCGGAAAAAATCTTTAAGGATTTGAGACCTCTTGAACAGCGACCAGCTCTCTCCTCATCATGACAGTCAGTTTTCGGCTTTCTCTACTGAGGTGCTCGTCCGGGAGAACTGGGACACAATTGCAGTAGTTATCCCTATGCTACCTTAGCCGATATAGCGGAACGTAAGTTACCAAAACATGGGAGCTGGGCAAACCCAACTATTAACCCAAGACATGATTCGGAGTTGATGCATATAATGCTATAAGTTCGGGGTGTCGCATTGTCGAAAGTGTTCGGACTTTTCTTGCCGTGTTATGGGGTACACTGAAGCCCCTGGCAAGCCGGACGTACCAAAATGTACGTGTGCAATTTGCAATAAATAAACAGTAAAGGAAAAGAATAAAGAAATGTAATAGTAAGCAGACACTATACATTATTTTCCACTGTTATTTAAATAATACGTCAAAGCGTATGTATACAAGTAGTGCGATAAGCAAAATAGGACTATTTGACATGTCATGGGCAAGGGTAAGCTTCATGTGGGTATGTAAAACAGGTATAACGATCGTTATCAGAGACCACCTGGGGATTCCCTTGTACGCCAAACCTTCTAGTCTCCTTGGTGTTTCAATCCCGTTATATGTCCGATAGTCGGACTATCGAGAGGGCCTCCCGAAAATAGGGACCTGAAAAGAAAAGGTGTGAAGATATACGGATCCTGGGGCAGTTGAGCCGCATTTTGGACCGTGTCATAGCCATGCCTCCGCCTATGCCCATGGTATTGTGAGTGCGTAATTATGTACACGCGGCACAAATTTCGCCGCTTGACTGGGACTAGGACGGAGGCTGAATTGCTAGGCGAGCTCCGGACGTGCCGGACGATCCTGTTGCAGGGTACTCTGGACTCGCTTGACGGTGTCCAGGTTCTTTATCGCCGAATTGGCGGTCTGCCTAAGAAGGCTGCTTTGTACTTCTGCCGCGAGGGCCGCAGTGTGCTCCTCCGTACGGAGCAAGCGCTTTGTGTTTCCATTTACTGTTATAACCCCACGAAGTCCCGGCATTTTGAGCTTGAGGTATGCATAATGCGGTACCGCATTGAATCTGGCAAATGCAGTTCATCCGAGCAGTGCATGATAGCCACTGCGGCAGGGGACGATATCGAAGATTAACTCCTCACTTCGGAAGCTGTCCGGAGATCCGAAAACTACTTCCAGTGTGATTGAGCCCATGCAACAGGCCTCTACACCTGGTATGATACCTTTAAAGGTGGTTTTTGTGGGCTTGATCCTTGAGGGGTCGATGCCCATTTTGCGCACTGTATCCTGATAGAGCAGGTTTAGGCTGCTCCCACCGTCCATAAGGACTCGTGTGAGATGGAATCCGTCAATGATGCGGTCGAGGACCAATGCAGCCGAACCGCCGTGACGGATACTGGTAGGATGGTCCATGCGATCGAAAGTGATCGGACAAGAAGACCATGGGTTGAACTTTGGGGCGACTGGCTCCATCGCATTGACATCCCTTAGTGCATGCTTCCGTTCCCGTTTGGGAGTATGGGTTGCGTATATCATATTCACCATTTTCACCTGGGGAGGAAATTTCTTCTGTTCTCCTATGTTCAGCGGCCGGGGCTCCTCGTCGTCATCGGTATGCAACCCCTTTTCCTTGTTTTCGGCATTCAACTTGCCGGCCTGTTTGAACACCTAGCATTCTCTGTTGGTGTGGCTGGCTGGTTTATTGGGGGTATCGTGCATTTGACACGAGCGATCGAGTATGCGGTCCAGACTGGACGGACCCGGATTGTTTCTTTTAAATGGCTTTTTTGTTGACCGAATTTAGAGCCACTGAATCCGGCATTGACAGTCATGTCTTTGGTATTGTCGTCATTGTTGCGACGCTTGTGTCTATTGCATCGTGGCTTGCCGTTGCTATCTCTGGCATCTGAAGTGCCAGGATTTCTTGATGTGTTGTTGCTACGAGCCAGCCAACTGTCCTCGCCCACACAAAAGCGGGTCATGAGTGTCGTGAGGGCTGCCATGGACATCGACTTTTCTTGGACGAGGTGTCGGGCAAGCCACTCATCGCGGATGTTATGCTTAAAGGCGTCTAGGGCCTCGGCATCCGGACAGTCGACGATTTGGTTCTTTTTAGTTAGGAACCGAGTCCAGAATTTCCTGGCTGACTCTCCGGGCTGTTGGGTTATGTGACTTAAGTCATCAGCATCCGGTGGTCGCACATAAGCGCCCTGGAAGTTGTCAAGGAATGCATCTTCTAGGTTCTCCCAACTGCCACTGGAGTTTGCCGGCAAGCTGTTCAGCCAATGCCGAGCCGGTCCTTTGAGCTTAAGTGGGAGGTACTTGATGGCATGTAGATCATCACCGCCGGCCATGTGAATGTGGAGAAGGAAATCTTCAATCCATACCGCAGGGTCTGTTGTGCCATCATATGATTCAATGTTCATGGGTTTAAACCCTTCTAGGAATTCATGATCCATTACTTCATCGGTGAAGCATAGGGGGTGTGCGGCGCCTCTATGCCGGGCTACATCACGACGCAGTTCAAATGAGTCTGGTCTGCTGTATTCGGCCCGGCCGGATTTGTTTTTAGTATATCCGGCGTGACGATCATCGTCACGCATTGGGGCACGCCCTTGTGATCCGTGGATCGATCTTGATTGTCCTGCTTTGTTTTCCAATACGTCTCATAGGTCCTGCGTGTAGCCCCGGGCCTTAGTGTTTTTGTTACGTTGGCGGCGGGGTGCGGGCTGGTGTTCGGGCTGATACGCCGCTTTGTCTCGACCATGAGGTGGCCGATCAGCCGCATCGTGCGCTGGTAGTTTGGGATTTAATGCCTCCTCCTCGAGTTGAGGTAACAACCTGCGCTTTGGGTACGTTTTCATTGGGCGCTCGAGTCCGTATTCCTTGGCTGCCAGGACCTCAGTCCATCTATCAGTTAGCAAATCTTGATCATCTTGAAGCTACTGCTGCTTCTTCCTCAGGCTTTTTGCAGTGGCTATAAGCCGGCGCTTGAAGTGCTCCTGCTCGACGGGATCCTCAGGCACGACGAATTCTTCGTTGCCAAGGCTCACTTCATCTTTGGAGAAGGGCATATAATTGTCATCCTATGATTCTCCATCTGTTGCCTGTTCCTTGGGGCTAGCTTGCCCATCCTCCCGCTTGGTCTGCTCGAAGCCTGGCTGGCCGGGATTGTTTTCGTCTTCGGCACCATCCGGATTGCTATCGTATCTTGTGCCGGTATCGCTATTTTTTCTTTGGTGGGGCTTGGAGTGGTGCCAATGACGTCGGTGCTTAGATTGCTTCTTCGAGGGATTATCCTCCGTTGCCTCATCGCCATTGCTTTCTTTGGGGGTGTCCACCATATATATATATCATATGATGAGATGGCTATCCAGCGCCTTGTGGGCGGTGGTTCCTGTTCTTCTCCTGCATCATCGTCCATACCGTCGATGTCTTCGGAGTTGAAGTCGAGCACGTTGGTTAAGTCATCGACAGTGGCTATTAAGTGGGTGGTGGGTGGGGAACGAATTTCTTCGTCGTCTGCTTCCCACTCCAGCCGGACATAGTTCGGCCAAGAGTCTCCTGACAAAGAGAGAGACCTCAATGAATTTAGCACATCGCCCAAGGGCGAGTGTTCAAAGATATCCACGGTGGTAAACTCCATGATCGGTGCACAATCAGATTTGATAGGCACGGACATACGCGGTTCGGAGCCTGTGGCTGGAGACGAGTCCGAGGGTCAAATGACACAGATTTCTTTGGATGTGAAGTCTGTGTTCGGCTCAAGCGCCGATGAGTGTGCGGCCTCTGTGGCGGGGTCCATCCACCCGTCCTCGGATGGCACGATCTGCTCCATATTGATGGTCGCGGCAGCCGCAGGTGTGATCTCCCAAACACTGTCCGATGGAAGATCTAAGGCATGCTCGTCATGACTGTTCGGCGCACCTGACATGGGCTCGAATCCATCGAAGATCAAGTCTCCGCGAATGTCGGCACTATAGTTCAAGCTTCCAAACCTGACCTGATGGCCAGGGGCATAGCTATCGATCTGCTCCAGATGGCCAAGCGGTTGGCCCACAGTACGAAGCCGCCGAATACGAAGATCTGTCCGGGGAGGAAAACCTCACCCCGGATCGCATCGTTGAAGATGATCGAAGAAGCCATCAAGCCTTATCATGACGGCAGAGTGGAACTCTCAATGAAAGCACCAATGTCGGTGTCAAAACCGGCGGATCTCGGGCAGGGGGTCCCGAACTGTGCGTCTAAGGCTAATGGTAATAGGAGGCAGGGGACACGATATTTACCCAGGTTTGGGCCCTCTCGATGGAGGTAATACCCTACTTCCTGCTTGATTGATATTGATGATATGAGTATTACAAGAGTTGATATACCACGAGATCGTAGAGGCTAAACCCTAAAAGCTAGCCTATGATTATGATTGTTGTCGTCCTACGGACTAAACCCTCCGGTTTATAGACACAGGAGAGGGCTAGGGTTACACAGAGTCAGTTACATAGAAGGAGATCTACATATCCGAATTCCCAAGCTTGCCTTCCACGCAAAGGAGAGTCCCACCCAGACACGGGACGAAGTCTTCAATCTTGTATCTTCATAGTCCAACAGTCCGGGCAAAGTATATAGTCCGGCTGTCCGAGGATGCCCTAATCCAGGACTCCCTCATGGCCCAACAGATTAACGGGCCACAAACGGGCCGACTGTATCCACGGGCTGAATTTGTCCCTAGCGAAAAAGGCGATGAACGGGCGTAATTAACGAATCTTTGAAATGAGCCCAAGAATAAATGGGCCCTGAGAAGGCCGAAAGGTAACACGGGTTGGAAACGACCCAGTGGAATAATGGGCCGCTAATGGGTATAAAGCGATACACTGTTCATTACGGGCCGGTTTCACCACGGGCCGTTAATGGGCCAGGAGTTACAAAGGGACTCGTATGGGCCGAAAGACGTCATGGGACATACATGGGCCGGAAGTTACAACGGGCTGGAATCATATTGGACGGTCCAGATGACGCTACTGGGCCTAATACCATTAGGCCGTAATGGGCCATGAGTTACCGGGTTGTAAATGGTCTATATGCGAACATGACGTTAACAGGCTTTCTGTGGGCTGGCTCGCCACCTTTTGACCAAGTCAAACGGGCCGGCCTTTTCACGGGAATGGGCCTCTGTTGGGCCGTGCCACGTGTCGACGTATCATAGGCGCCTTGTGTGCAATGAGTGGATGATATTTGTCCCAACGGTGAACCGACATGTGTTTCCTCCGGCCAATGATGATTTTACACGTGGAAAATCCCCATTGGTCGGGGCTGTTAACGGGTTATTGGATCCAAAACCGGACCCAATAGCTTAACGGTATTCCGTTACGGTGGATGCCACGTGTCGGTCACCCTTGACGAAAGCACTTCTGTGACGCGCAATTTATCATCATGGAAGTGGACACTTCCGTGATGATAATTTTGGTAATGTCATGGAACACTTCTACGACAACACAGGTATGACTATCTTGATTTTATCATAAAATCCTCATGGATGTACATGCATGACAAAAAACGCGACCTAATGTGACAAACACATATCATCACGGAAGTGTATTTTTTTGTAGTGGCGACAGAGAATCGGTCAAGCCATCTCGGCGAGACCGATTGCAATTCTTGGTGATACCGAAATAATTGCAATAAGCAATAGAGAATTGGGAAGGCCATCTTGGTGAGACCAGATCCATATCGGTGTGACCGAACTATTAGGGTTTTGGCTGTGGCTATGTCAGTACGAACTCGGTGGCTCCGGATAGGAAATATCGGTGGGGCCGAGTTGGGAATTAGGGTTTTGACATATTCGGATGGATAAAGTGGCTGAGAGTTTTGGAGAAATATCACAAAGCACTTTGAGCAAGTAGACCATTAAGCAACACCTCATCCCCTTTTAATAGTATTGGCTTTCCTATGGACGCAATGTGATCTTGAATCACTTAAACAAAAATGAAGAGTCTTGAGCTTTTGCCAATCTTTGTCCTTAGTATTTTGAGGGGTCCACATCTCTATTCCATGCCATGCCAAACATTGAACATCCTGAAATATTTATCTTGAATGAATATTAGTTCAATGAGATATATGTTGTTATGAATTACCAAAACCACCCGGGGATTAGTTGCACTTTCACACACACAATAGGCTAGTTGTGAATCCAAATGATTGACTTTCACACATCAGCATACACTCAAATTATCTGAAAGAAAATTTGTTCTTTTTGTACAAGTCACATGCTCCATCCGCCCTTTGGACTGCTCTTCTCTTCATGCTTCCCCTTCAATCACTCGCCATATAAATAACACCTGAAAACGAAAAAACACTTATGAATTATACTGGCATGCAAAGCATTGGATAGTGTGAAGCATAGAAGTGCCACTAACTAAGATGGCCCTCTCATATATTTAAAACCAAAAATATATTATAAACTTTGTATTCAAGAGATATGGTCGAGAATGGTCTACTATAAACCCATATATGCTTTATGAAAAGTTTCTTTTTTGTGAACTATAATGTCTCTAAAAGACAGGTCAAATGGTTAAAAACTGACATGTAAACAATAAACACAATCTATGTGTATCTTGCATAATTGGCAGTGGCCTCGCCCTATTACTTGCAAGGCTGACCTCACGGCGGATATCACTTGTAGCCTGTCTTGGAGGCACGACATGAAGGTCGCCAAGCATCTGCCACTGCCAGTGTTTCTACTCACACCATCAGTATCATGTATGCACCAATTAGGTAATTCCAATTTTCATTCGGATGTATACTCTTCAAAGCAAATGGGCTACATGGTGGCCTAGACAGAGTTCTGTAGGCTAAGACAACCCGAGTTAGCAAATATAAAAACTAAGCATACCCTGCAGTTCTAAAGATCCAACTACAACTGCATAGACAAAGTTTTACTCTGAAAGTTCACAGAGAAAATTTAACATCAGTTAAGGTGCCCCTTTCATTGTGCATGAACTCATACACAAGTATGTTCTTCCTGTCTTATTGACTATAACTAAGGAAGGTTACGAAGTTCCAATGATGCATTCTAGAAAGCAATGCTACCTTCAACAAGTAGACCTTTATAGCAGACTACATGTAAGCCAACCAAGTGATCAAGACACCATTGGTAAGAAACAAATGCATGAGCATCATCCAAGGATGTAATCATATCATGATATGGTTGTTCATTAGACCATTACATCAGTCCACAAGAGGGATATGCAGAGACATGATATGCAATGGAAAATTCAAAAGGCAAACATCAGGAACTGAAATTTTAGAAACATAAAGAAGGATTACTACTAATCTAAGATAGACCAAGTATATTTGAGAAAACAATTGCCACATACTCAAAACACATTAATAGGCCATCAGATTAAGGAAAAATGGCATGGTCGAACATATCAGGATCTTTTTCCACAATAGGGCCTCGGTCTACCAACCATACTATAAAAGCAAAAACAAGTAAACACTTGAGAAGCTGCACATAAATTTAACTCCTTGGCATATAACATAAGTTCACCATCTAACAATAGGAGCCTACACCAGTAAACCATTATAGAAGATATTATGTATGCATAAATGATGATATATAAACCTATTCAATTATTCCATTTGATGTAATGCTAAGAAGCGCACATGGAGCTGTCTCTTTCTTTTCTAAGAGCAAATAACACCAGGATTATCTTTAGTAAGAAATGCACACAACAATCATGCCTCAGGTGATAAATAATAAAGGAGTACTCAGAATATTTAAAAAACTTGACTCAAAGTGCATCGTATTGTCTTTTTTAAACATAAATCAAGCAAAACAAGGGGTCTTTAACCTGGCCCAAAAAAACTGCACTATAATTCTTGAGATGGATTGAAAGAAGGTGACTAACCTGCAACCAAATAAGAGGATGACATAATTGCTAGTGAGGGCTGAGCCGAAAACTAAGTGGCACTCTTACCTACCCCTATTATGTACATATCGAAAAATGTGTCCAACCAGGAGTGTTGGGGATATAACTCTTGGTATGACCTGCCCAGGAAGGGCCGGGTTATACTTACAAATATTCTTGAGCCCAAGACCAAGGATAGAGATGGCGGTTCAGTTAAGGGCCCAAAGCCCAGAGGCGACTTAAGGCCTGTCGTGATAAACCGCCATATGTGCGTGACTTGTATTGTAAGGCAAGAATAGTTAAGAGACCGAGCCGGACACTGTTTATGAGCCGGTCGGGAGTCTGTAAGCCGCTGGGCATCAACCCCTGTATATAAAGGGATGACCCGGCGGCGGTTCAGGACAGATAACATCAGCTCAAGAGCTAGGTCAAGCGATTCGCTCCCTGGTTATCGAGACATAAGCAATCCCACTCAAAACTGGAACGTAGGCTTTTACATTCACCGTAAGGAGCCGAACCAGTATAAACCTCGTGTCCTTTGTCCCGATTAACCCCTTTAAGCTTCCTAGTTGCGATGGCTCCACGACTAAGTCCTTTCTCTAGGACATCTGTCATGACAATTCCACGACAGTTGGCGCCCACCGTGGGGCCAGCGCACGGTGGATTTGAATTCCTGAAGGGCAGCTTCAAAGGGCTCAAGGGATACGTTGTGGGCCGGATGACTAAGAGTCGTCGTGGCAAACTCTACATCGACGACGCAGGCTGGGGCCCCGATGCTGGCTCAATTGAGTACGGGTACCGGGTCCCCTTTGGCGGAATTCACGTCTTCATCAGCAAGATCGGTGAGCCGGGCCCTGAGCCGGACATCTGCACCGACCTCGTTGAGATGGCTCAGCATGCGAGACCCGCCCGGGCTCTGCCTGTTGTGAAGTGTGCCTTCGTGGGATGCATCCACGGAGGGTTCTCTGAAGGATCTGCATCTGGCGATGAGACGGCCATCTATTCTGATGGTGAGTCATCCACAGGCGAGACAGGTTCGTTGTATCAACTGCAAGACGGGGGGCTCGGGGGCTGTTCCGATGGCAGCAGTATTCCGTATTTCCTTGAGCCGCTGAGCAGGGTCAGAATCTTCATGGCTGGCACGCAACCTATTCAACACTCCACAACTGCGGTAGCAATAACCTCCGCATCAGCAGCAGCCGAGGCAGGAGGCCCTGTGCGCTCGCCTGCTCAGGTGCTGTTGGATCTTACGGACAAGATGACCGCTCTGTTAACCGTCGTGGTCAACCCGGCGGATCAAGCTCAACATGATGCGGAAGTGGCGCAGTTAAAGCTGGATATAGTGCAGGCTAAGGAGGAGCTGGCAGCAGAAGATGTCAGGATGACCGCAGAGCGGGCGGCTCTGGACGCCCAGGCTCAGCGGATTCGGGCGCAGACTTTCCGGCTCACGCAAGATCAGAATGCGTCTAATGAGGTCATGAGGAGAAGATACCAGAAGACTCTTCGGTTTATGATCCTCGAAACCTCTTCCACACACCCGGTGCAGGGCCCAGTAACCCGCCGGAGATAGACCGGGTTGCGACGCCCGGGGTGGGGACGCCGGTTCAACCTCAGTTGATGAGGCCTCCCCGCAAGAATACTGCTCCACCTCAGTATGTACCAACACCATCGGGTCATTATTCTAACCCGTTGGAGACCATGATCGTGGCGGCACGACTGGCGGCTCTCCCGATGGATGGCGACTCTTTGGCAGCAGTTGAAACCCGCCGGGTCAAAGAACTTCTTCAGACGGCCTTAGCACAGCAGGAGGCATACTCGTATAGCCGGGACAGGATTCATTCAACCCCTCGTCCGAGCTGAAGCCCGAGTTATAGCAGGCACATGGACTCAGCGGCCGTTTCAAGCAATGTCCGACGTCGTAACCAGTCAGGCAGGCATGACCCGGCGAGCAATGGAGCCTTTAACTTGGGGGATCAAGACAGAATACGTCAAGAGGCTGAGCAGGCGGCTCAGCAGGCGGCTAAGCAGGCGGCTCAGCTGACGGCTTACCAGCCTTACCCGGTTTATCCAACGACTTCTATTGAGGCAGGCATGGCCACCAGGACCGGAGGTGTCAACTGTCTGGTGCCGGCTCTGCGTAACGAGCGTTTGCCCAAGGATTTCAAGGGACCTAGGAAGGTGCCTAATTATACGACCGACTTATAGCCCGGGGCATGGATTGAAAGTTACGAGATGGCTATGGAATTACTGGAGGTCAGTGATGCTGCGATGGCCAAGTACTTCACCATGATGTTGGATGGGACCGCCCGCACTTGGTTGAAAAGCCTGCCGCCTAACTCAATCAGTTCATGGGCGGAGTTAAAAGCCCGGTTCATTCAGAACTTTAAGGATACATGCAAGCAGCCCATGTCAATTGTGGATTTGACGAGTTGCAAGCAGGAGGAGGGCAAGTCCACGACCCATTGGGTGCGCCGGGTTAAAGCCATAATACATTCGTTTGATAAGATGGATGCCGGCTTTGCAGTCTTAATGTTGGAGAAAAATTACCGTTTTTTGCCTCTGAAGATGAAGCTAGGATGGCTCAAGCACGATTGTAATGATATGTGTACGTTGATGGCGGCCCTGGTCAAGTACGCCAACTCTGACAGTACCAAGGATCCCGAGTCTGATGATGAAAAGACAGGGAAGGGAAAGAAGAATGGCAACGGCAAGGGCCCTCAGGATAACCCGGTATCTCAAGGAGGTAATAAACGTAAGGCTGATGGTAGTTTGGAGTCTGTGGCAAACACTAATGCGCAGGGCAACAACCAACAACACAAGGGAAGACCACCTCCCCGGTCTGGCGGGTCAGGCCCCATGCTTGAGCAGTTACTGAATGAGCCCTATCCAAGGCACGACACTCAGCAGAAGCCGGCTACCCATCTATGGAAGGGCTGTACGATCGTGAAGGCTTTCAAGAATTCCAACATGTTCGACGGTAGTAAGGGGAAGGGCGGCGGCTCAGGTGGTGGTGGTTTTCATGGCCCGGGCGGCGGTTCAAATTCCAACTTTCAAAATTCTCAGGGTAACCAAGGTGGTTATAACCAGCAATCCGGCCAGGGTGGTCAGCAGCAACAGCAACAGCAGCAGGGTGGATACCTGTCACGCCAATATGCGACCCTATCCAAAAGGAACTCGAAGGTCACACCAAGGATAGACCTGCATATTGGAACGCTTTTGCAAGGTGGATATCATTACATCAACATTACATAATAGATGGGGATACATACATAAGGCATATAATGCCACATGAATACAACATCACAATACAAGGGATCAACATCCGACTACGGATGATACAAAACCAGAAACTCAAACAATATCCACCCTGCTAGCCCAGGCTGCCGACCTGGAACCTATCCCCTGATCGAAGAAGCAGAAGTAGAACTCCAAAACAAGCAAACATCGCTCTCGCGTCAAGATCATCGCATAACCAGTACCTGCAACTGTTGTTGTAGTAATCTGTGAGCCACGAGGACTCAGCAATCCCATTACCATGGGTATCAAGACTAGCAAAGCTTAATGGGTAAGGAATGGATAAGTGGTGAGGTTGCAGCAGCGACTAAGCATGATATGGTGGCTAACATACACGCAAATGAGGCGAGAAGAGAAACAAAGCGGAGCGGTCGTGAACTAGTAATGATCAAGAGGTGATCTGAACTCCTACTTCGTCAAACATAACCCAAAGACCATGTTCACTTCCGGACTCCGCGAGAAGAGAACATCACGGCTACACACGCGGTTGGTGCGTTTTAATTCGGATCGGTGTCAAGTTATCTACAACCGGACATTAACAAATTCCCATCTGCCACATAACCGCATGGCACGGCTCTCGAAAGTTTAAACCCTGCAGGGTGTCCCAACAACCCATGACAAGCTCTCGCGATCAGCGAAGGAATAGACCTTCTCCCGGAAGACCCGATCGTCTCGGAATCCCGGTTTACAAGACATTTCGACAATGGTAAAACAAGACCAGCAAGACCGCCCGATGCGCCGACAATCCCGATAGGAGCTGCACATATCTCGTTCTCAGGGCAACACCGGATGAACACTACATACGGCAACCGACGATACCCCAAGTTGCCTAGGGGCGGCACCGCAAGTGGCTCTGGTTTGGACCAACACTTAGACAAGCATTGGCCTAGGGGGGGCTATAATAAAGATGACCCTTGGGTTAATTACTCCCAAGGAAAAAGTAGGTGGTGGTGAGGCAAATGGTAAAACCAAGGTTGGGCCTTGCTGGACAAGTTTTATTCAAAGCAAACTGTCAGGGGGGTCCCATAAATCACCCGACCGCGTTAGGAACGCAAAATCCGGGAACATAACACCGGTATGACGGAAACTAGGGCGGCAAGAGTGGAACAAAACACCAGGCATAAGGCCGAGCCTTCCACCCTTTACCAAATATATAGATGCATTAATAATATAAGAGATATTGTGATATCCCAACCAAAATCCTGTCCACCATGGAGCAATCTTCAACTTCACCTGTAGCTAGCAACGCTATAAGAGGGCCTGAGCAAAGCGGTAACATAGCCAAACAATGGTTTGCATAGGAAAGGTGTCAAAGGTTAGAGGTTCATGGCAATATGGGATGGCTTGATGAACAAGTGATAGGTAGCGCAGCATAGTGATAGAACGAAGCAACTAGCATAGCAATGATAGTAGTGAGATCCAGGGTAGCGGTCATCTTGCCTGAAATCCCACTAGGAAGAAGAACGATTCCATGAAGAAGATGAAGCCACGAAGACGAACCACACGTAGACGAACGAATCCTCACGATCGCAACAAAACAGGAACTAACAAGAAGAAGCACACAACATAGGTAAACACACACACATGAACAAGACATGATGCACAACAAGCATGATGCATGAGAAAGCTACATGAAGCTACTCATGGCAAGAGATGATGCAAACAAGAACAACACGTCAAGGCAAGTTTAAATGAGGCCGGGAACAACATATAACAATTCCGGTAAGTCCTCATATGCATATTTCGAAATTGGTCCAGATCTGAATAAACCTTATGTTCAAGTTGTTAAACAGCAAGTTAAGATGCACCAAGATGAACTACACGAAATTCTAGTCAAGTTACATATAAAGTTCATTAGATTTGGAGCTACGGCCTAGAAGATATGAGCAAAACAAGTTAAACATGGCATTGATGCAAAATGCACCCAAACATCAAGCAAACACCTCAAAACAAGGATGCAACATGATAATATGAATCTACATGCAAAAACAAGCAAGTTTCATATAGAGCACACTCAAAACGGAGCAACGGTGCAACACATACACTCTATACAAGTCATAGCAACAATCTGTCCAAAACAGCAACAAGGCATATTGCAAGCATCAAAACAATATGCTACAGCACCCCAACATAATAACAAAAGGCATGGACATGAAGTACAGGTAAAGCATAACAAAACATGAACACTGAGCTATCTCCAGAAAAGACTAGAACATGCTCAAAATGACATGGTAAGATTGCAAATTATAACAGTTTCAGGCTTGGCAGAAATAACATCAGGTTGCAATGTTTAGAGCTATAAAACAACATGTTACAGGATCATATCATGGAAAACAAAGGCATGGCATGAATCTACTAATTGCATAGATCAAAAGTCCCTTACTGACCATGAGCCAAAAAGGATCAGAAAATATGATGGCACCCATGTAAACATGGCAAGTTATATTACAGATTCATACATGGCAGGAACAACAATAAGTAGGCATGTTGGTGAGCTTGAACTACTCACCAAAGAACAATATATGGCATGGAAAGGCAACCAACAGTAAGAAGACATGTTTATGAAGCTAAGCATGGCAAGAGCATGTTCATAGGGTGCATGGAACACTAGCAAAACACATGGGAACTAGTGAACTTAATGTTAATAGGCTGACAGCAACATTATGAAGCAACTTTGGAGCAAGATATGAACAATCTACAGCAGGCTATAATTGCAACCAAGGGCATGAATGGATAGGGCAAGACATGTAGATCAAAACATGTTTATAGAACATCTCCAAATTATGCATAGGATGGCTAGTAGAAGCATGTTTACATAGCAACAAAATATAACAGAATAGGAAAACAGCAACAGCAAGTACCCTACTTAACAAGCTCGATGCACTCAGCACACAACTCACAAAAATACATGGATGGCACCCGTGGAAAGATGGCATAGCATAGATCAACACTCATGTAGACATCAACCTCATAGGATGCACACATCAAACATGGCAAAAATGACAAAAGTGCAAGTTATAACAGTTTCAGCAGATTAACATCAACATGCACTCTTCCAACAGCATTTCGGGCATCAAGATGAGCTCAAATGAAAATGATGCAATGGAACGAAATGAAGTACTCGTCGAGTCGAACAATTTGACATATTACACACACGAAACAGATCTACAGATGAAGAGATACAATGCGATGAACATGGCATGATAATGTGCAAAAATCTCAGGGACTTGGTGGTGAAAACAACCTCGGGGGGAAAAGTCAACGCCGGCGGAGTGGATCGGGTCGCGGAGCGGGTCGCAGATCGGGCCGGGGAGAAGTGGATCAGGCGCGGGCGATGGGGTGGATCCGGTCCGGGGCGACCGGATCTGGCCGGAGGGAGGCCGGCGGCGAAGCTCGATCCGGCCGGGATCCGGCGGATCTGGCGGCCGGCCGGCGCCAAGCGAGAGGCGCGGAGCAGGAAGCGCGAAGCGCGGCGCGAGGAGAAACATATGGGCGGCGAAGCGGCGGGGCTGGGGCGGGCGGCGACGTCGCGGAACTCCGGCAGCGAGTGGCGCCAGGCCGGCGGCGGGCCGACCGAGGCCGAGGACGGGCGAAGCGGCAAGCTGCGGCAAGACTTTTCGAAGCAGCGGCGGCGGAAAAGCGCCGGGCGACGAGGAGACGGGTGGGGCGCGGGCACGGCAGGCGGAGGAGAGCACACCGGCGAGCGAGAGCGGCGGCATGGCCTTGGCCGAGCAGGCGGGCAGCGGCAGCGAAGGCAAGCTTGGGAGCATTGCGAAGCAGTGCAAGCCTTGTGAGGCCTTGTGGCAGCAGGCAGCGGGCAGCGGCGTGGCGCCACGTGGCAGCGCTGGAGTGGGTGGAGGCGCGCGGCGCGGACATGTCCGGCCGATATGGACATGTCCGTGGCGGGAGGAGGACGAAAGCTAGGGTTTTGGGGGATTAGGCTGCAATTTGGGGAGGGCTATATTTATAGGTAGAGGAGCTAGGAGAGTCCAAATGAGGGCGGTTTTGGCCCGTGATCGTGATCGAACGGCCGAGAGCATGGAGGGAGTTATATGGGTTTTGGGCCACTTTGGAAGGGTGTTGGGCTGCAAAGAAAGGGGCTTTCTGGTTACCGGTTAACCGTTGGAGTATCAACGACCTCCAAATGGCACGAAACTTGACAAGGCGGTCTACGGTAGTGTACCAAGGCCGCTTAGCAAACCTCGGCCATTCAAGAAAGTTTAACACCCGCACACGAAAAGAGGCAAAAGGGGAACGCCGGAGGACATAGGAGTGCCGGATTGCAACACGGACAACGGGGAAAAAGCTCGAATGCATGAGACGAACACGTATGCCAAATGAAATGCATATGATGACATGATATGAAATGCATATGATGACAAGGCAAAATGCAACACGCAAGCAAATGACATGGCAACAACGATGAATAACTGGAAGACACCTGGCGCATCGAATCCGGGGCGTTACAACACTCCTCCACTAACAAGAGATCTCGTCCTGAGATCTTAGGACCGAGACGGAAGGGAAAAAGGAATGAGGTGAAACAAGAACTCAAGAGAAGAAGCAAATAATCGAGAGCACTCGAGAAGAAGAGAGGAACGACGAGAATGACGAGAAACACCACCAAAATTACTGAGATACTCCGGAAGAATGAAAAACTGAAAAGGTTGAGCCGACGATGAAATGATTTGAAATCAATCTTGGAAAAGGCATGTGACTGATGTGATCCATTCTGACGTCACACTTTGAAAAGAAATTGAGAATAACTCCGGGGAATTAGAAGAGTCAGGTAAGATCCTGGGAAAAGACCTGTGGGTTAGGGCCCACTAAAGAGAAAACACCGTTGGAAAAGATGTTGAAGAGATAGATGATGCTCCGGAACAATTAAAATATTAGAATGAGGTGACAACCTCGAATTAATTGGAACACATACGAATCTCCTGAGATATCTTCAACACTCCGGAAGGATAAACTGGCGAGAGGTGAACAAGCAGGGAAAACACTTGAGCCGAGGAAAAGAATATGATCAACCCGAAAAACTTGAATTGAGTGCACCAGAAAAGAAAAAAACAAGACGAACAATGACAAACTAGGCGAGAATTCACCGGTTGAAATGATTGATGAAAGACTGAAGAGGCTCCGCATGAATGAAATAGATGGTCGAGAGAGAGTCAGACTCCTGTAAGAAAAAGGGTGGGAGGGCGGGAAAAACACAGGCAACTAGAAGGGGAAACCGACGAACAACTTGAAGAGAAAACACCGGTTAAAGTCATTGAGGAAAGAAAGCAAAGACTTCGCACGAGTTGGTATCAGAGCCTCGACCGACCTTAGGAGCCCCTTGATTGATCGTGTAGTTTGGCCGTTGTTGAGTCTAGAAGAAAACTGTTTTCGGAGTCTAGCTATATCGGAGAGTAGGATTCTTTTTACTCCTCAGCCCTTCATCGCTCTGGTGAGGAATCTTGACGTAGGTGTTTTGAATTACTCCTCTTCCCATTCAAATTTTTATTTAGGATCACGTGGTTAGTTTTTCGTTTGTTGGGTCTCAGCTCTTGATCCGGTGCATTTCTCGTCAAGTCGACTCGAGCCTCTTCATCTTTGCCAAGTTCAATCCTTAGTTGTTTTCTTTTCCCACCTGCCCACCCCTTTTTCTTCTTGGAGCCGGAGTCCGTAATCGAGTATCCATCCTACTCGTGCGAAGTTTTTGCTTTCTTTCCTCAATGATTTCAACCGGTGTTTTCTCTTCAAGATATTCGTAGCTTCCCCCTTCCAAGTTGCCTTTGTTTTCCCGCCCTCCCACCATCTTCTTCCTGGAGTTTGAGTCTCTCTCGACCATCAATTTCATTCGTGCGGAACCTCTTCAGTCTTCTCTCAATTGTTTCAACCGGTGAATTCTCGTCTTGGTGGACATTCTTCATCTCTTTTCTTTTCCGGTGGACTCAATTCAAGTTTTTCGGGTTGATCACATTCTTTTCCTTGGATCAAGTGTTTTCCCTGCTCGTTCGCCTCTTGCCAGTTTATCCTTCTGGAGTGCTCAAGACATCTCAAGAGATTCATCCGTGTTCATTCAAATATTTCAATTGTTCCGGTGCATCATCTATCTGTTCAACAATCCTTTCCAACGGTGTTATCTCATCAGTGGGCCCTAACCCATAGGTCTTTTCCCAGGATCTTACCTGACTCTTCTAATTCCCCCGGAGCTATTCTCAAATTCTTTTCAAGTCTGACGTAAGAATGGATCCCATCAGTCACATGCTTTCCTCAAGATCGATTTCAAATTCTTTTCATTGTTGGCTCTCAATTCTTTGCTTCTTCTCTTGAGTTCTTGTTTCACCTCATCCCTTTTCCCTTCCGTCTCGTTCCTAAGATCTCGGGACGAGATCTCTTGTTAGTGGAGGAGTGTTGTAACGCCCCGGATTCGATGTGCCAGGTGTCTTCCAGTTATTCGTCGTTGTTGCCATGTCATTTGCTTGCGTGTTGCATTTTGCCTTGTCATCATATGCATTTCATATCATGTCATCATGTGCATTTCATTTTGCATACGTGTCCGTCTCATTCATCCGAGCATTTTCCCCGTTGTCTGTTTTGCAATCCGGCACTCCTATGCCCTCCGGCGTCCCCCTTTTGTCTCTCGTTGTGAGCGGGTATTAAACTTTCTCGGAATGGCCCGAGGTTTGCCAAGTGGCCTTGGTATAGCACCGGTAGACCGTGTGTCAAGTTTCGTGCCATTTGGAGGTCGTTTGATACTCCAACGGTTAACTGGGTAACCGCAAAGCCCTCTTTGTGTTGCAGCCCAACACCCCTTCCAAAGTGGCCCAAAACCCACCAAACTCCCCTCCATGCTCTCGGTCGTTCGATCACGATCGCGTGGCCGAAAACCGCACCTCATTTGGACTCTCCTAGCTCCCTCTACCTATAAATTTGTGACCTCCCCCGAAATCCCGGTGCAAACCCTAGTCCTCTTCCTCCCGCCGCCACCGGACATGTCCGCACCGTGCCGGACACGTCCGCCGCCGTTCCCCGGTGAATCCCGTCGCGCCACGTGGCTCCCGCGCCGCCCGCCGCGCATGCCCAGCGAAACCCGCAGCGGGCCCGCCCGTCCCGATCCGGGCGCGCCGCCGCCCGCAGCCCTCGCTTCGCCCGCACCTCCGCGCGGCCGCCGCTGTCGCCTCGGCCGCCCGGACGCGCCACCTCCGCGAACCAGCGGGACCCGCCTTTGCGCCGCCGCCATCTGCCGTGCCGCCGTCCACCTCCCACCGGAGGTCACGCGCCGCCGCCGCCGGCTGGGCCGCTGCCGCCTCCGCCCGCAGCTCCGATCCGCCGACCGCCGCCTCCGCCTCCCCGGCGCTTCGCCGCCGGTACCCTCCTCGCCGAAGCGCGCCTCTGCCGCCGCTCGTCGCCCGGTTCCGCGCTCCCTTCCTCGCCGGCCGCCCCGCCCGTCGTCGCCTCGCCGGCGTCCTCCGTCGCCGCCCGTCCTCCGGCATTATCGCCCGGCCGTCGCGTCGCTGGAATCGCTAGGTGGATGAGATCCACCCAGCCCTCAACCAAAGCAGCGTCCCGCCGGATCTCTCCATCCCGAACGGTTCCGTCCCGATTTCGCGGGGTGAGATTTTCGTCTAAGTCCCAGTATTTTGACATAATCATGCCATGTTTGACCTGTTGTATCTCTGCATCCGTAGCTCCGTTTCGTGCGTGTAATATGTCAAATTGTTCGCCTCGACGAGTACTTCATTTCATTCCATTGCATCATTTTCATTTGAGTTCATCTTGATGCCCGAAAAGCTGTTGGAAGAGTGCATGTTGATGTTAATCTGCTGAAACTGTTATAACTTGCTCATTTGTCATTTTTGCCATGATTGATGTGTGCATCCTATGAGGTTGATGCCTACATGTATGTTGATCTATGCCATGCCACCTTTCCAGGGGTGCCAACCATGTATTTTTGTGAGTTGTGTGCTGAGTGTATCAAGCTTGCTAAGTAGGGTAGTTCTTTTTCTTGTTTTCTGACAGATTCTGTTATATTTTGTTGCTATGTTAACATGCTTCTACTAATCATTCTATGCATAATCTGGAGATGTTCTATAAACATGTTTTGATCTACATGTCATGCTCTATCCATTCATGCCCTTGGTTGCAATTATAGCCTTCTGGAACATGTTCATATCTTGCTCCAAAGTTTGCTTCATGATGTTGCTGTCAGCCTGTTAACATTGAGTTCAATGTTTCCATGATTGTTTCCTAGTGATCCATGCACCCTATGACCTTTCTCTTGCCATGCTTAGCTTCATAAACATGCCTTCTTACTGTTGGTTTCCTTTCCATGCCATGTATTGCTCTGTGGTGAGTGGTTAAAGCTCACCAACATGCCTACTTATTGTTGTTCTTGCCATGTATGAATCTGTAATATAACTTGCCATGTTTACATGGGTGCCATCATATTTTCTGTGCCCTTTTGGCTCATGGTCAGTAAGGGTATTTTGATCTATGCATTTAGTAGTATCATGCCATGCCTTTGTTTGCCATGTTAAGTTCCTGTAGCATGTCATTTGATAGCTCTAAACATTGCAACCTGATGTTATTTCTGCAAAGTCTCAAACTGTTATTATTTGCAATCTTCCCATGTCTTTTAGAGCGTGTTCTAGTCTTTTCTGGAGATATCTCAGTGTTCATGTTTTGTTGTGCTTTACTTGTACTTCATGCCCATGCCTTTTGTTTTCATATTGTGGTACTGTAGCATGTTGTTTTGATGCTTGCAATATGCCTAGTTGCTGTTATGGACAGATTGTTGTTATGACTTGTATAGTGTGCATGTGTTGCACCGTTGCTCCGTTTTGAGTGTGCTCTATATGAAACTTGCTTGTTTTTGCATGTAGCTTCATATTATCATGTTGCATCCTTGTTTTGAGGTGTTTGCTTGATGTTTGGGTGCATTTTGCATCAATGCCATGTTTAACTTGTTTTGCTCATATTTTCTAGGCCGTAGCTCCAAATCTAATGAACTTTATATGTAACTTGACTAGAATTTCGTTTAGTTCATCTTGGTGCATCTTAACTTGCTGTTTAACAACTTGAACATAAGGTTTATTCAGATCTGGACAAATTTCTAAATATGCATATGAGGACTTACCGGAATTGTTATATGTTGTTCCCGGCCTCATTTAAACTTGCCTTGATGTGTTGTTCTTGTTTGCATCATCTCTTGCCATGAGTAGCTTCATGTAGCTTTCTCATGCATCATGCTTGTTGTGCATCATGTCTTGTTCATGTGTGGTGTTTTTACCTATGTTGTGTGCTTCTTCTTGTTAGTTCCTGTTTCGTTGCGATCGTGAGGATTCGTTCGTCTACGTGTGGTTCGTCTTCGTGGCTTCATCTTCTTCATGGACTCGTTCTTATTCCTAGCGGGATTTCAGGCAAGATGACCGCTACCCTGGATCTCACTACTATCATTGCTATGCTAGTTGCTTCATTCTATCATTATGCTGCGCTACCTATCACTTGTTCATCAAGCCATCCCATATTGCCATGAACCTCTAACCTTTGACACCTTTCCTATGCAAACCGTTGTTTGGCTATGTTACCGCTTTGCTCAGCCCCTCTTATAGCGTTGCTAGCTGCAGTTGAAGTTGAAGGTTGCTCCATGGTGGACAGGATTTTGGTTGGGATATCACAATATCTCTTATATTATTAATGCATCTATATATTTGGTAAAGGGTGGAAGGCTCGGCCTTATGCCAGTGTTTTGTTCCACTCGCCGCCCTAGTTTCCGTCATACCGGTGTTATGTTCCCGGATTTTTGCGTTCCTAACGCGGTCGGGTGATTTATGGGACCCCCCTGACAGTTCGCTTTGAATAAAACTTGTCCAGCAAGGCCCAACCTTGGTTTTACCATTTGCCTCACCACCACCTACTTTTCCCTTGGGAGTAATTAACCCAAGGGTCATCTTTATTATAGCCCCCCCAGGCCAATGCTTGTCTATGTGTTGGTCCAAACCAAAGCCACTTGCGGTGCCGCCCCTAGGCAACTTGGGGTATCGTCGGTTGCCATACGTAGTGTTCATCCGATGTTGCCCTGAGAACGAGATATGTGCAGCTCCTATCGGGATTGTCTGCGCATCAGGCGGTCTTGCTAGTCTTGTTTTACCATTGTCGAAATGTCTTGTAAACCGGGATTCCGAGACTGTTCGGGTCTTCCTGGGAGAAGGTCTATTCCTTCGTTGATCACAAGAGCTTGTCATGGGCTAAGTTGGGACACCCCTGCAGGGTATAAACTTTCGAGAGCCGTGCCCGTGGTTATGTGGCAGATGGGAATTTGTTAATGTCCGGTTGTAGACAACTTGACACCAGATCCGAATTAAAACGCATCAACCACGTGTGTAGCCGTGATGGTCTCTTCTCGGGAGTCCGTGAAGTGAACACGGTTTACGTGTTATGTTTGGCGTAAGTAGGTGTTCGGGATCACCTCTTGATCATTGCTAGCTTCACGACCGCTCCTTTGTTTCTCTTCTCGCTCTCATTTGCGTATGTTAGCCACCATATCATGCTTAGTCGCTGCTGCAACCTCACCACTTTACCCCTTCCTTTCCCATTAAGCTTTGCTAGTCTTGATACCCATGGTAATGGGATTGCTTTGAGTCCTCGTGGCTCACTGATTACTACAACAACGATTCTTGAGTACAGGTTATGCGATGATCATGACGCGAGAGCGATGTTTGCTTGTTTTGGAGTTCTTCTTCTGCTTCTTCTTCGATCAGGGGATAGGTTCCAGGTCGGCAGCCTGGGCTAGCAGGGTGATTATTGCTTGAGTTTCTGTTTATGGGTCATCCGTAGTCGGATGTTGATCTTGTGATGTATTGTTGTATTCATGTGACATTGTATGTTTTGTATGTATCCCTACCTATTATGTAATGTTAATGTAATGATATCCACCTTGCAAAAGCGTTTCAATATGCGGGTCTATCCTTGGTGGGACCTTCGAGTTCCTTTTGGATAGGGTTGCATATTGGACGTGACCGTTCCGCTTGTTTCTCTTCTCGCTCTCATTTGCGTATGTTAGCCACCATATCATGCTTAGTCGCTGCTGCAACCTCACCACTTATCCATTCCTTACCCATTAAGCTTTGCTAGTCTTGATACCCATGGTAATGGGATTCTTTGAGTCCTCGTGGCTCCTGATTACTACAACAACGATTCAGGTACCGGTTATGCGATGATCTTGACGCGAGAGCGATGTTTGCTTGTTTTGGAGTTCTACTTCTGCTTCTTCTTCGATCAGGGGATAGGTTCCAGGTCGGCAGCCTGGGCTAGCAGGGTGGATATTGTTTGAGTTTCTATTTCTGTATCATCCGTAGTCGGATGTTGATCCCTTGTATTGTGATGTTGTATTCATGTGGCATTGTATGCCTTATGTATGTATCCCCATCTATTATGTAATGTTGATGTAATGATATCCACCTTGCAAAAGCGTTCCAATATGCGGGTCTATCCTTGGTGGGACCTTCGAGTTCCTTTTGGATAGGGTCGCATATTGGGCGTGACAAGTTGCCGCCGAGAAGAGACCATCACGGCTACACACGCGGTTGATGCGTTTTAATTCGGATCAGGTGTCCAGTTATCTACAACCGGACATTAACAAATTCCCATCTGCCACATAACGCGGGCACGGCTCTCGAAAGTTTAAACCCTGCGGGGTGTCCCAACAAGCCCATGACAAGCTCTCGCGATCAGCGAAGAATAGACCTTCTCCGGGAAGACCGAACAGTCTCGGAATCCGGTTTACAAGATATTTCGACAATGGTAAAACAAGACCAGCAAGACCGCCCGATCGCCGACAATCCCGATAGGAGCTGCACATATCTCGTTCTCGTGGCAACACGGATGAACACTACGTCGGCAACCCAGCGATACCCCAAGTTTCCTAGGGGCGGCACCGCAAGTGGCTCTGGTTTGGACCAACACTTAGACAAGCATTGGCACAGGGAGGGCTATAATAAAGATGACCCTTGGGTTAATTACTCCCAAGGAAAAGTAGGTGGTGGTGAGGCAAATGGTAAAACCAAGGTTGGGCCTTCTGGACAAGTTTTATTCAAAGCGAACCGTCGGGGGTCCCATAAATCACCCGACCGCGTTAGGAACATAAAATCCGGGAACATAACACCGGTATGATGCGAAACTAGGGCGGCAAGAGTGGAACAAAACACCAGGCATAAGGCCGAGCCTTCCACCCTTTACCAAATATATAGATGCATTAATAATATAAGAGATATTGTGATATCCCAACGAAATCCTGTCCACCATGGAGCAATCTTCAACTTCACCTGCAGCTAGCAACGCTATAAGAGGGGCTGAGCAAAGCGGTAACATAGCCAAACAACGGTTTGCATAGGAAAGGTGTCAAAGGTTAGAGGTTCATGGCAATATGGGATGGCTTGATGAACAAGTGATAAGTAGCGCAGCATAGTGATAGAACGAAGCAACTAGCATAGCAATGATAGTAGTGAGATCCAGGGTAGCGGTCATCTTGCCTGAAATCCCGCTAGGAAGAAGAACGAGTCCATGAAGAAGATGAAGCCACGAAGATGAACCACACATAGACGAACGAATCCTCACGATCGCAACGAAACAGGAACTAACAAGAAGAAGCACACAACATAGGTAAACACACACACATGAACAAGACATGATGCACAACAAGCATGATGCATGAGAAAGCTACATGAAGCTACTCATGGCAAGAGATGATGCAAACAAGAACAACACGTCAAGGCAAGTTTAAATGAGGCCGGGAACAACATATAACAATTCCGTTAAGTCCTCATATGCATATTTCGAAATTGGTCCAGATCTGAATAAACCTTATGTTCAAGTTGTTAAACAGCAAGTTAAGATGCACCAAGATGAACTACACGAAATTCTAGTCAAGTTACATATAAAGTTCATTAGATTTGGAGCTACGGCCTAGAAGATATGAGCAAAACAAGTTAAACATGGCATTGATGCAAAATGCACCCAAACATCAAGCAAACACCTCAAAACAAGGATGCAACATGATAATATGAATCTACATGCAAAAACAAGCAAGTTTCATATAGAGCACACTCAAAACGGAGCAACGGTGCAACACATACACTCTATACAAGTCATAGCAACAATCATCCAAAACAACAACAAGGCATATTGCAAGCATCAAAACAATATGCTACAGCACCCCAACATAATAACAAAAGGCATGGACATGAAGTACAGGTAAAGCATAACAAAACATGAACACTGAGCTATCTCCGGAAAAGACTAGAACATGCTCAAAATGACATGGTAAGATTGCAAATTATAACAGTTTGGGCTTGGCGAAATAACATCAAAGTTGCAATGTTTAGAGCTATAAAACAACATGTTACAGGATCATATCATGGAAAACAAAGGCATGGCATGAATCTACTAATTGCATAGATCAAAAGTCCCTTCGACCATGAGCCAAAAGGATCGAGAAAATATGATGGCACCCATGTAAACATGGCAAGTTATATTACAGATTCATACATGGCAGGAACAACAATAAGTAGGCATGTTGGTGAGCTTGAACTACTCACCAAAGAACAATACATGGCATGGAAAGGCAACCAACAGTAAGAAGACATGTTTATGAAGCTAAGCATGGCAAGAGCATGTTCATAGGGTGCATGGAACACTAGCAAAACACATGGGAACTAGTGAACTTAATGTTAATAGGCTGACAGCAACATTATGAAGCAACTTTGGAGCAAGATATGAACAATCTACATCAGGCTATAATTGCAACCAAGGGCATGAATGGATAGGGCAAGACATGTAGATCAAAACATGTTTATAGAACATCTCCAGATTATGCATAGGATGGCTAGTAGAAGCATGTTTACATAGCAACAAAATATAACAGAATCTGTCAGGAAAACAGCAACAGCAAGTACCCTACTTAACAAGCTCGATGCACTCAGCACACAACTCACAAAAATACATGGATGGCACCCCTGGAAAGATGGCATAGCATACATCAACACTCATGTAGACATCAACCTCATAGGATGCACACATCGAACATGGCAAAAATGACAAAAGTGCAAGTTATAACAGTTTCAGCAGATTAACATCAACATGCACTCTTCCAACAGCATTTCGGGCATCAAGATGAGCTCAAATGAAAATGATGCAATGGAAAGAAATGAAGTACTCGTCGAGACGAAAAATTTGACATATTAGACGCACGAAACTGAGCTACGGATGCAGAGGCACAATGCGATGAACATGGCATGATAATGTGCAAAAATCTCAGGGACTTGGTGATGAAAACAACCTCGGGGGGAAAAGTCAACGCCGGCGGAGTGGATCGGGTCGCGGAGCGGGTCGCAGATCGGGCCGGGGCGAAGTGGATTGGGCGCGGGCGATGGGGTGGATCCGGCCTGGGGCGACCGGATCTGGCCGGAGGGAGGCCGGCGGTGAGCTCGATCCGCCGGGATCGCCGGCCGGCCGGGCGAGGGGCGCGGAGCTGGCGCTGAGCGGGCGCGGCAGCGAGGAGGAGGCGCGGGCGGCGCGGTGGTGGCGGCGGGCTGCTGGGCGGGCGGCAGCGGCGCGGAACTCGGCAGGCGAGTGGCGCCGGTGGCGGCGATCGGGCCGACCGAGGCGCGGAGGGACGGGCGGACGGGATCCGGCGGATCTGGCGGCAGCGCCAAGCGGAGGGGCACGGAGCAGGCGGCGGTGGCGCGGGCGGCGAGGAGGAGGCGCGGGCGGCCTTGGCGGCGGCGGGGCATGGGGCGGCGGCGACGGCGCTGAACTCCAGCGAGGCGAGGATGCCGGCGGCTGAAAGTGCAACTAATCCCCGGGTGGTTTTGGTAATTAATAACAACATATATATCATTGAACTAATAGTTTCTTGAGAACATTTCAGAAAGTTCAGTGATATGGGTATGGCAATGACTGAAGAAGTGGACCCCTCAAAATGCTAAGGAAAACATTGGCAAAAGCTCAAGACTCCATTTTTGGTTTAGTGATCCAAGATCACATTGAGTCTATAGGAAAGCCAATACTATTAAAAGGGGATGAGGTTATGATAATGATCTGGTTGCTCAAAGTGCTTAGTGATCTATCTCCCAAACCATCAGCAATCTTTCATTCCAACATACACTCATAAGTAATCTCGGTCCCACCGATTCCATAAACTCAGTCACACCGAGATGACCACCTCAGCCATATAGCCAAACCCTAGTAATTTCGGTTTTCCGATTCCAAACTCGGTCTCACCGAAACTAGTGTTGCCAAGCTTCTGTAACCTTCTGTCATCATATCGGTGTCACCGAGATGATAAAGTCGGTCCCACCGAGATTGGCAAACCCTAGTATTTGGAAGAATCGGACTCACCGAGATTGTATTTTCGGTCCCACCGAAAATCCCAACGTTCACAAGATTTGAACTTTCAGTCTCACCGAGTTGTCAAATTCGGTCTGACCGAGATTGGTCAAATGTGTGTAACGGTTGGATTTTGTGTGGAGGCTATAAATACCCCTCCACCTCCTCTTCATTCGTGGAGAGAGCCATTAGAAAGAACTACCACTCCTACCTTACATTTCTGAGAAGAAAACTACCTACCCTTGTGTTGAGATCAAGTTGCTCCACTCCCACCATATGAAACTTGATTTCTAGCCTTCCCAAGTTGCTTTCCACTCAATCCTTTCTTCCACCACAGCCAAATCAGTGAGGAGAGTTGAGTGTTGGGGAGATTATCATTTGAAGCACAAGAGCAAGGAGTTCATCATCACCAACACCATCTATTACCTTTTGGAGGGTGGTGCCTCCTAGATTGGTTAGGTGTCGCTTGGGAGCCTCCGTCAAGATGTGGAGTTGAACCAAGAAGTTTGTAAGGGCAAGGAGATCGCCTACTTCGTGAAGATCTATGTAACGCCCTCGATGCGGCTATATCTCCCACGTGTCGAAGCACGACTTAGAGGCATAACCGCATTGAAAGCAATGTCACAAGTGAGGTAATCTTCACACAACCCAAGTAATACATAAGGGAAAGAGATACATAATTGGCTTACAATCGCCACTTCACACAATTACATGAATAAAGCATTACATCATACACATACAATCAAGGTCCGACTACGGAACCAAAATAAAAGAAGAACCCCAAATGCGACAAAGGTCCCCGATCGACCCCAACTGGGCTCCACTACTGATCAACTAGAACGAAACAACACAAATGGCAAGATCTTCATCGAGCTCCTCCTTGAGCTTGGTTGCGTCACCGCTTTCGGCAACATAGGCACACTGCAAACTGGTTTTGGAAGTATCCGGTGAGCCACGGGGACTCAAACAATCTCGCACCACGAGATCAAGACTATTTAAGCTTATGGGTAAGGTAAAGGCATGAGGTGGAGCTGCAGCAAGCGACTAGCATATATGGTGGCTAACATACGCAAATGAGAGCGAGAAGAGAAGGCAAAGCACGGTCGATAAAAGTATGATCAAGAAGTGATCCTATAGCAACTCGTCAAGCATAACTCCAACATCGTGTTCACTTCCGGACTCACGGAAAGAGACCATCACGGTTACACACTCGGTTGATGTATTTTAATTAAGGTCAACTTCGGGTTTTCTAGAACCGACATTAACAAATTCCCATCTGCCACATAACCGCGGCACGGCTCTCGAAAGTTTAAACCTGCAGGGTGTCCCAACAGCCCATGACAAGCTCTCGCGATCATCGAAGGAATAGACCTTCACCCAAGACACTCCGATCGGACTCGGTATCCGGTACATCAAGAAATTTCGACAATGGTAAAACAAGACCAGCAAGACCTCCCATTGTGCCGACAAATCCCGATAGGAGCTGCACATATCTCGTTCTCGTGGCACACCGGATGAGCCAGACGTCGGGTTGGCATAGACCTGGTTGCCAGGGCGCCGGACATCGCTTCAAAGTTGGACCAACACTCGAAGGAGCACCGCCGGGGGCTAAAATAAAGATGACCCTCGGCTCCGAAACCCAAGGGAAAAAAAAGGGCTAGGTGAGGCAAATGGTAAAACCAAGGTTGGGCCTTGCTGGACAAGTTTTATTCAAAGCGAACTGTCGGGGGTCCCATAAATCACCCGACCGCGTAAGGAACATAAAATCCGGGAACATAACACCGGTATGACGGAAACTAGAGGCGGCAAGAGTGGAACAAAACACTGCATAAGGCCGAGCCTTCCACCCTTTACCAAATATATAGATGCATTAATAATATAAGAGATATTGTGATATCCCAACAAGTAAACATGTTCCAACAAGGAACAACATCTCCATGTTCCAAAGAGGAACAAACTTCAATCTTCACCGCAACTAACAACGCTATAAGAGAAATTTGAGCAAAGCGGTAACATAGCCAAACAACGGTTTGCTAGGAATGGTGTCAAAGGTTATAGGTTTGACATGGCAATTAGGGAGGCTGACAAGCAAATGGTAGGCATCGTAGCATTGGCATAGCAAAAGAGCGAGCAAACTAGCATAGCAAAGATAGTAGTGATTTCGAGGGAATGGTCATCTTGCCTGCAAGGTTCTCAGAGTTGTCGAAGGCTTGATCCTCGTAGGCGTTCACAACAGGTTCCTCGTTCACGTACTCGTCTCCCGGCTCTACCCAAAGCAAGAACACAAGCAACGGAACCACAATCAAACAAGGAACAATGCACAAGCAATATGATGCAATACATGACATGCTATGCGAGATGTGTTATGCAATGCATATGTATGCTCCGGAAGGAAAATGATGAACCGGGCATCAACTTGGCAAACCAGTATGCCGCTGGAAAGATGGGATGATTTCGGTTGAAATCGATATAAAGATCACCGGAATCGGATGCACGGTTTGCAAATGACAAGCAAAACAAGAATGACGCAAATCTGCGTTTAATGTACCGATGCTACTTAGCACGCAACAAGAAACTATGCTACTGCGCCCCAACATAAAAACAAAGCATATGGCAGCGAACTACAGGAGATGCTTAACAAAAGAGGAACACTGAGCTACGGCTAAATCACATCATAACATGTTCAAACAAGCATGGTGAAAGTGCTAAAAATATCAGGTTCACAGACTCGGTGAAAATACTAACATGCGAGGAATTAACATCAGAAGGCATGTTTAGAGCAAGCAAACAACATGCTACAGGAACTTATAATAGCAAAACAAGGCATGACATGATTCTACTCAAAGCATATATCAATAGTCCCTTACTGACCATAAGCCAAAAAGGACTCTAAGAAATGATGGCACCCATGTAAACATTGCAAATTTTATTACAGATTTCAGACTTAGCAGAAAAACTGGGCATGGCAAAAACAGATAACGAGTAGGCATGTTCGTGAGCTCGAAGCACTCACTACAGAGCAATACATGGCATGTCAAGGCAACCAACAGTAAGAAGGCATGGTTATGAAGCTAAGCATGGCAAGATCAAGGTCATAGCGTACACGGATCAACTACAACGACCTCGTGAAAATTGAATCTCATGCAAACAATCTGCCAGGAAACATTTTCAAGCAAAAGTAGAGCACGAAAATGACATGCTAGACTACTCCATAAATGCCAACAAAGGCATGGATGGATAGAGCATATCCATATGTTCAAAACACCCTTACTGATCATGCTCAAAAAGTGCATAGATATCTCTGTAACAACATGAACATATGGCATAAAAATAACAGCAGGACAAGACTTAGTGAAAATACTAAGTTCCTGAAATCAGCAACATCATCATCCCTACTTTGCATGCTTGTTATAGTCAACACATAACTCACAAAAATACATGGCATACACCCCTGGAAAGATGGCATAGCAATGTTCAACTCACATGTAGGACTCAAGTTCATAAGGTGCACACATAATTCATGGCAAAAATGACAAAAGAGCTCGAGCTGATAAGATTCTGAAACTAACGATCTGAAGCCTTTTTCCAACAGCATTTCGGGCACCAAGATGAGCTCAAATGCAAATGATGCAATGGAATGAATTGATGTACTCGTCGAGGCGAACAATTTGACATATTATATGCGCGAAACGGAGCTACGGGTGCAGAGATGTGATGCGATGAAAATGGCATGAAATGACAGAAAACTGGGACTTAGTGAAACGGGGGCAACCTTCGCACGGACTTTGATGCATCGCGGATCTCGCCGGAGATCGGCCGGAGAAGACGAGGGAGAGGTCGGGGCGCCGGGGAAGGACGGATCCCGCGGGTTCCTCGCCGGATCTAGCCGGAGGGAGGCCGGGGCCGGCCGGATCCGGTGGCTCCTGGCCGGATCGAGACAGAGGCGCGCGGCGGCTTGTGGAGGCGGGCGCGGGCGCTGTGGAGGCATGGCGCCATGGCAGCGGCGAGGTCGGCGGTGGCGGCGGTTGGGGCGTGGGCAGCGGGCGGGAGGCGAGGCTGGAAGGCGGGGCCGTGGCCGCAAGTGGCGGCGGCTGGTCAGCGTGGAGGAGCTTCGCCGGGCGGGAGCGGGTTTCAGCGCGCAGCGCGAGGCGGCGGCGGTGTGTGTGCGGCGAAGCGGCGGAGGAGGCGGCGAAGGCAGCAGCGGGTGCGCTGGAGGCGAGGGTGCGGGCGGCGAAGCGTTCGGCGGCGGCGCTGGCGTGGGCAAGGCAGTTCGATCCGGGTCCCGCGGCCATGGCGAAGTGGCGGCGCGGGGCCGAGGTGGCGGGTGTGATTGGCTCTGCGGCGGAGATGATGACGTGGCGCACTGTGATTGGACGGAGGGACGTGGCGGCTGGACATGTCCGGCCGTCGGTGGACGCGTCCGGCGGCGCGGAGGGTGAGCGGGCTAGGGTTTGGACTGCGCGAAAATGGAATGGGGGGTGTATAAATAGGCATAGAGGGAGCTAGGAGAGTCCAAATGAGGAGCGGTTTTCGGCCACGCGATCGTGATCGAACGACCGAGAGCATGGAGGGAGTTAGATGGGTTTTGGGCCACTTTGGAAGGGTGTTGGGCTGCAACAAAGAGGCCTCTGCGGTTACCTTGTTAACCGTTGAGTACCAAACGACCTCCAAATGGCACGAAACTTGACAGCGGTCTACGGTGGTATACCAAGGCCGCTTGGCAAACCTCGGACCATTCGAGAAAGTTTAATACCCGCCACAACAGAGAGAAGAAGGGGACGCCGGGGACACAGGAGTGCCGGATTGCAAAACGGACAACGGGGAAAATGCTCGGATGCATGAAACGAACATGTATGCAACATGAAATGCACATGATGACATGATAAAATGCAAATGATGACATGGAAAAATGCAACACGCAAGCAAATGTCATGGCAACAACGACGAATAACTGACGGACACCTGGCGCATCGGATCCGGGGTGTTACAATCTACCCCGAGTAAGGCTAGTCCTCCGTGGGCGTATGCCATGATGGCATAGACAAGGTTGCTTCTTCGTGGACCCTTCGTGGGTGGAGCCCTCCGTGGACTCTCGCAGCCGTTACCCTCCGTGGGTTGAAGTCTCCATCAACGTGGATTGACGATAGCACCACCTATCGGAACCACGAGAAAAATCTTCGTGTCTCCAAATTGCGTTTGCTCTTCTCCACCTCTCTTTACTACATGTGCAATTTACTTTCCGCTGCAAATACTCTAGAATTGCATGTGTAGGGTGATACTTGACTTGATCATCATTGTGAACTTGCCAAAAACTTGTCTTAATCAAAAGGCTAAATTTTTATATTGTCAAGTAGTCTAATCACCCCCCCTCTAGACATACTTTCGATCCTACAAGTGGTATCAGAGCTTTGGTCTCCATTGGATTGGTTTCCATTGCATTGGACTCCATAGGCTTGGTTTCACAACCTAGGAGAGTATGGCGTCTAGTGAGGGTAATTTTCGTAGAGGTCCTTACTTTGATGGTTCAAATTTTGCTAGTTGGAAGCATAAAATGAAAATGCATATTCTTGGACATAACCCTGCCGCATGGGGCATTATTTGTGTTGGCTTGCAAGGTGAGTTCTTCGAGGAAGGAAAAGTTCCGGATCGTGAAGCTACAGCGGATGAATTGCAGATGTTGCAAAATAATGCTCAAGCTTGTGACATTCTCTTCAATGCTTTGTGTCCCGAGGAGTTCAACAAAATCAGCCGTCTTGAGAATGCAAAAGAGATTTGGGATACTTTGGTCGAAATGCACGAAGGTACCGAGTCCGTGAAGGAATCAAAGCTAGATGTTCTTCAAGGTCAACTTGACAAGTTCAAGATGAAGGAAGGTGAAGGAGTCGCTGAAATGTACTCTAGGCTTGCTCTCATCACAAATGAGATTGCCGGCTTAGGAAGCGAAGAAATGACCGACCGATTCATCATCAAGAAGATTCTCGAGCTTTGGATGGAAAGTATGACACTTGTGTGCACTTTGATCCAAATGATGCCAAACTACAAGAATATCAAGCCTACCAAGTCATTGGAAGAATTGTTGCTCATGAGATGACACTTAAAGATAAGGAAGAGCTTCACAACAAGTCAAGTGGTGCTTACAAAGCTACATGTGATGCTCCCACAACCTCAAGTGACAAGCTAGTTTCCAATGAAGAGATAAGCCTAATGGTGAAGAACTTCAACAAATTCTACAAGAGTAGAAGCAAGGAAAGAAGCTCAAAGTCTAGATCATATGATGAAAAGAGATCTTCTAGTCGTGATCGAATCTGCTACAATTGTGGAAGACCGGACACTACTCAAATGAGTGTTCGACTCCCCACAAGAGAAGAGAAGAATATCCAAGAAGAAGAAGCTCAAGAGAAGAGTCACCTCGAAAGAGAGAAGGAGTAGAGATGATCGTTATGAACGAAGATCCTCTCGGAGAAGCAAGGATTCGGAGAGGAAAGACAAGTCATCAAGGAGCTACACAAGAAGAAAACATCAAGCTCATGTAGGTGAATGGGTCTCGGCCCGACTCGACAATCACTCCGAAAGAAGCTATCACTCCAACTCCGAATACAGTCAAGATGAAGGTGTTGCCGGTCTTGCTCTTGTATCCTCCAACTCCAACTCCTATGACTTATTTGATTCACCAAATGAGGGAATTGGAAGATGCTTCATGGCTAAAGGCCCCAAGGTATCACACCCTGAATTCATTGACTTTGATAGTGACGAGGATGACTTGCTTGGTGAAGATGAGCTTTTACATGATAAATCTAGTGAGCCTAGTAATGATGAACATGCTAGTAGTCTTTATAGTCGAGAAGAGTCGAATGACAATGCTATGAAGGAGATTGAGCGCCTAACTAAAGAACTAAACACTCTTAAGTTAGCTCATGAAACAACTCAAGAAGATCATAGAGAGCTCCTAAGATCTCATGAGAAGCTACGCTTCGAGAAGCTCAATCTAGAGCAAGAACATGAGTTTCTAAAAGCTATCAATGACGATCTTCGAAAGAAGAGTTCTTCATATCTTGCCAAACGACTTCTCTTGTCTAATTTCTTGCCACCTATTAAAACTAAGCATGACAAGCACAAGAAAAATTCTTCATCTAGTAGTAACAATAACCATGCTAAATCCAATATTGTTGCTTCTAGTAGTTCTCTTAATTCCATTAACAATGTTTCAAGCCAAGTTACACTTGAGCAAGAAAATAGTTTATTGAAAGGAATTATAGAGAAAGGTGTCTACAAGAGCCTTGCCGGAAGCAAGAACTTTGAGGAAATTGTTCGCAAGCAAGGAAGGCACCGGAAGAATCAAGGAATTGGTTTTGAGCGAAAGTTCAACGCCGAGGGTGTTGAATGGGAAGAAGGTCAATATCCCTCTCCAAAGTTTGTTTCTCAAAAGGAGAAGTATGATCCTACTTCTTCCAATGTGGAACAAGCTCAAGATGACCTTCCACCACAAGACCACAAGCTAAAAGGCAAGGACAAGCTTCAAGAGGAGATTGATGCATTTATTGAAGCACCTAAAGCCATGGTCAAGTGGGTTCCCAAGGAAACGTCAAGTTCTACTTCGTCAAGCTCAACTACTACCCCAAGGATTCCCATCAAGATGATGTGGATCCCGAAGAAGAAGAACTAGAGAGTTCTTGAGGGTGACTCCGCCAACATACTTCACTCACATTCATTTTGGCAAGAACTTGTGCAATCAACTTCAACATCTTGCACTAGTTCATGGAGTCACAAACCCTCTTGTTGGTAAGTCAAGGGACAAGGTAATCATTGCTTTCATGGACATCATCTATTGTGTACTTCAATCTATGTCCATGGATATCCTTGTTTGTTCCTTGTGGGACTAACCCATGTAGGTATTGAAAGTGCCCGAATCCAAAGGATTGCTCTCAACTCTTGATGATCTTCATCAACATTGAGCATCCACATCTTCAACATCTACATGAAGTCTTCTATGACAACCCAAGGTTAGTTTGACCCTTTAAAAGGGGTTCTCACATCAAGGGGGAGCTTTGCTCTAAAGAATTGAGCTAAAGCAACTTCAAATGATGTGAACACATTAATGCTTTATGTAAAAGTGGTAACCCCACTTGTGCTTAAACGATGAGTATGACCTATGATCAAATGTTCTCATTTGACTCCTAAGTCAATATACTCATATATAGATGACCTAGTCATCGACAAATTGTGTGATAGTTGCTAGTGTTTTGATTGTGCATGTTTGACACATATTTCATTTGCTATCTTATCGTGTGAGCATGTTGGATGCATGATTTTATCCATTCGAGGACATCCATTTGTTGCTTTGGTCTTTTGGTTTTTCTTTTGACCAAATGGATGGACAAGAATGCCTAAGTTCCTCCCCTAGCTATCTATGCTTTCTTGTCTCAAACTCTATTCATGCTTATATCACAAACTTTGATCAAGTCTTTTTCGGACACACCGAGTGAGGAGCACTCGGAGCCACCGATCCGTCAAAAGCTTAACTTCCAAAACCTTCTAAGTATTTTCGGTCAGACCAACCCACTCAAAATCGGATGACCGAAAGCACTTGGATTGATCTAGGTTTTCACCTCGGTGAAACCGAAGTTGCAATTTTCGGCGTGATCAAGTAAGTGCGCTTGCGATTAACCATCTCGGTGCCACCGAAGTTTTACAACTCGGTCCCACCGACAGCTAAAGGGTATATATACCGAGGGCAGCGTTGATTCCTTCTTCAAACGCCTCGCCCCAAACCCTTCTGCCGTCGCCGTGGTCTCCGGATCGTCTCCGTTGTCGCCTGTGCGCCCTCGCCGCGGGTCTCCGTCGCCGTCAACGGACAATCTCTCCGTGCCGTTGCCGCCGTAGAGAAACTCCACCAAGTTAGGGTGAGTTTCGATCCCTCTCGTGTTTCAACCTCCGATTCTATGCACGATTGGTTTGTCTAGCTTCTTGCCACGTTTGAGATCTTCCTATCCAGCAGATTAGTTCTTAGAACGAAATTTGAGTAAGAGTTTTAGGGTTAGGTTTCCGCCGAACACATCTCGGTGAGACCGATTCTACATTCTCGGATCGACCGATTTGGCCTCTCGCCATTGCCAGACCGCACTTTTCGGTCCAACCGAAGTTGTGCAAATCGGTGTGACGAAATGAGGATTTAGTGAAACCCTTGTGTTCTCGGCTAGATCGAAACCCATTTCGTCCAACCGAAAGTGGTGTGAATGGTTCTGTTTAGACACTTCGGATTCACCGAATTTTAGACTCGGTCGACCGAAATGCATTCTCGTGAAAACCTAAAACTGAAATTTGAACTCATTCTTTTGCAAAATCTTCGCAGTTTGTGATAACTCTTCTATTCTGCCTATACCTAATCTATTCACGGGTTGTCACCATGTCGGAAGCGTGACAGCCGAACAGGTCGAATCTCCAATTGCTGAAATTCCAGAGGGCACTAGTCCTGAGGCCAGCAGCTTTTCTGATGATGGTGAGAGGAGCACACCAAGTGGTGTGCCTCCTGCTGCCACCAGGGCCAGGAAGAAGAGAAATTCTGATGAAGAAGATTCTGATTTCATAGCTGAGGAAGAGATTTCATCTAAGCCTAAGAGGAAAGTGGTTGCCAAAGAGCACCAAGGGCAACAAACCAAGAAAGGCACCAGCAAAGTGAAGAAGTCCACTGTTGCCAAGAAGCTGAGCATGGAAGAAGAAACTTCGAGCAAGGTGAAGAAAACTTCCAAGAGGAAGAGGATTGTGCATGATGAAGTAGCTGATGATGATTCTGATGAGGAAGCACCCCAGCCTCCTCAGAAGCCTAAGTTGATGGGAGATGCCATCAGGGCTGGAGCACCTTCAAAGTCTAAGCCTTCGCTCCAAAGAAAGGCAGCTAAAGCCAAGCTTCTTTGCCAAGCCCAAGAAAAGCTGTGAGAAACATTCCCGCTTGAGAAAAGAAGAAAGACAATGTGCCACCGGTGAGTCGATGATGAGGCACCAGATCTTGAAACTCCGTCGAAAGCGCCATCCACAATGATGCTCATCCTCGAGCTGAAAACATGAAGGAAAGAAAGGACAAAGGTCTCGTGCTATGGAGACAAGCTGATCCATATGCCGTGAGAAGAAGGACTGCTGTTGATCCAAGGTTCCACACGAGAGAACAACAAGATTTCTATGAGATCGTGCTTATGGACAAGAAGCCCATTGTTCGACACTCGCTATGTCGATCGGGCATACATTGTGATGAAGAGCACAGAGACTACTTTCCACATGTGCATGAGAGCTTCACTGCATGTGGTGTTGTTGATTTCGTTGGTCAGAAGTTGACAGATTGGAATGATGAGATGATCATGCAATTCTATGCCACAGCTCATTTCTATCCAGATGGCAGGATTGTATGGATGACTGAAGGTTAGAGATTCTCTTCAACTGTTGAAGAATGGGCAGCACTGCTGAATGCTCCAGTATCAAGAGAAGATGATGTTGATGTCTATGGAATTCCCAAGAAAAACCATGAGTCTATGAAAAATATGTACAATGAGGTACCAGCTAAGGATGTAGAATTCTGGAAGCTCGGCTCAGTGTATCATCTCCAGGCAGGTCTCCCTACCACAAACACAATTACGAGGCATACCTTGATGCCCAAGTCCGAGATCATCGCATGATAAGAGGCTATTCTATCAACATGCTGCATATACTTGATCGAAGGCACCTTTCAAGGTGATGGACACGATAGTTGAGACTATCAAGAGGACTGCAGCAGACTGTAAGAGGTCGTGTGGATTTGCCCGCACATTCAGATGCTTATCAATGCCAAGTTTGGCACGGGCACCTACTTGTTGGAAAGACCACACTTGCCACCGCAGCCTGAGCATGAGGACAATGAAGTTGTGATGACCGAGGATGATCCCACGTCTGTTGAAGGTCAAGCAAAGTCTGAAGCTGCCAAACAAGCTAAAGCTGAGAAGGAAGCAAAGCAGCAGCAGCCTAAACCCAAGAGTGTTGGAGAACAGCTCCTTGAAGCTACCCAGAGGATTGAACAACGCCTGCCAGCATTGTGCGCCTCGGGAGAGTCTTGAGAGGATAGTTGAAGACAAGTTCCATGCTCTGGATGTCAAGTCGATCAAGTGCAAGTCCTTGTCAACAAGCTTGAGGCAGATATCGAGGAAGCCAAGAGGGAGAAGGAAGAGCTCATGAAGGAGATGCAGGATGACCTAGTCCAGGATGATTATGAGCAGCCTGCTCCGGTTCCCACAAGACCCAGATCAGCTGCTATTCCAGTGACAAACACCAGGGCTACAGCCTCAGCACCTCCCACAGCTCCATCAGTTCCAGCTCCAGCTCCAGTGACCACTCCTCCAGCTCCACACACATCAGCCAAAGCCTTTGCAGATGCAGCTATCTCAACTCCATCAACCCAGACAGGAGCCGCCAGCAGAGTCCCTAGTGACGTTTATCTCTATACCTTTCGAACTTTTTGGTAACTTGTTGCCAAAGGGGGAGAAATTGTATAGATCATAGGACTTCGAGAGAGAGAGTGCTCGCTTTTGCTCTTTCGTTCATTTGCGGTTTCTTTGAAATACTTTTGAGATTTTCGAGACATTCCGTGTGTTTGATACTACGTTTGCTCTACTTTGATGAGTGCTTGGTCATACTATGCCTTAATGTGTGCTTAATGCTTATCATATGCTATTCATATCTTGTATGATCATTTACTCATGTCTTGGTGATTGGGTGCATGCTATTCATTCTTATCATTTTGTGCGCTCCACCAAGATGTATGTGACATGGAAGAGTGACCCATGATCCTAATCGATTGTGCATTTGCATTCAAACGCAAATCTTAAATAATGCACAAATTTAGGGGGAGCTCTTGCTTATCACATACTTCTCAAAGCAACGATATTATTCATTGATTATATCATTTGTCGAAGCTTTGATCTATATGTTGTCATCAATTACCAAAAAGGGGGAGATTGAAAGTGCAACTAATCCCCGGGTGGTTTTGGTAATTAATAACAACATATATATCATTGAACTAATAGTTTCTTGAGAACATTTCGAAAGTTCATTGATATGGGTATGGCAATGATCAAGAAGTGGACCCCTCAAAATGCTAAGGAAAACATTGGCAAAAGCTCAAGACTCCATTTTTGGTTTAGTGATCCAAGATCACATTGAGTCTATAGGAAAGCCAATACTATTAAAAGGGGATGAGGTTATGATAATGATCTGGTTGCTCAAAGTGCTTAGTGATCTATCTCCCAAACCATCAGCAATCTTTCATTCCAACATACACTCATAAGTAATCTCGGTCCCACCGATTCCATAAACTCAGTCACACCGAGATGAACCACCTCAGCCATATAGCCAAACCCTAGTAATTTCGGTTTTTCCGATTCCAAACTCGGTCTCACCGAAACTAGTGTTGCCAAGCTTCAGAATCTTCGTCATCATATCGGTGTCACCGAGATGATAAAGTCGGTCCCACCGAGATTGGCAAACCCTAGTATTTGGAAGAATCGGACTCACCGAGATTGTATTTTCGGTCCCACGAAAATCCCAACGTTCACAAGATTTGAACTTTCGGTCTCACCGAGTTGTCAACTTCGGTCTGACCGAGATTGGTCAAATGTGTGTAACGGTTGGATTTTGTGTGGAGGCTATAAATACCCCTCCACCTCCTCTTCATTCGTGGAGAGAGCCATCAGAAAGAACTACCACTCCTACCTTACATTTCTGAGAAGAAAACTACCTACCCTTGTGTTGAGATCAAGTTGCTCCACTCCCACCATATGAAACTTGATTTCTAGCCTTCCCAAGTTGCTTTCCACTCAATCCTTTCTTCCACCACAGCCAAATCAGTGAGGAGAGTTGAGTGTTGGGGAGATTATCATTTGAAGCACAAGAGCAAGGAGTTCATCATCACCAACACCATCTATTACCTTTTGGAGGGTGGTGCCTCCTAGATTGGTTAGGTGTCGCTTGGGAGCCTCCATCAAGATGTGGAGTTGAACCAAGAAGTTTGTAAGGGCAAGGAGATCGCCTACTTCGTGAAGATCTACCCCGAGTAAGGCTAGTCCTCCGTGGGCGTATGCCATGATGGCATAGACAAGGTTGCTTCTTCATGGACCCTTCGTGGGTGGAGCCCTCCGTGGACTCTCGCAGCCATTACCCTCCGTGGGTTGAAGTCTCCATCAACGTGGATTGACGATAGCACCACCTATCGGAACCACGAGAAATATCTCCGTGTCTCCAAATTGCGTTTGCTCTTCTCCACCTCTCTTTACTACATGTGCAATTTACTTTCCGCTGCAAATACTCTAGAATTGCATGTGTAGGGTGATACTTGACTTGATCATCATTGTGAACTTGCCAAAAACTTGTCTTAATCAAAAGGCTAAATTTTTATATTGTCAAGTAGTCTAATCACCCCCCCTCTAGACATACTTTCGATCCTATAGCGGCGGCGACCGTGGTCGACCGAGGCGCGGAGGGACGGGCGGACGCGGCGGGCACTCAAGGGCGCGTGGCGGAGAAGGCGTCGAGGCGAGGGGAGACGGTCATGGGCACTGGGCGGCGCAAGGAGAAGGCGCCGGGCGACGGGAGACGGCGGCAACTTGTTGGCAGGGCTGTCAGGCGGGCTGGCGGCAAGGAGGCGGGCGGGCGCGGCGCCACATGGCAGCACGGGAGTGGGCGAGGAGCGGCGGCGCGGACATGTCCGGCCGATATGGACATGTCCGGCGGCGGGAGGAGGACGAAAGCTAGGGTTTCGAGGGGATTAGACCGCGAATTTCGGGGGAGGGGCTATATTTATAGGTAGAGGGAGCTAGAAGAGTCCAAATGAGGAGCGGTTTTCGGCCACGCGATCGTGATTGAACGACCGAGAGCATGGAGGGGAGTTAGATGGGTTTTGGGCCACTTTGGAAGGGGTGTTGGGCTGCAAAGAGAAAGGGGCTTTACGGTTACCCGGTTAACTGTTGGAGTATCAAACGACCTCCAAATGGCACGAAACTTGACAGGCGGTCTACCGGTAGTGTACCAAGGCCGCTTGGCAAACCTCGGGCCATTCCGAGAAAGTTTAACACCCGCACACGAAAAGAGGCAAAAGGGGAACGCCGGAGGACATAGGAGTGCCGGATTGCAACACGGACAACGGGGAAAAAGCTCGGATGCATGAGATGAACACGTATGTAAAATGAAATGCACATGATGACATGATATGAAATGCATATGATGACAAGGCAAAATGCAACACGCAAGCAAATGACATGGCAACAACGACGAATAAATGGAAGACACCTGGCGCATCGAATCCGGGGCGTTACAATACCAGAGCCATCCAAAGCAGCTGAATAGTGGAAAATATCATGTGTTCACCACCAGTTTGTGCAAACGAGACCAGAAGCTTTATAAGAGGGTTGTGAACGCTGTTGAGCTGGCAGTTCCTCGTTATTTGAGATGGTCTGAGCAGCCTATTCTATGGAGTAGGAAAGATCACCCTCCCCGGGTTGATAATCCGGATCACCTGGCCTTGGTGGTGGCCCCTCAGGTTGGTGGATATAAGTTCACTAAAGTGCTCATGGATGGGGGCAGCAGCATCAACATCCTCTATTATGAGACCTTCCGTCGCATGGGATTAATTGATTAAAACCTTAAGCAGTCCAACACTGTTTTCCATGGCGTAGTGCCTGGTAAGTCGGCGTATCCGGTTGGCAAGATTAATCTGGAGGTAGCCTTCGGAGATGAATATGACTCCAGGGCCGAGAAATTGACTTTTGAGGTGGTCAAGATCAGAAGCCAGTATCCTGTTTTGGCGGCCGGCTTATGGCAAGTTCATGGCATGGCCGTGTTATGTGTATTTACAGCTCAAGATGTTGGGTCATAAGGGTACCATCACAGTCCATGGGAGCCGGAAGATAGCCTTGGAATGTGAGGAGGGCGACGCAGCTTATGATGAGTCGGTCTGTGCAACAGAAGTGTTCAAGTTCTACAAGGACAATGTTGACCCGGCAGATATGACGTCGTTGAAAAAGCCAACCACAGAGCATGAGCCAGTCATGAAGTTTAAGTCAGTCGATGATACTAAGCTTGTTGACTTTGTTCCAGGCGACTCATCCAAGCAGTTCAGTATCAGTGCTAATCTAGATCCCAAATAGGAAAGCGCGCTTATCGAGTTCATCCGTGAGAACCGGGACATCTTTGCATGGAAACCTTCTGACATGTTGGGTGTACCGGGAGAACTCGCTGAGCACACTCTTAATATTGATCCAAAGTTTAAGCCGGTCAAGCAGTTTCTTCGGCGGTTCAATGAGGAGAGGCGAAAAGCCATTGGTGAGGAAGTATCTCGGCTCTTGGCGGCGGGTTCATCGTTGAAATTTTTCATCCAGAGTGGTTGGCTAACCCGGTGCTCATGCTCAAGAAGAACGGCACTTGGCGCATGTGTGTGGATTATATGGATTTAAACAAGGCTTGTCCGGTTGATCCTTTTGCTCTCCCTCGTATTGATCAAATTATTGATGCTACGGCGGGTTGTGAGCGCTTGAGCTTTTTGGATGCTTACTCTGGTTATCATCAGATCAAGATGGCAGTTAAGGACTAGGAGAAGACGGTGTTCATTACTCCATTTGGAGCCTTCTACTATGTATCTATGCCTTTCGGGCTCAAGAGTGCCCAGACGACTTACCAGCGGTGTGTGCAGAATTGTCTTCATAATCAAATTGGGTGCAATGTTCATGCTTATGTGGAGACATTGTGGTGAAATCCAGAGAGAAGGAGACCTTGATAGATGATCTGAAGGAGACCTTTGACAATCTTCGGGTCTACAAGATGATGCTTAACTAGTCCAAGTGTGTTTTTGGCGTGCGTGCAGGCAAGCTTTTGGGTTTCCTGGTTTCTAATAGGGGCATCGAGGCTAACCCAGAGAAGATCAAGGCAATTACCTCTCTGGCTAAACCGGCGTGTATCAATGATGTTCAGCGTCTGGCGGGTTGTATCGCTGGTTTAAGCCGGCTCAAAAGCCGGTTAGGTTAGAAGACCATACCATTGTATCAAATGATGAAGAAGACAGATGACTTCATCTGGAGTGACGCTGCCAACACTGCCTTTGAATATTTGAAGAGACAGTTGGCTGAGCCGCCGGTTCTTGCTGCTCCCATTGATAAGGAGCCCTTATTGTTATATGTGGTTTCTAACACACGTGCTGTCAGCATGGCCATCGTGGTGGAGCGCAAGGAGGCTGGCAAGGAACATCCAGTTCAGCAGCTGGTTTACTACATCAGTGAAGTACTTATTGAGTCCAAGCAACGGTATCCACATTGGCAGAAGCTCGTTTATGGGGTGTTCATGGCAAGCCGGAAGCTTAAGCAATATTTCCTGGGCCACCCTATCACTGTGGTTAGTTCTTCTCCTTTAGGAGATATCATTCAAAACAGAGAGGCTACAGGATGAGTTGCCAAGCGGGGCATTGAACTTGGGCCTCATGGTTTGAAGTATGTGCCACGCACTGCTATCAAGTCTCAAGCACTGGTCGATTTCATCAACGATTGGACAGAGCTGTAGATGCCTGAAGAAAAGCCGGATAATATATATTGGACTATTCACTTTGGCGACTGGAGGGCAACTGGAGGGCTCGGGGGCTGGAGTTGTTTTAGCTTCCCCTCGAGGTGACAAATTTTGTTATGTGCTACGGTTGATGTTTCCCTGTACTAACAATGCAGCTGAGTATGAGGCCTTACTCCACGGTCTTCGTATGGCTAAGAAGATGAGCTTAAGCTGGGTAAGGTACTTTGGCGACTCATATTTGGTGGCTCAACAAGTATCAGGCAAGTGTGATTCCAAGGATCCTCTCATGGCGGCTTATCGCCGTGAAGTTGATGCCATTGCTGGACATTTTAAGGGTTACCAAGTGGAACACATTGACCGCAGAAAGAACGAGGCGGTTGATGCCTTAAGCCGGCTGGGCTCTCATCATAAGCCGGTGCCGCCTAATACTTTCTTGGATATTCTGCATAACCCTTCTGTCAAGTTACCTACAGAGGAAGACTTGGTTGTTCCTGGCCCAAAAGCACAATTGGTGGAGGCTCTTCACGTCAGCCCAGATTGGACAGTGCCATATTTGCCTTACATGACTTGGGGCGACTTGCCTGAAGATGAAACCTTGGCCAGGCAGATAACCCAGCGGTCTAAGTCAATGACAATTGCCAATGGCGAGTTGCATCATCGCAGTGTTACAGGGGCGTTTCAGCGTTGTGTCTCCCCTGAAGAAGGCCAAGAAATTATATGTGAGATTCATGAAGGGGATTGCGGCCACCATGTCGGGTCAAAGTCCCTTGTGGCCAAGGCGTTCCGTCATGGATTGTATTTGCTGGCGGCTCATGATGATGCAGAGGACCTGGTTAGTAAATGTGACGGTTGTCAGAAGTTCTCAAGACGGGCTCACGTACCGGCTCAAGAGTTGAGGATGATTCCGATTACTTGGCCATTTGCAGTCTGGGGGCTTCACATGGTTGGGCCTTTCAAAAGGTCCAAAGATAAAAAGACCCACCTTTTGGTCGCGGTTGATAAATTTATGAAGTGGTTTGAGGCAGAGCCATTCAATAAGTGTGATGCAGCTATGGCGGTTCAGTTCGTGAAAAGGTGATATTTCGCTTCGGCTTTCCACACAGCATTATAACTGACAATGGCACTAATCTGTCTAAAGGCACCATGGAAGAATTTTGTCAATGTGAGCATATTCGGCTTGATGTTTCATCAGTAGCTCACCCCCGATCCAAAGGTCAAGCCGAGAGAGCCAATCAGGGGATCTTGAAAGGCATCAAGCCCCGGCTTTTGGTTCCCTTGCAGCAGACGCCAGGTTGTTGGGTTGAGGAATTACCCTCTGTGATATGGAGCATCAACACTACTCCCAACAGATCTACAGGTTATACGCCTTTCTTCATGGTCTACGGAGTTGAGGCGGTTCTCCCTAGTGACATCCGTCATGACTCGCCCCGTGTGGCAGCTTATGTTGAAGCGGACAATGAGCAGGCGCGTCAGGATGCCCTTGATCTGTTAGATGAAAAGCGTGACTTAGCAGTAGCTCGCTCAGCGATTTACCAACAGGACCTGCACCGTTATCACAGCCACCGGGTTAAGACCAGAACCTTCAGGAAGGTGATTTGGTGCTCCGGCTCATCCAAGATCAAACTGATGCACATAAGTTATCCCCACCTTGGGAAGGGCCTTTTGTGGTCAGCAAGAACCTGAACAACGGGTCATACTACCTTATCGATGTTCGAGAGCACAAAGACTCACGTAAGTCAGAGGAGGAGACCCACTGGCCGTGGAATATTGCTCATCTTTGGCCTTACTACACTTGAGCCACCGACTCTCGTGATGTACATATTTTGACAATGTATATATATTATGATAAATAATAAAGCAGGACCTCTGTCCTTTTTTCCTCCTCAAAGGTAAATGTGTCATTGTTATTATCATTTTCATCTCACGTGATCACTTGGGGGCTGATCATATTTGATCCAGCTTAACCCTCTTGATCCGGCTTATGAACGTATTCGAATCTAGCCGTTAAAATTTATGATCACTAGGGGGCTTCCTGTTCAAACATAGGACGTATTCGAACCAAAGAGGACATAGTTGTCGGTACCCTTTTGATTGGCACATTGTCGAGCTCACTAGGGGGATTCTTGATCGTATTTGAATCATAGCTCAACCCCTTTTAGGAACCGACTTTGATCGTATTTGAATCAGAGTCGTTAAAAAACTCTCAATGTCATTAGGGGGTTTCCTGTTCAAACATAGGTCATACGCGAACCAAAGAGAACATAGCTGTCGGTACGCTCTTGATCAGTGCAACGCCAAAGCCACTGGGGGCTACATGATCGTATTCGAATCCTAGCTTAACCCCTCTAGAACGGTTTACTGAGCCTTGAATTCTTTCTGTTCTATTTGGTTTAAGTTTTCTTTGGAAGCACCCTTTCTTTGACTTGACACTTTTTTGAGGTTTACAAGAACAAGTGTGGTTAATTTTAACCCGGCTTGACATTGGCTGATAAATCGCCAATATATGAGCATCATTATACCTTTGGAAATATTGGTGTCCAAAGATTGGGTTATCACCCTTACTGACCGGGTCATGTAAGCCGGCAGTGCAAATTCAAATAGGTCACAGGTATAATATTATAGTTGTGTTTTAAACATTGTATGCTACAACAAGCTTATCTGTGATTCTTTATCCATCTTGATATATCAAGTGATTATGACCCGCCTTGCGGTAAGCCGCCAAGGGATCTTGTGGTCTGTTTTTATGTGCAGGACAGTTAGAAGATTTGGTCAAGCATACAGAAAGCAGATGAAAAGTAAACATGGGTGAATATAACACGACAGCTTAATGGCATTAAGCACCAAAAACGTGCGCGATGGCACGGCCAAATCAAAGTTATTTATATTCTATTACATGACTCCCCGAGTCTAAATGATTCATATTGTTTTTTAGCACATCACGGGTATGAGTCGCCGCGCCAAGTTAGCTCTCATGTTCGCCTGAAGTGTCCGGGTCAGCCCTCTCCGCTTCTTCGCCCTGTCCCCTTTCCTGGAAGGTTGATGATGACCAGTCAATGTTGTTCAAAGCTTCAAATTCGGCTTCATCGTCAACTAGTCCGGCCGGGTCAACTTCAGGGGCGAAGGTATGCTTACGGAGTGGGGGGATCAGACTGGTCACTTTATAGTGAGGCGTTGGAATTCTCCGATTCTCTGCATCATGACCCGCCTGGTACTTGGTAAGATCCAATTCGTTAGCTATCAGGGTGGTCACGGGGCGTATCTCCTTTACACAAGTGGTAAAGTCTTTTTCTTCAAATTGAGTACCATCCTCCTTCAAGCTTGGGTAGCTAGTGGTAATGTCGGCCGGGTCTAACTCTGGTAGCCAAGCTTTGGCCCGGGTTAAAGCATTTACCGCTCCGGCTCTTGTAGCTGACCGCCTCAGTTCATTGAATCGTTGGGGTAGCACGGAAAGGTTCTTCAATACCTCTGCCAGGAGGGTAGGCACTTCATTTGACAAAGCCACCGTGGCTAATACACGCTGAGACCCGGTGTATAGTTGCTCCACCAGTGTATAAACTGCCTTCAGCTTGATCAGTATATCTTGGTTCAGATTTGAACTCCTGGGGCCTGCATAAACATGATCAGGTGAGTCAATTCCAATTACATGATCAATCGAAAGGTTCAAGTATTTAACACTTGCAGGGCGACTTCCCAAAAATCGCTGAGACCATTTGAGAGACATGGCGTTCTAAGCCAGTTAATTCCCTGGTTACTTCTTCAAGAGCCGCATCTGCCTTCTCAGCTCGGTTAATCAATGTAGTTTTTTCATCAGCCCAGGCCTTCTTTTCCGTCTCAAATTATTTCTTCAGTTTTTCTTGTTTAGAAACGCTGAATTTGAACTTGGAGTCGGCTTTTTGGGTTTCTGTCTCTTGGGCCTCAAGGCGGTTCTTCAGATCAGTCACCTTTGATTCGAGTTGACTCGTGGCGGCCTATACAAATACATGGTTAAAATCAAGACAATTTTGATGCAATATTAAGTCCCAAGCCTTTTGCCAGCAACAACACTTGGCACTTGGGGGCTAATGTCTACCGAAGAATTTTACTTAAAGTGGCGGTTCATGACAGTAAGTCCCAAGCACTTTGCAAGCAATAATACTTGGCACTTGGGGGCTAATGCATATTGTTGTTCAAAAGCTTTCTAAGTATTTTATTTCATGACATCATATGAAGGACCGGTTTAACCATGCTGGTTAAGCCGCCCCTTGGGGACTATGAAGTAAGCCGGACTTCTTCCATGTTTTATCCATCTATGCTACTAATGTCATTAAATTTGTTTTTAAGTCTACATCATATTCATCATAAGCAATAGACTTGGGACCTGGCATAGTAAAGATAAATGAATACAGAGAAAGGGGTTGTAACTCAAATTTTTGGTACATCTGCTTCACCATGTCAATCTCAAGGTTCCGGCTGTTGTGCACTTGGCTCATGTAGCCAGAAACGATGTCCCCAATACTCATGTGAGCATAGTTCGCAACGTCCAGCTTGACCCGGCAGTGTTCCAGAAGTTCCTCCTTGGCGGAACACTTGGCCAGCACGATTGTCCTTCCCGGCTCAGCAAAGCCGGTTCTGGTGATCTCAACATCAGGATCTTGAGGATCATCCGTCCTGACTAGGCTAGGGGCTTTTGGATTTTCTGAGCCATCAGCGGCTCGTTCAGCAGGCGGGTCAGTAGTTGGAGTTGGTATATCTTGAGCTGAGTCAGATGGCGGATCATGAGTTGATGATTCAGGCGCACGTGTTCCAAGTACTGGCTCGGTCACGACCGTGTCTTCAGCCGGCTTGTGCTTCTTAACCCGTTTGCTGGGCTTGGCTTGTCCACTGCATCAAATCAAAGGTTAGTACAGATGCAATGGATTGAAATGAATACAGGATAAGCAGGTTATCATTACCCTGGTGCGGTCTTAAAAGCCGGCATATTAGACTGCATTGAGTCGCCGGAGGAAGGGGAAGTTTCCTGGTAATCCGAGTCAGAAGAGTTAAGCAGTTGACGAGTGAGACCCACCAAAGGATAAAAGATATTTAAATCAGAAGTGACCTCGTTCTGGTGTTTTCTTGGGGTGTTCGGCAAGCCATAGGAGAGCTCCGCATCCTTGTTGGTACGAGTCTGCCTCCGGCTCTCGTGAATCTGTCGCTTCAAAAGAAATTGAGGATCTTGATAAGCTAAGGGATGTGAAAACCTTACTTTCCAGGTTACTCTACGGATTTTCTGTCTTGGAAAAGGCTTGGAGTCGGAGGAAATGATAGTTACCTCGTCAGCCTTGCTACGGCTTGCTCCTGTGTCCTCTTGTTGATAATCAGTGTCAATAAGATGGTTAAAAAAGGAGCCAAGAGAGTCAAGGGCTGCCTCAAACTCAGAAGAATCTGCTAGCCGAAGCAGGTCAAAGGCGGTGACTTTCTTGCCCTTCTTCTTGGCAGCCTCTTTCCTGGCAGCTTTCTTTTCCTTACTGGCCTTCTTGGCAGCTTCATGGTCATATTTGACCTTCCATAATTTATCACCCGCCTGTGAGATTTAGCAGAGGTATAAGTATGGGTGAAACATCGAAAAACTCAAAGTAATTATTGCATATGGGCGGCTTACTTTTGGAGTCGGGTTAGCTTTGCAGAAGGGGGCTAAGCCCACCTTACCACAATCTGCCAGGCTCTTGTTCAGAAGGGACTTTGTCATATCATCAATGAGATCTTCAGGCAAATCATCAGGGCTGTGCCGCAGAGGGTCATCCTTTGTGCCTGTATAATCGCACATCAAGCCGGGGCGGTGGCTCAATGGAATAACCCACGAGGCAAGCCAAACCCAGACTAAGTCAATGCAGGTTAAATCGTTCCCCAGAAGAGCTTTGATCTTGGCTAAGGTGGGGGCGAGTGTTTCGCGTTCGACGGCTATAATCTTGTCACGCAGATGGTGGTTTGGCCCAAGATGAAGAGCACGAAAGTCGGGCAGAGGATTTTCACCAGCCGGAGAGGTGTCTTGGCAGTAAAACCATGTCTGATTCCAGTCTTTTGGATGACTCGGCGGGTTGGCATAAGGAAAGATTACGTCCGTACGACGCTGGATCGAGACACCACCAAGTTCTAAGCTCTGGCCGCTGGCGCACTCATTCTGGCGGTTCAAATAGAATAGCTCTCTGAAGAGCAAAATGTTGGGTTCTTCTCCAAGATAGACTTCACTGAATACTTGGAAGTTGCAGATGTTAGACACGGAATTGGGTCCAATGTCTTGTGGGTGAAGATCAAAGAAGTGCAACACATCTCTGAAGAATTTTGAGCTAGGTGGAGAGAAACCCCGGTTCATGTGCTCTGCGAAAACAACCACTTCTTCCTCTTTGGGCTGAGGAAATTCCTTCTCCGAGTTAGGAGCACGATAAGACATGATTTCTTTCTTCGGCAGATAGCCAGTCTTCACAAAGTCGTCAAGAGTACTGTCTGTGACAATGGATTTATCCCAGTTGCAGGAAGTGGGTGCTTTTGGTGCCATTGTGTTGAAAGACTAAGATAGAGTAAAAGTACCAGTTCAAATTTAAGCCGGGCAGGAAAAAACATTACAATGCATATTCAAGATGGCGGCTTATGAAGGGGCCTAATGGTATAAGGATAATTAAGTCAAGATTATTTAAGCCGCCATAGGCTCTATAAGCCGTCAGGACTATTTAAACCGCCGTGGTTGGTCAAAGTTATCAATTGAGCATTGCCTCTTTAAAGCCGGTGATCAGAGTCACCATGGCTAGATGAATCTAACAAGTGCAGATTTTTGCCTAAGTGTTGCATAAACAGGTTCCACAAACTGCAGCCATTATTTTGGATGAAACAGACATTCAGAAAAGAAAAATTTCTATACCTAAAATCATGGCGCAGAGGAGTTCCTGCGTTCTAATGAGGATTCTTTACAAAGAAAGAAGATCTGCTAGTGCCTAAAATGGATGCGGAACAACTACCGCATGAGATCTATGATATTGTTGGATCAAAAGAAGCCTTAGCAGAAGGAACACAAAGAACTAAGATGAACTCCGAACTGTGCAGAAGAACTCGCTAACCCTAGTATGGATCTACGATGCAGAAAGGGGAAACTTACCGCGGTAGATCTGTTGCGGAGGAGCGCCGCCGTTATCTGGATGGAATCAGGTTGATGCAGCGGCCAAAGTCGACGGAGGCGAAAGTGCGCTACGGAGGCGGCGGAGCTCGAGTGACAGATGGGGGCGAGAGGAAGAAGACGGAGAAAGGGAAGAATGAAGAAGACCTAGTCGGGTCTATTTATAAGGAAGGGCCACTAAAAGAGCGCGAAAAACGAGGAGTCCGAAAACATAAATTATCCAACTACAAGGACGCCTCGATTTTCAAGATGGTCATCAAGACAAAGATCCGTTGGGGTACATTAAACAAAATGTGCTTTTATGACAGGTGATGTCATGGCGGGTTACAACAAATCCAGAGGGTGACGTCATGGCGGGTTACAAAAATTTCGTAAAGGCGGAATATTTTTCTTAAGTGTTGAAGATTGACATGAACTAGTCCAAGTCAATCTGGGGCCTAATGTTGGGGATATAACTATTGGTATGACCCGCCTAGGAGGGGCTGGGTTATACTTACAAATATTCTTGAAGCCCAAGACCAAGGATAGAGATGGCGGTTCAGTTAAGGGCCCAAAAGCCCAGAGGCGACTTAAGGCCCGTAGTGATAAACCGTCATATGTGCGTGACTTGTATTGTAAGGCAAGAATAGTTAAGAGACTGAGTCGGACACTGTTTATGAGCCGGTCGGGACTCTGTAAGCCATTGGGCGTCAACCTCTGTATATAAAGGGACGACCCGGCGGCGCTTCAGGACAGGTAACATCAACTCAAGAGCTAGGTCAAGCGATTCGCTCCCTGGTTATCGAGACATAAGCAATCCCACTCAAAACTGGATCATAGGCTTTTACCTTCACCGTAAGGGGCCAAACCAGTATAAACCTCGTGTCCTTTGTCCCGATTAACCCCTTTAAGCTTCCTAGTTGCGATGGCTCCATGACTAAGTCCTTTCACTATGACATCTGTCGTGACAATTCCACGACAAGGAGCATATTAAAAACTCTACGGCTCCTTGAAAGAAGGCCCTTCTGCATAGTAACCAAGCAAGCTCATGAAGTTCTTGTGATTTAATTTGAACAAGCCTATTATGTGGGAGCAAAACTATTCTAATAACTTTAAGGAGCCGCAAAGATATAATCCAGAACAATGATGAGATACGGTGATAATTCTGGTATAGATCATAATGTTCATGATATAAGTATAGTGAAAATTATGATACGAGAATCCCAATTAGGATCTCTGGTCTTTAACATATACCTAATATCAAAACATTCAATTATTATGGAATGTTGCATACGTGTATGTAATTAGCTGCATGTGTAGTATATTCCTCCATTTGAAAACACTTGTCCATTTACCCTCTCAAGCTTTAGTTAATTAATCAATCACATACAATTTTCAGTTTATATACCTAAGTGCATGGATCAACCCCTGTTTGCATGCATTAGGCAGAAGACCGCGTATCCTCATTAAATCACGTGAAAAAATCAGAAATCTCTGAGTCTGAAGACCGCACATCCTCCTCAAATCACGTAATGAAAACTCACTTGCAAGAGCAACTATTCATAATCCAGTTAATATATGGATAATTTTAAGAAATGAGAGCTTGGGTATGTTTTACATAACTCTACTGTAACCTGCGAGTAGGAACAGGATGACACCAGGTTGCAATCAGGGACCACAAAATTAAGAATAAAAAATGAGTAAAAGAAATTACATACTAAGAAAACCCCAACAATTAGGCAATCCATTCCAAGACACCATAAATTCACAAGCCCAATTAGCATTATACCTCACAGTCGGAACAACAGTGGTCGCAATACTTCCATATGCTGGCACAGAGCATCCAAATCCCAGTCTGCACCCTGCATCCATCTGAGCAGAACCAGGTCAAACAAACGGAGAAGGGGGGAAAGAGAATACTTCAAACAGGCTGCAAGGGGATCGTATCGATACGAGAGTTGAGTATGGACTGATTAAGTGCGAGCTCATGCACCAGTTGTGGTCGTCATCACCCACTCATTGAGGTCGCCGTTTGCTGGACCACCATACAAGCCGCCTATGGCGCTAGCTAGGTCGTCGTCGAGTCGCGAAAGAGGGCATCGAGCACGGACGTTGTTGTGTCACCTCAGGATGTCGACACATCGAGTGCTTGGTGAGACCAGACCACGCACGGTGTGCGCAAGTTGGAGCTCCGGGCAACTACTTCCCCTCTGCCAACCTCCCTGCTCGTTAGCACACCCTATCAGCCTTCTGACCCTCCCTTGCTCGTCAGCCCACGATGTGAAGAACCCACTGCCCCTGATATCCCGCTGCGATGATCTGCGCTGATCAAGAACCATCGCACGTGGCGACGCGAATCTAGAACATGCCGAAGTAGATGACGCGGCCACCGTGTGAGGCCTCGATCCGCTCCTTCCATCTGCTAGCCTCGCTCACGTTGCTCCTCTGGAAACATCGTTGTGGGGTGGGGCGGCTAGGAGGACGGCGTCCGGAGACAATGCGGTGGAGGAGATGAAGTAGCGAGAAGGTGGATTGGCTAACGAGGAGAAAGGAGGAAGAGAGGGAAGGAGGGGGTGTGGGGCTCGGGATATGAGGGAACACTGGCTGCGCTGCTGAAAGGACCACGATGTCGCCTAGATGGGGGTGAATAGGCATTTAAAAATCTTCTATAGATTTGGCGATATCCTAATGCGGAAATAAACTAAGCGAATATTTCTCAAGAACAAATCCTAAATATACTAGGCTCACTAAGTGCATCAACAACTTTGGATAAACAAGATGAGAACAACGAGGATAAGAGTAAGCATAAGTAAGTCACACAAACTTACTCAATGTATATCACGAGATATGGAAATGAATAATACACACAACCACAAGTAAGCAATACAAGCTTATACAAGTTATGTCACAAGATATGGAAATGAATGTTACAAGCTAGCAATTCACACTAAGCATAAGATAGAACAATAGTAGAAAGTATGAATTGCGAATATAAAGTGTAGGCCTAAATAATCTCTTCAAGGGAATGGCCAACACAATATAATGAGGACAACAAGATATAGTGAATGCACGGTCAAGTGAACAAAGTAAACCATAAGTAAGGAGTTAGGGTTAGGGATAACCAAAGTCACGAAGACGAGGATGTATCCCGATGTTCACTTCCTTGGGGGGAAGCTAGTCACCGTTAGAGAGGTGGATGTTACCAGGAAGGCACACCAGCGCCACGAAGGCTCACCCTATTCTCCTTGAGATATCACCACGAATGCGATTCTCAACCACTAGTGGTAGACCTTGAGGCGGCCTCCAAACGTTCACAAACTTTCCGGGGGACAAATCACAAGTTGATTCCTCACCAGAGCACTCCTACCGCCTAGGAGCCTCCAACCTCCAAGAGTAACAAGAACAAAGGGGAAATGCTCAATACTAGCTCAAATCATGAATTTCTTTGGTCGGGAGAGGGAGAGGGAGTGGATATATCACTTGATTGGAAAAACTCTCAAGAACTCTCATGAATCTCTCCGGGATCTAAGATTTGGTGTAGGAGAAGTGAGAGGGAGCCACTTGTGTTCTTAGGGCGATTTGGGATGAAGTGGTCAACCCTCTACCGGATGGGTAGAGGGATATATATAGTGGTAGTGCAAATATGGTCGTTGGAGTGTAAGTGGCTGTGCCGAGCCGGACATCCGGGCCTGGGGCCGGACATCCAGCTGCTGTGATGTGTGCACACACGTACGAAGAAAAATAGGTTACAGGGCCCGGACATCTGGCCGAAGCCCGGACATCTGGCCAAACTTGGGGCCTCGGACATCCGGCCAAGTGTCGGACGTCCGGCGTATACAAACAACATTTCGGTAAGGTTTCTGTGCATCTATGGCCGAACATCCGGGCCAGGGGCCGGACATCCGGCAATTTCACACAAATCAGATGCCCTCTGGATAGCAGTAGCCGGACATCCGGGGAAAAGCCCGGACATCCGGCCAACACAAAAACTGCATCCGCCCAAAAGTAAAACATGCATAACTTTCTCATCCGGGCTCCGATTTTGATGATCTTGGGCTCATTTTGAAGATATGGAAAAGCTCCAGGTCCTCGCGTAGAGAAACACCCAAGATAAACCAAAATGGAGGGTGCAAAGTATGGAAAGGTAAGATCATATACTTTGCGGAACCTATTTGGCTATGGATTTACTTTGGTAGATGTATAGGCATATTGTATTTGTATTGGATAGGAGTGAAATATGCCTATGTTGGAATATGATGCGAGGAAGTAGAAATAGAAGATGTTGAATTGAGCAAATCTATTACTAACCCCTTTGATCCCCTCTTAATAGTGTGGGATCCCTATAACTCTAGAAACATAAAAGAGCTATACTACATAGCTATCGAGAATCCATTCTTGAGTGTATATGTTTATTCGGTTGTCATCTCTCCACAACACTAATGCCAAAGGAACTAATACCTTTGATTCAAGCCTTTCACTTGAGCTTGATGTTGATGTTTCTTCTTGGCTCAAGTTGAAGGCAAGACATTGGTGAAGTCTTCAAGTAGCTCCCACATACACAATATGGGAAGCTTTGCTTTGTATTCATCTTCACTTGTCCATCATGTGATCATCCACAAGATTTAAGCATGTAATCCCTCGTGATGGTTATCTTGAACTTTCCCTTATCAACCATGATCACCAACACTTGATGTCATCCTCTCATAGACACTTGAAATCTCTCTCTCGATGCGTGCCCATGAGAATCACCTAACCCTCAAAGACATAGACAACACATAGTATGGGTTAGTACATAGAGTGCAATTGATAATTTCTTATCACACCACAAGATCTTATGTGGTGCATCATTTGCGCTCGTGTGTTGACCATTTGGAGTTCGATCTTTGAGCTTCATCTTGGTCAATCGATATCTCTACTCCATGTTCAATCTTGACGTCTTGAAGGGTATATTGAATTCTTCACCTGAATAGCTTGATTGAATACTTGATCAATCATGACTCAACACATGACTCCATTATGGTCGTATCTTTGAGCCACTCCTAGAATTCATCATTCAAGTCATTCTTTTAAGATCTTGATCCATTATGGCTCAAACCATAGCCCTAAGCATGGCAACCCTTAAGATACTCCAATGAACTTTATTTTGATCATCTCGATGTAATTGTGGGTTCAAATGAGTTGTCTTCCATTATTCTTCAATCATTTTCCAATGGGACTAACCTTCAAATCCATATCTCAATACAAACATTAGTCCATAAGGATTGTCATTAGTTAATAACCAAAACCACACATGGGGACTACATGTACTTTCAATCTCCCCCATTTTGGTAATTGATGACAATCTCAACAAGAGGGTTTATATAATGAATTTTTAAACTAGCATGCAATTTATCCAAGGATAAACTGTATACTTGGGACGGTGGTACTATCATCAAGACACTACACAAGCATTTGAGGATAGTACACCCATAGTATATAGAGCAAACTCCCCCACAATACATGCATGTGTGAATGAACTTTGAATGTCATTCCATATATTGGTTGACATAAACTAGGAGAAGATTTCTCTATATACAATACTCATCCATGCAACAAGAATATATAACAAAATACTTATCTTAAACCCTCTAAACTTCTCCCCCATTGGCAACAAATGCCAAAATGGATGGAAAAATCTGGAAGACTAATATAGTATGAGTTCCTCCTTAATGTGTGCATATCGCGAAAATGTGAGTGAAATCAAATGCACATATTCAATGATGAAAAATTTGAGGAGCTCAACCCATATTTAGGATCTAGAATGCAATAAGATAGTATGATATGAAAATAAGATTAAATATGGGAGGAAAACATTCAAAATATTCAAAGAACATATTTTGGACAAGATAAAATAGAAATATCCAATGTGATCATCATGTCAAGTATGGGTCCAAAATACATCTAAAACACATGAGTGCACAAGGATATATGCAATGCATACAAGCACTCACGACACAACCTCTTACCAAAGCCACTATACGAATAAAAGGAACACACAAAGTGGCCAACAAGGAATAAATGATATCAAGGAAAGATATGAACTTTCTTATGTATAAAACTTTCTAAGTGGCCAATAATGAGCATGATATGTATCCACAAAGAAACCCGTATACACAGAAAGGTTGTAATTGATAAGAACATGATATCCACAGGTGAATCAACTATTATACAACTTTGAGCCAAGCATAAGAGCAAGGCACATGGCACAAATTGATCTCATTTGCATAACACAAAGTGACACAAGCAATCAAAAGATCCGACGAGCCAGAAGGATAAAAGAATATTATGATTTGAGAAAAGGAGTGTTCTAAGGAAAATAGAGAAGCTCCCCATGATTTGTGCACTATTTAGAATTTTTTAATTGGATACAAGTGCACAAAATAGGATCATCACTCCCCCAAAATTAATAGGAACACAAAACAATTGCAAGCAAGCATAGATAAGAAAAGAAGTCTAGCATTTGCAACAAACATATTGTTGAGCAACATGTAAATGAGGCAACCTGTCGGCGTTCTAGATATGGGGGTATCCAGACTTGCCTGCCTGCAGCCCACCACGTGGCTCCATCAACGGCCTAGTACAGCCCAGCTTCAGCGTCAACAACTCAAGACCCTCGCGAGGGTCCAAGCCTCGCGAGGCGGACGACACCAAGACCCCTGAGGGGATCGGCCTCCTCAGGCTGGCTCCCGAGATGCGAAGAGTTCTATGCAAGGTGCACCTCATGAGGCTCAGCTGACGTGAGCCATGACGACCAAGGCCAGGCGGGCGCCAGCGGGCGCAGAGCGCCAGCTTCCTCTTCGGTGCAATGGAGGCAAGCCACAGGCGCAGGGTCCCAAGGAATCAGCCAAAGGTTTTGAAAGTGCAACTAATCCCCGGGTGGTTTTGGTAATTAATAACAACATATATATCATTGAACTAATTGTTTCTTGAGAATATTTCAGAAAGTTCAGTGATATGGGTATGGCAATGACCTGATGATGTGGACCCTCAAAATGCTAAGGAAAACATTGGCAAAAGCTCAAGACTCTATTTTTGGTTTAGTGATCCAAGATCACATTGAGTCCATAGGAAAGCCAATACTATTAAAAGGGGATGAGGTTATGATGATGATCTGGTTGCTCAAAGTGCTTAGTGATTTATCTCTCAAACTATCAGCAATCTTTCATTCCAACATAAACTCATAAGTAATCTCGGTCCCACCGATTCTATAAACTCACCAAACCGAGATGAACCACCTCACCATATACCCAAACCCTAGAATTTCGGATTTTCCGATTCCAAACTCGGTCATACGAAACTAGTGTTGCCAACCTTCAGAACCTTCAGACTCAAATCGGTGTCACCGAGATGAGAAAGTCGGTCCCACCGAGAATGGCAAACCCTAGACTTTGGAAGAATCGGACTAACCGAGATTGTATTTTCGGTCCCACGAAAATCCCAACGCTCACAAGATTTGAACTTTCGGTCTCACCGAGTTGTCAACTTCGGTCCGACCGAGATTGGTCAAATGTGTGTAACAGTTGGATTTTGTGTGGAGGCTATAAATACCCTCCACCTCCTCTTCATTCGTGGAGAGAGCCATCGAAAGAACTACCACTCCTACCTTACATTTCGAGAAGAAAACTACCTACCCTTGTGTTGAAATCAAGTTGCTCCACTCCCACCATATGAAACTTGATTTCTAGCCTTCCCAAGTTGCTTTCCACTCAATCCTTTCTTCCACCACAGCCATATCGGTGAGGAGAGTTGAGTGTTGGGGAGATTATCATTTGAAGCACAAGAGCAAGGAGTTCATCATCACCAACACCATCTATTACCTTTTGGAGGGTGGTGCCTCCTAGATTGGTTAGGTGTCGCTTGGGAGCCTCCGTCAAGATGTGGAGTTGAACCAAGAAGTTTGTAAGGGCAAGGAGATCGCCTACTCAGAAAGATCTACCCCGAGTAAGGCTAGTCCTCCGTGGACGAGGCCATGATGGCATAGACAAGGTTGCTTCTTCGTGGACCCTTCGTGGGTGGAGCCTCCGTGGACTCTCGCAGCCGTTACCCTCCGTGGGTTGAAGTCTCCATCAACGTGGATTGACGATAGCACCACCTATCGGAACCACGAGAAAAATCTCCGTGTTCCAAATTGCGCTTGCTCTTCTCCACCTCTTATTTACTACATGTGCAATTTACTTTCCGCTGCCATTACTCTAGAATTGCATGTGTAGGGTGATACTTGACTTGGTTATCATTGTGAACTTGCTAAAACTTGTCCTAATCAAAAGGCTAAACCTTTAAGTTGTCAAGTAGTCTAATCACCCCCTCTAGACATACTTCCGATCCTACAAGTGGTATCGAGCTTTGGTCTCCATTGGATTGGTTTCATTGCATTGACTCCATAAGCTTGGTTTCACAACCTAGGAGAGTATGGCGCCTAGTGAGGGTAATTTTCGAGAGGTCCTTACTTTGATGGTTCAAATTTTGCTAGTTGAAGCATAAAATGAAAATGCATATTCTTGGACATAACCCCGCCGATGGGGCATTATTTGTGTTGGCTTGCAAGGTGAGTTCTTCGAGGAAGGAAAAGTTCCGGATCGCGGTTACGGCGGATGAGTTGCGGATGTTACGAACAATGCTCAAGCTTGTGACATTCTCTTCAATGCTTTGTGTCCCGAGGAGTTCAACAAGATCAGCCGCCTTGAGAATGCAAAAGAGATTTGGGATACTTTGGTCGAAATGCACGAAGGTACCGAGTCCGTGAAGGAATCAAAGCTAGATGTTCTTCAAGGTCAACTTGACAAGTTCAAGATGAAGGAAGGTGAAGGAGTCGCTGAAATGTACTCTAGGCTTGCTCTCATCACCAATGAGATTGCCGGCTTAGGAAGCGAAGAAATGACCGACCGATTCATCATCAAGAAGATTCTCGAGCTTTGGATGGAAAGTATGACACCGTGTGCACTTTGATCCAAATGATGCCAAACTACAAGAATCTCAAGCCTACCAAGTCATTGGAAGAATTGTTGCTCATGAGATGACACTTAAAGATAAGGAAGAGCTTCACAACAAGTCAAGTGGTGCTTACAAAGCTACAGCTTGAAGCTCCCACAACCTCAAGTGACAAGCTGGTTTCCAATGAAGAGATAAGCCTAATGGTGAAGAACTTCAACAAATTCTACAAGAGTAGAAGCAAAGAAAGAAGCTCAAAGTCTAGATCATATGATGAAAAGAGATCTTCTAGTCGTGATCGAATCTGCTACAATTGTGGAAGACCGGACACTACTCAAATGAGTGTTCGACCCCACAAGAGAAGAGAAGAATCTCCAAGAAGAAGAAGCTCAAGAGAAGAGTCACCTCGAAAGAGAGAAGGAGTAGAGATGATCGTTATGAACGAAGATCCTCTCGGAGAAGCAAGGATTCGGAAAGGAAAGACAAGTCATCAAGGAGCTACACAAGAAGAAAACATCAAGCTCATGTTGGTGAATGGGTCTCGGCCCGACTCGACAATCACTCCGAAAGAAGCTATCACTCCAACTCCGAATCTGATCAAGATGAAGGTGTTGCGGTCTTGCTCTCGATCCTCCAACTCCAACTCCTATGACTTGTTTGATTCACCAAATGAGGGAATTGGAAGATGCTTCATGGAAAAAGACCCCAAGGTATCACACCCTGAATTCATTGACTTTGATAGTGATGAAGATGACTTGCTTGGTGAAGATGAGCTTTTACATGACAAATCTAGTGAGCTTAGTAATGATGAACATGCTAATAGTCTTTATAGTCGAGAAGAGTCGAATGACAATGCTATGAAGGAGATTGAGCGACTAACTAAAGAACTAAACACTCTTAAGTTAGCTCATGAAACAACTCAAGAAGATCATAGAGAGCTCCTAAGATCTCATGAGAAGCTACGCTTCGAGAAGCTCAATCTAGAGCAAGAACATGAGTTTCTAAAAGCTATCAATGACGATCTTCGAAAGAAGAGTTCTTCATATCTTGCCAAACGACTTCTCTTGTCTAATTTCTTGCCACTGCAGCCTGAACATGAAGATAATGAAGTTGTAATGACTGAGGATGATCCCACATCTGTCGAAGGACAAGCTAAGTCTGAAGTCGCCAAACAAGCTAAAGTCGAGAAGGAAGCAAAGAAGAAGAAGAAAGCCCAAGAGCGTTGGAGAACAACTTCTTGAAGCCACTCAGAGAATTGAACTACGCCTGGCCAGCATAGTGCGATCTCGGGAGAGTCTTGAGAGGATAGTTGAAGACAAGTTCCATGCTCTGGATGTCAAGCCGATCAAGTGCGTGTCACCGCCAACAAGCTTGAGGCGACATCGAGGAAGCGAAGAGGAGAAGGCAGAGCTCATGAAGGAGATGGAAGATGATCTAGTCCAGATGACTATGAGCAGCCTGCTGCAGTGCCCACAAAGCCCAGATCATTGCTATTCCAAAGGATGCACCCGTGGCTACAAAGATCAAGACCTCCTACAGCTCCGTCGGCCCAGCCCAGCTCCAAAGATATCACTCCTCCAGCTCCACAAACTTCAGCCAAAGCTTTTGCAGATGCAGCCATCTCCACTCCATCGACGCAGACAGGAGCCGCCAGCAGAGTCCCTAGTGACGCTTAGCTCTATACCTTTCGAACTTTTTGGTAACTTGTTGCCAAAGGGGGAGAAATTGTATAGATCATAGGACTTCGAGAGAGAGAGTGCTCATTTTTGCTCTTTCGTTTGCGGTTTTCCTTGATATACTTTTGAGTTCTTCGAGACATTTCGTGTGTTTGATACTACGTTTGCTCTATCTTGATGAGTGCTTGATCATACTATGCTTAATGTGTGCTTAATGCTTATCATATTCTATTCATATCTTGTATGATCATTTACTCATGTCTTGGTGATTGGGTGCATGCTATTCATTCTTATCATTTTGTGCGCTCCACCAAGATGTATGTGACATGGAAGAGTGACCCATGATCCTAATCGATTGTGCATTTGCATTCAAACGCAAATCTTAAATAATGCACAAATTTAGGGGAGCTCTTGCTTATCACATACTTCTCAAAGCTTATTTATGTTATTCATTGATTATATCATTTGTCGAAGCTTTGATCTATATGTTGTCATCAATTACCAAAAGGGGAGATTGAAAGTGCAACTAATCCCGGGTGGTTTTGGTAATTAATAACAACATATATATCATTGAACTAATTGTTTCTTGGGAATATTTCAGAAAGTTCAAGTGTATGGGTATGGCAATGGTGATGATGTGGACCCCTCAAAATGCTAAGGAAAACATTGGCAAAAGCTCAAGACTCTATTTTTGGTTTAGTGATCCAAGATCACATTGAGTCCATAGGAAAGCCAATACTATTAAAAGGGATGAGGTTATGATGATGATCCGTTGCTCAAAGTGCTTAGTGATTTATCTCTCAAACTATCGCAATCTTTCATTCCAACATAAACTCATAAGTAATCTCGGTCCCACCGATTCTATAAACTCACCACACCGAGATGAACCACCTCAGCCATATACCCAAACCCTAGAATTTCGGATTTTCCGATTCCAAACTCGGTCATACGAAACTAGTGTTGCCAACCTTCAGAACCTTCAGACTCAAATCGGTGTCACCGAGATGAGAAAGTCGGTCCCACCGAGAATGGCAAACCCTAGACTTTGGAAGAATCGGACTAACCGAGATTGTATTTTGGTCCCACCGAAAATCCCAACGCTCACAAGATTTGAACTTTCGGTCTCACCGAGTTGTCAACTTCGGTCCGACCGAGATTGGTCAAATGTGTGTAACGGTTGGATTTTCTGTGGAGGCTATAAATACCCTCCACCTCCTCTTCATTCGTGGAGAGAGCCATCGAAAGAACTACCACTCCTACCTTACATTTACGAGAAGAAAACTACCTACCCTTGTGTTGAAATCAAGTTGCTCCACTCCCATCATATGAAACTTGATTTCTAGCCTTCCCAAGTTGCTTTCCACTCAATCCTTTCTTCCACCACAGCCATATCGGTGAGGAGAGTTGAGTGTTGGGGAGATTATCATTTGAAGCACAAGAGCAAGGAGTTCATCATCACCAACACCATCTATTACCTTTTGGAGGGTGGTGCCTCCTAGATTGGTTAGGTGTCGCTTGGGAGCCTCCGTCAAGATGTGGAGTTGAACCAAGAAGTTTGTAAGGGCAAGGAGATCGCCTACTTAGAAAGATCTACCCCGAGTAAGGCTAGTCCTCCATGGACGAGGCCATGATGGCATAGACAAGGTTGCTTCTTCGTGGACCCTTCGTGGGTGGAGCCCTCCGTGGACTCTCGCAGCCGTTACCCTCCGTGGGTTGAAGTCTCCATCAACGTGGATTGACGATAGCACCACCTATCGGAACCACGAGAAAAATCTCCGTGTCTCCAAATTGCGTTTGCTCTTCTCCACCTCTTATTTACTACATGTGCAATTTACTTTCCGCTGCCATTACTCTAGAATTGCATGTGTAGGGTGATACTTGACTTGGTTATCATTGTGAACTTGCTAAAAACTTGTCCTAATCAAAAGGCTAAACTTTTAAGTTGTCAAGTAGTCTAATCACCCCCCCCCCTCTAGACATACTTCCGATCCTACAGGTTTCCATTCTGGTGCAACAAGACCAAGACCACCACGACGGCAGGACGGAGGTCATCACCAAGCCCACCGCAGCGTCACAACCAGGGGCTTTTCGCAGGCAAAGACCACTTTAGTCAGGATAAGTTGTACTACTTGTCCCCTTTCAAATCCGGCCGTTGTGGGATCCTTCCCGCCAACATTTGGGAAGAGGACTAAGGCCACTATAAATAGGACTTAGCCACCACCATAGAGGGGGATCGAATCAAGTCCAGAGCGAGGGGATGGGATCCACCCTCACCCGACCACCTCACCAGCTCTCTTGAGCTCAAGAACACCTCACCTCCTAAGGCCAGTTCATCCACTATACTAGTTCATCCTCAGCCCTTCAAGGAAATCCACCAAGCTGCTGGAGTAGGGTATTACACCGCAAGGTGGCCCGAACCAGGATAAACCGTTGTGTCTCTTTGTCTCTTCAAGCCCGATGCGCTAGGCTTAGGAGGATCGCGAGTAGGCAGGCTGGGAAGGTTGAGATCTTTGCACGCACCCCAGAGTTCGAACCTTTCAAGGGTTTGTGGAACCCGTAATCCGACATTTGGCGCACCAGGTAGGGGTGCGTCGGATCTCCTCTTCCGTCGATCGATCCACCGTCACTCCGACACCTCCATGGCTGACGCACGCCAGGCTAGCGCCGAGCGCCAGGCCGCAGTTGCCGCTAACGTTGCTCAGACGGCTCCAGCGGGTGATGGTTGTGCTCATCGTGCTCCGTCTCCGGTGGCCAACGCCACCATGGGCCCTGCCGGCCACGAGCAGCAAGCTTCTTCGGTGCACCCTTCGGTGCGCCGTGACGGGCGCACTGCCACTCCGTCACTGACCCCGGCAGCTTCATCCTCCCACGCGCATCACGGCCCGGCGAACACACAGGCCGCTCTGCTCATGGCACGGGAGCTCCTTCACTACCGCCCGGTCGACGACTTCTACAAGGAATGGCTCGAGCAGATCGCTGAGCTCGTCGGCGCGGCTGGGGGCTCTGCTGCACCAGCCCGCTCACTACCTCAGCAGCCGCCTGCCGTGGGCGGTGTGGCTCATGGGGCTCCTTCACCACCTCCGGCCCAGGGCGTCATCGTCGAGCCAAGGAATCTAGCACCACGGCGCGACCTGTCGTGCCAGGCGCCTGCACGGGAAGAGGTGAGCTGCCAAGTGGTGCAGCGGCCTCAAGGGGAAGCACGCGTGCTTCCTGCACCCCCATGTCAGGCCCGCCTGCCACCACAGGAGGTGGCAGCGCACGTGCACCAGGACCAAGCTCCTCGACGTGCCCCCGTGGCCACAGCAGGGTGTCGCGCATTCACCTTGGAGCTTCGCAATGTCATCTGGCCGAGCAAGTTTGAACCTGACCTGCCCCCACACTACGACGGCACCGCCTACCCCGTCGAGTTCCTGCAGCTCTACGAGCTGAGCATCGAGGCAGCCAGCGGCGACGAGAAAATCATGGCGAACTGGTTCCCCATGGCCCTCAAGGATGGTGCGCGTTCTTGGCTCCTGAATCTCCCCGTAGGATCCGTCTCTTCCTGGGAGGAGATGCGCAACCGCTTCATCCCCAACTTCCAGGGCACTCGCGACCGTCCGCCGGCTGCGGGTGACCTGCGACGCATCAAGCAGCAGTCAGGAGAGACCCTACAAAAGTATATCCAGCGCTTCAACAATGTTCACCTCAAGATCCCCAAGGTATCGGACGAGGCCATCATGTCAGCATTCACTGATGGCGTTCGCGATGTCAAGATGAAGGAGGAGCTTGCCATCCACGAGGACCTATGCACAGCCTTGGAGATGTTCAATGTGGCGAACAAGTGTGCAAGGGCTGTGGAGGGGCGCCTCTCCCTCCTCGAGCTCCCCGATGCTGACCCCAAAGACAAGAAGGCCAAGGCCAAGGACGTAAAGCACAAAGGGCCGGCCGTGCTCGCGGCTGAGCCATAAATGAAGCGCGGATGTGACCACCCCGAGTCGTCCAAAAGCAATCGACCATTCTGCGTCTTCCACAACGTCCACAGCCACAACACCCACGACTGCCAGGAGCTCAGGGCCCTCCGTGACGAGCGCCTCGGTCGACGCCCTGACTATGGGGGTGGCTGAGGTGGAGGGCGCTGGAACGGTTGTGACCATCACCAGGAGTGGCGCGACCATCTCGGGAGGACCGTTGGCAGGGCCAACCTCGCGAGGGCGCCTGGAGGGAGCAGCCTCGTGAGGATTGCCCTCAGGGTAATGCTGGTCTTCCTCCACTTCCTCCACCATCGAGAAGGAGCGAAGATCATCACCAGGACGAGGGGGCTGGGGGCTTCTAGGAGCCTCAAGCCATTGTCTGCATCCTGGGCGGCTCACAGGCCCCGACTTCTCACCGCATCTTCAAGCAGTTCACGTGCAAGGTGAACGCAACGCTTTCCAAACCCGAAGCAACTCGCCTGCTCAGGTGGTCCAAATGCGCCATCACCTTCAGCTCCTCAGACCAACTCAAGTGCGCGGCCACTGCCGGCGCGCTCCCCATGCTCTGCTCACCCGTCATCAGCAACATGGTCGTCACCAAGACTCTCATCGATGGTGGAGTGGGGATCAATGTCCTATCTGTTCAAATGTTTGATAGGCTCCAAGTGTCGTACTACCAGCTTCAGCCAACCAATCCATTCTCAGGAGTGACCGACTGTTCCACACACCCGATAGGGCAGGTCCGCCTCCCTGTCACCTTCAGCGAACGCAACAACTACCACACCGAGCTCATCGACTTTGACATCGCCAACATTCGTCTGTCGTACAATGCCATCCTAGGGTACCCAGCACTGGCCAAGTTCATGGCAGCAACGCACCACGGCTACAACGTCCTCAAGATGCCAGGAAGCGGAGGCGTCCTCACGGTCGCATGCTAGGAAAAGGACGCGATGTGCTCCCTAGAACGCGCCTACCAGGCTGCAGCAGTCGAGAACCATGAAGATGAGGGCGGTGCCCTCCCTCCTGAGGTCGCCCCCAAGACGAAGGAACTGTAGCTGGGTCAGGGATCTCGCAAGGAAGCATCGCCCGAGGATGCCGCGCTGAGCCTCACGCCCCCAGACGGGGCGCCTTCACCTATCGCATAGGAAGGCGCGCCCGGCGCCCCTCTCAGACTGGGCTCGGGGGCTCTCCTCGGGAGGGCCTCAGACCTAGCCAGAGTCATGAGGGAGGTGCTCGGGCACCATGTGGAGGCATGCTTCAGCCCACGCTTCCCAGGAAAAGGCGTCAGGCAGAAGGCGCCAGGCATTCAGGAGTTCATCAGCAAGGCAATTGAGGAGATTCAAGAGGCAAGGGTTCTGCAAGGCGGTCGCCGCCTACCGCGAGGCATGGCCCATTGCCCTGGCGAGGGTAAGGAGTTCTGCGTCTGCATCAACATCCCAGGGCTCAACAGGGCCATGTCTTGGCGGCCCTTCTGGCTGTCTCGTTTTGGCCGATGCGAGGGTCCACCCCATAGCTATGTCCGCATGCCTTTCGTCCTACCAGGCGCAGTTGTGGCGTTCCAGCGCTGCACAAGGGACGCCCTGGTGGCTCGCAAGGCCAGGCACCAGGCGACCCTGGCGGACATGGAGGTGCATCTTCGGGAGCCTCCCGAGCCCCCTGGGCCTCTCGAGGCTCGGGGCCAGGGTGGCTCGTGAGGAACGGCTCCAGCAGCACGCATCTTCTGCTACCCAGACATCTCTTCAGCGACGGTACCAGGTGACATCTCTCTAGTTCGTTCAGTTTGGGGGCGCCCCTCGGGCAGCATCATCCCCAAGCCGTGTGGGTCCGTCCCTGCGGCGTGTATCGTTTTGCATTCACCAGGGTCGTCTAACCATCTTCTATGAGTTTACCTATGATCGTCCCTCTGCGGCCTCGAGTCTTAACCGCCTCGCGGTCTCCCTACATTGCTGGCTTGTCCTTCGCTTGCCTCGCTGCACAGCTACTCACGTCGGCACGGCGTTTGTGCTCGGGTCCGTCCCTGCAACGCTGACAAACCCGAGGACCGAGATCTAGCTCGTGACCCACCTCGCGCACGCCACCTCACCAGGTCCTCGGTGCCTTCGTCTTTCGCCAGGGGCCCTGGGGCAGACTGCCCGCTCTGCAGGGGTTCGCAACCTCTCCTGTCATCTAACAGGTTCACCTGATGATGATTCACGGGCCGTTTGGATGACCGCCACCTTACCTCGCGAGTCGCTTGCACATTAAAGGGGGGTCCCGAGCATCGCGTCTCGGGAGCTCCTACTGGCTCTCCAGCCCTCACCCCCTGGCATTGACCACGACATCGCGACCTGGCATACCAGCGGCAGCTAAGCTCGCTCGAGGGCCGGGACCCAAGGACGTAGAGCACCTGGGCAAGCGAGGCGAGAGGGTGGTCGTTGCAGGCTGCGCCTAATGACACCACCACAGAAGCAAGAGCAGGCACCCCCCCCTCCCGACAGATCGCAACAAGACTACTAAAAGATAAGTCACATGCGCTATGACACCGGTCTCACATCCCGCTCGCCCCAACCTCGCAGTCCCGCTCCAGTGGCTTCACTCCAGTTTTCTGTTCCTTGGACGGCTGCTTGCACGCCAAGGGGGACCTCATGAGCATCGTGTCTCATGATCTATCACCGAACCTCGCGCCGCTCACCTCCTAGCCTTGACCACAGCATCGCGACCTGGCATACTAGCGACGGCTGAAGCCTACCTGGGGACTGGGTCCCGTCGGCATAGAGCGTCATGTTGTCTAGGGGAAAGAAAAGGGGGGAGTCGAGCCGAACTGGGATACGTGACTTCATCACAGAATCAAGAAAGCAACGTTGGTATTAAACACACTTCGGTCCTTACAAACCCTACGGGGGCTGGTTCTCATTCCGTGCAGGGAAAGCAAAAGAAGGAAGGCTGCTACCGAGCCATCAAGCGTCACCGATGACGCCGGGCGGTAGCCGCTGCTGCGCTCCGACCATGACGGGAGCTTGGCGGCAAGTAGTTGTCGTTGCTAGACTCCGGAGACTCACTGGGGTCAGGAGAGTCACTGGATTCCCAGGAGCCGTCATTGTTGCTGGAAGAGGCGTCGAAGGGGACGGAAGCAGGTCCAGCACCCATGGCTGCACCATGCGGGCTGCTTCCTCCGGGGCAGCACTCCAGCCGTTGGCCCTCCTCGTCGAAGACCTTGAAGAACAAGGTGGATGCGCCATCGTACTCGAAGTGAATCGCGAGGGCTCCCTCAGCGTGGCAGGCTCGGGCGACCTCACCCCATCCGCGGGTCATGAAGAAGTCTCCTGGGGGCACCACCTCGACCTCAGCTCTGGTGGCCAAGATGCAGCACCCGGCGTGCTGCAGCCATAGCTCAAGTGGCCCCCTCAGAGGCACCTAGCTGGCGAACAACCTCGGGAGCCGGATCCATAAATCGGCTGACATCGCCACCCACACCACGAACTCTCGAGAGCTTCCCTCAGCGTGAGTCTATGGCACGATCGGCAAGGCAATGGCAGCCCGTCCTCCATCGCTGAGGGCCGCTCAATGGCGCACATCTTTATCCCGAGCGTGGGAGTACAGGGGAAGGGGGAAGCCAGGAGGAAGCCTCGATTGCCAAGGCCTGGTCACCTCTCGCCCCGCGCTGGCGTCGTGAGGAAGGCGGAGTCGCTTCTTCGGTGGGAGAGGATCAGGCCCCTCCCTAGGGGCCTTCCCCTTTTCGGCTGTCGAGAACCTCCTGATCAGCGCCATGGAAGTAAGACAGAGAAGGAGAAGAAGCGGGCAGCAAGAAGATGAAGGAGAGATGAGCGAGGGGGCTCTTCCCCTCCCCCCAGATTTATAGCCAAGGGAGGCCAACCGCCAGCCTCCACGACCTTGTGCCATGATGATCTTTTGCATGCTGCATCATTTCGTCAAGTCGAACATTTGCCAAGGCAGCATGGGGAAGTGGAGACGCCCACATCCCATTAATCGCCACGCGTCATCAAGGCCATAGGCGATTAGGGCCTGCGGCGCTGCGCACTTGCCCTTTGGCTTCGCCTGGAAGCCAAGTTCGAGCGTGCCTTGGGCCCAGGGGCTACTGTCGGTGTTCTAGATATGGGGGTATCTAGAATTGCCTGGTTGCGACCCACCACGTGGCTCCGTCAACGGCCTGGTATGGCCCAACTTTAGCGTCAACAACTCAAGACCCTCGCGAGGCGGACGACACCAAGACCCCCGAGGGGCTCGGCCTCCTCAGGCTGGCTCTCGAGGGGCAAAGAGTTCTATGCAAGGTGCACCTCACGAGGCTCAGCTGACGTGAGCCATGACGACCAAGTTTGGGCGGGTGAGGGAGTCCTGGATTAGGGGGTCCTCGGACAGCCAGACTATATACTTTTGCCGGACTGTTGGACTATGAAGATACAAGATTGAAGACTTTGTCCCGTGTCCGGGTGGGACTCTCCTTTGCGTGGAAGGCAAGCTTGGCAATTTGGATATGTATATCTCCTTCTCTGTAACCGACTCTGTGTAACCCTAGCCCCCTTCGGTGTCTATATAAACCGGAGGGTTTAGTCCGTAGGACAACAACAATCATAATCATAGGATAGCTTCTAGGGTTTAGCCTCTACGATCTCGTGGTAGATCGACTGTTGTAATACTCATATCATCAAGATCAATCAAACAGGAAGTAGGGTATTACCTCCATCGAGAGGGCCCAAACCTGGGTAAACATTGTGTCCCCCGCCTCCTGTTACCATTAGCCTTAGACGCACAGTTCGGGACCCCTACCCGAGATCCGCCGGTTTTGACACTGACATTGATGCTTTCATTGAGAATTCCACTGTGTCATTACGATAAGGCTTGATGGCTCGCCTTGTTATCAAGGATCACATCACCTCTGGGGGAGCCCTGGCTTTAGGCCAAACTCTCCAACTAGGCGGCTTCATCATGACCGCCCATTCGGCCGTCGCGCTGATGATGACTTCTCAGGTCATCAAAAACAACCTCCACGTCAGCTCGGAATTTATCGAGCAGATGGATCCAATGGAGCTCTCCTCCCTGAACGAGCTCTTGGATCGCATTGCCGCCCTGGGAGTCGCTCCGGACTATGATCGGATCGGGCTTAAACCCTACCAAAGGGAGATTAACTCTCCGTCGGTCACCCATCAGATAGCGGTGGTGGAGGAGGAAGGCGGCGATTCTTCCTCTATTTTGAGGATGAACTATGTCCGGATTCCCGAGCTCTCCAATTCGGATACATGTCTACAGGAGGACATGGCCCAAGCTCCGAACCTAGAATCGGACAGCGGGCCAAAAAAACTGGGCAAGATCCCGGAGCCCGAACTACCAAGCTCGGAAACTCCTCCTCCCCTGGGTCTCAGATCGGGTCAGGGTTTGGAACTAAATCTACCCACCCACCCAGACACAAGTGATCTTTCCCACATTAGACAAGAGCCTCAAGAGACAATACATCACTTCTGGGCCAGATTCCTCCTTGTAATGAGCAAGGTCAAGGACTATCGCGAGGAAGACACAATTTCATTCTTTTGCAAAAATTGCATGGACAGGGGAATCCTCAACGCCATAAGTCGCCGTGACATAGCACACTTCACTGACTTAGCGGCCATAGTACAGAGGTACTGTGCGATGGAAAGCGCCTGGAAAACCCAGACAAAATTCTGGGATCCTCCGGCTCTTACTAAACCGCTCGTCCGAACTAAAAGGGTGCACTCTGGCAAGTCACCCACTCCAATTACAAAGAAACCAAAGCCTAATATAGGGCGTGGAACCGTATTGGAGGGATGGCTCAATGGGCCATGCAAAATTCACAGCACACCGGATACTATACCAACACACAGCCTTAGAGCATGTTGGATACTCCGGCAGGTGGCCAAGAGCGGCGAGGATCTCCTCATCAACAATACCGCAAAGCATCATCGCATCAAAAATAACAATACAGTATTAATGGTCTTCGAGACTTTCGCCTCAAATAATAGGCGCAAGCGAGCACTCCGCGGCCTCGCCGAAGTCTGCCACGTTGCAGCAATAAATCCATGGATCGACATGGCCATAACCTTCAATGTCAGTGACGAACCATAATTCCGAACAGTCCGAGCACCAGCTGCTTTGGTCCTTAGTCCAATTGTGGACGGCTTCCGGCTTACTAAAGTGCTCATGGACGGTGGCAGCGGATTAAACCTCATCTACGAGGAAACTCTTAACAAAATGGAAATAGACAAGAGCCGCATCGAGCAAAGCAGCATGACCTTCAGAGGAATCATCCCTAGTTGGGAGGCACGATGTGCAGGAAAAATCACATTAGATGTGGTATTCGGCATGCCGGAGAATTATAGGTCCGAAGAAATCACATTCCAAGTGGCCCCGTTCAGTAGCGGATACCATGCTCTCTTAGGGCGGGATGCATTCATGAGCTTCCAAGCTATACCCCATTATGGGTGCATGAAGCTCAAGGTGCCTGGGCCCAATTGAATCATGACTCTAGCTAGTGATCCGGACGTAACACTCCGCGCCGAAAATAAAACCGCTGCACTGGCCCTTGAGGCATTGTCCGAAGCCCTCGTGGCCGAAGAACTAACTGCGTTGCGCCCCACAGTGGACAGGGACGACGTGATACTCGACAAACGACCCAAGTCCACCTCTTTCAAACCAGCAGACGAAATAGTCAAATTCCAGGTCCACCCAACGGACCCTACAAAAACAGCATCCATCGGGGCACAGCTGAACCCCACAATAGACACTGCACTGCGGGAGTTCTTGCGTGAGAATTGGGACATCTTTGCCTGGCATCCATCAGACATGCCAGGTATCCCATGCAGGCTGGCCGAACATAGCCTAAACATACTGACGGGATACAAGCTGGTCAAGCAGACTCTTCGGTGCTTCTCAGAACCTAAGCGACAAGCCATGGGAGAAGAGCTAGCCAAGTTACTCGAGGCCGGATTCATCACAGAAATAAAACATCCGGACTGGCTAGCAAACCTGGTGATGGCACCAAAGAAGGACAAATCCTGTCACCTATGTGTCGATTTCAAGGACCTCAATAAGGCTTGCCCCAAGGATCCCTTCCCCCTCCCCCGCATTGATCAAATCATCGATGCTACCCCAGGACATGACTCATTGTGATTCCTCGACGCATACTCCGGATACCATCAAATCAAGATGGCGGAGTCCGATCAAGCCGCAATGGCATTCATCACCCCATACTGCCCATTCTGTTTTAACACCATGCCTTTCGGGCTCAAAAATGCCAGTGCAACCTATCAACGCATGATTCAGACATGCCTGGAAAAACAAATCGGCAAAACAGTGGAGGCATACGTAGACGACGTGGTCATCAAAACCAGACACGTCGAATCTTTAATAGACAACTTCAGGCTTACGTTCAACAATCTCCGAACATATGACATCAAGCTCAATCCGAAAAAATGCGTTTTCGGCGTGCCTGCCGGAAAGCTGCTGGGCTTCATCGTTTCCAATAGAGGAATTGAAGCAAATCCTGCTAAAATCCGAGCTCTGTCACAGTTGGCTACCCCAAAAGACCTCAAGCAAATCCAGAAATTAACTGGATGCGTGGCTGCCCTAAGCCACTTTATCTCCCGATTGGGAGAAAAGGCACTACCTCTTTATCGCCTTCTTCGACGCACCGAACACTTCGAGTGGACGGATGTGGCCACGGCCGGATTGGAAGAAATAAAGGCCCTCTTAGCCAGCAATCCAATCCTGGCCGCACCAAATATCGGCGAACCCATGTTGTTATATATAGCTGCAACACACCAGGTTGTAAGCGCATTGCTCGTCATCGAACGAGAGACAGACGGACATAAGTTCCCGCTTCACAAGCCGGTATACTACGTATCCACTGTCCTCACTCCATGCAAGTCACGGTATCCACATTATCACAAGATAGCATACGCGGTCTTCATAGCATCCCGGAAACTACGACACTACTTTCAAGAGTGCTCAATCACGGTGGCCTCTGAAGTACCACTCAACGATATAACAAATAACCGCGATGCCACGGGCCGGATTGCTAAATGGAGCTCCTCCCGTTCGACATAATATACAAACCACGGCGAGCCATTAAGTCACAAGTACTGGCCGACTTCATCGCCGAATGGACAGAAGCCGAACTCCCAAAAGAGTACGGCGCGTACTCCAATTGGATCATGCACTTTGACAGCTCTAAGATGCTCGCCGGTCTGGGGGAGGCGTTGTCCTAACATCCCCCACCAGAGATACAGTCCAATACGTACTCCAAATATTATACACAGACTCCAACAATGCAGCCGAATATGAGGCTCTGTTGCATGGTCTTCGGATGGCAGTCTCCATGGGCATTCAACGCCTGGAAGTGCATGGGGATTCGAACCTCACAATATCTCAAATAAATGGAGACTTTGACGCCAAGGACCCAAAAATGGCGGCTTACCGTAATGCCGTCCTCAAAATGTCAGCTCGGTTCGAGGGGCTCGAATTCCATCGTGTTGTCCGAGAAAACAATCAAGCGGCGGATATCCTTGCCCGCATCGGTGCTAAGCGCGACCCCGTCCCACCTAATATCTTCTTGGAAAGGATGTTCAAGCCATCTGTGGTGTGCGAAGGGGAGACCGGCAATACCAGTCCGGATCAGAACACAACCCCAGATCTCGAACAATCTGACGTAATAGGAGGCTCCGCCACCGAAATAACACCTTCAGCCCACGTGATTATGGTTGTCATCGCCCCGTGGACAGAACCCTTCTTAGCCTACCTAAATAGGCAAGAACTCCCTGAGGACCAAAATGAGGCACGTTGCATTGTGCGGCGCTCTAAAGCCTACAAGGTTCACAAGGGAGAGCTTTATAAGAAAAGCGCGACCGGAGTGCTCCAAAGGTGCATCTCCGAAGAGGAAGGACGGCAGCTACTGGCCGAAATTCATGCTGGACTCGGCGGCCACCACACCGCAGCTCGGGCCGTTGTAAGCAAGGCCTTCTGTACAGGCTTCTACTGGCCGACAGCCCGAGCAGACAAACAGGACCCTGTCCAACATTGCGTCGGTTGCCAGCTTTTTGCAAATCAAAGCCATATGCCACCTACCGCTCTCCAAACAATCCCCATAACTTGGCCCTTTGCGGTCTAGGGGCTCGATATAGTTGGACCCCTTAAAGGAGGAAGCCATAAGAAAAAATACTTGTTGGTCATGGTGGATAAATTCACCAAATGGATAAAAGCCAAACCAGTTAAAACGGTCAAATCCGGACCAGTGATAGACTTCATATCTGGGGTCATACACCATTACGGTGTCCCCCACAACATCATCACCGATAATAGCTCCAACTTCATAGCCGACGAGGTGAAAACTTGGTGCGGCAACATGGGCATTAAGCTCAATTATGCCTCCGTCTATCACCCCCAAACAAACGGTCAAGTCGAACGAGCAAATAGTCTTATTATGAGCGGCATCAAACCCAGACTAGTGCAATCCTTGAAGGAATCAGATACGCACTGGTTTGAGGAGCTCGACTCCGTATTATGGGGGCTGCAGACCACGCCGAATCGCACCACCGGATACACACCATTTTTATGGTGTACGGTGCAGAGGCGGTACTACCCTACAATATCATTCATGACTCACCTCGAGTGCGCATGTACGAAGAGAGAGAAGTCGAGCTGGATCGGCAGGACAGTTTAGATGCCCTGGAGGAGGAGCGTGACATCGCGAAGGCTCGTTCTGCATTCTATCAGCAACAGGCTCGAAGGTATCAAAGCAGGGAAGTACGGGCCAAAACTTATAATGTTGGCGAACTCGTTCTACGCCTACCGGAGAAGAAAAAGGACAAGCTCAAGCCCAAGTGGGAGGGTCCCTTCATCATTGATAAAGTTCTCACCGGAGGAGCGTATCGTCTGCGTGATGCATCAGATAATCGACTTGAGCCGAACCCATGGAATGCAGCCAGACTCCGAAGATTCTACGCCTAGTGCCGAACTCTGTGTTCGTCTCCTTACCTCCGCCTATTTTTTAAGTTATATCCTCCTTCTCTTTTTCTTTCTTTCTTCCCTTTTTATAGCCTTAAAAGCTTCAAGTGTGCTTCCACTACGCACTCCTACCGCGCTATGCGCGCTCAATATACCTGAGGGCTTCTTATACAGAAGCTTAATATAATTACCTTCCGGGATTTATGCCCACCACATATGCGTCACTTTTCCATATGTACCTTTTTTCGCCATTATATGCACCGATATGACTTAAGTTTTGGCCAAGCTGGGTTGCCTGGCTCCTGTGTTTATGCCCTACATTCCCGTTAGTTCGGCTAGGGCATAAGGGGAGCACCTCTGTGATTCTTACTACCGGGTCAGCCGGATGTGTACCTCAGACTGGGTGAAGCCGAAAGCTGGCGTTCTTAAGGGAATATTCGGTCGGTGAACAAAAGATGTTTCTTACCTACTTACAGTATAAACCCCCATATGTTTTATATCCTGTGTCCCTGTACGTAGCTCGGACATGCACATTAATGCATGCGTACCCAGGGAAAGGAACCCTTAACAGAACTATTCTTCGTGGAAGATGTTTCTTACTATCCATGTAATATAACATAGCTAGTTGGGTACTTGTCTGTTCAAGCACTTATGACCCCTACGCCTGGTTTCCACGCATACCCCGGTTTACATAACTGAGCGGGTATTCGGATACACTCCGGACTATCGGGTCCGGAGGCTGAAGCGAAAAGGTCCGCCATGACAACTGATTTACAATCCAGCTAGGGACAAAATATGGCATCTGAAGTACAGTCACTTAGACTGACTAAATTCTTCTTCTATACCATCCAACGGACTGTCTAGCCTACAATCCTGTTGGGAATACTTTGCGGCTAATGCTACCAGGTCATATACCAGACTAACGGGGATCTCTTTCCCATCTGACCCTACGGGCCCGACCTCGGCCATGTGGTTCGGGTCAGCCTTGGTGTATCGCGTCTTCACCATGGCCCAGGCTTCCCTTGCACCTTGTCGGCAGGCCGATATCTTCCATAATCAGAAGCGCCGCCGTGCTCCGCTGAGCATCTCTACAAGCTCCCCCATGCCTCTTGGCAGGGAGGCGGATGGCCACAAGGCCTGGGCGATACCCTGTATCACCTGCCGAACTTGTTCGTGCAGCTAGGAGAGCTCTTGCAGAAGATCGCCTGCAGATCTGGGCATCTCCTCTTCGGGACGACCTGTCAGCATACCTACAGACATAACTCTGTTAGCCTGTTTCTTCGCCGAACTATATAAAGGTTCGTTCGAGCACTTATTAAAAATGCTGCGTCGAAGCCTCTTATTTTCCTTCACGGAGTCAGCAAGCTGGGCCCGAACATCTTTTAATTCAACGTCCAACCGGGTATTAGCGTCCTGGAGATCATTTTTCTCTCGAATAACCCGTGTAAGCACGCGCTCCCCACCCTATAGCTGTCGTTGAGCATGTTGCTCATCCCCCGATACGATCTCCGGATTGCCTCTGGGATTGTCTGCAGAATCTATTGTTAGATTTGCACGCATGCCGAATACTAACTGGTACATGTCATCAAATTCTTTTTGATCAAGACAAGTATTACCAGAGGTGGACTTCTTAGACTCCTCCATTCCGGCAACTGCGGCCCGTAGCTAGGCTTTGCACTCCTCCAGCTCTTGAGACAACAGGGTATTCCTCTCCGTAAGTACCTATGCATACAATGATCCTTAAATCAGTTGTGCCAGCTGTTTCAAGTCTCAGGGGCTACTGATATACATAATTATCAGATTTTCTTACACGTATATCCTTCACATACTGGTCCGTGGCTCTGGCAAGGCCATCTTGAGCAGCTCGGATGTACGCATCTCCTGAGTTGAAGGTATTGAACGCCTCTTCGGAGAAATTAGGGTCGCGGAGTACGGCCCGGCGATGCCTGTGATTCATGGCGCTCTCCACTTCAGAATTCGTAGCGGACAGTCTATCCACATCCTCTGTAGGAGGACCATCCGGCATTGTCCCCGCGTTAGCCTCTGCCCCTAAGTCCGGCTCTAGAGTCCGGCCGATGGAGGCGTGGCCGGCACGCTCTCCAGACACAGTCCGGCGAGTGTTTTTCTGCCAGAAAACACGGACATTATTATATTTTAAAGACGATAATCACGGAGCAAGTTTTTAATCATACCTCTGCGCTCAGTCCTGACCGCCTTCCTTTTGAGCCTACCTAGCTCGGTGTCCCTTGTTGACAAGTCACCACGGGTTCGGCACGGCACCCCGATGGCCTTCCATGTAAGACACAATACATGTGCGGTGGGTACGCGAAGAAGGGATCCTTCTCGGAAGTTGGGACTCCGGTTTTACTTACATGCGATGCAGGGAGTAGGCCAGGGTAATCGGCTATGATGGCCACCAAGGCACCATCTCAGCTTAACTAGTAGAACGTCCTGTCAACGAGCTCCACAAATACGTCTGGATCTTCTTCGAGTCCGGGGTCGAGGGCCCGGATGAGGTCCTCTAACTGTGGAGACGGGTTGTGGACCTCCCTCACAGCTTTTCGCAGTTCCTTCTATGAATTTGCAAGGTAAATATTTATGATGAACAGTGCGGGAATGACTGGAGTAAAGGATAGCAGCTCACCCAGCTTGGGGGGTTATACATGGAGAATCCATCCTGTGGCTTAATATGGATGAACTCCTCTTCTTCTCCTTTGTACAAATCGGACAGTATTTTTGCGAGAGCAGTGGCGGAGTCCGGACCTTTATGACCGCAGCGGGTGGCATCGTCTTATCCATTGAAGTGCCACATGGGTTTCCCCTGATACTGAAGTGGCTGCACCCCCCGCATTATACATATTGACATAACCTCGATTATTGTCAGTCCTGATTTGGCCAGCGTTTTTATCCTGCCCTTCAGGTAAAGGACCTCTCTGTTATCTTCCTCCTGGGGGCTCTGGGGCCGCCAGCTGTGGCATTTCTTTAACGGGGCATTAGCAAACTCAGGAAGGCCCATCCGAATAGGGTCCGGAAGGGGGACGTCCTCCATATAAAACCACTCCGAAGGACAGTCTTCGGATGTCTTCTTCGGAGTACCGGACAGGTATCCGGTCTCGGTGATGCGCCATATTTCGGCTCCGTCCCCTTCATATATCGACCCCTCCTGAGTGCGGGGTACGAGGCAGAATAGCCTCTTCCATAGCTCGAAATGAGCTTCATAGCCCACAAATAGCTCGCAGACGGCGACATAGCCTGCGATGTGTATAGAGGCAGGAGTGAAGTTATGCAACTGGAGGCTGCAGAACTCCAGGATCCCGCGGAGGAACGGATGGATTGGAAATCCGAGTCCCCTCAGCAAGTAAGGGACAAGGCATACCCGCTCCCCCTAGATGGGTTGGGAAAACTCTCTGCTTGCTCCCCGCCATTGTAAGTGGCTAGTCCGGCTCGGACGGGGACCATATATGCAGGCGGGAGAAACCCTTGGGTCTACAACTCCACCAATCGGCTGTGGGGGATAGAACACTTCTCCCAATCACCTGGCTTAGCGCTGCGGGAGCGAGAGGAGGAGCCGCGGCGGCCGGTCATGATGGAATGGCTTTTTGCGGGCGCGCTCTGATGGATACTCGCTGGGGGAAGATGTTGTGATTTGGATCTGAGGATCCCCGTCTCTTTAATAGACGATTTACTAACATGGTCAGGGTGGCAAATGTAAAAATGCCCCGACTTCTCGCATTCGCTCGACACGTGGAGACTGCCATTATTAAGGTACGGAAGCCGAGGAGTGCAACATTAATGGGAACCCGGACACAGCTCGTTACAACAGGTACTTAGGGATTTTGGAGAAGAACCCAGCTTGCAATGCTGAAGACAATCTGCGCGCCGGACTCATCGTCATTGAAGCCTGGTTCAGGCTCTTGAGGAGTCTGGATTAGGGGTCCTCGGACAGCCGGACTATATACTTTCGCCGGACTGTTGGACTATGAAGATACAAGATTGAAGACTCTGTCCTGTGTCCGGGTGGGACTCTCCTTTGCGTGGAAGGCAAGCTTGGCAATTTGGATATGTATATCTCCTTCTCTGTAACCGACTCTGTGTAACCCTAGCCCCCTCCGGTGTCTATATAAACCAGAGGGTTTAGTCCATAGGACAACAACAATCATAATCATAGGCTAGCTTCTAGGGTTTAGCCTCTACGATCTCATGGTAGATCGACTCTTGTAATACTCATATCATCAAGATCAATCAAGCAGGAAGTGGGGTATTACCTCTATCGAGAGGGCCCGAACCTGGGTAAACGTTGTGTCCCCCGCCTCCTGTTACCATTAGACTTAGACGCACAGTTCGGGACCCCCTACCCGAGATCCGCCGGTTTTGACACCGACAGCGGGCGCAGAGCGCCGATTTACTCTTCGGTGCAAGGGAGGCAAGCCACAAGCACGGAGTCGTGAGGAATCAGCCAAAGGTTTCCATTTTGGTGCAACAAGACCAAGACCACCAGGACAGTAGGACAGAGGTCATTACCAAGCCCACCGTAGCGTCACGACCAGGGGCTTTTTGCGGGCAAAGACCACTTTAGTCACGATAAGCTGTACTACATGTCCCCTTTCAAATCCGGCCGTTGTCGGATCCCTTCCTGCCAACATTTGGGAAGAGGATCAAGGCCACTATAAATAGGACTTAGCCACCACCATAAAGGGGGATCGAATCAAGTCCAGAACGAGGGGATGGGATCCACCCTCACCCGACCACCTCACCAGCTCTCTTGAGCTCAAGAACACCTCACCTCCTCAGGCTAGTTCATCCACTGTACCAGTTCATCCTTAGCCCTTCGAGGCAAACCACCAAAACCCTGAAGTAGAGTATTACACCACAAGGTGGCCTGAACCAGGATAAACTATTGTGTCTCTTTGTCTCTTCGAGCCCGACGCGCTAGGCTTAGGAGGATCGCAAGTAGGCAGGCTGGGAAGGTTGAGATCTCTGCACGCACCCCAGAGTTTGAACCTTTCAAGGGTTTGCAGAACCCATAATCCGACACAACCTAATAATAAGCACAACCAAAATGATGTGTGTGAGTCATGTCAAAGCACTTGAGAAGACTAATATAAGGATGAGAATTAAGCATCAACATAGTATTGAGTAAATGAGATACAAGGGGCCAGACATGTCCTTCCCACACACACGAAGTTAAGTAGGTCACACACACATCAAGCAAACGGGTTCACAAGCTCACTAATAGCAAAATTAAAATCAAAGCTTGTGATAACCCATGGTGAAGAAAGGAAATAATAGGCTTGTCAAGACAAGCACGAGGACAACAAACTTCACCAAACATGAGTGCACTAAGATGCAAAGAGGTAAGACACGCACTCATACAACGAATGCTATCATGGAGCAACCAAAGACATAAAAAGAGAATGAAATGGTGGACATGAAAGAATAGGGATATCAACTAAAGATGTAACTTCTCTCACATGTATAAGATTCTAGTAGATGACAATAATGGTGATATATATCCACAAAGAAGGATGTACACATGAAATACTTACAAAAGGAAAGAATAAGATATCCAAACGGGAGTCATAACATATACCAATGATATCTTTGCTTGAAAGCATAGCACATGGCTTAATATTATCATATTGTATATTAATGAACTCCAAACACACAACCATCAAAGACATCACAACTAGCAACAAGAGATCATTGTTGGGATGCTTTGAGAAAGGAAACAAATATCATAGGAACGATTCAAGAAATTCATGCCATGATGCAACCTACACAAGGTTGACCCCATTTCTATATATATGCATGACGTAAATACTTGTTATCGAGATAGCATTGGTATGAAGTCATAGATCAATAAAATGTCCAAGCTTGGCTCTAACTTCCTCATAGTGCCACCACCTTCATGAATAAGCCAAGCACCCAATGCTTCTCAAATGTACCTAAACACTTTAAGTACAATATGGTCCCCAAACTTATTGGGTCTGAAGTAGTTAGCATAACTACAACACATAGGGTAAAACCACTTAAGTATGTGCATATCGATATGAATTTGAATTTCATGCACATCTTAGCTATTAAAAATTTGATTGATTTACCATATATATATGGGATTAAATAAAGCAAACAAGGCATGCGAATTTACACATAGTAACTATGCATGCACATGCCTACCAAAGTCCAGGGAGATACAAAATGGACAAATGAACACATAACCATTAATACATCCAATAACATCACTAGTCATTCATGTTGTCCAAAATAAATCAGAGTGACAAATCAACATATGATAGAACACAAAGTTCAACATATGAAGCAAGGAAAACCAATGAGCATATAAGATATGCATTGCACACATACTCATAGGAATATCTCACTCAAGTAGATATAGGATACTATAAACAATGAGATAACAAACTCCCATAACTCCATACAAACCAATAAGATGAACTCGAACAAAATGGTATTTCGAGTTATCATTCGGCGTAGAAACCACATAAGTACATGATCATCTATACTAACACAAGCATAAAAAAAGAGTTTAGAAATAAACACAGTGCTTGGATAGTATATTATTAACATTCCAATTAGATGGATAATCATGCAAAGCAACAATTGGAATATCTTTAATCAAACGATTTTCCCAATATAATTTTGGGCAAAACCGCAGAAGAATGCCATATGTAAACAAGGCATTGCATGCCACAGAGATATAAGATAATCTCAAATATATTCTAAGTGGCATCCCATAATTGTTCACATTTAACAAGGATTGTGATATGCACAAAGCATATCACTCCCCCATAATGTGGTGATCCATTAATATCTCAAAAGAGCCCAATAAGATGAAACTAAAATGCAATGAAGGCTCGAGACTACACACACAAATATATGACGTGCATTGCATCCTACACATGCTAGATAACACAAATCAAGCATATTAGGAGAAACAACATATACGAACACATGCTAGGTACAAAACCTAAACATGCATGGGTCTAGTAACTTTCAATGTAGACAATATAAATACACGTTACCGCCATGAGGAGCATTGGAATGACAAATATGATGATAATTCACTTGACTTGGTGAGAATCATTTAACCTGTGACATGGCCCGCGTGAAGCCGTCGCTATCGACGAGCTTGATGTTGTAGCCAGCTTTCCTGAGATACACTAATACGCTAGCCTGCTGACATGAAGCCTTCGGCATGGCAACGTAGTCAACGTCTTTGCCGACTTCCGCGGCAACGTCTTGCTCCGGGATTGACAGGTCAGGACGAACGGCGGCCACCTCGCCAACGTCCGCCGAAGAGGCCATGATAAACCTCTTCTTGGTTGAACGCTCGTCGGGCTCCCTAGGATATGTGGTCGAGCTTTTAGGCTGCGACATTCTAGAGCAGGGGATGTGGATCTGGCAAGGAGGGACACCGCAGGCCTCATCTGCCGGGTGGGAACTGTTGAGGGGGTGGTGTTTGAGGATACGATGTGACTACTGGAAATTATAGTAATGGTGGGTGGAGATGGTGGTGGACGAGGGAGGGCGATGGTTCAAATGCCTCAGCTACTTCAATTTTACTACAAGGTCGGTGCTGGAGGAGTGCGGGCGATAGTTGAAGTATGGCGGCTACTAAAATTTGGGTAAAGGAATTGATGTAGGGCGGGAGTGCCCAAGATCGCGCACGATCCAATAAGAACATGCGTGTATGATAATAAGGAAAAGTGGCGGAATCACCGATTTTTGCAATGCTCAAGGCGGGTAGTTTGTTTTTATATTTCTAGCTAGCTGGTCTATCCCACACGTTCGTCCTAATTTCTAAATAAACTACCCGCCTTTAGCTTGCGCAGGTGGTGATTTTACAACGCACTTGCATCGCACACGGTTAAACCAGTACCTCCACCCTTTGCTCGTGCTTGCTCAGTCGTGGTGATTTTATAGTGCACTTGCATCGCACATGGTTGAGCCAGTACCTCCACCTTTGCTCGGGCTTGTGCAGTCGTGGTGATTCACAATGCACTGGTAGCAGGAAAACGATGTGAGAGGAGGCGGGAAACTGATGAGAGGAGTGGCGGGAAAAGGTAGCCTGTTTGGATATATAACAACCTTATAATATAGAAAACTTAGTAGAGGAGGAAGCGTGAGCTAGCACGACGCATATGCACAGTGCTTACCCATGTACTGCATGTTCTGTCGAAAGGGCTGAGGATTGCCGTTTGATCTGGGAGCATCCAACGGTGCACACGTACGATCTGTGGGGTTTGGGTTCTGGCCAATCAAAACGTGGGGGGCATCGGCCACGGTTTTGTAGGCATGGCTTTCGTGAGTGAACCGTGTGCTATTTGAAAACATTTCGTGAGAAGAATCTCGGTTTTTAATCCCCGTAAATCCGAAACTCACCCGAAAATCGTGAAACTTGGCATGGTGTCACGACATGGCACATATATGTCGATGAATTTTTTTTCCATCCATTTTGACGCAAGTTTTATTACAAGCCTCTTACAAACCGGAGCTTCTCTCAAAGAAGCCTCGTGGTTCCGATAGGGAAACGTGTCCCCCTTGTTGGTGAAATGATAATCATTGCCTCTTTTGGCCTTGTATTTTCTTCTATGGGCAACATGGAACGATAGGATATCCATGCTGAAATTTAAACTTATTCAAGGTTCTTTTGGCCTTTTTATACACTAATTGAGTTTCGTAGGCATTTAATGTCCATAATTCAAATCTGAACTTCAAATACATGCTCCAGTTCACCAAAATGGCTAGAAAAATTATACATGGGTCCTTGGGTGCATGTTTAGGTCCCATGTCAGGAATGGGAATGAATTACAACTGTACCGGCATCATGGCTCGTCCTCAAACATTTCGAATCTCGGTTTTTAAATCCCTGTAAATCCTAAACTCACCAGAAAGTCATGAAAGTTGGCATGGTGTCACGTCATGGCACATATATGTCGTGGTAAAAACATTGTCCAATTTGGGCCAAGCTTTGTTACAAACCTCTTACAAACCAGAGCTTCTCTCAAAGAAGCCGCGTGGTTTTGATAGGGAAACGTGTTCCCCTTGTGGGTGAAACGTAATCACTGCCTCTTTTCGCCTTGTATTTTCATCTATGGGCAACATGGAACGACAGGATATTCATGCTGAAATTTAAACTTATTCAGCGTTCGTTTGGCATTTTTATGCACTAATTGAGTTTCCTAGGCATTTAATGTCCATAATTCAAATCTGAACTTCAAATGCATGCTCCAGTTCACCAAAATGGCTAGAATAATTATACATGTGTCCTTGGGTGCATGTTAAGGTCCCATGCCAGGAATGGGAACGAACTACAACCGTACTAGCGTCCTGTCTCGTCCTCAAACATTTGGAATCTCAGTTTTTAAATCCCCGTAAATCCTAAACTCACCAGAAAGTCATGAAAGTTGGCATGGTGTCACATCATGGCACATATATGTCGTGGTAAAAACATTGTCCAATTTGGGCCAAGCTTTATTACAAACCGGAGCTTCTCTCCAAGAAGCCTCGTGGTTCCGATAGGGAAACGTGTTCCCTTGTGGGAGAAAGGTAATCACTGCCTCTTTTCGCCTTGTATTTTCTTCTATGGGAAACATGGAATGACAGGATTTTTGTGCTGAAATTTAAACTTATTCAGGGTTCGTTTGGCCTTTTTATACACTAATTGAGTTTCCTAGGCATTTAATGTCCATAATTCAAATCTGAACTACAAATACATGCTCCAGTTCACCAAAATGGCTAGAAAAATTATACATGTGTCCTTGGGTGCATGTTTAGGTCCCATGTCAAGAATGGGAATGAATTACAACCGGACCAGCGTCTTGGCTCGTCCTGAAACCTTTGGAATCTCGACTTTTAAATCCCCATAAATCCAACACTCAGCAGAAAGTCATCAAAGGTGGCATGGTGTCACGTCATGGCACATACATGTCGTTGTAAAAACATTGCCAATTTGGGCCAAGATTTATTACAAACCTCTTACAGACCGGAGCCTGTCGCAAGAACCCTCATGGTTTCAATAGGGAAACGTGTCCCCTTGCGGGCGAAACGATAATCGCTCCCTCTTCTAGCCTTGTATTTTCTTCTACACGCAACACGGAACAATGGGAGATTCGCACTAAAGTTTGAAATTATTAGAGGTTTGTTTGACCTTTTTTATTCATTAATTGAGTTTTCTAGGCATTTAATGTCCATAATTCAAATCTGAACTACAAATACATGCGCCACTGCACCAAAATGGCTAGAAAAAACGTACATGTGTCCTTGGGGTGCATGTTTAGATCCCATGGAACGAATGGGAATGAATTCAACCATCTCGCCGTCCTGGCTTGGACACAAACATTGCGAGTCTCGGTTTTTAAATCTCTGTAAATCCAAAACTCACCAGAAAATCATGAAACTTGGCATGGTGTCACTACATGGCACATATTATTGTCCAATTTGGGCCACGCTATATTACAAGCCTCTTACAAACTGAAGCTTCTCACAACCCTCGTGGTTTCGGTAGGGAAACATGCCCCTCTTGTGGGCGAAACGTTAATCGTTGCCTCTTCTCCCCTTGAACTTTGTTTTCTACACGCAATATAGAATAACAGGAGTCCTCGTGAAAGGACTTAGTTGTGGAGCCATCACAACTAGGAAGCTTGAAGGGGTTAAATCGGGACAAAGGACACGAGAGGGTTTATACTAGTCCGGCCCCTTACGGTGAAGGTAAGGCCTACGTCTAGTTGGGTTGGTATTGATGTTTCGATGACCAGGGAGCAAGATACGCTATGCCCGGCTCTCGATGAGTTGTTTCTTGCCCTAAGCCACCAGCAGGTCATCCCCTTATATACACGGGTTGACGCCCTGCGGCTTACAGAGTCCCGGCCGGCTTATACACAGTGTCCGGCTCGGTGACTAGTTAAATCTACCTTATGTTACAAGTCATGCCATCATGGCAGTTTACTACAACAGGCCTTAAGTCCCTGTGGGCCTTAAGCCCTTTGTTGAATCGCCATATTCATGCTTGGTCGGGGGCTTCCTCTGATGAGTCTTCTTTGTGTAACCTGGCCCCTCCTGGGCGGCTTACACAAATAGTTATATCCCCAACATTAGGCCCCAGATTGATTTGAACCTGTTCATGTCAATCTTAAAAATACACATAAAGAATAAATCTTCAGTCTTCTGACTATACAAAGGGTTTTCTTTAACCCGCCATGATGTCATCTTCTGGATCCGTCTTAACCCGGCGTGATGTCATCCTTTCCTTAATTCATTTTCTATTCCATCGTATACTTCAACGAATCTCTACTTTCATTGATTGTTCCGAAAATCGAGGTGTCGGGGCCGCTAGATAGTAATTCTTATCTCCTCGTTTCCCGCGCCGTCTCAGTTATCCTTTCCCTATAAATAGTCGCGACTTAGGTCTTTCATTTTCCTCCTTCCAGTCATCTTCTTCCTCTCCTCTCTGCCACTCGAGCTCCGCCGCCGCCGCCATCGAACCCCTCGTCTTCATCGACTCAGACCGCTGCATCAACCTGACTCTAACCAGAAATCGACGGCGAACCTCCACAGCTCGTGCGCATCTGTGAGTTCCTCTCCTTCCCTTTCTATAGATCTGCACTGGAACCCTGTTGAGTTCGTCGGTGTTCATCACTGCCCGACGCAAACCCTCGCTAGTTTGCACATCCAATGCCCTGTTTAGATCGTAAAAACTATGTAGAACTGTGGCGGTAAGTGTTTGTATTGATCTTGTATAGAAAGAGATCTCATTTCCCTTGTTTGGAAACCCTCTTTGAGTGCATGAACTTCTCTGCCCTGTTTTTAGGTCTAGAAAGATTTCCTTTCAGAACAATAATTTGATCCAAAATAATAGTTGTCGTCTGTGAAACTTGTTTCTATCACCCAGAAAGCTTCTTCTGGAAAATGCCCTTTAAACACCACTGTCCAGGTGTCCGGTTTAAATAAGTGATATTGAACTGTAAGCCTTGCCTTCTTCTCATGATCTTAAGAATTCTTGAATTGCTCTTGACACTTGAAGCGGCTTAAACATTGTTGCACAATCACCCTTATATCATTAGGCCCCTTTCTTAAGCCACCACTTTAAGTAATTCAGATATTTCCCCCGGGTTAAAGTTGAACCGGAACTTTCTTATTTTGTCGTAGGCTAACTGTTGTCATGGCTCCTAAGGCGGCAAAGCCCCTGTGACTTGCAATTGGGTTCCGTCCACAGTGACCAAAAGCAAACTTGCCAAGTTCGTGAAGTCTGGCCATCTGCCAAAGAAGGAGGTCATGTCTTATCGTGCCCCTAACCCGTCTGAGGAGATACCTCAACCCAAAGATGGGGAGGTAATAGTTTTCACGGATCACATGAACCGGGGATTTGCCCCTCCCGGCTCAAAATTCCTCAGGGAAGTTCTGAATTTCTTTGACCTTAGACCTCAAGACATTGGACCCAATTCCATGTCAAATCTCTGCAACTTTCAAGTCTTCTGCGAGGTGTACCTGGGAGAGGAGCCAAGTCTACTTTTGTTCAGAGAACCTTTTTATTTGAACCAGCAGAATGAACGTGCCAACGGGCCTAGCCTTGAACTTGGCGGCATCTCAATCCAGCGGCGGAGAGATTGTCTTTTCCCTATCTTTGAATCGCCAAGTCACCCGAAAGATTGGAACCAGGCGTGGTTATCTTTGTCAAGACACGTCATCGGTGATGAGAGTCCTCTGCCCGGCTTTCGGTTCGCGCCTTTGAATCCAACCATCAGCTGGTGGATAAGTTGACTGCTGTTGAGCGCCTGCCTCTCAATCCCACCATTAAGAAGATTAAAGCTCTTTTAGGCAACGGGTTAAATGGCATTGATTTGGTTCGGGTCTGGGTCACCTGGCGGATACACCATTAAGTCGCCGCTCCGGCTTAATGTGTACTTACACAGGTGAGAAGGATGACCCAATGCGTCATAGTCCTGATGACTTACCAGACGATGTGGTAGATGCTACAGTTCAGTCACTGTTGAAGGAGGGCACTGTAACTAGTAATGCCTTCGGCTTACTTCCCTTCTGCAAGAAGAACCCGGCCCCTGCGGTAAGTTACCAATCTTCATAAGCACTCTTTAACATGTTATACCTTCTTGTACTTATGATTCCTGATCTTTTTCCACAGGCTGGTGACAATTTCTGGAAGGTCAAGTATGACCATGAGGCTGCCAAACAAGCCAGGGCAGCTAAGAAAACCGAAAGGAAAGCCGCCAGGATGGGCACCTCTAAGAAGAAGAAGCCCAGCGCCTCTGATATGCTTAAGTTGGATGACTCTTCTTCAGATGAGGAAGAGGTAATGTTTTGATTTTCTTTAACTCTGTTGTCGTTATTTTACTAACATTTTATCCTTTCAGGAGGATACAGGGAACAGTCAAGCAATTGACGAAGAGGTAACTATAATCTCCTCTGACTCAGAGCCTTTGCCAACGCAAAAAATCTGAAGGGTGACCCGGAAAGTAAGATTTTCACATCCTCTAGCTTACCAAGATCCTCAATTTCTTTTGAAGCAACAACAGCTTGAAAACCGGCGGCAGACTCGGGCCAACCAAGACGCAGAACTCTCCTCCAGCTTACCCGATGCAACCAGGAAGCGTCAGACCGAGGTTATCTCCGATTTATGTTCTGCTTTACCTTTGGCGGGTTTGATTCTCCAACCTCTCAATTCATCTGACTCCAATTATCAGGATACCTCTCCTTCTTCTGACGAGTCGATGCAATCAAACATGCCGGCTTTTAAAACAGCTCCCGGGTAATGTAACCTTTCTATCTTTACGATTTTCCATACTTAGACTTTGATACTCATCCTTCCACTTTGATTGACAGCCTGCAAGTGAAGCCCAGCAAGAGGGCAAAGAAGAATAAGCCGTCCCGAGACCCGGTGGTCACTGAACCGGCGCTTGACTCATACGTTCCTGATAGCTCCACTCATCAGCCACCGCCTGATCCGGCTTCTGATATTCCGGTGCCAACCTCTGACCTGCCTGCAGAAGACGTTATCCACAACTCTGATAACCCGGAAATTCCTAGCCCGGTCAAGACGACTGATCCGGAAGTTGAGATTCTGAAAAGTAAATATGTTGAACCGGGCTGGCCTACTGCTCTTGCCAAATGCACTGCCAAGGAGGAGTTTGCCCAACGTCGGAAAGCCAAACAGGACATCACTGATTATACTCACCTAAGCATTGGTGATATAGTCTCGGGTTATCTGAACCAAGTACACAATAGCCGTGACCTGGAAATTGACATGGTGAAGCAAATACAGCACAAATCTGAGGTATGCTTTTTTCCTGAACCTTACTTACTGTACCAGCCCCCAAGTCTATTTCTTATGAATGAAGATGCTGTAGACTTAGAAATCTACTTATTGTTAGGTTGTCCAGTTTAAAGTGAATGCATTTAACCCGGTGATAGCATGAGACTTTGAATTTGTGTTACACATTAGCCCCCCAAGTGTCAAGTATCTTTACTTGTAAAGTGCTTGAGACTTAACATGTATAACTCAGTAGGATAGGTTAAAAATTCTTTAAGCATACATTAGCCCCCAAGTGCCAAGTATCTTTACTTGTAAAGTGTTTGGGACTTGAGTGTTACCTTATCATGATTCTTACCATAACCTGATGTCAATACAGGCCATCATAAGTCAATTTGAGTCAGAGATTGATGATCTGAAGAGCCAGCTAAAGACCCAAGAGCTTGAAACTCAGAAAGCCAACTCCAAGTTTGAATTCAGTGTCTCTGAACAAGAGAAGCTGAAGAACAATTTTGAGTCAGAAAAGAAGATTTGGGCTGATGAAAGGGCTTCACTGGTGACCCGGGCCGAGGCGGCAGAAGCATCTCTTACAGAGGCAACAACCGAACTGTCCGACTTAAAACGGCAGATATCCCAAATGGTCTCGGCCATCTTCGGTAAGTCACTCTGGAAAACCTTAAATATTGTAATCTTCCGAGGATTATTGTAATAGTTATCTCTGGCTTATTGTTATGCCTGTGAACATATAGGCCCCAGGAGTACCAACCTGAAGCAAAATATGTTGATCAAGCTTAAGGCGGTTTACACCTTGGAGGAGCAGCTGTACTCCGGGTCACAACGTGCTTTGGCTGTTGTGGCCTTATCAAATACCACTCCTCGCCTCCTACAAGATGTGTTGAGGCATCTCTCAGTGCTACCTCAACAAATTCAGGATTTAAGGCGGGCATCTGCGAGAGCCGGAGCCATGGCCGCATTAAGCCGGGCAAGGGCATGGGTACCAGAAATTGATGGCTGATCTCTCTCTTGGATATCCAAGCCTGAAGGAGGACAGCACTGCTTTTGGCGACCAAGACTTCATTGCCTGTGTTAAAGTCATACGTCCCCTGGCGACTCTCATTGGGAATGATACTGATCTTACTAAGTATTCGCCGGGCTATGATAGCGAGAACCCGAGAATCCCAAACGTCCCATACGACCAAGTCAGCCTGATCCCTCCAACCGTAAGCATGCCTTTGCCCCTGAAGTGGACCCGGCCGGTTTAATAGATGATGAGGCTGAATTTGAAGCCTTGAGCGGCATTGACTGGGCCTCGTCCACCTTCCAGGGCAAAGCAACCGACGGGGAGGCGGAGAAGGATAACCCGGAGCCGTCAAGCCCGCCGAAGGAATGAGCCGCCAGGCGTCTTATAACTTTGCCAAAACAATGCTTCATTTATTCAGACTCGGGGAGTCTTGTAATAGGATAGAAAAACTTCTTAATGCTGGTCATGCCCTTGCGCATGTTTATGATGCTTATTACTCTTGTAAGCCGCCATCACTATATTTCTCTGGCTTATGTTAACCATGCATTTCCTTTGATGTTTAACTTGTTTTGCCTTATCCTGCACATAAAACAAGCAAAATTTTCTGGGCGATTTACTGCACCAGGGGGTTATAGAGTATTGATAACCCGGAACATGATCAAAAGACATCATATATAGGCCGACTCATGATTTTTTAAAATATAATCACAACAACATACCTGTGACCCTTTTGATAGTCTTCCCTGTTGGGGAACGTTGCAGAAAATTAAAATTTTTCTTACGGCTTCACCAAGATCCATCTATGAGTTCATCTAAGCAACGAGTAACGGGAGAGAGTTTGCATCTACATACCACTTGTAGATCGCGTGCGGAAGCTTGCAAGGTGATGATGGAGTCGTACTCGAACGTGATTCAGATCACCGATGTCCAAGTGCTGAACGGACAGCACCTCCGCTCAACACACGTGACGGGACGAGCGGCGTCTCCTCCGTCTTGATCCAGCAAGGAGGAAGGAGAGGTTGAGGAAGACAACTCCACCGGCAAAGACGACGGCGTGGTGATGGTGGAGAAGCGATCTCGGCGTGGCTTCGCCGAGCTCTTACGGAGGAGGAGAAGTGTTGGGAGGGAGGGCTGCGCCTTGGAGATGGGTGCAGCAGCCCTCCCTCCCCCTTATATAGGCCCCACAGGTGGCGGCCCCGAGATCCAATCTCCGTGGCGGCGACCAAGGGGTGGAGTGCCCCCAAGCCGGGTGGGCCCCCCCCCTAGGGTTTCAACCCTAGGCGCAGGGGTGGGCCTAGGAGGCGCACCAGCCCACTATGGGCTGGTTCCCCTCCCACTTTAGCCCATGGGGCCCTCCGGGATAGGTGGCCCCACCCGGTCCCGGTGGTCCCGGTACTTTACTGGGAAACCCCGAAATTTTCCCGATGGCCGAAACACCACTTCCTATATATTATTCTTTACCTCCGAACCCTTCCGGAACTCCTCGTGACGTCCGGGATCTCATCCAGGACTCCGAACAACATTCGGTAGTCACATACTTGACTTCCTACTAACCCTAGCGTCACCGAACCTTAAGTGTGTAGACCCTACGGGTTCGGGAGACACGCAGACATGACCGAGACGACTCTCGGGCAATAACCAACAGCAGGGTCTGGATACCCATGTTGGTTCCCACATGCTCCTCGATGATTTCATCGGTTGATCCACGATGTCGAGGATTCGATCAAACCACAGTATGCAATTCCTTTGTCAATCGATGCGTTACTTGCGAGACTCGATCGTCGGTATCCCAATACCTTGTTCGGTCTCGTTACGGCAAGTCACTTTACTCATCATCAGTAATGCATGATCCGTGGCCAACACCTTGGTCACCTTGAGCTCATTATGATGATGCATTACCGAGTGGGCCCAGAGATACCTCTCCGTCATACGGAGTGACAAATCGATCTCGATCCGTGTCAACCCGCAGATACTTTCGGAGATACCAGTAATGCACCTTTATAGTCACCCGATTCGTTGTGACGCGTTTGATACACCCAAGGCACTCCTACGGTAACCGGAGTTACACGATCTCATGGTCGAAGGAATAGATACTTGACATTGGCAAAGCTTCTAGCAAACGAACTATACGATCTTTTATGCTATGCTTAGGATTGGGTCTTGTCCATCACATCATTCTCCTAATGATGTGATCCGTTATCAACGACATCCAATGTCCATAGTCGAGAAACCATGACTATCTATTGATCTGTGGGCTAGTCAACTAGAGGCTCACTAGGGACATATTGGGGTCTAAGTGTTCACGTGTATTACGATTTCGGATAATACGATTATAGCATGAACAAAAGACAATTATCATGAACATTGAAATATAATAATACTTTTATTATTGCCTCTAGGGCATATTTCCAACAGTCTCCCACTTGCACTAGAGTCACTAATCTAGTTACATTGTGATGAATCGAACACCCATAGAGTTACGGTGTTGATCATGTTTTGCACGCGAGAGAGGTTTAGTCAAAGGATCTGCGACATTCAGATCCGTGTGCACTTTGCAAATCTCTATGTCTCCATCTTGAACATTTTCACGGATGGAGTTGAAGCGGCGCTTGATGTGCTGGTCTTCTTGTGAAACACAGGCTCCTTGGCAAGGGCAATAGCTCGGTGTTGTCACGAGAAGAGTTTGATCGCCCCGACGCATTGGGTATGACTCCTAGGTTGGTGATGAACTCCTTCACCCAAATCGCTTCATGCGCTGCCTCCGAGGCTGCCATGTACTCCGCTTCACACGTAGATCCCGCCACGACGCTCGCTTGCGGCTGCACCACTTCTTGCTCCACCATTCAACATATACACGTATCCGGTTTGTGACTTAGAGTCATCGGATCTGAGTCGAAGCTAAGCGTCGGCGTAACCTGTCTGACGAGCTCTTCGTCTCCTCCATAAACAAGAAACATGTCCTTTGTCCTTTTCGGTACCGGGATATTCTTGACCGCTGTCGGTGTTCCTTGCGGGATTACTTTGGTATCTTGCAACCAAACTTACGGCAAGGTTTACATCGGTGCAGTACACAAACATGGCATACATAATAGATCCTATGGTGAAGCATAGGGATGACACTCATCTCTTCTTTATCTTTTGCGTGGTGGGTGGTCGAGCCGAGCTCAATCTCACACCTTGTAACATAGGCAAGAACCCTTCTTGGACTGATCCATTTGAACCTCTTCAAAATCTTATCAAGGTATGTGCTTTGTGAAAGACCTATGAGGCGTCTCGATCTATCTCTATAGATCTTGATGCCTAATATATAAGCAGCTTCTCCAAGGTCCTTCATTGAAAAACACTTATTCAAGTAGGCCTTAATGATGTCCGAAGTTTTGTATCATTTCCCATCAAGAGTATGTCATCTACATATAATAGGAGAAATGCTACTGAGCTCCCACTCACTTTCTTGTAAACGCAGCATCTCCATAAGTGCATAAACCCAAACGCTTTGATCATCTCATCAAAGCGAATGTTCTAACTCGAGATGCTTGCACCAGTCCATAAATGGATCATTGGAGCTTGCATACTTTGTTAGCGTTCGAGGATCGACAAAACCTTCCGGCTGCATCATATACAGCTCTTCCTTAAGATGTCCGTTAAGGAATGCCGTTTTGGCGTCCATCGCCATATCTCATAATCATAGTATCGGCAATTGCTAACATGATTGGACGGACTTAAGCTTCGCTACGGGAGAGAATGTCTCGTCGTAGTCAATCCCTTGAACTTGTCGATAACCCTTAGCGACAAGTCGAGCTTTATAGATGGTAACATTACCATCCGCGTCCGTCTTCTTCTTAAAAATCCATTTGTTTTCTATCGCTCGCCGATCATCGAACAAGTCTGTCAAAGTCCATACTTTGTTTTCATACATGGATTCTATCTCGGATTTCATGGCTCCAAGCCATTTGTTGGAATCCGGGCCCGCCATTGCTTCTTCATAGTTCGAAGGTTCATTGTTGTCTAGCAACATGATTTCCATGACAGGGTTGCCGTACCACTCAGTGCGGAGCGTGTCCTCGTGGACCTTGAAGTTCGAGAGTAACTTGATCCGAAGTACCTTGATCATCATCATTGTTTTCCTCTTGATTGGTGTGGGCATCACAGAGCGGTTTCTGCTGCGTTGCACCACCTTCCCGTTCGAGAGGTAGTACTTCATCGAGTTCTACTTTCCTCCCACTTACTTCTTTTGAGAGAAACTTTTCCGTAAAGCATCCGTTCTTGGCAACAAAGATCTTGCCTTCGGATCTTAAGTAGAAGGTATACCCGACAGTTTCCTTAGGGTATCCTATGAATCGCATTTTTCCGACTTGGGTTCGAGCTTTTCGGGTTGAAGTTTCTTGACATAAGCATCGCATCCCCAAACTTTTAGAAACGATAGCTTAGGTTTCTTCCCAAACCATAATTCATACGGTGTCATCTCAGCGGATTTAGGCGGTGCCCTATTTAAAGTGAATGTAGCTGTCTCTAGGCGTATCCCCAAAATGATAGCGGTAAATCGGTAAGAGACATCATAGACCGCACCATATCCAATAGAGTGCGATTACGACGTTCGGACACACCGTTTCGCTGAGGTGTTCCAGGCGGCGTGAGTTGTGAAACGATTCCACATTTTCTTAAGTGTGTACCAAACTTGTGACTTAAGTATTCTCCTCCACGATCTGATCGTAGGAACTTTATCTTTCGGTCACGTTGATTCTCTACCTCACTCTGAAATTCCTTGAACTTTTCAAAGGTCTCAGACTTGTGTTTCATTAAGTAGACATACCCATATCTACTTAAGTCATCGGTGAGAGTGAGAACATAACGATATCCTCCATGAGCCTCAACGCTCATTGGACCGCACACATCGGTATGTATGATTTCCAACAAGTTGGTTGCTCGCTCCATTGTTAGGAGAACGGAGTCTTGGTCTTTTGCCCAAGAGGCATGGTTCGCATGTGTCAAACGATTCATAATCAAGAGACTCTAAAGTCCATCAAGCATGGAGCTTCTTCATGCGCTTGACACCAATGTGACCAAGGCGGCGATGCCACAAGTATGTGGGACTATCGTTATCAACTTTACATCTTTTGGCATCCACACTATGAACATGTGTAATATTACGCTCGAGATTCATTAAGAATAAACCATTGACCATCGGAGCATGACCATAAAACATATCTCTCATATAAATCGAACAACCATTATTCTCAGACTTAAATGAGTAGCCATCTCGTATCAAGCGAGATCCAGATACAATGTTCATGCTCAAACTTGGCACTAAATAACAATTATTAAGGTTCAAAACTAATCCGTAGGTAAATGTAGAGGCAGCGTGCCGACGGCGATCACATCGACTCTGGAACCATTCCCGACGCGCGATCGTCACCTCGTCCCGCCGGTCTCCGTTTATTCCGCAGCTCTGCTGTGAGTTACAAATATGAGCAACGGCGGTATCAAATACCGGGGAGTTACTACGAGTCTTGGTAAGGTACACATCAATTACATGTATATCAAATATACATTTGGTGTTGCGGCCTTCTTATCCGCTAAGTATTTGGGGCAGTTCCTTCTAGTGACCCTTCCCTTGCAATAAAAGCACTTAGTCTCGGGCTTGGGTCCATTCTTTGACTTCTTCCGCAGCGAAGCTTACGGGCGCGGCAACATCTTTGCCGTCCTTCTTGAAGTTCTTCTTACCCTTGCCCTTCTTGAACTTAGTGGTCTTATTGACCATCAACACTTGATGTTCTTTCTTGATTTCAGCCTCTGCTGACTTGACATCGAGAACACTTCAGAATGGTCTTTTCCATCCCCGCATGTTGTAGTTCATCACAAAGCTCTTGTAGCTTGGTGGGGCGGCTGGAGCATTCTGTCAATGACCGCCTCATCCGGGAGGTTAATGTTCAAGCTGGGTCATCTACGTGCAACCCGGACATCTTGAGGATGTGCTCACCGATGTAACTGTTCTCCTCCATCTTACAAGCTGTAGAACTTGTTGGAGACATCATATCTCTCGACCGGGCATGAGCTTGGAAAACTAGTTTCAGCTCTTGAACATCTCATATGCTCCGTGATGCTCAAAACGCTTTTGGAGCCCGGTTCTAAGTCTGTAGAGCATGCCGCCTTGAACGAGGGAGTAATCATCGAGCGAGATTGCCAAGCGTTCATAACGTCTTGGTTCTCTCGACGGGAGGCGTCACCTAGCGGTTCATCTAGGACATATTGCTTCACGGCAGCTATGAGGATGATCCTCGGGTTAGGACCCGATCCGTATAGTTCTGCCATCATCTTTCACTTGGTTTTCTCTAGGAACGCATTGAAGTTCATGTTGACATTAGCGTTGGCCATTGATCTACAAGACATATTTGCAAAGGTTTTAGACTAAGTTCATGGTAATAAAGTTCTAATCAAATTATGAACTCCCACTTAGATTAGACATCCTCTAGTCATCTAAGTGTTACACGATCGAGTCGACTAGCCCGTGTCCGATCATCACGTGAGACGGACTAGTCATCGTCGGTGAACATCTTCATGTTGATCGTATCTTGATCGACTCGTGTTCGACCTTCGGTCTCCGTGTTCGAGGCCATGTCCGCACATGCTAGGCTCGTCAAGTTAACCCTAAGTGTTTTTTTGTGTAAAACTGTCTTACACCGTTGTATGTGAGCGTAAGAATCCATCACACCCGATCATCACGTGGTGCTTAGAAGCGACGAACTGTAGCAGCGGTGCACGTTAGGGAGAACACTTCTTGAAATTTTGTAAGGATCATCTTATTTACTACCGTCGTCCTAAGTAAACAAGATGCATAAACATAATAAACATCACATGCAATTATATAGTTGTGACATGATATGGCCAATATCATCAAGCTCCATTGATCTCCATCTTCGAGGCTCCATGATCATCTTGTCACCGGCTTGACACCATGATCTCCATCATCATGATCTATATCATTGTGACTTCATGAAGTTGTCACGCCAACGACTACTTCTACTTCTATGACTAACGCGTTTAGTAATGAAGTAAAGCAGTTTACATGGCGTTCTTCAATGACACGCAGGTCATACAAAAAATAAAGACAACTCCTATGGCTCCTGCCGGTTGTCATACTCATCGACATGCAAGTCGTGAATCCTATTACAAGAACATGATCTCATACATCACAATTCATCATTCATCACAACTTCGGCCATATCACATCACATGATCAATCGCTGCAAAAACAAGTTAGACGTCCTCTAATTGTTGCATCTTTTACGTGGCTGCGATTGGGTTCTAGCAAAACGTTTTCTTACCTACGAATCACAACAACGTGATTTTGTCAACTTCTATTTACCCTTCATAAGGGCCTTGTTCATCGAATCCGCTCCAACTAAAGTGGGAGAGCAGACACCGCCAGCCACCTTATGCAACTAGTGCATGTCGATCGGTGGAACCGGTCTCACGTAAGCGCACGTGTAAGGTTGGTCGGGCCGCTTCATCCCACAATACCGTTGAGCAAGAAAAAGACTACTAGAGGCAAGTAAGATGACAAGATCAACGCCCACAACAAATTGTGTTCTACTCGTGCATTAGAGAACTACGATAGACCTAGCTCATGATGCCCTTTGTTGGGGAGCGTTGCAGAAAATTAAAATTTTCTTACGGCTTCACCAAGATCCATCTATGAGTTCATCTAAGCAACGAGTAACGGAGAGAGTTTGCATCTACATACCACTTGTAGATCGCGTGCGGAAGCTTGCAAGGTGATGATGGAGTCGTACTCGAGCGTGATTCAGATCACCGATGTCCAAGTGCTGAGCGGACAGCACGTCGCGTTCAACTGCGACGGGACGAGCGGCGTCTCCTCCGTCTTGATCCAGCAAGGAGGAAGGAGAGGTTGAGGAAGACAACTCCACCCGGCAGCCGACGGCGTGGTGATGGTGGAGAAGCGATACTCGGCGAGGGCTTGCCGAGCTCTTACGGAGGAGGAGAAGTGTTGGGAGGGAGGGCTGCGCCTTGGAGATGGGTGCAGCAGCCCCTCCCTCCCCCCTTTATATAGGCCCCCAGGTGGCGGCCCCGAGATCCAATCTCCGGGGGCGGCCAAGGGGTGGAGTGCCCCAAGCCGGTGGGCGCCCCACCCCTAGGGTTTCAACCCTAGGCGCGGGGTGGGCCTAGGGCGCACCAGCCCACTATGGGCTGGTTCCTCCCACTTCAGCCCATGGGGCCCTCGGGATAGGTGGCCCCACCGGTGGACCCGGGACCCTTGGTGGTCCGGTATTTTACCGGAAACCACGAAATTTTCCGATGGCGAAACACCACTTCCTATATATTATTCTTTACCTCCGGACCCTTCCGAACTCCTCGTGACGTCAGGGATCTCATCCGGGACTCGAACAACATTCGGTAGTCACATACTTGACTTCCTACTAACCCTAAGCGCCACCGAACCTTAAGTGTGTAGACCCTACGGGTTGGAGACACGCAGAACATGACCGAGGCGACTCTCGGGCAATAACCAACAGCGGGTGCGGATACCCATGTTGGTTCCCACATGCTCCTCGATGATTTCATCGGTTGATCCACGATGTCGAGATTCGATCAAACCCTCGTATGCAATTCCCTTTGTCAATCGATGCGTTACTTGCGAGACTCGATCGTCGGTATCCCAATACCTTGTTCGGTCTCGTTACCGGCAAGTCACTTTACTCGCATCCGTAATGCATGATCCGTGGCCAACACCTTGGTCACCTTGAGCTCATTATGATGATGCATTACCGAGTGGGCCAGAGATACCTCTCCGTCATACGGAGTGACAAATCCGATCTCGATCCGTGTCAACCCATGAGATACTTTCGGAGATACCTGTAATGCACCTTTATAGTCACCCGATTACGTTGTGACGTTTGATACACCAAGGCACTCCTACGGTAACCGGAGTTACGATCTCATGGTCGAAGGAATAGATACTTGACATTGGCAAAGCTTCTAGCAAGCGAACTATACGATCTTTTATGCTATGCTTAGGATTGGGTCTTGTCCATCACATCATTCTCCTAATGATGTGATCCGTTATCAACGACATCCAATGTCCATAGTCGAAACCATGACTATCTATTGATCTGTGGGCTAGTCGACTAGAGGCTCACTAGGGACATATTGGGGTCTAAGTGTTCACACGTGTATTACGATTTCCGGATAATACAGTTATAGCATGAACAAAAGACAATTATCATGAACATTGAAATATATAATACTTTTATTATTGCCTCTAGGGCATATTTCCAACATTCCCGGCTTATTTGATGCTTTACCTGGCACTTTTAGAACCTGGGGTAATCAATATTAAACCGGAAGAATCAAGAACCATCTCCTCAAGAAGGTTTCAATGATAAATAAAGTAATTATATTTATAAGCAAGGTTCACAGGCTCCTGATTCGAATACGATCAGAGAACCGTCCCAAAGGGGTTAAGCTAAGATTCGGATACGATCATATAGCCCCAAGTGGCTTTGCCGATGCCGATCAAGTGGGTATCGACAGCTATGTTCTCTTTGGTTCGAATACGACCTATGTTTGAACAGGAAGCCCCCAAGTGAACATAAGAGTTGTTTAATGACGCTGATTCAAATACGATCCACGTCAGACCCAAAGGGGTTAAGTTGTGATTCAAATATGATCAAGAAGCCCCCAAGTGGGTTTGGCAAGTTATGCCGATCAAGTGGGTATCGGCTGACTATGTTCTCTTTGGTTGAATCGACCTATGTTTGAGCAGAAGCCCCAAGTGACCTGGCTAGATTGAGATATGATCATAAGCCGGTCCAAAGGGTAAGCCGGATTCGAGATGTGATCCGCTCCTGTTGGTTGTCTCCACTACGATCAAGAAGACACATAGAGTTTTGAGGTAAAAAGGCGGAGGTCTGCTTTATTTCTTTATATAATATATACATCGTCAAAAAATATATACATCTTGAAAGCCGATGGCTTAAGTATAATAAGGCCGGAGATGAGCTATATTCCATGGCCGACGGGTCTCCTCCTCCGACTTAAATGAGTCTTTGTGCTCTTGAATATCGATGAGGTAATATGACCCGTTGTGTAGATTCTTGCTGACCACAAAGGGTCCTTCCCAAGGAGGGGATAGCTTATGCATATTAGACTGATCCTAGATGAGCCGGAGCACCAAGTCGCCTTCCTGAAAGGTTCTGCTCCTAACCTGGTGGCTGTGATAGCAACGCAGGTCTTGTTGATAAATCGCCGAGCGGGCTATTGCCAAGTCTCGCTCCTCATCCAGTAAGTCAAGTGCATTACGGCGAGCTTCTTCATTGTCAGCCTCAACGTAAGCCGCCACGCTGGGTGAATCGTCTTTGGATGTCACTTGGCGGGACCGCCTCGCACCATACACCATAAAGAAAGGCGTGTAGCTTCAGTAAATTTGTTAGGCGTAGTGTTGATGCTCCATAACACGAAGGTAACTCCTCCACCCAACAACCCGGAGTCCGCTGTAAGGGGACTAAGAGCCGGGCTTGATACCTTTAGGATCTCTTGATTAGCTCTTTACCTTGACCATTGGATTGAGGATGAGCAACACGAAACATCAAGCGGATATGTTCTCTTTGATGAACTCTTCCATGGCACCCTTGGAGAGATTAGTGCCTTTATCGGTTATGATGCTATGTGGGAAACCAAAGCGAAAGATCACCTTTTTCATGAATTGAACCGTCGTGGCTGCATCACACTTCTTGACCGGCTCTGCCTCAACCCACTTTGTAAACTTGTCCACTTGCCACGATAGATGTGTCTTTTATCTTTAGACCTTTTGAAAGGTCCAACCATATCAAGCCCCAGACGCAAGCGGCCAAGTGATTGGGATCATCCTCAATTCTTGAGCCGGCACATGAGCTCGTCGTGAGAACTTTTGACAACCATCACATTTGCTAACCAGATCCTCCACATCAGCATGAGCCGTCAGCCAATAAAAACCATGACGAAAAGCTTTGGCTACGAGAGATTTTGACCCGGCATGATGGCCACAATCCCCTTCATGGATCTCACGAAGTATTTCTTGGCCCTCTGTAGGGGACACACAGCATTGAAACGCCCCCGTGACACTTAGGTGATGTAACTCGCCGTTAACAATCATCATAGACTTGGAGCGCCTGATGATTTGTCTCGCTAAGGTCTCATCCTCAGGCAACTCACCCCGGGTCATATAAGCCAAGTAGGGCACTGTCCAATCCGGGATAACGTGAAGAGCCGCCACCAGCTGTGCCTCCGGGTCTGGCACTACTAGCTCTTCCTCGGTAGGCACCTTGACAGAAGGGTTATGCAAAACATCGAGAGAGGTGTTGGGCGGCACCGGCTTACGTTGGGATCCCAACCGGCTTAAAGCATCAGCCGCCTCATTCTTCCTTCGATCAATGTGCTCCACTTGATAACCCGTGAAGTGACCAGCCACAGCATCTACTTCACGACGATAAGCCGCCATAAGGGGGTCCTTGGAATCCCACTTGCCTGACACTTGTTGAGCCACAAGATCTGAGTCGCCCAAGCACCTTACCCGGCTTAAGTTCATCTCCTTAGCCATCCAGAGACCATGGAGTAAGGCCTCGTACTCAGCTGCATTGTTAGTACATGGAAACATAAGCCAAAGTACATAAAAAATTTGTCACCTCGAGGGGAAGTTAACACCACTCTAGCCCCCGAGCCTTTTAGCTGCCTGGACCCATCAAAGTGAATCGTCCAATATGTGTTATCGGCTTCTCCTCCTGGGGGCACTGTAACTCTGTCCAATCATTGATGAAGTCCACCAATGCACGAGACTTAATAGCGATCGTGGCATATACTTCAAATCGTGAGGCCCAAGCTCAATGGCCCCTTGGCGACTAAATCTGTGGCCTCCACATTACGAATGATGTCTCCCAAAGGGGCCGAACTTACCACAGTTATAGGGTGGCTTTGAAAGTATTGCTTCAACTTCCGGTTGGCCATAAACACCCCGTAAACAAGCTTCTGCCAATGTGGATACCTTTTCTTAGATTCAATGAGCACCTCACTGATGTAGTAAACCGGCCGTTGAACCGGATGCTCCTTGCCAGCTTCCTTACGCTCCACCACGATGGCAACGCTGACGGCTCGTGAATTGGCAGCCACATATAACAGCAAAGGCTCCTTATCAATTGGAGCCGCGAGAACCAGCAGTTCAGACAATTGTCTCTTGGTCTTCAAAAGCAGCATCGCCGCCTCGCTCTAGACAAAAGTGTCAGTTTTCTTCATCATCTGATACAATGGAAGGGCCTTCTCACCTAACCGGCTTATGAACCGGCTTAAAGCGGCAACACGACCCGCCAGTCGCTGAACATTGTTGATGCACGCCGGTTTAGCCAGAGAGGTAATTGCCTTAATCTTCTCTGGGTTAGCTTTGATGGCTCTGTTTGACACCAGGAAACCCAAGAGCTTGCCCGCAGGTACGCCAAATACACACTTTGCCGGGTTAAGCATCATCTTGTAAACCTGGAGATTATCAAAGGTCTCTTTCAAGTCAGATATCAAGGTTTCCTTTTCTCTGGACTTCACCACAATGTCATCCACGTAAGCATGAACATTACGCCCAATTTGATCGTGCAAACAGTTCTGCACACACCGTTGATAAGTCGCCTGGGCACTTTTGAGTCCAAACGGCATAGATACATAGCAGAAGGCCCCAAACGGAGTGATGAAAGCCGTCTTCTCCTGGTCCTTAACTGCCATTTTGATCTGATGATACCCAGAGTAAGCATCCAAAAAGCTCAAATGTTCACAACCCGCCGTAGCATCAATGATTTGATCAATACGGGGAGAGCAAAAGGATCGGCCGGACAAGCCTTGTTTAAATCCATGTAATCCACACACATCCGCCAAGTGCCGTTCTTCTTGAGGACAAGCACCGGGTTAGCCAACCACTCTGGGTGAAAAACCTCAACAATAAACCCGGCCGCCAAGAGCCGGGCAACTTATTCTCCAATAGCTTTCCGTCTCCCTTTGTTAAAATGCCGAAGAAACTGCCTGACCGGCTTATACTTTGGATCAATATTGAGAGTGTGCTTACCGAGTTCCCTCGGTACACCCGGCATGTCAGAAGGTTTCCATGCAAAGATGTCCCGGTTCTCACGGATGAACTCGATGAGCACGCTTTCCTATTTGGGATCCAAATGGCTGCTGATGTTGAACTGCTTAGAAGGGTCACCCAGGGTAAAGTCAATGAGCTTTGTCTCAGCTGCCGACTTAAACTTCAACGCTGGGTCGTGCTCTGTAGTTGGCTTCTTCAGGGATGTCATATCCGCCGGGTCAACATTATCTTGATAAAATTTGAGCTCTTCCGCCGCGCAGGCCGACTCAGCATAAGCCGCGTCGCCTTCTTCACACTCCAGTGCTACCTTCCGACTGCCATGTACAGTGATGGTGCCCTTGTGACCCGGCATCTTGAGCTGCAAATAAACATAACACGGCCGGGCCATAAACTTAGCATAAGCCGCCCGAACAGAGCGTGGTATGGGCTCCTGATTTTGACCACCTCAAACGTCAACTTCTCAGCTCTGGAGTCATAATCGTCTCCAAAGGCCACCTCCAGTTCAATCTTGCCAACTGGGTAAGCCGACTTACCAGGGACCACTCCATGGAAAACAGTGTTGGATGTTCTCAGATTTTTATCAGTTAATCCCATGCGTCGAAAGGTCTCATAGGAGAGGATATTGATGCTACTACCCCCGTCCATGAGCACCTTAGTGAACTTATACCCACCAACCTGACGTGCCACCACCAAGGTCAACTGACCCGGGTTATCAACCCGCGGAGGATGATCTTCTCTGCTCCATATGATGGGCTGCTCTGACCACCTCAAATAACGAGGGATTGCCGGCTCAACAGAATTGACGGCCCTCTTATGAACCTTACGGTCACGTTTGCATAAGCTAGTGGTAAATCGTGATATCGCCCACTATTCAAGCCGCTTGAGTTGCTTTGATAACCCGGCTGCTGCTGCTGCTGCTCTCCTTGACTGCATCTGCTGCTGGTTATAGCCTCCTCCTTGGCGTCCCGAAAAGTGGAACCGAGCCGCCACAGGCCATGGAAACCGCCAGCTCCTGAACCACCACCAGACCCATTATGGCCATCATAGGTGTTGGAATTCTTAAACGCCTTCATGATCGTGCAATCTTTCCACAGGTGCGTGGCAGGCCGCTCCCTGGTGTCGTGCCTCGGGCAGGGCTCATTGAGTAGCTGTTCAAGAGATGGGCCTGACCCGCCGGATCGAGGCGGTTTGCCCTTACGTTGCTGATTGTTACCTTGCACATTGGCATTGGCCACAAACTCTGGGTTACCATCCGCCTTATGCTTATTGTCGTTTTGATTCCCCGGGTTATGCTGTTGACCCTTTCCATTGCCGTTCCTTTTTCCCTTCCCTGTCTTCTCATCGTCAGATGCAGGATCCTTGGTACTATCAGAATCGGCATATTTAACTAAAGCCGCCATCAGCGTGCCCATATCCTTGCAGTCACATTTAAGGCGCCCCAGCTTCTACCTCAGCGGCTCAAAGCTACAATTCTTCTCCAACATAAGGACTGCAGAGCCGGCATCCATATTGTCGGATGAATGAATTATCTCCTTGACCCGGCGCACCCAAAGGGTGGTGGATTCGCCCTCCCCCTGCTTACAATTCGTTAAATCCACAATCGACATAGATTGCTTACAGGTGTCCTTGAAGTTCTGGATGAACCGGGCCTTTAACTCTTCCCATGAGCTAATGGAATTGGGTGGCAAACCCTTTAACCAAGACCGGGCTGTTCCATCTAGCATCATGGTGAAATATTTAGCCATCGCCGCATCACTGACTTCCAACAGCTCCATGGCCATCTCATAACTCTTGATCCATGCCCCGGGCTGTAAGTCGGCCGTGTAATTTGGTATCTTTCGAGGCCCCTTGAAGTCCTTGGGCAGACGTACATTGTGCAGAGCCGGTACCAAACAAGGAACACCACCGGTTCTAGTGGCTACTCCCGCCTCAATAGAAGTCGTTGGATACTCCGGGATGTCCTGATAAGCCGCCTGTTGAGCCGCTGCCTGAGCCGCCCGTTCGTTCTCCTGACGTATTCGGTCTTGCACCGGGTGATAGCCACCGGGCTGGTTATGGCGTTGGGCATTGCTTGACAAAGCTTCGGACTCCATGTGCCTGCTGTAACTCGGGCTCCGGTTCTGACGAGGCGGTGCTAACCAAGGCGGGGGAGTTGAGTGAATTCTGTCGGTGTAGAATAGGTCTCTATTTGGGCTAAGGCCGTCTGGAGGAGTTCTCTGACTCTCCGGGTCTCCACTGTCGCTGGGTCATCACCGTCCATAGGAAGAGCCGCTAAACGTGTTGAAGCTGCGATTAAGTTCTCCATGGGGTTGGAAAAAGTGACCGGTGGAATTGGCACATAATCGGCGGTGCATGCTCACGTGGCGGTGCCATCTCCGAGGCTGAGTCGGCCCTCCTGTTACATTGTCATAAGCTAATTGGCCTCTGGCGGGTTACTTGGGCCGGCTCCGGGTGTGGCAAAAAGAACCCGAGGGTCGTAATTCGGAGGTAAATGGGACTGAGTTTTCTGATGTCTCCTCCTCATTACCTCATTGGATGTGTTTAGGCTCATCGTGAGCTGGTAAGCTTCATTTGCCATGCTGTGCCGGGCGTCGAGCCGCCCGCTCAGTAGCTAGTCTAGTATCCTCGGCTGCCAAGGCCTCCTTGGCTGAGCTATCTCACTCACGCTGCGCCATCTGCTGCATCATGCTCATCTTTATTCTGCAGGAATAACCGTGGCGGTTAATAGGGCCGTAAGCTTGTCCATGAGATCTATCGGCTTTGAGCGGTGGGCGCATGGGGCCCTTGCCCGGCTGCTCGTAACCGGATATTCTCTGCTGTAGCATTTGTAGAGAGTTCGAGCAGGTTAAGTCCCATCCATGAAGACTCCGGCCCATCTTGGCGGCTCACAGGGGTCCGGAATACTGATGCCATTGGAACAGCCCCCGAGCACGCTGTCTTGCACTTGATACAACTAATCTGTTGAACCAGCGGACGAATCATCGTCTGAGAGGACGGTCGTCTCACCCCTATCTTCAGATCCTTCAGAAAGTTCCTCTCCGTGGATGCAGCCCACGAAGGCACGCCTCATGACCGGTTGAGTCCGGCTCTTCCTCGCACGCTGAGCCGTCTCGACGAGGTCGGTGCAGTTGTCCGGCTCAGGGCCCGGCTCATCGATCCGGCCGATGAAGACGTGGATTCCGCCGAAGGGGACCCGGTATCCGTACTCAATTGAGCCGTCGTCGGGACCCCAACCTTCATCGTCGATGTAGATCTTGCCGCGACGACTCTTGGTCATCCGGCCCACTACGTATCCCTTGAGCCCTTCGAAGTTGCCCTTCAAGAACTCAAATCCACCCCGGCCAAATTACCGCTGCCTTAAGCCGCCGTCTCCACGGAGTCACCGGCCACCGCTGACATCTCCTACTCCGACTTGCCTCGGTGTCTCTCTCTATCCACCTTGACCCGGCCTCCTTTGTGGCTAAACCGCCCGCCAGCGGGCTCACACCTGCGGCCACGTAGAGTCACCGGGGCAGAGCCGCTGGGGCAGATCCGCCACAAATCGTCGGGTTCCACCGTCTCCAAAGCCGCTTCCGTGTCTCGTTCGAGCTGCTACGCCGAAAGCCGCTTCAAACCGCCTCGCAGGATGCACACGTATGGTCTATAGATCGACCACGACCCGGATTCGCCGTCACCGCGGGTTCGCCGGCATGCCTTCATCGACCGGCCCTGAGCCGCTTCCGCTGCTCTCTGAGCCACTTAGATCAAACCGGCGTGCCTCCGTGCAACCCGGCCGCAGCCGCCTTTGCAGTTCAGCCGCCGCGGATTAAACTGCCGCCGGACCGGTGTCAGGCCGCCCCGGACTCCTCTGCCTCCATCCGTCTTCGACTTGGAGACACCGCCACCGGACGTGCTTCCGGCTACTACTTGGCCGCAGCCCCGCCGTGCTGGTGCTTCTCCAAACCGCCGTTGTGGCTATAGCCCCGCCTCCCCGTTTCGCTGTTCCCTTCGAAGACCGGTGAAGTGGGAGCAGCAGGAGCTCCGGCAGGGGATAGGAACGGCCGCACCCGGGCCGCCGTTTCGTCGGCTCACCTCACCGGATTGTCGGGTTGTCTCCACTTTGAGCCGCCCCTCGCTCGAACTTGCGCCCGTGGCCTTGAATCGCCATGTTCAGCCGCCATTGTCCGTGCTGAGCCGCTCGCACCCGCATCCGCTTCCGCCCTTGGCCGCCTGCCATTGCGCCCACGCACACGCAGCCCCCCTGCCTTGCCTCACAAACTCCGACTGACCCCGCATACCGTCTACCCCATCCACGCTGGCTGTGACCCACGCTGCCGCGCCTTGGCTCACCGCCTCGCCCAAACTGATTGTGTTGCGCCCGTTCACCGGTCCTCTGCGCGTCCGCGCACCCTCGTGTCACAGCGGCTGCAGCTCTGGGCGCTCTGCATCTCCCGCGAGCTTGCCTCCACCGAGACCTGCCTGTTTTGCTCCGGGTGCCTGATAACATGCCGCGGGAGCCTGTAGCTGAAGACCTTGGAAGTGACAAGAACAGACTCATGGTGCAGGTTCCCAATTCGTTGAAGCAATTGTACGATTGAATGGCCTATAGAGGGATTGCCCCAGGAGTTCATGGAAGCCGGGCCAACTCTGATTTTTGCTACTGCTCGTTTCCCAAACTAGCCTGAATTGTGCGACTTAAGAGTCATGTAATCCAAAGTATTGCTGAAAGAATTCTCGGTTGGCTTTGACGTGAGGGATTTGGAAATCAAGTTATGGGCTATACAGGAGCCTGAAGATGATTTTTCTAAAAAAGGATTCAATGAAAAAAAAGCGTGCTGACAAAAGCTGATGACAAGGAACATTTGGAGAAATCAGTATAACCTCTGCAACCAGAAAGGGAGGAAGTTCAAAAAGCGATTTCTGGGACTGAAGAAAATACAAACATATATATGACCGTGCCATACTACCCGGTGAAAGATCGTATTTCAAGGGTGCTTTCACAAAAAGTCAAATCAGGTGCTATCTGTTTTATCTACTTTCCAGTATGTATGTATATATATATATACACACACACACACACACACACAGACGGTATATTCTGCTAATATTAGCAGAATAACTATTCTGCACACCACTTGACCTTTGCCGCTCAGCGAAGCGCCTTTGCACCATTTTGACGGCGAACCTTTGCAATAGAGACTAGTGAACTTCGTGTCGAAAAAAATTGCACGCGGTGTTTTTTTGGTGCTGTTTTCGCTCTAATTTTTTAACCGTTTATCGGAATGAGGCGTGTAATATACCATTGAAAAGCTATGGATTAGGCGCAACTTCTACATGTTGAACACTTTTCGAGATTCCACACGGTTTAAGAGCAGTTTTGAAAATAGTGCGGCGGATTACGAGTGGCAGCGAGCGTTTTTCGCGTTATTTGCTAAACTGCTTGTCGGAATGAAGCAAATTATATGCCGTTGGATAGATATCGTCGAGGCGCATCTTTTTCATATATAAATCTTTCTCTAATTCGTTACGGTTTAAGAGCAATTTCAAATTTACTAAATCGCGGAATTCTGTTTTTCAAAAAATTCAAATTTTCGGTACTGTTTTCGCTCTAGTTTTTGAACCGTTTATCGAAACGAGGCATATGATACGTCGTTGGAAAGCTATGGACAAGGCGCAACGTTCATATGTAGGAATGGTTTTGAGATTCCTTACGGTTTTAAGTTAATTTTGAAAATCATGCGGCGGAGGATGAGTGGCAGCGGCCGTTTTTTTTTAAATTTTGACAAACTGGTTGTTGAAATGATTCAAATTATATGCCGTTGGAAAGATATCAACGAGACGCAACTTTTTCATGTAGAACACACTCTCTAATTCCTTACGGTTTAAGAGCAGTTTTAAAATTAGCAAAAAGCGGACACTCTGTTTTTTCGTGACACCAAAATCGTCGTCGGACAGAAGAACGCACTGCTTCAAACTGAAAACCGCACTGCAACAGACAGTCAAGTGAACTTCATGATTTCTTTTTGTCGAACATAAACTTTCTCACACAAGTTTTTGTTGTCTTTTTTCAACTTTTTCCGAGCGAGTGGACCACAACACTTAGAAAGTGAACCGTAACACTACCAAAAGTGAACCTCATGAGTACTTGTTGTCTTTTTATACTTACTAATTTTTACGCGTTGACCAAGCGAGTGGACCTTTCATCGGACAGAAGAGCGCGACCGCTCAAGCGGAAACCGCCTTGCGCGAGCGGTCAAGTGAACTTCATGATTTCTTTTGGTCGGACATAAACTTTCTCGCAAAAGTTTTTGTTGTCTTTTTTCAACTTTTTTTTTTTGAACAAGAGTGGATCGCAACACTCGCGAAAATGAAGCGCAACACTACCAAAAGTGAACCTCATGAATTTTGTTGTCTTTTTCGTACTTGTTAATTTTTACGCACGTTGACCAAGCGAGTGGACCTCAGGGATTGAGCGAGTAAACTACATCTAATACAGAAGCGAGCTTTTTTGTTGAGATCTTTTTTGTTTTGTGTTTACCAAGTGGACAACAAAGGATTTTTATAGCATATAGAATATGCACTCTCCACAAGCCAAATCACGGTAAAAACTGCAGTTTTACAATAAACTAATCGATTGCACTTTTTAACAACAACAAAATTGAGTAACAGGGCATTCACTTCATCCTTTGGGACCGCCTTGCGCAAGCACATGCGCCGTTGAACTCCACAAATGCTTGTGAGCTGCAACCAAACCAGCAAAGAGCTGCATGCATTAACATGGTCAAACTGAAACATCTGTTGAGGATGACTACTAAAAAAGACATAACAAGATGAACTACTTAAAAAAGTATGACACGGCCACCCCTAGTGCAAGTGCACTTGTCCTCTGCTTCCCTTGAACAACAAGGAGTGGAGGAGGAGCTGCAAGTGAGGTTAAATCGCCCGACGCCGGCAAGCTGCAGCTGCAGCAATCGTCCTGCTGCTTTGCATGCCACGCTCGTCCCACTTGCATGTAGTGCTTTCGTGAAAAAGGCGACCCATCGGTTACTCTGGCAGCCGGGTGAACTGCCTGCGCCCGCCAGATGTGTCGTCGTCCCACACGCTAGCGGCTAGGAGAGGATGCGGTAGGGGAGGATTGGTGAACTACAAAACAAAATTCAGTGAGCTTAGAGAAAAATCAAATGAACCATGGGGATGGGCGTGTCTTGGGCCTCATGGGAGGAGTTTTGACAGAGGAGGCCGCGTGCTTGGACAGGGGAGGGGCATCCTGCAGGGCGCCGGCTGGGGAGGGGAGGAAGGGGCATCTGTGGCCTGAATACGGCGTCAGGGCGGCGCGGGAGAATCGGCGCGGCCTGGATCCGGCGGCAGCGCACCGCAGGGAGGGCCGGCGCGGCCTGGATCCATAGGCTGGGCGGCGCGGGAGGGCGTCTGCTGGGAGTCGTGGGGGGTGGACACGAGCTCGATCTGGTAGCTGAGGAAGGGAAGGGAGATGCGGCCGATGGTGGACGACGCGACCGGTTCCGTGGCGGCAGCAACGTGAGGAGGGCCGTGCGCAAGGATCTGCGCCGACAGCTGGATGGCGGGGCACTCCGTCCAGATCGCCGGTCTCGGGCGGGGAAGGGCGCGCCAACGAAGGTGGGCGGGGGCAGGTGGCGCGGAGGTGGGGCCTGTGGTGCGGCGACCCGGGGAGGAAGGTGGAGCGACGGTGCAGGGAGGGAGATGGTGCGGCGGTGGCGCAGTGAGGGAGGTGGTGCACCGGCGGCGCAGTGAGGGAGGTGGTGCACCGGCGGCACTAGGAAGGAGGGAGGAGCATGGGGATAGGAGAGAGAGGTGGGTGGTGACGAGAGGATAAGGTGGGGAGTGGGCAGGTTGGGCTGTTGTTAGTTTGTAGCTTCGGGGTGGACGGCGGGTGTTAGCAGAATAAGCCCCGGGTGTGCAGAATAAGGTCTTAAGGGGTGTTATCATATTAGACCCACCCCTGGCCGGCTTATACACAGTGTCCTGGCCGGCTTATACACAGTCCTGCACACCCGATGCTTACAGAGTCCTGGCCAGCTTATACACAGTGTCCGGCTCGGTGACTTGTTAAATCTACCTTATGTTACAAGTCATGCCATCAAGGCGGTTTACTACAACGGGCCTTAAGTCCCCTATGGGCCTTAAGCCCTTTGTTGAATCGCCATCTTCATGCTTGGTCGGGGGCTTCCTCTGATGAGTCTTCTTTGTGTAACCCGGCACCTCCTGGGCGGCTTACACAAATAGTTATGTCCCCAACAGTTTTTAAATCTCTGTAAATCCAAAACTCACCAGAAAATCATGAAACTTGGCATGGTGTCACTACATGGCACATATTAATGTCCAATTTGGGCCACTCTATATTACAAGCCTCTGACAAACTGAAGCTTCTCACAACCCTCGTGGTTTCGGTAGGGAAACATGCCCCTTTTGTGGGCGAAACGTTAATCGTTGCCTCTTCTCCCCTTGAACTTTTCTTTCTACACGCAATATAGAATAACAGGAGTTTCCTGCTGAAATTCGAAACTATTCAGGGTTCGTTTTGCCATTGTATATTGATGACCCACAAGTATAGGGGATCTATCGTAGTCCTTTCGATAAGTAAGAGTGTCGAACCCAACAAGGAGCAGAAGGAAATGACAAGCGGTTTTCAGTAAGGTATTCTCTGCAAGCACTGAAATTATCAGTAACAGATAGTTTTGTTATAAGATAATTCATAATGGGTAACAAGTAACAAAAGTAAACAAGGTGTAGCATGGTAGCCCAATCCTTTTTGTAGCAAAGGACAAGCCTGGACAAACTCTTATATAAAGCAAAGCGCTCCCGAGGACACATGGGAATTACTGTAAAGCTAGTTTTCATCATGCTCATATGATTCGCGTTCGTTACTTTGTTAATTTGATATGTGGGTGGACCAGTGCTTGGGTAGTGCCCTTCCTTGTACAAGCATCCCACTTATGATTAACCCCTCTCGCAAACATCCGCAACTACGAAAGAAGAATTAAGGTAAACCTAACCATGGCATGAAACATATGGATCCAAATCAACCCCTTACGAAGCAACGCATAAACTAGGGTTTAAGCTTCTGTCACTCTAGCAACCCATCATCTACTTATTACTCCCCAATGCCTTCCCCTAGGCCCAAATCATGGTGAAGTGTCATGTAGTCAACGTTCACATAACACCACTAGAGGAGAGACAACACACATCTCATCAAAATATCGAACGAATACCAAATTCACATGACTACTAATAACAAGACTTCTCCCATGTCCTCAGGAACAAACGTAAATACTCACAAATCATATTCATGTTCATAATCAGAGGGGTATTAATATGCATTAAGGATCTGAACATATGATCTTCCACTGAATAAACCCACAGGTACCAATCTGAGGTTTTGAGACAAAGATCGGATACAAGAGATGAACTAGGGTTTGAGAGGAGATGGTGTTGTTGAAGATGTTGATGGAGATTGACCCCCTCTCGATGAGAGGATTGATGGTTATGACGATGGCAATGATTTCCCCCTCCTGGAGGGATGTTTCCCCGGCAGAACAGCTCTGCCGGAGCCCTAGATTGGTCCTGCCCAGGTTCTGCCTTGAGACGGTGGCGCTTCGTCCCGAAAGCTTCCTCGTGATTTTTTCAGTGCAAAAGACACCATATAGCAGAAGATGGGCATCGGGGGCCTGCCAGGTGGCCCATGAGGCAGGGGGCGCGCCCTCCACCCTCGTGGCTGGTGGGTGGCCCCCTCTGGTGCTTTCTTCGCCCAATATTTTTAATATATTCCAAAATTGACTTTCATGGAGTTTTAGGACTTTTAGAGTTGTGCAGAATAGGTCTCTAATATTTGCTCCTTTTCCAGCCAAGAATTCCAGCTGTCGGCATTCTCCCTCTTCGTGTAAACCTTATAAAATACGAGAGAAAAGACATAAGTATTGTCACATAATGTATAGTAATAGCCCATAATGCAATAAATATTGATATAAAAGCATGATGCAAAATGGACGTATCAACTCCCCCAAGCTTAGACCTCGCTTGTCCTCAAGCGAAAAGCCGATATCGAAAAATATGTCCACATGTTTAGAGATAGAGGTGTCGATAAAATAAAATACGGACATGAGGGCGTCATGATCATTCTTAGAATAGCAACATATATATTGTCATATGATTTCTTATGCTAAAGTAACAATCTATTCACAATGTAAAGTATTAATAAGAAACTTCATTAAAATCTAGCAAACTATAATCTCAGTCACTGAAGCAATTGCAATTGATCATAACATCGTAAAGAGTCAATAGAGGAGCTTTTCAGCAAGTCCACATACTCAACTATCATTTAGTCTTTCACAATTGCTAACACTCATGCGATACTTATGGGTATGAAGTTTCAATCAGACACAGAGAAAGATAGGGGCTTATAGTTTCGCCTCCCAGCCTTTTACCTCAAGGGTAATGTCAACAATAATACTTTATGAAAACCTACATCCAAGTGGATATATATATCAGGCATTCCAACACATAGTGCTTGCCAAAGGATAAAGTGTAAAAAGGAAAGGTGAAGATCACCATGACTCTTGTACAAGGGTAGAAGGTAAAAATAAAAGATAGGCCCTTCGCAGAGGTAAGCAGAGGTTGTCATGCACTTTTATGGTTGGATGCACAAAATCTTAATGCAAAAGAACGTCACTTTATATTGCCACTTGTGATAGGGACCTTTATTATGCAGTCTGTCGCTTTTATTTCTTCCATATGACAAGCTCGTATAAGGCTTATTTTCTTCACACTAATAGATCATACATATTTAGAGAGCAATTTTTTATTTCTTGCACTGATGACAACTTACTTGAAGGATCTTACTCAATCCATAGGTAGGTATGGTGGACTCTCATGGCAAAACTGGGTTTAAGGATGTTTGGAAGCACAAGTAGTATATCTACTTGGTGCAATGAATTTGGCTAGCATGAGGGGGAAAGGCAAGCTCAACATGTTGGATGATCCATGACAATATAACTTACTCGGATATAAGAAAACATAACCCATTATGTTGTCTTCCTTGTCCAACATCAACTTTTTAGCATGTCATATTTTAATGAGTGCTCACAATCATAAAAGATGTCCAAGATAGTATATTTATATGTGAAAACCTCTCTTTCTTTATTACTTCCTATTAATTGCAACGATGACCAAAACTATGCTTGTCAACTCTCAACAAGTTTTATTCATCATACTCTTTATATGTGAAGTCATTACTCTCCATAAGATCAATATGATCTTTTTATTTCCTTTTGTTCTTTCTTTCTATTCCCTCAAGATCATAGCAAGAAAGCAAAGCCCTCAACTCAAAACTACTCTTTATTATATATAGCTCACGGACTCGACTACAAAGATAGAGATCAAAACAAAACTCAAAACTAGATCATACTAAAACTTTATTCTACTAGATCAAGATATAGCCAAAAGGATCGAACTAAGAAAAACGGCAAAGATAGAAGTGTGATGGTGATACAATACTGGGCACCTCCCCCAAGCTTGGTAGTTGCCAAGGGGAGTGCCCATACCCATGTATTTATGTCTCTTTCTTCGGAGGTGGTGATGATGGAGTTGATGATGTAGGCTTGTAGTCCATCTTCCAAGGCATAGAATCACCATCATAGAAGGATGATCGAGTCTCCGGGATCCTCAAATCGGCAGCCAAACTCATCCTCTTGAATCTATATTCATACTCACAGTTTTGGTTTTGCAGGTCATACATCTGGGCTTGGAGGTACTCGATCTTCTCGTGAATCTTGAAGATGGTCTCCCTAATGTTCTTGGCATCCTGCTTGTGGTTGTTGGTGAACTGCGCGATCATCATGTGGTTGGCATTGAGTCCGCATTCCACCATCCCTTGGCACTTGAAAACTTGTTGCTCCATTGCTTTGAGTCTTGTCTTCACGATTCTGGTCCTCCTCGGTCCCTCAACATCGCGGATATGCAGCACCCCCTCACGCATCTCAATGGTTTGAGGGTGTTGCAGCACCTCCGCGAGGTAAGGGTTGATGACCTTGTCGAAAAACTTGTCCTTGGGGGGCTTGGAGACGTCATGGTGATCTGGATCTGTCAGAAAAATAGCTCGAAACAAAAGCAGAGGATTTTGCCGTGGTACGGTGGTCAAAACCTTCGGGAGATTATATAATGAATTTTTACCGACCAAAAGAAGTATCGTGCAAGAAAACGGAGTCCGGAGGGCACACGAGGTGACCACGAGGAAGGGAGCGCGCCTAGGGGGGTAGGGTGCGCCCTCCACCCTCGTGGATGCCTCGTGTCTCTTTCGGACTACTTCTGATTTCCTAATTTTTTAAATATTCCAAAACGAAGAAAAATTGCTATTTGAGCAGTTTTGGAGTCAGTTTACTTACCGTACCACATACCTATTCCTTTTCAAAGCCTGAAACATTCTGGAAAGTGTCCCTTATGTACTCCTCCGGGGTTACGGTGTCAATAACATTGGTTTCAACATTTATGGGATTACCTGAGATATAATGTTTGATTCTTTGACCGTTCACCACCTTCGGATTTGTGCCTTTGGCGTTGTTGATTTTGATGGCACCGGAACTATAGACCTCCTTGATAATGTAAGGACCTTCCCATTTAGAGAGAAGTTTTCCTGCAAAAAATCTTAAATGATAGTTGTATAGTAAAACATAATCACCTACATTAAACTCATGCTTTTGTATCCTCTTGTCATGTCATCTTTTAAGTTATTCTTTAAACATTTGGCATTCTCATAGGCCTGGGTTCTCCATTCATCAAGTGAGCTAATGTCAAATAGCCTCTTCTCATCGGCAAGTTTGAAATCATAATTGAGCTCTTTAATAGCCCAATATGCCTTATGTTCTAGTTCGAGAGGTAAGTGACATGATTTCCCATAAACCATTTTATACGGAGACATAACCATAGGATTTTTATATGCAGTTCTATAGGCCCATAATGCATCATCAAGTTTCTTGGACCAATTCTTTCTAGATCTATTAACAGTCTTTTGCAAGATCAATTTAATCTCTCTATTACTCAATTCTACTTGACCACTAGACTGAGGGTGGTTGGAGATGCAATTCTATGATTAACATCATACTTAGCAAGCATTTTACGAAAAGCATCATGAATAAAATGTGAACCACCATCAGTCATTAAGTATCTAGGGACTCCAAACCTTAGAAAAATAACTTCTTTAAGCATCTTAATAGAAGTGTTATGATCATCACTACTAGTTGGAATAGCTTCTACCCACTTAGTAACGTAATCAACAGCAACTAAAATATGTGTATACCCATGAGAGGAAGGAAAAGGTCCCATATAATCAAAGCCCCAAACATCAAATGGTTCAATAACAAGTGAATAATTCATAGGCATTTCTTGACGTCTACTAATATTACCAATTCTTTGACATTCATCGCAAGACAAGACAAACTTACATGCATCTTTGAAAAGAGTAGGACAATAAAAACCGGATTGCAATACCTTATGTGCAGTTCTATCTAAAACGTGGTGTCCTCCGTAAGCCTCGGAGTGACACTTGCATAGGATCTGTTCCTGTTCATGCTCAGGTACACAACGTCTAATAACACCATCTAGTCCTTCTTTATAAAGGTGTGGGTCATCCCAAAAGTAATGTCTTAAATCATAGAAAAACTTTTTATTTTGCTGGTATGTGAAACTAGGTGGTATAAATTTAGCAATAATGTAATTAGTGTAGTCAGCATACCATGGAGCAGTACGAGAAACATTTATGACAGCTAATTGTTCATCAGGAAAGCTATCATCAATAGGTAGTGGGTCATCAAGAACATTTTCTAACCTAGACAAGTTGTCTGCAACAGGGTTCTCAGCTCCCTTTCTATCAATAATATGCAAATCAAATTCCTGTAGCAAGAGAACCCATCTAATAAGTCTAGGTTTACCATCTTTCTTTTCCATCAGATATTTAATAGCAGCATGATCAATGTGAATAGTTACTTTGGAATCAACAATATAAGGTCTGAACTTATCACAAGCAAATACGACTGCTAAAAATTCCTTTTCAGTAGTAGCATAATTTCTCTGGGCATTGTCTAGAGTTTTACTAGCACATTGGATAACATTTAATTTCTTATCAACTCTTTGTCCTAGAATAGCACGTACAGCATAATCACTGTCATCACACATAATTTCAAAGGGTAAATTCCAATCAGGTGGCTGAACAATAGGTGCAGAAATCAAGGCTTTCTTAAGTATTTCAAATGCTTCTACACAATCATCATCAAAGACAAAAGGAACATCTTTTTGTAAGAGATTAGTCATAGGCCTAGAAATTTTAGAGAAGTCTTTAATAAACCTCCTATAAAAACCAGCATGACCAAGGAAACTTCTTATACCTTTGATGTCCTTAGGACACGGCATCTTTTCAATAGCATCTACTTTTAGCTTTATCAACTTCAATACCTCTTTCATAAATTTTATGCCCCAAGACAATACCTTCATTAACCATAAAGTGGCACTTCTCCCAATTCAAGACAAGATTAGTTTCTTTACATCTCTGCAAAACTCGATCAAGGTTGCTTACGCAATCATCAAAAGAAGTTCCATAAACAAAGAAATCATCCATGAAAACCTTAACAATATTTTCACAGAAGTCAGATAATATAGCAGTCATACATCTTTGAAAGGTAGCAGGTGCATTACATAAACCAAAAGGCATACCTATATAAGCAAAGCTACCAAAAGGGCAAGTAAAAGTGGTCTTCTCCAGATCCTCTTTCGACACAGGTATTTGAGAGAAACCCGAATAGCCATCTGGAAAGCAAAAATGTGTATGTTTGGATAATCTTTCTAGCATTTGATCAATAAATGGTAAAGGGTAATGATCTTTTCTAGTAGCTTTATTTAATTTGCAGAAATTAGTTACCATACTATAACCTGTAACAATTCTTTGTAGGATCAATTCATCCTTACCATTAGGAACAACAGTAATACCTCCCTTCTTAGGGACACAATGGACAGGACTTACCCACTGACTAGCAACAGGATAAATTATACCTGCCTCCAGAAGCTTTAGTATTTCATTTCTTACCACTTCTTTCATCTTAGGATTTAACCATCGTTAATGATCAACAACTGGTTTAGCATCTTTCTCCAGTTTTATTTTGTGCTGGCATAGAGCGGGACTAATGCCCTTAAGATCATCAAGAGTATGTCCAATAGCAGCACTATGCTTCTTCAGAGTTTTCAATAATTTCTCTTCTTCATGCTCTGAAAGGTTAGCACTGATAATAACAGGATATATCCTCTTTCATCAAGATAAGCGTATTTAAGAGTATCAAGTAATTGTTTAAGCTCAAACACGGGATCTCCCTTGGGTGGAGGGGGATCCCCTAGGATTTCAACAGGCAAGTTGTGTTTCAAAATAGGTCCATGTTTAAAGAATACTTCATCTATTTCCCTTCTTTCATTCATAAACATATCATTTTCAGGATCTAGCAAATATTGTTCTAAAGGACCATTAGGAGGCACTGATGTCTACTACGCAACCTTCTTCTTGTAGACGTTGTTGGGCCTCCAAGTGCAGAGGTTTGTAGGACAGTAGCAAATTTCCCTCAAGTGGATGACCTAAGGTTTATCAATCCGTGGGAGGCGTAGGATGAAGATGATCTCTCTCAAACAACCCTGCAACCAAATAACAAAGAGTCTCTTGTGTCCCCAACACACCCAATACAATGGTAAACTATATAGGTGCACTAGTTTGGCGAAGAGATGGTGATACAAGTGCAATATGGATGGTAGATATGAGTATTTGTAATTTGAAAATATAAAAAACAGCAAGGTAACAAGTAGTAAAAGTGAGCGTAAACAGTATTGCAATGCTAGGAAACAAGGCCTAGGGTTCATACTTTCACTAGTGCAAGTTCTCTCAACAATAATAACATAATTGGATCATATAACAATCCCTCAACATGCAACAAAGAGTCACTCCAAAGTCACTAATAGCGGAGAACAAATGAAGAGATTATTGTAGGGTACGAAACCACCTCAAAGTTATCCTTTTTGATCGATCTATTCAAGAGTCCGTAGTAAAATAACACGAAGCTATTCTTTCCGTTTGATCTATCCTAGAGTTCGTACTAGAATAACAGCTTAAGATACAAATCAACCAAAACTCTAATGTCACCTAGATACTCCAATGTCACCCCAAGTATCTGTGGGTATGATTATACGATATGCATCACACAATCTTAGATTCATCTATTCAACCAACACAAAGAACTTCAAAGAGTGCCCCAAAGTTTCTACCGGAAAGTCAAGACAAAAATGTGTGCCAACCCCTATGCATAAGTTCACAAGGTCACTGAACCCGCAAGTTGATCACCAAAACATACATCAAGTAGATCATGTGATATCCCATTGTCACCACAGATAAGCACATGCAAGATATACATTAAGTGTTCTCAAATCCTTAAAGACTCAATCTGATAAGATAACTTCCAAGGGAAAACTCAATCCATTGCAAGAGAGTAGATGGGGAGAAACATCATAAGATCCAACTATAATAGCAAAGCTCGCGACACATCAAGATCGTGCTGAATCAAGAACACGAGAGAGAGAGAGAGAGAGAGAGAGAGAGAGAGAGAGAGAGAGAGAGAGATCAAGCACATAGCTACCGGTACATACCCTCAGTCCCGAGGGTGAACTACTCCCTCCTTGTCATGGAGAGCGTCGGGATGATGAAGATGGCCACCGGTGAGGGATCCCCCCTCCGGCAGGGTGCCGGAACAGGGTCCCGATTGGTTTCTGGTGGCTATAGAGGCTTGCGGCGGCAGAACTCCCGATCTAGGTTCTTTTCTGGAGGTTTCAGTATTTATAGGAATTTTTGGCATCGGGAACAAGTCAGGGAGGTCTCCGGGCTGTCCATGAGACAGGGGGCGTGCCCAGGGGGTGGGCGCGCCTCCCACCCTCGTGGGCAGCCCGGGACTCTCCTGGCCCAACTCTTTCACTCCAGGGGCTTCTTTTGGTCCATAAAAAATCATCAAAAATTGGCACGTCAATTGGACTCCGTTTGGTATTCCTTTTTCAGTAAAACTCAAAACAAGGAGAAAAGCGGCGCTTTGGGCACTAGGTTAATAGGTTATTCCCAAAAATCATATAAAATAGCATATAAATGCATATAAAACATCCTATATGGATAATATAATAGCATGGAACAATCAAAAATTATAGATACGTTGGAGACGTATCAAGCACGGAAATAGAAGAAAGACCAATAATTTCATCTTTACTAGGCAATTCTTTATCATGGGGTTGTCCATGAAATTTAGGAAAATTAAAATCATGAGACATATCCCCTAAACCAACAGTAACAATATCCTTTTCGCAGTCTATCTTAGCATTAACAGTATTCAAGAAGGGTATACCAAATATAATGGGACAAAATTCATCTTGTGGGGAACCAAGAACAAGAAAATCAGTAGGTATTTAAATTTTCCCACACAAGACTTCAACATCTCTAACATTCTCAATTGGTGAAATAGTATCTCTATTGGCAAGCTTAATAGTAACATCAATATCTTCTATCTCAGCAAGTGCAATATCATGCATAATTTCTTTATATAAGGAATGAGCTATTGCACCCACACTAGCACCCATATCACATAAGCCATGATAACAATGATCTCCTATTTTAACAGAAACAACAGGCATGCCAACAACAGGTCTATGTTTATTTTTAGTATCGGGTCTAGCAATTCTAGCAGCTACATCACAGAAATAAATAACATGCCCATCAATATTATCGACCAAGAGATCTTTAACTATAGCAATAGTAGGTTCAACTTTAATTTGCTCAGGGGGTGTAGGTGTTCTAGCATTACTCTTACGAACCACAGTTGAAGCTTTAGCATGATCCTTTATTCTAACAGGAAAGGGTGGTTTCTCAATATAAGCGGTAGGAACAATAGGATCAACATTATAAGTAATAGTTTTCTCTTCAACTTTAATAGGTTCTACTACTTTCACTTCAATGGGAGGATGGTATTTAAACCTCTTCTCCTTAGGGAGATCAACATGAGTAGCAAAGGATTCACAGAAAGAAGCTACTATCTCAGAGTCAAGTCCATATTTAGTGCTAAATTCGCGAAAACCATCGGTATCCATAAAAGATTTAACACAATCAAACCTAGGTGTCCTTACCTTCGTCGAGTTCCCAATCTTCACAGTTGCGTTTAATTCTTTCCAATAAATCCCATCTGAATTCAATAGTCTTCATCATAAAAGAACCAGTACAAGAAGTATCGAGCATGGAGCGATCATTAAGAGGAAGTCGAGCATAAAAATTTTGAATAATAATTTCTCTTGAGAGCTCATGATTGGGGCATAAATATAACATTGACTTAAGCCTCCACCAAGCTTGAGCGATACTTTCTCCTTCATGAGGCCAAAACTTATATATATAATTTCGATCACGATGAACCAGTTGCATAGGATAAAACTTCTGATGAAATTCCAATTTCAATCGGTTGTAGTTCCATGATCCAATATCATCACATAGCCTAAACCATGTCAATGCCTTTCCCTTCAAATATAAAGGGAAGACCTTCTTCTTGATAACATCCTCGGGCATACTTGCAAGCTTAAATAATCCACAAACTTCATCCACATAGATTAGGTGTATATCGAGATGTAATGTTCCATCTCCTGTATAAGGATTAGCTAGCTGTTTCTCTATCATACCCGAAGGGATTTCAAAGTAAATATTTTCAGTAGGTTCAGTAGGTTGAGGAGCAACTCTTTGCTCTTATGGTCGGGGTGAAGTTACCCCAAACAAGCCCCTCAAAGGATTATTTTCCATAGTAACAAGTGACAGTAAATTTTAGCACACTATATAAATGTTTCCTTACCAAATTCCACCTACCAAAGGCGCTTCACTCCCCGGCAACGGCGCCAGAAAAGAGTCTTGATGACCCACAAGTATAGGGGATCTATCATAATCCTTTTGATAAGTAAGAGTGTCAAACCCAACGAGGAGCAGAAGGAAATGACAAGCGGTTTTCAGTAAGGCATTCTCTGCAAGCACTGAAATTGTTGGTAACAGATAGTTTTGTGATAAGATAATTTGTACGGGTAACAAGTAACAAAAGTAAACAAGGTGCGGCAAGGTGGCCCAATCCTTTGCGTAGCAAAGGACAAGCCTATACAAACTCTTATATAAAGCAAAGCGCTCCCGAGGACACATGGGAATTATTGTCAAGCTAGTTTTCATCATGCTCATATGATTCGCGTTCGTTACTTTGATAATTTGATATGTGGGTGGACCGGTGCTTGGGTACTGCCCTTCCTTGGACAACCATCCCACTTATGATTAACCTCTCTCGCAAGCTTCCGCAACTACGAAAGAAGAATTAAGGTAAACCTAACCATAGCTTGAAACATATGGATCCAAATCAGCCCCTTACGAAGCAACGCATAAACTAGGGTTTAAGCTTCTGTCACTCTAGCAACCCATCATCTACTTATTACTCCCCAACGCCTTCCCCTAGGCCCAAATCATGGTGAAGTGTCATGTAGTCGACGTTCACATAACACCACTAGAGGAGAGACAACACACATCTCATCAAAATATTGAATGAATACTAAATTCACATGATTACTAATAACAAGACTTCTCCCATGTCCACAAGAACAAACATAACTACTCACAAATCATATTCATGTTCATAATCAGAGGGGTATTAATATGCATTAAGGATCTGAACATATGATCTTCCACCGAATAAACCAACTAGCATCAACTACAAGGAGTAATCAACACTACTAGCAACCCACAGGTATAAATCTGAGGTTTTGAGACAAAGATCGGATACAAGAGATGAACTAGGGTTTGAGAGGAGATGGTGCTAGTGAAGATGTTGATGGAGATTGACCCCCACTCGATGAGAGGATTGATGGTGATGACGATGGCCACGATTTCCCCCTCCCGGAAGGATGTTTCCTCGGCAGAACAGCTCCGCCGGAGCCCTAGATTGGTCCTGCCCAGGTTCTGCCTCGAGACGGCAGCGCTTCGTCCCGAAAGCTTCCTTATGATTTTTTTTCCAGGGCAAAAGACACCATATAGCAGAAGATGGGCATCGGGGCCCTGCCAGGTGGCCCACGAGGTAGGGGCGCGCCCTCCACCCTCGTGGCTAGTGGGTGCCCCCCCCTGTGGTGCTTTCTTCGCCCAATATTTTTAATATATTCCAAAACTAACTTTCATGGAGCTTCAGGACTTTTGGAGTTGTGTAGAATAGGTCCCTAATATTTGCTCCTTTTCCAGCCCAGAATTCCAGATGCCGGCATTCTCCCTCTTTGTGTAAACCTTATAAAATAAGAGAGAAAAGGCATAAGTATTGTGACATAATGTGTAGTAATAGCCCATAATGCAATAAATATTGATATAAAAGCATGATGCAAAATGGACGTATCTGCTACCTCTTGAGCTTGTGTTGGTTTTCCCTTGAAGAGGAAAGGGTGATGAAGCAAAGTAGCGTAAGTATTTCCCTCAGTTTTGAGAACCTAGGTATCAATCCAGTAGGAGAGACGCACAAGTCACTGAATACCTGCACAAACAATCAACAACCTGCACCGTACGCAATAAAGGGGTTGTCAAACCCTTCACGGTCACTTGCAAAAGTGAGATCTGATAGAGATAGATAAACGGTAAAGTAAATATTTTTGGTATTTTTGGTTTATAGATTGAAAAGTAAAGATTGCAAAATACTAGATCGGAAACTAGCAAGATGTAAATGAGATTCAATATAATGGAAAAGAGACCCGGGGGCCATAGGTTTCACTAGTGGCTTATCTCGAGATAGCAAATATTACGGTGGGTGAACAAATTACTGTCGAGCAATTGATAGAAAAGCGCATGGTTATGACAATATCTAAGGCAATGATCATGAACATAGGCATCACGTCTATGTCAAGTAGACCGACTCCTGCCTGCATCTACTACTATTACTTTAGACATCGACCGCTATCCAGCATCTATCTAGAGTATTAAGTTCATAAAGAACGGAGTAACGCATTAAGAAAGATGACATGATGTAGAGGAATTAACTCAAGCAATATGATGAAAACCCCATCTTTTTATCCTCGATGGCAACAATACAATAGGTGCCTTGCTGCCCCTACTGTCATTGGGAAAGGACATCGCAAGATTGAACCCAAAGCTAAGCACTTCTCCTATTGCAAGAAAGATCAATCTAGTAGGCGAAACTAAACCTATAATTCGAAGAGACTTGCAAAGATATCAAATCATGCATATAAGAATTTAGAGAAGAACGAAATAATATTCATAGATAATCTTGATCATAAATCCACAATTCATCGGATCTTGGCAAACACACCGCAAAAGAGTATTACATGGAATAGATCTTTAAGAACATGTGGTATTGAAAATCAAAGAGAGATAAGAAGCCATCTAGCTAATAACTATGGGCCCGAAGGTCTGTGGTAAACTACTCACACTTCATCGGAGAGGTAATGGTGTTGATGTAGGAACCCTCCGTGATCGAATCCTCCTCCGGCAGGACGCCGGAAAAGGCCCCAAGATGGGATCTCGTGGGTACAGAAGGTTGCGGTAGTGGAAAATGGTTTTGTGGCTCCCCCTGATGTTTTTAGGGTATAAGAGTATATATAGGCGAAGGAACTAGGTCAAGGGAGCTACGAGGGGCCCACGAGGGTGGGAGCGCGCCCACCTACCTCGTGGCTGCCTCGTTGCATATCCGACTTCATCTCCAAGTCTTCTGGTTTGCTTTCGGTCCAAGAAAGATCATCGCGAAGGTTTCATTCCGTTTGGACTCCGTTTGGTATTCCTTTTCTGCAAAACTCTAAAATAGGCACACAAAAAACAGAAACTGGCACTGGGCCCTCGGTTAATAGGTTAGTCCCAAAAATAATATAAAATAGCATATAAATGCCTATTAAACATCCAAAACATATAATATAATAGCATGGAACAATTAAAAAATATAGATACGTTGGAGACGTATTAGTATCATATATAATAATTAAGTTTTTAGGCATTTAATGTAGTCCATAATTCAAATTTGAACTACAAGCACATGCTCCAGTGAAGCAAAATGGGTGGGAAATCGTACATGTGTCATTGGGTGCATGTTTAGGTCCCATTTAAGGAATGGGAATGAATTACAAACTTATGCTTGTCTTGAAATATTGAGAATCTCGGTTTTTAAATCCCAGTAAATCGAAAACTCACCCAAAAACATGAAACTTGGCATGGTTTCATGACATGGCACATATATGTCGTGCTTAAAAAATCGACCAGTTTGAGACAATGCGCACACATTAATAGCCAACGGAAGTCCTTTTGAAACAAATAGCTGACACGTTAATATCGCAAACTGTTGTATTATATGAACCGTGTGTCCCCGTAACCATTTAAGTGCGGCCACTACCTCTGCTAAAATTTAACCATACTCGGTGGCGTGCGTGCATCTGTTTGATTAGATGGGACAAGTGCGAGAAGTCCGCCATGCAGGCTCGACGGGATGCGTGCGAGCAGCCCGCCGCACAGGCTCAACGGGACACGTGCACCTGTCCACCTCGCAGGCTCGACGGGACACATGCGAGCAGCAAGGCCGCCCATGCTCACCAGGAAGCGAGCTCTTTGACCTCCATCCACCAGTCGCCGCCTACCTCGCTCACAACTTCTCCATTATTGGTTTAGTTAAAGCACCTGGACGGGGGGTGTTTGCTTGTGATCCCATGGCAGAATTTGCTTTGTTCGTGTTTTCAACTCGTATTCTGGCCTAATTTCAATTGCCACATAGGGCAACGGATAATACGACGACAAATAGAATGGAAACGGCTAATACGACGACAAATTTACAATGACACAGATAATAATTGTCTTACATATTCCAGATAATTTAAAATGCCACATGCGGCAAAGCCCGGAAGACATGGGGGCAAGAGAAGAAGGAAATCACAGACAACGATCTGGGTCGCTACTGTCTTTACTCGTCGATGGATCATTGGGAGACGACATCCTCTAGCTCCTTCAATTCCTCACGACTTTGCTTGAAAGCAGCCACGGATTCCTCCACCTCCTGCTCACGCTCGAGCCGGAGCTTCGTCAAGTCACCCATCAGTTCCTTGACGATCGTTGTCAGTGCCATCCCCGAGGCACTACTCTACTCATGCAGCATCTTCCAGCCGGCAGCCTCCTCCTCCTTCTCAGCGAGCGCCTTGAGGAGCTTCGCATTGTCACCCATGAGTTGCTCGACGAGGCCAGTCGCCTTGTCAACCGAGGCATTGCTGATCTCGAGCAGCTTCGTCAAGCGGTTGATCAGCTCCTGCTGCTTAATGAGGCCAGCGAGAATGTCGTCGTTGGCAGCCAAGGACTTCAGCAACGCCAGCTTGTCGTGATCGTCGATGCGGCAAGTGCGCTTGTGAGAGCCCTCTCGTGCCCATGAGAGCTCGTTCGAGGGCTCCGCGGCGCGCCGTGACATCTCTCATGTGGTTGCCGCTTCGCGGCAGGACCTCTCTAGTGCTTCCGCGGCGTTGGTCATTGTTGTCTGGTTATATGTCCACCCGAAACTCCTCCTACCGGTCATGGCGGAATGACTTGACAGGAAAGACCAGTTTTATGGGTGATGAGGAGAGGAACTAGAAATTTTTGAGTGGTTAGTTTTTATAGCCCGGCTAAGTGTGAACACATATTAGTTTGATAGGTGTGAACACATATTAGTTTGATAGGTGTGAACAGATTTGAAATTACTTATTGCGTTGTAATCTACAATGTGACGAGAAACAAGGTCAAAATTTATTGATGGTTCGGATCTCAAAAACAATTATTGACGGTTCTAGGCCACGTGTTATTTATCACATAGGTGTGCACATAAGGAAACGTATGTGCAACTTACTAATCATCGCACACGAGTACTCACAGACGCATCGTGTGCAATACTCCTAGCCACCACAAACAACTAGTTTGCATTTTTCAAAGTTTTTTGTATGAACAGAATCGCGCACGAACTAACTATAGTAATCGTCTGTGTTATAATTTCTCATTGCAAACAGTTCATCTGAGTGGATTGTTTGTTGCGTATCACACACATCTTGTTTACACAAATCGTTTTTGTTCTTTTGGCTCATCGCAAATGCCGCATATCACACACATCTTATTAAGTTGAACTGTTTTTGTTCTCTTCCCTAATCGAAAACAGTTCGTCTGAGTGAATCATATGTCGTATATCACACACACCTTGATCTGGATGACCATTTCTGTTGCATTCCCTAATAGCACACAGTTCATTGGAGCGAACTATATGTCATATATCGCACACACATTGATATGGCTGCCCTTCTCTATTTTTCTGCCTCATCGCAAACAGTTCTTCTAGATCAACCGTATGCCCCGCATCACACACGTAACTAGAATTTGAACCGTGTTTGATGTCTCCGCCATCACAAACATTTTGCATCTTTTTTGACGGTTTTGTTACATCCCTGTTTGCGATTAATGCACCGCACACAGTTTCGTCAAAGGGTCTCTGATCGTAGTGTCGCGTTAGCAGCATCCTGCAGTAGTGCAATCTCGATTCACGCCAACTCAATAGACACCTTCGGAGATACCTGTAGAGCATCTGTATGATCACCCAGTTACGCTGTGACGTTTGATAGCACACAAGGTATTCCCCAGGTATCTGGGAGTTGCATGACCTCATGGTCGAAGGAATATGTATTTGACATTGAGAAAGCAATAGCAATGAACGGAACGATCATATGCTAAGCTAATGGATGGGTCTTGTCCATCACATCATTCTCCTAATGATGTGATCCCATTATCAAATGACAACTCATGTTTATGGTTAGGAAACCTTAACCATCTTTGGTAAATGAGCTAGTCTAGTAGAGGCTCACTAGGGACACGGTATTTGTTTATGTAATCACACATGTATTTAAGTTTCCGGTCAATACAATTCTAGCATGAATAATAAACATTTATCTTGAATAAGGAAATATAATAATAACAACTTTATTATTTACTCTAGGGCATATTTCCATCAGCACCTTCCCAACTTGTTTTCCTTCTGTATGCTTGTTTGCCAAGATAAAAAAATCTTTATATATACCCCCGGACGATTTGACCACTGCATCGCAGAAAATCCTCTGTTCTTGTTTTTGTGATGTTTCTCTGTCAGATCCATCAAGCCGGGCATCATGTCTTCTCCCTCCCCCAACAACGTAGAAGAAGATGCTTTGGCTAATGAAGATGGAATTGAAAAGAGAGGGACCGAAAGAAGCCATCAAGGAGAAAAAGGGCAAGGAAGCTACGGGGGGTCAAGTTCAAGGAGGAAGGCATGCCATGCTGGCAGAAGAAGAAGAAGATATCCTGCAGCCATACTACAATCATATTACCCCTATCGAAATTGAATCCTTTAGGACCTTTGAAATGGTTCGTGTTCAAAATAAATATCTCACTCATGAAAATATTCTGTTACAAGAGCAAATCATCAAACTCTGGAGCATCATTCGTAGATTGGAGTACCTCTTAAGCCTGAAGTGTGACGCTACTATGTAGGATCGAAAGTATGTCTAGAGGGGGGGTGATTAGACTACTTGACAATATAAAAATTCAGCCTTTTGATTAAGACAAGTTTTGGCAGATTTCAAGATGATGATCAAGTCAAGTATCACCCTACACATGCAACTCTAGAGTATTTGCAGCGGAAAGTAAATTGCACATGTAGTAAAGAGAGGTGGAGAAGAGCAAACGCAATTTGGAGACACGGAGATTTTTCTCGTGGTTCCGATAGGTGGTGCTATCGTCAATCCACGTTGATGGAGACTTCAACCCACGGAGGGTAACGGCTGCGAGAGTTCACGGAGGGCTCCACCCACGAAGGGTCCACGAAGAAGCAACCTTGTCTATGCCATCATGGCATACGCCCACGGAGGACTAGCCTTACTCGGGGTAGATCTTCACGAAGTAGGCGATCTCCTTGCCCTTACAAACTTCTTGGTTCAACTCCACATCTTGACGGAGGCTCCCAAGCGACACCTAACCAATCTAGGAGGCACCACCCTCCAAAAGGTAATAGATGGTGTTGGTGATGGTGAACTCCTTGCTCTTGTGCTTCAAATGATAATCTCCCCAACACTCAACTCTCCTCACTGATTTGGCTGTGGTGGAAGAAAGGATTGAGTGGAAAGCAACTTGGGAAGGCTAGAAATCAAGTTTCATATGGTGGGAGTGGAGCAACTTGATCTCAACACAAGGGTAGGTAGTTTTCTTCTCGAAATGTAAGGTAGGAGTGGTAGTTCTTTCGATGGCTCTCTCCACGAATGAAGAGGGGGTGGAGGGCATTTATAGCCTCCACACAAAATCCAACTGTTACACACATTTGACCAATCTCGGTCGGACCGAAGTTGACAACTCGGTGAGACCAAAAGTTCAAATCTTGTGAGCGTTGGGATTTTCGTGGGACCGAAAATACAATCTCGGTGAGTCCGATTCTTCCAAATACTAGGGTTTGCCAATCTCGGTGGGACCGACTTTATCATCTCGGTGACACCGATTTGATGATGTATGTTCTGAAGCTTGGCAACACTATTTCGGTGAGACCGAGTTGAATCGGAAAATCCAAAATTTCTAGGGTTTGGGTATATGGTGAGGTGGTTCATCTCGGTGTGGTGAGTTTATGGAATCGGTGGGACCGAGAATACTTATGAGTGTATGTTGGAATGAAAGATTGCTGATAGTTTGGGAGATAGATCACTAAGCACTTTGAGCAACCGGATCATTATCATAACCTCATCCCTTTTAATAGTATTGGCTTTCCTATAGACTCAATGTGATCTTGGATCACTAAACAAAAATGGAGTCTTGAGCTTTTGCCAATGCTTTCCTTAGCATTTTGAGGGTCCACTTCTTCATCATTGCCATACCCATATCAATGAACTTTCGAAATGATACTCAAGAAACTATTAGTTCAATGATATATATGTTGTTATTAATTACCAAAACCACCCGGGGATTAGTTGCACTTTCAATCTCCCCCTTTTTGGTAATTGATGACAACATATAGATCAAAGCTTCGACAAATGATATAATCAATGAATAATATCGCCGCTTTGAGAAGTATGTGATAAGCAAGAGCTCCCCCTAAATTTGTGCATTATTTAAGATTTGCGTTTGAATGCAAATGCACAATCGATTAGGATCATGGGTCACTCTTCCATGTCACATACATCTTGGTGGAGCGCACAAAATGATAAGAATGAATAGCATGCACCCAATCACCAAGACATGAGTAAATGATCATACAAGATATGAATAGCATATGATAAGCATTAAGCACACATTAAGGCATAGTATGATCAAGCACTCATCAAAGTAGAGCAAACGTAGTATCAAACACACGGAATGTCTCGAAAATCTCAAAAGTATCTCAAAGAAACCGCAAACGAAACGAAAGAGCAAAAGCGAGCACTCTCTCTCTCTCTCTCGAAGTCCTATGATCTATACAATTTCTCCCCCGTTGGCAACAAGTTACCAAAAAGTTCGAAAGGTATAGAGCTAAACTTCACTAGGGACTCTGCTGGCGGCTCTATGCAGGTTGATGGAGTTGAGATGGCTGCATCTGCAAAGGCTTGGTGATGTCCGTGGAGCTGTAGGAGTGGTCACTGGAGCTGGAGCTGGAACTGATGGAGCTGTGGGAGGTGCTGAGGCTGTAGTCCTGGTGTCTCCCATGGAATAGCAGCTGATCTGGGTCTTGTGGGAACCGGAGCAGCTGTTCATAATCATCTGGACTAGGTCATCCTGCATCTCCTTCATGAGCTCTTCCTTCTCCTCTTGGCTTCCTCGATATATGCCTCAAGCTTGTTGTGGTGACTTGCACTTGATCGACTTGACATCGAGCATGGAACTTGTCTTCAACAATCCTCTCAAGACTCTCCCGAGATCGCACAATGCTGGCAGGCGTTGTTCAATCCTCTGGTAGCTTCAAGGAGCTGCTCTCCAACACTCTTGGGTTTAGCTGCTGCTGCTTCCTTCTCGGCTTTAGCTTGTTTGGCAGCTTCAGACTTTGCTTGTCCTTCAACAGACGTGGGATCATCCTCGGTCATCACAACTTCATTGTCCTCATGCTCAGCTGCAGTGGCAAGTGTGGTCGTTCCAACAAGTAGGTGCCCATGCCAAACTTGGCATTGATAAGCATCTGAATGTGCGGGCAAATCCACATGACCTCTTCTCAGTCTGCTGCAGTCCTCTTGATAGTCTCAACTATCGTGTCCATCACCTTGAAAGGTGCCTTCGATCAAGTATATGCAGCATGTTGATAGAATAACCTCTTATCATACGATGATCTCAGACTTGGGCATCAAGGTATGCCTCAGAATTGTGTTCGTGGTAGGGAGACCTGCCTGGAGATGATACACTGAGCCGAGCTTCCAGATCTCTACATCCTTAGCTGGTACCTCATTGTACATGTTCTTCATAGACTCATGGTTTTTCTTGGGAATTCCATAGACATCAACATCATCTTCTCTTGACACTGGAGCATTCAGCAGTGCTGCCCATTCTTCAACAGTTGAAGAGAATCTCTGACCTTCAGTCATCCACACAATCCTGCCATCTGGATAGAAATGAGCTGTGGCATAGAATTGCATGATCATCTCATCATTCCAATCTGTCAACTTCTGACCAACGAAATCAGCAACACCACATGCAGTGAAGCTCTCATGCACATGTGGAAAGTAATCTCTGTGCTCTTCACTGTCAATATATGCCCAGTCAACATAGCGAGTGTCTGCAACAATGGGCTTCTTGTCCATAAGCACATCTCATAGAAATCTTGTTGCTCTCGGTGTGGAACCTTGGGTCAACACAGAGTCCTTCTCCTCACAAACATATGGATCAACTTGTCTCCATAGCCCGAGTCCTTTGTCCTTTCTTTCCTTCATGTTTTCAGCTCGAGGATGAGCATCATTGTGAATAGGCAATTTTCGACGGAGTTTCAAGAACACAGTGCCTCATCATCCGACTCATTGGTGGCACATTGTCTTTCTTCTTCTCTGAAGTGGGATGTTTCTCACAGTTTTCTTGGGCTTGGCAAAGATGCTTGGCTTGAGCTGCCTTTCTTTGGAGCGAAGGCTTAGACTTAGAAGGTGCTCCTACGATTGCATCACCCATCAACTTAGGCTTCTCGGGGAGGTGGGGTGCTTCCTCATCGTAATCATCGAATTTGCTGCTTCATCATGCACAATTCTCTTCCTCTTGGAAGTTTTCTTCACTTTGCTCGAAGTTTCCTCTTCCATGCTTAGCTTCTTAGCAACTGTGGACTTCTTCACTTTGCTGGTGCCTTTCTTGGTTTGTTGCCCTTGATGCTCTTTGGCAACAACTTTCCTCTTTGGCTTAGATGAAATCTCTTCCTCAGCTATGAAATCAGAATCTTCTTCATCAGAATTTCTCTTCTTCCTGGCCCTGGTGGCTGCAGGAGGCAAACCACTTGGTGTGCTCCTCTCACCATCATCAGAAAAGCTGCTGGCCTCAGGACTAGTGCCTGCCTCAGGAATCTCAGCAATTGGTGATTCAGACTGTTACGCTGTCACTGGCATCTGACATGGCTGACAACCTGTGACAAGATTAGGTGTAGGCAGAATAGAAGAGTTATCACAAACTGCAGAAGATTTTGCAAAAAAAATGAGTTCAAATTTCAGTTTCAGGTTTTCACAGAATGCATTTCGGTCGATCGAGGCTAAAATTCGTGAATCCAAGTGTCTAAACAGAACCATTCACACCACTTTCGGTTGGACGAAATGGGTTTCGGTCTAGCCGAGAACACTAGGGTTTCACTAAATCCTCATTTCGGTCACACCGATTTGCACAACTCGGTTGGACCGAAAAGTGCAGTGCAATGGCCAGAGGCCAAATCGGTCATACCGAGAATGTAGAATCGGTCTCACCGAGATGTGTTCGCGGAAACCTAACCCTAAAACTTTTACTCGAATTTCGTTCTAAGAACTAATCTGCTGGATAGGAAGATCTCAAACGTGGCAAGAAGCTAGGCTAACCAATCATGCATAGAATCGGAGGTTGAAGACGAGAGGATCAAACTCACCCTAACTTGGTGGAGTTTTCTCACGGTGGCAACGGCACGGAGAGAATGTCCGCTGACGGCGACGGAGACCATGGCGAGGGCGCACAAAGCATTTACGGAGACGATCCGGAGACCACGGCGACGCGCAAAAAGGGTTTGGGGCGGCGTTTGAAGAAGGAATCAACGCGCGCTGCCCTCAGGTATATATACCCTTTAGCTGTCGGTGGGACCGAGTTGTAAAACTCGGTGGCACCGAGATGGTTAACTGCAAGCAGTTACACATTTCGGTCACGCCGAAAATTGCAACTCGGTTTCACTGAGGTAAAAACCTAGATCAATCCAAGTGCTTTCGGTCTGTCCGATTTTGAGTGGGTTGGTCTGAACGAAAATACTTAGAAGGTTTTGGAAATTAAGCTTTTGACGGATTGGTGGCTCCGAGTGCTCCTCACTCGGTGGGTCCGAAAAAGACTTGATCAAAGTTTGTGATATAAGCATGAATAGAGTTTGAGACAAGAAAGCATAGATAGCTAGGGGAGGAACTTAGGCATCCTTGTCCATCCATTTGGTCAAAAAGAATCCAAAAAGACCAAAGCAACAAATGGATGTCCTCGAATGGATAAAATCATGCATCCAACATGCTCACACAATAAGATAGCAAATGAAATATGTGTCAAACATGCACAACCAAAACACTAGCTACTATCACACAATTTGTCGATGACTAGGTCATCTATATATGAGTATATTGACTTAGGAGTCAAATGAAAACATTTGATCATAGGTCATACTCATCGTTTAAGCACAAGTGGGGTTACCACTTTTACATAAAGCATTAATGTGTTCACATCATTTGAAGATGCTTCAGCTCAAATCTTTAGAGCAAAGCTCCCCTTGATGTGAGAACCCTTTTAAAGGGTCAAACTAACCTTGGGTTGTCGAGAAGACTTCATGTAGATGTTGAAGATGTGGATGCTCAATGTTGATGAAGATCATCAAGAGTTGGGAGCAATCCTTTGGATTCGGGCACTTTCAATACCTACATGGGTTAGTCCCACAAGGAACAAACAAGGATATCCATGGACATAGATTGAAGTATACAATAGATGATGTCCACGAAAGCAATGATTACCTTGTCCCTTGACTTACCAACAAGAGGGTTTGTGACTCCATGAACTAGTGCAAGATGTGGAAGTTGATTGCACAAGTTCTTGCCAAAATGAATGTGAGTGAAGTATGTTGGCGGAGTCACCCTCAAGAACTCTCTAGTTCTTCTTCTTGGGATCCACATCATCTGATGGGAATCCTTGGGGTTGTAGTTGAGCTTGACGAAGTAGAACTTGACGTTTCCTTGGGAACCCACTTGACCATGGCTTTAGGTGCTTCAATGAATGCATCAATCTCCTCTTGAAGCTTGTCCTTGCCTTTTAGCTTGTGGTCTTGTGGTGGAAGATCATCTTGAGCTTGTTCCACATTGGAAGAAGTAGGATCATACTTCTTCTTTTGAGAAACAAACTTTGGAGTGGGATATTGACCTTCTTCCCATTCAACACCCTCGGCGTTGAACTTTCGCTCAAAACCAATTCCTTGATTCTTCCGGTGCCTTCCTTGCTTGTAACAATTTCCTCAAAGTTCTTGCTTCCGCAAGGCTCTTGTAGACACCTTTCTCTATAATCCCTTTCAATAAACTATTTTCTTGCTCAAGTGTAACTTGGCTTGAAACATTGTTAGTGGAATCAAGAGAATTACTAGAAGTAACAACATTGGATTTAGCATGGTTATTGTTACTACTAGATGAAGAATTTTTCTTGTGCTTGTCATGCTTAGTTTTAATAGGTGGCAAGAAATTAGACAAGAGAAGTCGTTTGGCAAGATATGAAGAACTCTTCTTTCAAGATCGTCATTGATTGCTTTTAGGAACTCATGTTCTTGCTCTAGATTGAGCTTCTCGAAGCGTAGCTTCTCATGAGATCTTAGGAGCTCTCTATGATCTTCTTGAGTTGTTTCATGAGCTAACTTAAGAGTGTTTAGTTCTTTAGTTAGACGCTCAATCTCCTTCATAGCATTGTCATTCGACTCTTCTCGACTATAAAGACTACTAGCATGTTCATCATTACTAGGCTCACTAGATTTATCATGTAAAAGCTCATCTTCACCAAGCAAGTCATCCTCATCACTATCAAAGTCAATGAATTCAGGGTGTGATACCTTGGGGCCTTTAGCCATGAAGCATCTTCCAATTCCCTCATTTGGTGAATCAAATAAGTCATAGTAGTAGGAGTTGGAGGACACAAGAGCAAGACCGGCAACACCTTTATCTTGACTGTATTCGGAGTTGGAGTGATAGCTTCTTTCGGAGTGATTGTCGGAGTCGGAGCCGGAGATCCATTCACCTACATGAGCTTGATGTTTTCTTCTTGTGTAGCTCCTTGATGACTTGTCTTTCCTTTCCGAATCCTTGCTTCTCCGAGAGGATCTTCGTTCATAACAATCATCTCTACTCCTTCTCTCTTTCCGAGGTGAGTCTTCTCTTGAGCTTCTTCTTCTTGGAGATTCTTCTCTTCTCTTGTGGGGAGTCGAACACTCATTTGAGTAGTGTCCGGGTCTTCCACAATTGTAGCAGTTTCGATCACGGCTAGAAGATCTCTTTTCATCATATGATCTAGACTTTGAGCTTCTTTCCTTGCTTCTACTCTTGTAGAATTTGTTGAAGTTCTTCACCATTAGGCTTATCTCTTCATTGGAAACTAGCTTGTCACTTGAGATTGTGGGAGCATCACTAGTAGCTTTGTAAGCACCACTTGACTTGTTGTGAAGCTCTTCCTTATCTTTAAGTGTCATCTCATGAGCAACAATTCTTCCAATGACTTGGTAGGCTTGAGATTCTTGTAGTTTGGCATCATTTGGATCAAAGTGCACACGGTGTCATACTTTCCATCCAAAGCTCTGAGAATCTTCTTGATGATGAATCGGTTGGTCATTTCTTCGCTTCCTAAGCCGGCAATCTCATTTGTGATGAGAGCAAGCCTAGAGTACATTTCAGCGACTCCTTCACCTTCCTTCATCTTGAACTTGTCAAGTTGACCTTGAAGAACATCTAGCTTTGATTCCTTCACGGACTCGGTACCTTCGTGCATTTCGACCAAAGTATCCCAAATCTCTTTTGCATTCTCAAGACGGCTGATTTTGTTGAACTCCTCGGGACACAAAGCATTGAAGAGAATGTCACAAGCTTGAGCATTGTTTTGCAACATTCGCAATTCATCCGCTGTAGCTTCACGATCCGGAACTTTTCCTTCCTCGAAGAACTCACCTTGCAAGCCAAAACAAATAATGCCCCATGCGGCAGGGTTATGTCCAAGAATATGCATTTTCATTTTATGCTTCCAACTAGCAAAATTTGAACCATCAAAGTAAGGACCTCTACGAAAATTACCCTCACTAGACGCCATACTCTCCTAGGTTGTGAAACCAAGCTTATGGAGTCCAATGCAATGGAAACCAATCCAATGGAGACCAAAGCTCTGATACCACTTGTAAGATCGAAAGTATGTCTAGAGGGGGGGTGATTAGACTACTTGACAATATAAAAATTCAGCCTTTTGATTAAGACAAGTTTTGGCAGATTTCAAGATGATGATCAAGTCAAGTATCACCCTACACATGCAACTCTAGAGTATTTGCAGCGGAAAGTAAATTGCACATGTAGTAAAGAGAGGTGGAGAAGAGCAAACGCAATTTGGAGACACGGAGATTTTTCTCGTGGTTCCGATAGGTGGTGCTATCGTCAATCCACGTTGATGGAGACTTCAACCCATGGAGGGTAACGGCTGCGAGAGTTCACGGAGGGCTCCACCCACGAAGGGTCCACGAAGAAGCAACCTTGTCTATGCCATCATGGCATACGCCCACGGAGGACTAGCCTTACTCGGGGTAGATCTTCACGAAGTAGGCGATCTCCTTGCCCTTACAAACTTCTTGGTTCAACTCCACATCTTGACGGAGGCTCCCAAGCGACACCTAACCAATCTAGGAGGCACCACCCTCCAAAAGGTAATAGATGGTGTTGGTGATGATGAACTCCTTGCTCTTGTGCTTCAAATGATAATCTCCCCAACACTCAACTCTCCTCACTGATTTGGCTGTGGTGGAAGAAAGGATTGAGTGGAAAGCAACTTGGGAAGGCTAGAAATCAAGTTTCATATGGTGGGAGTGGAGCAACTTGATCTCAACACAAGGGTAGGTAGTTTTCTTCTCGTAAATGTAAGGTAGGAGTGGTAGTTCTTTCGATGGCTCTCTCCACGAATGAAGAGGGGTGGAGGGTATTTATAGCCTCCACACAAAATCCAACTGTTACACACATTTGACCAATCTCGGTCGGACCGAAGTTGACAACTCGGTGAGACCGAAAGTTCAAATCTTGTGAACGTTGGGATTTTCGTGGGACCGAAAATACAATCTCGGTGAGTCCGATTCTTCCAAATACTAGGGTTTGCCAATCTCGGTGGGACCGACTTTATCATCTCGGTGACACCGATTTGATGACGAAGGTTCTGAAGCTTGGCAACACTAGTTTCGTGAGACCGAGTTCGAATCGGAAAATCCGATATTTCTAGGGTTTGGGTATATGGTGAGGTGGTTCATCTCGGTGTGGACTGAGTTTATGGAATCGGTGGGACCGAGATTACTTATGAGTGTATGTTGGAATGAAAGATTGCTGATAGTTTGGGAGATAGATCACTAAGCACTTTGAGCAACCAGATCATTATCATAACCTCATCCCTTTAATAGTATTGGCTTTCCTATAGACTCAATGTGATCTTGGATCACTAAACCAAAATGGAGTCTTGAGCTTTTGCCAATGCTTTCCTTAGCATTTTGAGGGGTCCACTTCTTCAGTCATTGCCATACCCATATCACTGAACTTTCTGAAATGATACTCAAGAAACTATTAGTTCAATGATATATATGTTGTTATTAATTACCAAAACCACCCGGGGATTAGTTGCACTTTATCATCTTGGACATCTTTTATGATTGTGAGCCCCCATTAAATATTATATGCCAAAATTATTGATGTTGGACAGGGAAGACAACGTAATGATTTATGTTTGTTCATATTCACATAGAAGTTATATTGTCATAGATCCTTCATGGTGCTTCCTCAATATCTTTGCTATCCAAAATTCTGCACTAAGTAGAGATACTACTTGTGCATCCAAAAACCTTAAACTCAAACTCATGTTTTGAGAGTCCACCATACCTACCTATGGATTGAGTAAGATCCTTAAAGTAAGTTGTCATCGGTGCAAAAAGGCAATAAAAATTGCTTCTAAACTTTTTGCCCATGTGTATGCGGTGAGTGTTAGCAATGATAGAAGATTAAATGATGGTTGAGCATGTGGACTTGCCAAAAGGCTCCGGTACGAGACCCTTCCTGAAAAGATGATGAATTGTAGTTGCAAAGTTGACTGAGAACATAGTTTGTTGGTTTTCAATAAAGTTTATGCTTTTTACTTCGATGTTGTGATGAATTGTTACTTGTTCATGAGAAGTTATATGATAAAGTTTGTTGCTATTATACTAATAAGCATGATGCTACTATGTCCGTATTTTCTTTTTATTGACACCTCTCTCTCTAAACATGTGGACATTATTTTCGATATCGGCTTTCGCTTGAGGACAAGCGAGGTCTAAGCTTCGGGGAGTTGATACATCCATTTTGCATCATGTTTTCCTACTGTTATGTATAATGTTTTATGCATAATAATGGTTTATGGAGTAATTCTAGTGCCTTTTTTCTCATAATATGCAAGGTTTACACAAAGAGGGGGAATACCAGCAGCTGGAATTCTGGAACTAAAAAAGCTATGTTAGAGACACCTATTCTGCACATCTCCAAATGAGCTCAAAACTTATGGAGAATTATTTTGGAATATATAAAAAAATACTGGAGCAAATAACTACCAGGGGGGCACCTGGTGACCACAAGACACTAGGGCGCTCCAGGCCCCCAGGCGCGCCCTGGTGGGTTGTAGCCAGCCCGGCCCACCTCCAGTGCCCATATTCTGGTACTTAAGGTCTTTTGACCTAGAAAAAATAAGGAGAGGACTTTTGGGATGGAGCGTCACCGTCTTGAGGTGGAACTTGGGCAGGAGCACTTTTGCCCTCTGGCGGAGCAATTCGCTGGGGGAACTTCCCTCCTAGAGGAGGAAATGGAAGCCATCGTCATTACCAACAACTCTCTCATCTTTGGGAGGCCAATATCCATCAACATCTTCAACAGCACCATCTCCTCTCAAACCCTAGTTCATCTCTTGTGTTCAATCTTTGTACCAGAACCTCAGATTGGAACCTGTGGGTGACTAGTAGTGTTGATTACATCTTGTAGTTGATACCTATATTGTTTATTTGGTGGAAGATTATATGTTCAGATCCATTATGCTATTTAATACCCCTCTGATCTTGAGCATGAATATCATTTATGAATAGTTACTTTTGTTCTTGAGGTCACGGGAGAAATCATGTTGCAAGTAATCATGTGAATTTGATATGTGTTTGATATTTTGATGATATGTATGTTATGATTCCCTTAGTGGTGTCAGGTGAACATTGACTACATGGCACTTCGACATCTTTGGGCCTAAGCGGATGCATTGTGGAGTAGTTATTAGATGATGGATTTCTAGAGTGACAGAAGCTTAAACACTAGTTTATGTGCTACTTTGTAAGGGACCGGTTTGTATCCAAATGTTTAATGCAATGGTTATATTTTATCTTAATACTTTTCTCGTAGTTGCGGATGCTTGCAAGGGGGTTAATCATAAGTGGGATGTTTGTTCAAGTAAGAACAACACCCAAGCACTGGTCCACCCACATATCAAATTATCAAAGTAGCGAACACGAATCAAACCAACTTGATGAAAGTGACTAGATGAAATTCCCGTGTGCCCTCAAGAACACTTTGCTTATTATAAGAGACCGTTTTGGCCTGTTCTTTGCTACAAGAAGGATTGGTCTACCTTGCTTCCCTTTATTTACCGTTACAATTACTTGTCCACTACAAATTATCTTGCTATCAAACTACCTGTTACCGAATATTTCTGTGCTTGCAGAAAATACTTGCCGAAAACCACTTGTCATTTCCTTCTGCTCCTTGTTGGGTTCGACACTCTTACTTATCAAAAGGACTACGATTGATCCCTATACTTGTGGGTCATCAGTTGTCCAATGCACTCACTTCGGTCCCACCGAGTTGATGCAACCGGTGCCACTGAGATGAAGTTTGCCCTAAGCCCTAGCACATCGGTCCCATTGAGTTGTTCCCGTCAGTCCCACCGAGTTGTTCATGTCGGTCCCACCGAGTTGTTCCCGTTGGTCCCACCGAGATTCTTAACGTTCATATTTTTGAACAAATCGATGCCACTGAGTTTTTTGCTCGGTGCCACCGAGATGGGTCAAAAGTGGGTAACGGTTTGATTTTGTGTGGAGGCTATATATACCCCTCCACCCCTTCTTCTCTTTGAGGAGAGCCATCGGAACGTGCCTACACCTCCACCATTCATTTTCTGAGAGAGAGCCACTTATTCATGTGTTGAGATCAAGAGATTCCATTCCTACCATTTGAACCTTGATTTCTAGCCTTCCCCAAGTTGCTTTCCACTCAAATCCTTCTTCCATCATAAACAAATATGTGAGAGAGAGTTGAGTGCTGGGGAAAATATCATTTGAAGCACAAGAGCAAGTTCATTATCAACACACCATTTATTACCTTTTGAAGAGTGGTGTCTCCTAGATTGGTTAGGTGTCGCTTGGGAGCCTCCAACATGATGTGGAGTTGAACCAAGAAGTTAGTAAGGGCAAGGAGATCGCCTACTTTGTGAAGATCTACCCGAGTGAGGCAAGTCCTTCGTGGGCGATGGCCATGGTGGGATAGACAAGGTTGCTTCTTTGTGGACCCTTCGTGGATGAAGTCCTCCATGGACTCACGCAACCGTTACCCTTCGTTTGTTGAAGTCTCCATCAACATGGATGTACGATAGCACCACCTATCGAAAGCACGCCAAAAATCTTCGTGTCTCCATTGCATTTGCCTTCTCCAAACCCTTCCCTTTACCTTCATATGTAATGTTTACTTTCCGCTGCTATACTCTTAGACTTGCATGTGTAGGTTGATTGCTTGACTTGTCATAATTGCTAAAATTTACCCATAACTAAAATTGGGAAAAGGAAAGTTTTTTATTTGGTCAAGTAGTCTAATCACCCCCCCCCTATAGACATACCTTCAATCCTATTGTGTGTTCAATATTTTGTTGTGCATTGATAAAATCTTTTCAATGCCTGAGTGCGCAACTTGAATTTTGAAACATATGAGAGGACAACCCTGCATAAGGGAATTTGCCCTTCAGGAAGGTTCGGGTTTGCTGTTGTGATTAAAAGTAGGAGATTTATATACCTGTAACAGAACAGTTCCTAAAGCTAAAGGCTCCCGTAACATGTAACATATGAACTTTGTTTGTGCTAATAATTTTTTCAGACATTGTAAAAGGTCATGTTGCACAGGTGTTTTGGGCTTCAATTCAGGGAGGTGACACCTTGATGAAATAGCTTGCATGTTTGGATAGCCTATCTTAGTAAATTGTGGGTTTCATCTCCGGATGTGCTTGAACATAATCAGGACAAGGAAGACATCACATCGCATCTTTGCGGTAAAGTTGTATGTCATATACCTTATGCCATTTCGCTCTATATTACCTGAAAAAGATAACAAAATATGCATGCTCAAGTATATATTTTTACAGATAAATTATCCTTCATTTTTTCATCTTAAAGGGTTTGAATTAGTACCCTAAGTGGTTGCTAAAACCTACTTCTACTAATAAAGTCAAATATTTTCAAAATAGTTGGGGTTTGACATGTCCTTTGCCCTTGCTCAAACACAAAGTTGCTGAAAAATGCAAATATTTTTCACGAGTGTCCATGGTTTTAAATGGGCTATGTGTCATTTGGCTCAGAGATAAATTTAAATATGTATGTTTGTACATCTCATTATAGATAACAAGTCTCCATTCTTTTTTAATTAAATAAAGGGGGTAAATTTGTTACCATTATGCGCTTGCCCACAACTAAACCAACTAAAACACGGATTTGCACACATGAATCCAGCGGGTCTCTGAGTCATTTGACGCAATGGGTGAGCTACATGCGTACATTTTCAGATACATATGGGTCCATCTAAGCAAATCGAAATGGTTTTAATATTTGCACACAAAAACAATAAAAGGTTAGTAGCTTCTATTTCTACATAAGCACGTAAATTTTTAGCGTGCGTATTTGGCCAGACAGAAGATTACTAAAAGGATACACATATTTTCAACATGACATGGTTTTAAATGGACTTTATACCACCAAATTAGAATGTGTGTGTATATATATTTTCAACATGACATGGTTTTAAATGGGACTATATACCATCTCATTGTGACAACAAGTCATCATTTTTTATCATGTGTACTTGCCTACAGCTAAACTAACTAAAACATATATTTTATTTAAAGTGAGGCTCTATACTATCAAATTATTCTTCACCCGAGATACTCTTACGATCACTTCATAATTAAATTACATTTAGAATTCAAATAGTTACATTCCTATTGATTGACTACGTAAAATTTGGCATAAGAAAATGAAAATATAGGTCATAAGACAAGAAAATTTGCAGTTTATGTATATTTTACACTCTGTTTTGCGTTTGTAATTCTATATAACATAAAATATTTTTTTACGGTGATTATATATTTTCTTACGGTCTCTTTTTACGTCAGAAATACGACAAAACTTACGGAACATAAAATTACGGTGCATTCATGGTAAAATAGAGGGGGTGAAGAATAACTATTCCTCACCCAGGGTGACGAATAGTCAATCCATATATATATATATATAGACACACACACACACACACTCACATTTGGGTTATTCTGTTTCACGTAATAGAATATTATTCTGTTACCGTACTTGAACTGATGAATTCAAATAGTTGAACTGATGAATTCAAGCGGTTGAACTGATGAATTCGAGCGGCTGAACTGATACTTTTATTTGTTGTTGAAAATCGTCTACTTTGGTTCATTTTTTTTTTTGCAATTTTTTTGTCGAAATGGGGCATGTAATATATCGTTGGAAAGGCCTTGCCATCTATATTACAATCGTATAATTTGTTTTTGCAAAAAAAAAATATGGTTTAAGGGCAGTTTTGAAAAAAACATTTTAAAAAAACTAAAAACGTGAATCGTATTTTGGACTTAATTTTCAAACGGTTTGTCGGAATTGAGCAAATGTGATGTTGGAAAGCTTATGAAAATCTGCATCTTCCATATATCTACTAATTTTCAAATTCTATATGATTTAAAAATAATTTGAAAAATGGTGAAATTCTAGGCGAAATGTATTTTCGCTGTTTTTTTGCAAACAGTTTGTCGGATTGACGCAATTGATAGGGCGTTGGAAAGCTATGGAGAATGCGCAACTTTTGCATATAGAAAGTTTTTTCTAATTCCTTATGGTTTAAATACGAATTCAAATACGGTTAAAGTTGGTTTTGAACGCGATTTTGTTAAAAAGTTCATTGAAATGGGGCAAATAATATACCATTGGAAAGCTATCAAAAATGCAAAACTTATCATGTTGAACATTTTCTCAACTTCGTAACCTTTTAAAAGTAATTTTGAATACGACAAGATGGATCCTGCTATTTCCCCGTCTGAAAAATAGAGTACTCATACTGATATATGTGTGTGTTTGTACTGAGCTATTTTTTGTAGAGTAATTTTGAATGGTTTTGAAAAAAGAGTACTTGTACTGATGTTTGCATGAGTTTGTACTAAGCGTGTTTTCACTAACTAGACTTTGCTCTCTTTTTGGGTAATATTTTTGCTCGTAAGTTTTTAACGGTTTACTGTATCGTCGCCCATGTACGTGCATGATTTATATCATCAAACTGAATGATTTTTTTCAACAAGAAAATGCTTTTTTGTTCTTTTTTGAACTAAACATTTTTTTACAATGATGTTCTGGACTTCTCTTATTTTACGACTTGTACTTTTACCATTTGAATTGCATGGGGTTTCTTTTTGCTTGAACTTTTACAATTTGAATTTCTGTCATTTCTTTTATTCCGAATGGACCACCATTTTTAGCTTGTACTGATCAATATTTTTAATTAAACTATTTTTTCCTTTGTAGAACAGACCATCATTTTTGTTTGTGCGGATCAGTTGTAGAGCTTGGACATCAACGTCACAGAATTACACTTCGGACGGATCACCTTTTCCCATCTGGACTGACCACAAAACTTGCATCAGGAAACTCACAAAAACAAGGCGATAACAACGAGATTGGCGAGAATGTATGAACCATACCATTTTTAGATCAAAAAATATTATACACAGAACAAGAAGAACTTATTAAACAAGATGTTTTTGAAGTTTCTCACATTAACACTTTTTATAATACAAAACCGAATGGTTCACTTTTACCTCCTTTTTTAAAGTATTACAAGCTGATGAACTAAAATAAAATGGTGAGCACAGTGCATTTTTGTACCACCGTTGGTAATAGGGGCACAATCCATGTGAATTGTATAAAAGGTAAGTACGAGTAAAAGTGGATTGTTGGTGTTTTTATAGAGTTTGTAGTACCATCACAATCAAAGTTCGTACTGACATAAGCTCTGGTCGTGCTCTGGCCAAAAAAAGATACATAAGTACACTGCGGCCAAAGTATTACAAACTAACAAACATAGCCACCTCGCTAGAACAGAGCATCTCAGACGCCTCTACTCCTGTTGCTTTTCCTTGTGCAGGAGGCTGCTGACGGAGCACGCATTGATGCAGGTGGCCATTGTAGCGACACGGGCAGTGGCGCAGGTCTCCGAACTAATGGTCGCGACGAACTCGGCCACCCTGAAGCCACAGGATTGGACTGAGCATGGTGCTGAAGATGAGTAGAACATTTAGGAATTAGGATAATTAGGAAACAACAAACATATGAAGAAAATCATGAAGTGAAATGAGTATAGAAGACAGTATCCACTACACCTTTCTAATTTCTCAACTGAAGTTGTTTACTGCACAGCTGCCATATTTGACTGAGCAACCCTAAAGTTGTTGGAATGGAAAAAAGTCTTAATCAAAATCTCACCAATGTTTGACACTAGAATGAATTTCTGAAAACTTACCCAGTTCGGTTGGTTGCTCACTTGAGAAGAGCCATCCTTTTTGCATCGAAAAGCTGTTGTGATGTACTGAGCAATTGCTTTTTCTGACCTTACAAAATTATGTCCGATGAATCTCTCTAATATGGATGTGTGAACCTTCCAAAATTAAATCCAAAAATGTACACACATTGTTTCCTGTGTGACGTAGGGTTGTACTGACACACTCAACATCAGGGAATTTCCAACTTGTGCAAGATCAAACTGCATCCATTCTCATCAGTAAGTTTTGGAAATTTCCCTAACCGAATTCGACAATGAACGGACACCAGCAGCAATCTCTACTAGACAAGATGAACTTTGCATTTTTCATACAATGAACTGAAAGGCGCTGCAATTTTTCTAAACTTCCTTGATATGAACCTGTAGCCATACGCAAGCCTCATTATAGGAGAAAAAGTCAGAGCGGCGCTGTAATGAACTGACATCCCCATAATAGCATAATTACACACACAGACCAGCGAATGCATGAAATGCCTGTGGAGCTTGGGAGCAACGGTGGAACAAAATCGGCAATCAACGATAGCAGTAATCTATACTAGACAAGATGAATTTTACTTTTTTCATACCACGAACTGCAGGGCGCTGCAATTTCCGAACTTGCTCGACCTGGGGTGGATGGTCAAGGAAGAGTCATCGCAGGTTGCTGATACATCTCCGTCGTATCTATAATTTTTTATTGTTTCATGCCAATATTATTCAACTTATACATACTTTTGGCAACTTTTTATATGATTTATTTGGACTAACTTACTTATCCAGAGCCCAGTGCCAGTTCCTGTTTGTTGCCTGTTTTTGTATCACGGAAAATCCATATCAAACGAAGTCCAAACGTGATGCAACTCCACGGAGAATTATTTTGGAATATTTGTGATTTTTGGGAGTTGGAATCACTGCAAACGGAGGCCCACATGGACCACGGTACACTAGGGCGCGCCCCAGGCCCCTGGCGCACGGTGGTGGGCTGTGCTCACCTCGTACATCGGTTGGAGCTATACTTCGGGCGCAAGGAAGCTTATATCAGGAAAATCGTGTAAAAAGATCAGCGCAATCAGAGTTACGGTTCTCTAGGAATATAAGAAACGGTTTTCGGCCAGATCTGGGGAGCGCGAAACAGAAGAGAACAGAGAGGGAGATCCAATCTCGGAGGGGCTCTCGCCCCTCCCATGCCATGGAAGCCAAGGACCAGAGGGGAAAACCTTCTCCCACATAGGGAGGAGGCCAAGGACGAAGAAGAAGGAGGGGGCTCTCTCCCCCTCGCTTTCGGTGGCGCCGGAGTGTCGCCAGGGCAACGATCGGGGCGACTGAGGGAGTCCTCGATTAGGGGGTGTCCGGTTAGCCAAACTATCACCTTTGGCCGGACTCCTGGACTATGAAGATACAAGATTGAAGACTTCGTCCCGTGTCCGGATGGGACTTTCCTTGGCGTGGAAGGCAAGCTTGGCGATACGGATATGTAGATCTCCTACCATTGTAACCGACTCTGTGTAACCCTAAGCCTCTTCGGTGCCTATATAAACCAGAGGGTTTTAGTCCGTAGGACGAACAACAATCATACCATAGGCTAGCTTCTAGGGTTTAGCCTCTCTGATCTCGTGGTATATCTACTCTTATACTACCCATATCATCAATATTAATACAGCAGGAGTAGGGTTTTACCTCCATCGAGAGGGCTCGAACACAGGTAAAACATCGTGTCCCTTGTCTCCCGTTACCATCCGCCTAGACGCACAGTTCGGGACCCCTACCCGAGATCTGCCGGTTTTGACACCGACATTGGTGCTTTCATTGAGAGTTCCTCTGTGTCGTCATCTTTAGGCTTGATGGCTCCTCCGATCATCAACAACGATGCGGTCCAGGGTGAGACTTTTCTCCCCGGACGGATCTTCGTATTCGGCGGCTTTGCACTGCGGGCCAATTCGCTTAGCCATCTGGAGCAGATTGAAAGCTACGCCCCTGGCCATCAGGCCAGATTTGGAAGTTTGAACTATACGGCTGACGTCCGTGGAGACTTGATCTTCGACGGGTTCGAGCCACAGCCAAGCGCGCCGCACTATCACGACGGGCATGATCCAGCTCTGCCACGGACGGTGCCTCGAGGTCGCACAAGTGTCCGCCCAACCCTTAGCTCGAGCCGATCATACCGTCGAGGACGGGTGGCTGGACACCGCCTCGGGGGCTGCTATCTCTACGGCGATTGAGCCGAACACTAACCCTGTCCTTTGTGGAGCTCGTGACTCCAAGGTGCCGGACTCCTCTTCGGACTCCGGACCTTCCGCGCCCCTGCCAATCGAATCCGATTGGGCGCCGATCATGGAGTTCACTGCCGCGGACATCTTTCAGCACTCGCCCTTTGGCGACATCCTGAATTCACTAAAGTCTCTCTCTTTATCGGAAGAGCCCCGGCCGGATTACGGTCAGGAAGGTTGGGATGCGGACGACGAAGAAATTCAAAGCCCACCCACCACCCACTTCGTAGCCACTGTCGAAAGTTTAAACAACGTGCTCGACTTCGACTCCGAAGACATCGACGGTATGGACGACGATGTAGGAGATAAACATGAACCAGCACCTATAAGGCACTAGACAGCCACCTCATCTCACGACGTATACGTGGTGAACACACCTAAAGGAAGCGACAACGAGGAACAACGGGACGCCACGAGGGATCATTACCTCGAAAAGCAGCCAAAACGGCGACGTAAGCGCTGCTCAAAATCCCGCCTCGACAAAGACAGCAGCCATACAGACCCAGCCATAGAGCAGGGCAAACCGGTGGACGATGAACATGCTATCAAGCAACCGTCCGAACAGGACAACCTGGATAAACAATCCTTCCCCGGCGAAGATAACAGTCCGGACGATCTCACGCGCGGACAAGTTGCTGGAGCAGAAGAACCTCCACAAAAGGCTCGTCGTCACTGCGCGTAGCCTGAAAAAGCAGAAGCAAAAGCTCAAAACAGCGCAAGATGCACTCAGACTCAGATGGAGCAAAGTACTCAACACCGCAGACAAATACGGCGATAGTCGCCGAACAAAGAGCTACCCGAAGTGAAAACTACTGCCCGAATTTGATGAGGAGGCCGTAGAGCCCCCGCAATCAAAGAACAAGGAGACCACCCGGTCGGATAAACGACCCCATGGCAAACATAGAGCGGCAAACGACGCCGCACACAAGCCGGCACGCGATCCGCACACGGATCCGCATCAAAAAGATGGCCCAGTTAGATCTATCTACAGGCCAAGAAAGCAAGCTTTAGTAAGCAATGCAACACATCAAGTATCCGAATATTACGGTGCACCTAAATAAAGGGGCGCCGCACACCCCCTATGTTTCACCGATGAGGTTCTGGGTTATGAATTTCCAGCGGGATTCAAGCCCGTAAACATAGAGGCATACGACGGAACAACAGACCCTAGAGTCTGGATTGAGGATTACATCCTCCACATACACATGGCTAGAGGGGATGACCTGCACGCCATAAAATACTTACCCCTCAAGCTCAAAGGGCAAGCCCGACATTGGCTCAAAAGCCTCCCCGAAAACACCATTGGAAGTTGGGAAGAGCTCGAGGATGCTTTTCGGGCAAATTTTCAAGGGACCTATGTCCGACCTCCGGATGCAGACGATTTAAGTCACATAACTCAACAACCCGGAGAGTCAGCCTGCAAATTCTGGAACAGATTCCTTACTAAAAAGAATCAAATAGTCGACTGTCCGGACGCCGAAGCCTTAGTAGCTTTCAAACACAACGTCCGAGAGGAATGGCTCGCCAGACACCTCGGCCAAGAAAAGCCAAGAACAATGGCCACATTAACAAGCCTCATGACCCGCTTTTGCGCGGGAGAGGATAGCTTGCTGGCAAGATGCGATCAATGACCCAAGTACATCCAAGTCGGGGATGGAACGGAAACCGCGACGCAGAAGGACCAAATTGGACAAAGGGAAATAGCCCAAGAGCACGGCAGTCAACGCCGGATTCAAAAGCTCACGGCAGAATCATAAAAAACTGCCCCTTAAGGATAACAGGGACGAGCTATCTAACTTTAAAAAAATCTTGGACAAGATATGCCAAATCCACAGTACTCCCGGGAAGCCTGCAAACCATACCCACAGAGATTGTTGGGTCTTCAAGCAGTCCGGCAAACTCAATGCCGAACACAATGGGCTTGACACACCAAGCGAGGACGATGACGAACTCCACAAGCAGAGCACCGGAAAACAAAAGAATTTCCCACAAGAAGTCAAAATAGTAAACTCACTTTACGTGGCAAAAGGGAAAAACATAATGGCGCCCATAGAGATACGCGCCATACAGCCTATCCCAGAGGAGTCCCGCCACTGGTTGTTAAAACCAATCACATTCGACCATCAGGATTACTCTAGAAGTATCCGGAATGCAGGATGGACTGCCTTGATATTAGATTCGATAATTGACGGACTCCAATTTACACAAGTCCTAATGGACGGCGACAGTGATCTAAAACTGCTATACCAGGACACAATCCGCAAAATGGGGATAGACCCAACCAAAATCGCGGTGCGGTTTCGGGGGCCTACTGTCCCGACTCGCGGTGCACGTTGCAAGCCGGGATGAGGAAGACAGCAACAACACAGAGATTGGAACCGGTGGCGAGAGGAAGGAGAAGTTCTAGTGCGTCTCTCTGAGAGGAGCGACCTCCCTTTTATAGGCACAAGAGAAGGAGGCGAGAGGGCAGCGACGGAAGATGAAACGAAGAGACGAAGACGAAGCGAACAGCCAATAGCCGAAGGGCTGCACCGTTCGCATTCAAACTCCACTGTCACAAAAACTTTTTCAGCTTCCGCGTGACCTTTCGTATACCCGTAGTGCCTGGCAAAAATTTAGACATCGGCACGGCTCATTCGCGCAACCCGCGGCGCGGCGCGGCGTGACGAGGCGAGGCGAGGCGTGGCGTGGTGAGGCGGGCGGCGGAGGAGGAGCGCGTGTGGATATCCCTCTTGTTCTCATGCTCATACAAGTGGGGAAGGAGCCTCCCTTATAAAGAGGTCCAATTCCCTCTAAACTAGCAATATGGGACTAGACTTTAGTTCCACCTCTTGCCTTGCACGAATGGGCTGCGTGGGCCTCTAGGATTTATTAGGAATTTCTGAAACTGCTATTGGGCTAGGCCCAAATAGACAAAAATTCCAGCAGCGGGCTGGTCGGCGGTGGGGGCTGGGAAGGAGATGGGAGGGCGCGACGGCCGGAGCAGGAGCTGATTGAGGCGGGGTGGCGGCCGAATCCAGGAGAGATGGGGCCTGGAGGCGGCGGACGGAGCCATGGGAGATGGGGAGGGCGGCGGTGGGCGAAGCCATGGGAGACGACGGCGACCGGATCCATGGGAGACGGGGATGGGAGGCGGCGGACGAAGCCAGGGGAGATGGGGGGAGGTAGCGGCCGGAGCCATGGGAGACGGGGCGGGAGGCGGCGGGAGGATCCAGAAACGAGGCGGGTTATGGCGACGAGCTAGGGAGAGGCGGGATCTGCAAAATGAGCTGTGGAGACGGACAGATGCAAGCGATGTTGGCAGGATAGGTTGATGGTGGAGGCGTGAAGTGAGGGTCATGGCTCGTGGATAAATTGTCCAGAGTACAGATCGCTCCTATATGGGGCGCAGAGTAACAAAATAATATTTTGTTATTAGTAACAAAATAGTCCAGCCCTATCATTAAACCGTGAACCTTTAAACTATGAATTTTCTTTTAATCACGGTCATAGGTTTAGCGTGCCTCTACGCGCCTTGGCGCAATGGGTCCACCAATTGAAAGCTGGGAGCATGCTGTATGGCACAAGGGCAGATTCGTAAATCGCCATCCTGCTTTCATTTCCTTTTGGTTGTCGCGTCGTCGCTGAGTTCTGAAACCCAAGCCCCCTTCCCCTCCATTCCCCGACAAAAAATTGAATTTTTTGCCCCACTTTACTTCTCCATTTAATAATTTGCCCCCTGAAAGACTACCAGATGGGATTCTGGGTCACTGTCATTGAGACAATCAAATGACAAATCATCAAACCCCGTGTAAAGTGGGGCAAATAATCAAATCCCCCTCCCCGGGCTTAACCACCTCGAGAAAGAGTAAAGCCAGAACTACAGCCACCGAATCCAACAACCGAGAAGGAGGAGGAGGGAGGGAGGGAGGGAGCGAGCGAGCGAGAGTGCTGACGATGCAGCAGGCGATGTCCTTGCCCCCGGGAGCGGTCGGCGCGGTGTCCCCGCCGGCCGGCATCACCACCGAGCAGATCCAAAAGGTTCGATCCGTGCCTCCTTCCTGCTAGGGTTACGCAGATGCTTCCTTCAACCTATTGATTCGACCATAGGCCTCACCCTATTCGTTCCTGGTTAGAGAAATATCGCCCCTATTTTGCTCTCCTCCCGCTCTTAGTCTCAGGTGATCAGATCAGATTCCTCGCTTGGCAGTTTATGAAAAAAAAAATTGATTCCTCGCTTGGCAGTTTATCAAAAAAAAAAAAAAAAGATTCCTCGCTTGGCTAACTGTATGTGGTGGCGCATTCAGAAAAGCTACAGAAGCATGTCTATGCAAGAGGATATTAGAAAAGAGAACAGGATAAGGGCATTGGAAATAGACATACTAATAGTATTGGGAATAGACATGCACTAGTAGGGTTGCTAGGAGATAAGCATCATTGTCTGCCAAAAACCACTGGTGACCATCAATCACGCAGCTGAATGTTGCCAACTCGATGTGGCCTGTGAGCCTCTTGGTTCTGTACCACAATATACGGCTCATCAACCATGCTCTATGGTGCTACTGCAGACTTACCCTTCTGCATCTGCAAGACGGCCTCGTTTGCGTGACCAATGTGGTTTCCACCATCCTCGCCCAGTTGATCATCAACCGACGTGTCACCAGCAGCCGTGCAATACCACTGTCGGACCATGTCCGCTCTGCCACAGAACGTGGCTAGCTTGCGGGTGTTCAGTGACTGTAATTATAGATCGACAATCACCAACCACCACACGATGTAGCCTTTCCACTAGAGGATTGCTGCCCGTATGATGCCACTCATCGGCCCCTTCTCTATGATGCCACTCATCCACAAGCATGGAGTTGGATTTTATTTTGTTAATTGTATTTTTGTTAAATGAATGAGGTTGTTTTACAAAATTAACTGTATACCTATTTCCTCAATGGCGCCCTCCGGATAGCTACAACGAGACCTTGTGCAACATCATCTCTGTGTTTCCAAATCATGGACTCGTGATAGTTACATAAGAAATAAGTTTAACTCCAAGAGCGTCAACTTCAGAAATCATTCATTCAGTAATTGGTATCCATCTGAACACATTTCTATCCGAAAGACTGGTTCAAGAAATATCAATTATGCTGGCACGATAAAAAAGGAAGAATATATGGGACGGCGCTTCTTCGCGAATAAAGTTTCTTCTGTATAGTTCTTACACAACATTGCAGCAGTGAATGTAAAATCGATGAGTTATGACTATGGAATCCTAGCGGTATAGTATGATCATATACTCATTAAATATATATTAGCTTTTTACTAACACTTGTTTTCTTTTTCAGTATTTGGATGAAAATAAGCAACTTATTTTGGCCATCCTTGAAAATCAGAACCTAGGAAAGTTGGCTGAATGTGCTCAGTAAGTGGCTTGCTAATTTGGTTTAGTGCTTGCAATTACCATATGAAATGTTTATTGTTGGTTTCATATTTTGTGATCAGGGACCTCCCGCTACTCTTAATTCCTATATACCTCTGTGAGCTCATATTTTATACCTATTACATGCTGTATTGCAGAATACCCTATACCTGCCATTCCCTGTATACTGTTTTTGAAAAATGTCATTTTCCCGCATCCCCAATATCCATATCCACAATGATGAAACTGCTAATGCATTTATTGACCCTTATCTCTCGTTTTATGTGATGTAGCATGAAACTGCACAGCTGCCAGTTTTTTCGTTGAAGTTATGTGTATGGCATTCCAAATACAAACCCCTGTCTTCTGTATTCGAGACATGTTTTGGTCGAAAAATGGTTTCCACTCTAAAGACAGCAGCGGATTACAAATGAAATAGACGATCTATCGTTACATAATACTCAGATTCGAGGACCATGTCAGTGTCTTTTAACAGCATCATTGTTAGTAGTGTCTTGCTCATCTAGACTTGTTGCTTCTTTTCGTACAGTACTCTTACTAAAAATAAGATGTTTCTAGTACATTTGTGGTTGTCCTGTGTATGCGACATAAATTTGAGTTTTGGCCCAGTGATTACTGATTATTTGCAATCTTTGTCCAGTAATAACTCTTTTCACTTATGAAGTTCCTACAATTGATAGTGTACGCCTTGGTTCTCTTTTCTTTACTAATGTATTTTTCCTTTTACTAAAATACTGTAGGGAAGGCACCTACTGCGTGATTTAACTAATCTATCTTCAGTTTTCAACTATTCATGCATGTTGTCTTTACCTTTTGTGAGGATTTTTTTTTGACTGAAATGCAACATAATGCCTTCAAGTCAAACTTTAAATGAATTCCTAAGCCTCCACATGTTTTGATGATTTTAAGGAGATGGAGTGTAAAATTCAAGATTTGCATTATACGATAAAAAAGTTTATGATTAACTCCACCTGTTTCTGTCTGAATTACTTCTGTCGATTCTGATAAAACGTATCTCTAGAGGCACGATCTTAATCTTTGTAAAATCAGACTGTTGCCGGTGGTTTCGCAGTTGACAACTATTAAAATTTCAGATAGGCAGATTAGTTTGAGTATTGAGCTAAATTTCTTGTCCGTTGGGTTAAGGACCCCATATGGAAGGACCTACATTTGGTGTTCGGAGAAGGCCTATGATAAGATACCGCGGAATGTCATGTGGTGAGCCTTGGAGAAACACAAAGTCCCAACTAAGTACATTAAGCTCATCAAGGGCATGTATGGTAATGGTGTGACAAGTGTTCGAACAAGTGATGGCGACACTGATGACTTTCCGATTAAAATAGGACTGCACCTAGGGTCAGCTTTGAGCCCTTATCTTTTTGCCATGGTGATGAATGAGATCACAAGGCATATACAAGGCATATACAAGGAGATATCCCATGGTGTATGCTCTGTGCGGATGATGTAGTGCTAGTCGATAGTCGGACGGGGATTAATAGAAAGTTAGCTATGGAGACAAACTTTGGAATCGAAAGGTTTTAGGCTTAGTAGAAATAAATGGATGTGTGACCACACAAGAAAGAATCGGATCCGGAGTGATGATATACGTGATAGAGTTGGGTTAGCACCGATTGAAGACAAGCTTGTCCAACATCGTGTGAGATGGTTTGAGCATATACAACGCAGGCCTCCGGAAGCTCCAATGCATAGTGGATGGTTAAACCGTGCTGATAATGTCAAGAGAGGTCGAGCTAGATCAAACTTGACATGGGAGGAGTCTGTAAAGAGAGATCCGAAGGACTGGAATATCACCAAAGATGGTCATGGATGGGGGCGCGTGGAAGTTAGCTATCCACGTGCCAGAACCATGAGTTGGTTTTGAGATGTTATGGGTTTCAGCTCTAGCCTACCCCAACTTGTTTGCGACTAAAGGCTTTGTTGTTGTTATTGGGTTAAGGACCCCATATGCGTTGCTAGTTTTGGTTGTCAATTGATAGGGCTATACACAAGCTTGTAATGTAGTTTCTGGTGCAGAGAGAGAACCAGCCATTGTGGTCATCATATGATGTGCCTACCTTAGGCAAATGCTTCCCTGTAAGTAGATGTGTGATATTGCTGATGCATTTAGAATAACAGTGTTTATGCTCTGGACTTTCAGATATCAAGCTCAGCTCCAAAAGAATCTCTTGTATCTAGCTGCTATCGCGGATGCCCAACCACCACAGAACCCTGCAAGTCGCCCCCAGGTTAGTCTGTGTAGTCAGTTTTCCATTTTGCGAAAAGATGGTCTGTGGTGCTCAGTTATTTATTTTGCAAACAGATGGTGCAGCAGCCTGGTAGTATGCAAGGTGCAGGGCATTACATGTCACAAGTACCAATGTTCCCTCCAAGAACGCCTTTAACCCCACAGCAGATGCAAGAGCAGCAGCACCAGCAGCTTCAGCAGCAGCAAGCCCAGGCCCTTTCTTTCCCCGCCCAGATGGTCATGAGACCAGGCACCATCAACGGCATGCAGCAGCCTATGCAAGCAGCTGGCGACCTCCAGCCAGCAGCAGCACCTGGAGGTAGCAAGCAGGACGCCGCAGTGGCTGGGGCCAGCTCGGAACCATCTGGCACCGAGAGCCACAAGAAGGCGGGAGCAGAAAAGGAGGTGAGCGCTGATATAGCAGAACAATCCTAAGCTGTTAGTGTTACGCAAATATAACGCCATGTATTATGTATACTATATAAGAAAGAAAGAAAGCTCGTCTTATCTGTCGTTTAGAACAAGCTTTTAGATTGATGATGATGATGATGATGGTGTGTTCTGTCCGGGATTGTTATCTCACTCACTTTAAATTGTTGTAGGCTTGTACTAGCAATTGTGGAATAACTCGCCAGCCCGTTGTCCAAGTCAGATGATTTACCTTTTGTTTACTCCGCTAGTATTTGCTTGCTTTGACAGGTGAAATAGTGAGTGAATGGTCAGTGTGGTGGACGTTTTTCTCGGTTATCTAGTGATACAACCCAAGTTGCAGCTTTTTCAGGCAAATTACCCCCACTGGACATTGCCGCGTTGCAAGACCGCCTTGCAGTCGCAGCTCGGCAAATCCGGTGGAAGCATATCACTGAAAACCGGCGGGTAATCTGCAGTAGCAGAGAAACATGGAAAGCGGGGTCCAAACCCAAACCAAACCACCACAATCGTGAACGGCCCCAAGTACTTGTAGGAAAGCTTGCGACATGGACGATTGACCACCGTTTGCTGTGCATGGGGCTCAAGTTTGAGGACGCCTACTGCAAATTGTCACTCTGCGCATTTGTGTTGTGCTCAGCCTGAGCCTTCATCCTAGCCTAAGCTTGAGATAGATCAATGTGGTCTTGATAATCAACCGCAGTCTCAGCAATCGATGAGTTGTCGGAAGTGGCAATATTCGGCATACCTCCAAAATCGGGCTCCATCTTGTCAAGTGCACGAAATGGAGAGCAACCCAAACTGTGATGATTGCTACTACACCAAAATTCAGCCATTGGAAGCCAACAACGCCAAGTTCTGACTCCATCTTGTACTGCACAACGTAGCCATTGGTTCACCTGCTCCTCTTGTGTGTGTTGGGTGCTACTTGCTGTTGCCGTTGTGTTGTATCTCAGTCCTTCTTATGATAATGAAAATGGTTTAGGCCGGCGTAAGCCCGCCGTAGCACTGTCAAAAAAGGTCTGCGGGTGATGTCTAGTGCTGTAGAGAAGAGTAGTACCCACATCTTTGAAGACATCTCTCCAAATATGGCTGGTAAATATGGTGTCATGATCTTAAATTATTGACTGTAACACCATGTAATCTGACCACTTGATCCACAAAAAGCTTTGAAGCGGTATGAGCTATGTATGTGTGATGCAAGGATATAAAGTCCATCACATTTCCGCCCTCAGACGGTGAAATCCATGGTAATTTTCTGCCAAGGAGTTTAAAGAGGTGGCGTGGTGACTAACTGGTTTCAGATTGGTATGCTTGGCTTGTTGACAAATGCTGCATTGTCTGAGTCAGAAGGGAGAGAGGGATTTTATGGAATTATTCGTCGTATTGCTTGAGCCTCGTGGGCATATATATAGGAGTACACGGTCATGTACAAGACAAGACAGAATATTTCCTAGTCTATCCTATATTTCCAATCTAATCAATATACTCAACATTCCCCCACAGTCACAACGGTAGCGACGCAGACGGTGGGACTGGAGAAGAATCCGAAGGCAAGCCAACAGACACCCCCCACAGTCGTAACGGTCGATGCATCGCGGAGTCGTGGCTGGAGTGACAACCGACGAGGTTGCTCAAGCAAAATGGTAGCCCTTTGTGTCGTTGTCGATGTAGCCGAGAGTGTGTGGTGGAGCCTGGTCGAGGTAGCCAGCGAAAAATGTCGTGGTCGATGTCGAGTCGGGGTAGCCGGTGTCGAGGAAGCCGCCGTGGAGCCATGGGCGCAAGGAGCCGAGTTAGTCATGGGCGCAGTGGTATCGAGGTAGTGGCGCGCCAGAAGGAGGATGGTGTTGACGAGGCGTCGCGGCAGGTTTGCCAAGCCCGGGGATACGTCGTGGACGAAGGCACGCATCGGTGTTGCCAGCACCGGGCATGCGTAGACGGACGAAGACGAAGTTGACGAAGCACCGCACCAGGCTTGCCAGGCCCGGGGACACGTCGTGGACGAAGGCATGCGTCGGTGTTGCCAGCACCGGGTATGCGTAGATGAGGGACCTGCACGAGCTGTATGCCATGTCGAAGAAGTCGAAGGGGCCAGCAGAGAAGAACTCAACGACGGTTGCGGCACCAATCGGCGCGGGGCCCATGTCGCCCGCGGTTGTCGGAGTAGACGAAGTGGTCGGGGTAGATGACGGCGACGCTGGCGATGGGCTGGTGCTGGACGAAGACGAAGGAGGTGGACGGATGGCGGCGGCGGCTACGAGGGTAGCGGCGGCAGCGACCAAAGTAGAGCGGTGACGGTAGCGGCCGCGGCGGCTACGGGGGTAGCGGCGGCAGCGACCAAAGTAGAGCGGTGACGGTAGCGGCGGCGGCTAGGTTAGGAGCGCAGCGGTGGTGCTCGAAGTAGGCGAAGAACCATGACAGTGTGACAAAGACCGGCGCGGACGGTGGCGTTCCCGCGCCAAAGGAGGTGGCGTGGCGTATGCCACGGAAGTCGTCTTGCGAGGGCGGTTGTGGACCACGGGCGCGACAATCTGACGAAGGGTGAAGCGATGGCGGCAGGCGCGGCGATCGGGCGACGGCGGGGACCGCGGGCCGAGGCGCTACGACCCGAAGGGGCGGTGCAACAGCGAAACTTGGGTCGGTGCAACCGCGGGAACAAACTCGGGACGGCGGCGTGAACCGCGTGCCACGCTCGCTACGGCACGACGAGACGACGCGAGGGTCGGTGCAGCCACGGGACGGCTTGGAGCAGACGACCTCGGGGCGACTGGGGACTACGGGCCACGGCACTACGGCTCAAAGGGGCGACACAGTGATGACGCGGGTCGGTGCAGCCTGGAGAAGAACCACGGGGCGGTGGCACTGCGCCCCAACGGGGCGACGCAATGGCAGCCCGATTCTCGATCGGTGGAAGGGCACGCTATACTCGGGGATGATCTTCAGGGAACCTACGGAGACGCGCAAACAACGGGTCAGATCGGCACGGATGAAGCGGAGCAGCAGACAGGTGATCAATCTAACCTCTTACGGGGTCGAGGATGCGACTGCTGGACGGACCGATGAAGTCGGTGTAGCTGTATATTGGCCAGACGTAGCATGAGGCAGGCCAGCGAGACACGCGCGAGCAAGAGGCGTAAGGCCAACGTAGTACTCACGTACACGTGACACGGAAGTGCCATGCACCCAACGCGTTCACGTACTTGACCTGGGGCCATATGCCTACCGCGTGGATCAGCTAGCCACATCATGCGCGAGTAGTGGACCCACCAGCACACCTTCCGTGACGCGTGCAGCCTGGAGCCCGTGAAACAGCTGATCCGATGGAGACGGGAGTGTTGGTGCAGGAGCCCGATAGAATGAAGGCGTGGAGACCGGCGCAGAGTGACCGACGGGCGGATGCGCGGACGGGCCGCCGTGTGCCACGCGAGACCGCCAAGTCGAAGAAGGCGCCGATGCAGTCGATGCCAAAGTTGGAGTAGAGGCGCGGTGATCGGCTGAGGTAGTGGACGACGCAAACCGATCAAGTTTAAATCGAAAAACCGAATAGAAAACGCCGATCAAACTGACCGGCGGAAGACAGGGAAACCTGAAGCAAGGGCTCGGGAAAAGACTCTTTAGGGTAGCCGATCAATACGACCGGCAAACGAAACCCTAGGTATGGGCGGCGCGGCCTCCGACGGCGGTCATGGAGGCCGACCACCCCGGGAGCGCGCGCGCGGGTGCGGAAGCGGCGGCGATGGCTAGGGTTTGGGATCGATTAAGCTGATACCATGTTAGAAGGGAGAGGGGGATTTTGTAGAATATTCGTTGTATTGCTTGAACCTCGTGGGCATATATATAAGAGTACATGGTCAACTTAGAGTACAAGACAAGACAAAATATTTCCTAGTCTATCCTATGTTTTCAATCTAATCAATATACTCAACAGACAAAAAAACTCCACATCTAGCTTCAAGCCGGGCCACTAGTGCAACTTCTTTGCTCTCTGGTAAGTAGAAGTGTCCGGAATGCCCCCAATAGCGGTGCCGTGCAAGGCAGCGATTAATTTGGTTTGCAAAGCCAAATTGTTGCCAATTACCAATCGTCCTTGGTATTTTATCAGCTCATGTTCCAAAGAGAATGAATGGCCAATTGTTGAAGTAGTTCTAGCATATCAGTGTCATTGTTGTAAGAAATTTTAAACCTCTTGTATCCAATCTCAGGGTGACAAACAGACATGGCCTGAGTTTCATAGCAATGACCAATGCGAGACACAGAATCTGCAGCTCCATTCTCTATTTATTTTTTATTTTTTGTATTTGAACTAAAATTGTAAGCAAACTAACTTTGCCATAGCTTTGCGCTGCAAATTCGTTGTCGCCTGCTGATCAGAAAGAGAGCACAAACTTGTGATCAGTCCAAATAGTGAAAGCACCTCTCTGCAGGTATTGTCTCCATTTATCCACCGCCATCATGACTGACATTAACTCCTTTTCATACATAGAGAGCTTGCAGTTCATGACGCGCCTTGCTCATATAGGCAATAGGATGGCCTCGCTGCATGAGCACAGCCATCACACCAGTGTTGCATGCGTCGTTTTCCACTTCAAGGGAGGGAGGGACGTGGGAGGGGGAGAGAGAGAGAGATTCAGAATTCACCTTCTACCTGCTCTACACGCACGCTAGTCCTGGCACTTATTATAGCAGGCAGAGAACACACGCTTACATGTGGCCCTGAGGTCCACAGAACCAGCTCACAGACAGCTGGGCCCTTTATCGCTCGGCTATCCACCTGCTGGTTCATCATGGGCAGGTGACCCATCACAGTAGACGATGGCATCTCTTTCCGAAAGAAAGATAAATACAAGCAAATTACGACTCAACTCACAGCAAGGTGGTATAGCAAAATGTAGCATCAAAAAACAAATTCCAGTAGCAAGCAAATTATATATAAGTAATATGGTTCCTCTCTTGTAGCAATTCCCAAGCGACAATAGAAAACAAAAACAGAACAACCACCTTCATCATTTTCTCCACTACATCGGTGAAACTGAGCTGAGGGCACACAGGTTCGACGGTGGCAATGCATACCTTTCCTAAAACAAACCATATCAAATGGAAACCAATACTGAGATGGTTATTTTCGCCGCCTTCTCCTTGTGACTTGTTGTGGGAACTTGAGGGGTGCTGGAAGCGTCATAAAAAATGGTTTAAAAGCACCTGTTGACACGGACTTGCATCCCAGCTGGTCATAATATGGTTTAAGCATCTGGCGGTTCATTTTCAAGTCCGCACATATATCCGTAGGTTCAGATCTGAAGTCATCAGCAAAAAGTGTGAGTACTAAAATGTAATTGATCAGAAGCTCGTGTTTCTCTGTCGACAAGGAAGAAGACCCTGGCTCCGTGAACATCAGCAACAGCTTGCGGTGCACCGCCTGTGGGATCATTGGTCCACGGATGGTCTGGTCTTTTTCTTTTCTTTTCTGCTTGGACATGGAGCTGTTGCGCGCCAACAACGACAGGAGATGTGTGATATAGGATAGAATCCAAGCAAGCCTTTCCTGATCTTCACCCTACAAAACAAGACAAAAGCTAATGATTTTACATCACGTGGAATAATATGTGAAGCAACTCCTTCTAAATTAAGTTTAGCACAATATTGGGCGGACAGCTAGCTTTCCATCATTAACTGCATAATATTGGGCAGCATAACTACGTAAATATCTAGAAAGCAAAAACATGGAAAAGTAGCAACAATAGTGTCTTGATATCTGTCATCCAAATACAACAACAGAAAGAATGTGTGCCCCGCATCACACATAAACTGCCTACGAAGGATGCATCCTAGACAGATCGACTGCAGAAAAATATCACGACAACGTAAAAATATCAGGTTTTCTTCTCAACAATCCTGCTCAAGTCTAGAATAAAGCTAGTTTCAAGAAGCTGGATACTACTGTGAGCATGCTGGTATTGAAACAAAACAAGATCTTGCAAGCGCCAGATAACACGAAAAGACATAGAAAACCATCACTATTTACCTGAAGCTCCTGTAACTTATTCACACGATTCGAGACAAAACTCCCATAGCCTTTCAAACCAAATTCTCCCGATTCAAAGTGTCCCACAATATCTAGAAGGTGTGGCCGTATATTTTTTGGAATGATCTCATCAAAAAGATATGCCTTTTCAGATGTATCTGCAGCAGGATCATAAGGTGGAATGTTGCGAACTTCCACTGATGCCTGACTATCAGTGGCATCTGCAGTGGTCTTGGACTCTCCAAGATCAAGGTCCAAATAAGCAGAAGGGTCATTCCTTTGTTCTTTTAGTGACTTCCACTTATTATCCTGCAAGGAATAGGAATACATATCTTCAACTGAACCAAACCATGTTTGTATCCAAAACTTAAGTGTTAAGCATGTCAGAGGACACTGTTAAGATGGAAGAAGAGGAGAAGAAGAAAAATAGTCCTGTAACATCATGAAAATGGCTGTGACCTATTTAAAATGGAAAATGTTATGTTCACACATGTAACAAGTCTGTGGAAGCTTATTTTTACTTTAAAAACCAGTTACATACATATACAAGAAAGTATTTTCTTGTCACACTAAAAAGAGAGAGGAAAAACCCAAGTTTATCTAAATGCACAAAACTATTGTAGCAAGAGGTATATTATTTTCATGACAGTTCATGCTAAATATTTCCATTATTACAACAAGAAAAAACAGTGACACCTTACATTCATGACCATTATGTTCTACTCCCTCCGTCCCAAAATAAGTGACACTTATTTTGGGACGGAGGGAGTACTACCTTACAAAATTCAACGCTCAGGCTCACAGCATGAAATAAAATAATTACAAAAGAACCAAATATAGTCAACAGCAAAGACAGTAGACCCTGTACCACAAACATACCTTATCCTTATCTTTCTTGGTCCCATAAGCCTGGGTAAGATCTTGCCTGTTCAATTCAGTATCTGCTACAGAAGAACCTGCTTCTGCTGCTGACTGTTGTGAATGAGCCGGTTGCTGCACTTCAAAGTGTGGCTCTAGCCTCAAAATCTGTTTGGAAATACAAACATTCAGAATAACGCTACATATCCTCCAATCACAAATGCTAATCTTATTCGAACTAAATAAACCTCAGATACATTCAAATGTAGACCATTATAATGGTCATACTGAGAAAGAAAATTCCCTTGCGGCAGTTCAGATACCATCTCACCAACCACAGGAACTCAGAGCAGGCACATCTGCTCACAAAAACTTAAATTATGCTAGCGATGTCACAGAATCACCCAGTTGCAGCATTTATTTTGAATTAAGGAGGTTAACCATAAAACCAATTACAGATTAGCGCAGTTCCAATGCCCACCCGAAATCTCTTGTTCCTTTGAGCAAGCATGTCAGTTCTTAGGACAAGAATTGATTTATAAACGGACTAGAACTGCTTATAAATATAAACGGGATCAATAACATTTCACGTCAACTAAGAACAATACTACTGTATGTAGAATTGCTTAAACAAGACCAAAGAAACTTTGGCGCCATCGGGATGGAGGTGCTCACCTTGTTGGAGGAGATGGGGACAATCTTGAGGGTGCCAGTGGCCTTGTCGAGGACGCCGAGGGCGTAGCCGCAGAGCTGCGGCGCAGCGGCCTCGCCGGCGTAGCTCCGGCCGACGAAGTCGGGGCCTCCACCAGGGGCGCCGACCACTAGCTCGACGCGGTTATGGTGCTTCTCGTGGCAGAACAACCGCGCACGTGGGGGCTCTGCGGCCGCAAGGGGGTCGTAGCCCGTCGGGAAGTAGCCGACGACGGGGGCGGCGGCGCCATGAAAGGAGGCGTCTACAGTGACTTCGATGGCCTTGCGCTTCTTGGAGTACCTCTTCTTCTTCTTGGAGGAGGTGGCAGGGGACGGGTTGGTTTCGTGGCTCGCCATTGGGGACGGCTCTAGGGTTTTGGAGGTCGTCCAGTGCTAGGGTTTTTTCGCTTAAGGCTGAGAGGAAGAATGGATGTTTTGCACGCAAGTCCTCCACAACCACAACATTGCGCTTCATTTAAGCTTTATCTCAATCCAGTACCTGGGTTCTCTCTCTCAAAAAAAAAAAAAAAAAAAAATACCTGGGTATATTAGGCCAACTCCACCGCGCGACCCCAAACGGACGTCCGCTTTGCCCGGATTTTATCCGTTTGGGTAGGGCGATGGGGTCGCGTTCGGACCTGTCCTGGGAGCGGTGGCCGTGCGCCCAGCGTGCGGCTGCATCCTTTGGCCCCATCTTGTCTGCCTTCAAAGAGAACAACGTTTCAAATACTAGCGGCCTAGTTCACGCCAGCGGCCCTAGCTCACGCCGGCAATAGAGCCAGCGGCCTACACGTCCTCACCGGCAACACAGCCAGCGGCCGACAACACAACCACCCTCCAAAATGAATAGTTTTGTTCGCCGCAACACTGACCCGACCTCCAAAATGAATACATTTCTCAAGCACACGACCCGGTGCCTAGCGGGCGGCACCCACGCCAGCCTCCAAAAAGAACGGCCATGGTCGATCGGACGACCTAGTTCAGGTCGTCGGCGTCGAACATCTCCTTCTGCCTGTCCTCGAGCCAGCTCCTCGTCTTCCCGCTCATCTTGGTCAAGTCCACGCTTATAATCGCAAGGGCCACCTCCTTTGCATTGGTTGCGGCATTGGTGGCCTCGATGTCGAGCTGCCTCTACCTGGCCTTGACATCGGCGGCCTCGATGTGGAGTTGCCTTTGCCGGGACGCCTCCTCCATGTCGATCATCCTCTTCTTGGCTGCCTCCTCCATCTCAAGCTTCTTCCTTTGAACCTCTAGGTATTGCTTCATTTGCTCGTCCTTACTTTGCCGCTTCTTCTCGTCCGTCACATCCTTTTGAGACATCATGCCATGCAAAGTCTCATGCAAGGCCATGGATGAGGCATCACGTATGTCGTCCACCTTGGAGTTGGTCTTGCCCCTTGGCCTCTTCAACGCCTCGCCATCTCCACCTCCGGCGAACTTGGCCGTCTTCTTGCCTCTCTTCCTTTGAAGTTCACGGTATTGATCCTTGAACTTAGGGCAATTATTGATGATCGTCCAACAATGCGTAAAAGTGAATGGCTTGTGATTGTGTCGGGCCTTGAATGCTTCCAAAGATTGAAATGCCTACACCGCATGATCAACAAGAATTGGACATGCAAACATATACAAGGTCGAAGTCTCATGGCCGTAGCAAGGAAAGGACTAGAATGAGGAGAGAATACCATGTCCCCAACGTCGGGACCACTCACGGGTCGTGCTTCAACGCTCTCAAATGCGGCGCAGTACTTGTTGCACTCTTGTTGGATGAACAATCACCTCTTTTGAATGGAGGTGATGCCACGATTGCTTGTAATTTGGTAGGGCTCAAACATCTTCCTTTCATGGAAAGTTTTGTGGACTCTCGTCCAAAAAACTAGGCGTTTTTGTTGCGCGCCCGTCCTCGGATCTTGGCTAATCTCTATCCAACATTGGCAAATTAACTTGTCCTCCTGATGAGGACATCAATACCATTGTTACACCCACAACCCCTGCTGCTATACATACTGGACCAATTACTAGAGCTCGCGCACGCCAACTAAATTACGAGGTACTTTCGTTTCTTGGTAATGATTCTAATGTTCATGAGGATATAATGCTGCCTAAATTGGATACATTTGTTTTGCTTACAAATGAAGGGCCTAGCTTGGAGAAAGATGAACATTGGAGCAAGACCAAGCATGGAGATGATGGCATGCGCAAGGGGAACAAGAACAGAGTTACAAGTGATGATTTTAGGAGTTTGAAGCCACCATAATGAGTGCATGAAGCCTTGGACGAAATATACAAGATGCCACTTCATAAATTTCGTCCAGAGGCTATTCTAGGTGCTGCGTCACCTTTTTATTGGGTCAGGCCCATATAATTTCAAAATACATAAGTATTGGCTATTTTTAGAGTCCGTATGTGTGGGAAAACAAGAGATAGGGTTGGTTTCGGACCCCTCCACCAAGGGCCACGAAATTCCCCCCTCTTCCTCCATATATACAACCCTTAGGGAACAGTTTAGACTTTGGGTTTTGTTTAGATTAAAAGTTTGCCATAGCTGCAACTTCGCGTACTTCGTTTGCGTTCAATGACAAGACAAAGGCGTCTCAGAACCCCACCTTCATTAATAAAGCTTTCCTCTTATATTCGCAATATCTAGATTGCAATCTCAGTTTCTTGCTTGTTCTTCGTTTGCTCGCAGGAAAACAGGCCCTCGTGGTCAGGTTGATCGTGCTCCGGCGTGGTCAATAACCCTCGGAAGTTGGTTTAGCGATTGCTAAGGCGCGACGTCTCGCACGTTCGTAGTCGGATCGTCAAGGTCGACTCCCACAGAAAACGATAACCACCATCTCATCGAAAGACGGGACACCTTTGCCTCTATCAAGTGGTATCAGATTTCCAGGTTGCTCGGTGAGATTTTATAGTTTTTTGTAGTTTAGATCGAGTCTGTTCTTCATACCTACAGTCCACGAAAAAGCCAAAAAAAAAATTAGGGTTAGTTCCTCATATCCGAACCAATCTGAGCCTTTGCATAATCTTTTTAGAGTTTTGCATTGTTGAATTTGCGGTTGCATCGTCGTGTCTAGTTGCTGGTCTTAGTGTCTAGTCTTTTAGAGTTTCGAGTTCTGTTCACAAGTTGTCACGCCGCCGCCGCATCATCATCGTCACCGCTGCCATATACCCACCATCATCGTCACCGCTGCCATATACCATCATCGTCATCACCGCTGCCATATACCACCATCGTCATCACCGCTGCCATCTACAACCATCGTCATCACCGCAGCCATATACCACATATCCACCGCCATCACGATAATCCGAGTCCACCGCAACATATATCCGCCACCAAGATCGAGTTCCACAGATTCATCTCCGCCACGGTCACGAGTTCCACAGATTCATCTCCGCCGCCGGTCCTAGTGCGAGTCCGAGATTTTGTTACTCTATTTTGGATTTCGAGATCACGCCATACTCCGAGTCGTGACAGAGAAGGACTCCCGAACTTCCGTGTTACCCGCAGTAGAAAAATAGTTCCAGTTTAAAAAAACTAAGTCTGGAAAATTCTGGCTAGGCAGTTTCTAGACCATTTGTAGACTTTTTGGAAAAAATTTGTTGCAGAGCAAAAAAAGAGGAAAAAAGTGCAAAAACAAAAAGTGACAAAAAAAGAGAAAATAAATTCAAAGTGTGCTCCTCCCTTGTTTACGTGTAGCGCCGTGATTTTGTTAGTGTTCTAGGCTCGTGTCTCTAGCACGGTCTAGCCTAGGACCAAGACAAGATCTGCGTCGTTGAGCGTTTATTCAACTTTGCATCTCTGAATTGATTATTGCTGACCCTTTTTGCTACCATATTATAAGCCTTCCCAGCTCCACATACATCTACGTCGTGCATTTGACTCTCCCTGGTAATCACTCTAGCCAAGCTTTGAGAGTTTTGACTACAACGATTGCCGATCACCACCTGCTGCTGGGTAAGAACTGGTAAGAATTTGAGATTCGCTTGACGGGTTTGTGACACCCAACCACCACCATATTACAGTAGTCTGTAGGATCACATTCTTGTCTGTTTCTATTGCTGCTAACTATGGCAAGAACACAAGCCGACGAGATTGACTGGGAGAACATGATGAACAAGAAGTTTCATGATAAGTTTCATCAAATGTTGGGTCAACAGGTGGAAGACGTGATGGTCAGCTTTGGACAGGCAATGGAGAAGATGGATGAAATTGAGAAGTCAATTGACACCAAGTTGGACGCCAAGTTAATTTGATGAATTACTCAAACGTCTCCCACAACCAGCTCTACGCCGCGATACATTAGGGCGAGCACAGCGTGTTCCTATTGATCCAGGACAAAATTCTGGTGCCGCTGCTACTGCTGTTGGTGCTTCTATAGCTCTTGCTGCTACCGCAGAGGTGGAGAACTATTAAGAGGATGAGGTTGATCAAAATCAGAACTACGTGCAGCCACTAGCACCACCACTAGCAGGTCGACCTCATGTATATATTCGCAACGGTAGGCCTGCACCACCACCTCAGATACGAGATAATGACCATATTCCTAAACTGAAATTGAATATTCCACCATTTGAGGGTAGATATGTTCCTGATATATATCTTACTTGGGAGTTAGAAACTAAACAACGTTTTACATGTTTACAATATCCCGAGGAGAGACGGCTTGCTGCTGCTGTTTGTGCTTTCACTAGTTTTGCATGTGTATGGTGGTCTGTACATTGTAGATTATATCATATTCCAACTACTTGGGCTGCTTTGAAAACTGCTATGCGTACTCGTTGGGTTCCACCATATTATCAACATGAATTGCTTCAAAAATTGCAGCGTTTAAGACAAGGGAAAAATTCTATAGAAGAATATTATCAGGAATTACAAATTGGCATTATTAGATGTGGTATTGTTGAGGAGAATGAAGCTATGCTTGCACGTTTTATGGATGGATTAAATAGAGAGATTCTGACCATTCTAGAGTATAAGGAGTATACTAATATCAGTCATTTATTCCATCTTGTTTGTAAAGCTGAACGTGAAGTGCAGGATCGACAAGCATTGGCGCGAACTAACTTTTCTGCAGGCCGACCTTCATCTTGGACACCGCGTGCATCTTCTACTTCAACTGTACTAGCACCTCCATCAGGTGCCACCTCCAGCCGTGATACAAGAAAGCAGGCACAACCACCCTTATCTGTCAAGAGTGCACCTGCCAGGCCTGCACAGAGTTCTTCTTCTTCCATGGCATCAACAGGGCACACAAGTGATATTATTTGTCGTTGTTGTAAGGGAAGAGGCCATTATGCGAGAGAATGCAAATCTCAGCGTGTGATGATTGCTACTGAGGATGGTGGGTATGAGTCCGCTAGTGACTATGATGACGAGACTTTGGCTCTTATTACACGTGAAGAACATGGTGGAGATGATTCTGATCATGAGACACAATACATGGCTCCTGAAGACGCTGACAGGTATGAATGTTTAGTTGATCAACGTGTTTGGAGTGTGCAGGTCACACAAGCTGAGCAAAATCAGAGGCACAATTTGTTCCATACAAAGGGAGTTGTGAAGGAACGTTCTGTGCGCGTCATAATAGACGGAGGGAGCTGCAACAACTTGGCTAGCATGGAGATGGTGGAGAAGTTATCTCTCACCACAAGACCACATCCACATCCTTACTACATCCAATGGTTCAACAACAACGGCAAGGTTAAGGTAACACGTACTGTTCGTGTGCATTTTAGTATCTCTACATATGACAATTATGTTGATTGTGATGTGGTACCTATGCAAGCATGTTCCTTATTACTTGGTCGACCATGGCAATTTGATAAAAATTTTGTACACCATGGTAGAAACAATCAGTATACTCTTGTTCATAAGGACAAAAATATTACATTGCTTCCTATGACTCCTAATTCCATTTTGAAAGATGATATTAATAGAGCTAATAAAGCAAGACAGGAGAAAAATAAGAGTGAAAATCAGATTGTGGCAAAAGAATTTTAGCAACAAATGAAGCCTAATAGTAAACCATCTAGTGTTGCTTCTAAAATTAAATTGAAAAGTACATGTTTACTTGCCACTAAATCTGATATTGATGAGCTACATTTCAGCAAATCTGTTTGCTATGCTTTTGTGTGCAAAGAGGCATTATTTTCATTCGAGGACGTGTCTTCCTCTTTGCCTCCTGCTGTCACTAACATTTTGCAGGATTCGCTGACGTCTTTCCACAAGACGTGCCACCGGGATTACCTCCCATTCAAGGGATTGAGCATCAGATTGACTTAATTCCCGGTGCATCATTACCCAACCATGCACCATACCGTACCAATCCAAAGGAGACGAAGGAGATTATGCGTCAAGTACAAGAGCTACTCGACAAAGGTTATATATGCGAATCCCTTAGTACTTGTGTTGTTCCTATTATTCTAGTGCCAAAAAAGGATGGTACATCACGTATGTGTGTTGATTGTAGAGGCATTAATAATATTACTATTCATTATCGTCATCCTATTCCTAGGCTAGATGATATGCTTGATGAATTGAGTGGCTCTACAATATTCTCCAAAGTTGATTTGCGTAGTGGATACCATCAAATTCGTATGAAATTGGGAGGTGAATGGAAAACAGCATTTAAAACTAAGTTTGGATTATATGAGTGGTTAGTCATGCCTTTTGGGTTAACTAATGCACCTAGTACTTTCATGAGATTAATGAATGAAGTTTTACGTGCTTTCATTGGACGATTTGTGGTAGTTTACTTTGATGACATATTGATTTATAGTAGATCTTTGGAAGAACATTTGGAACATTCATGTGCTGTTTTTATTGCTCTACGTGATGCACATTTGTTTGGTAACCTTGGGAAGTGCACCTTTTGCACCGACCGAGTATCTTTTCTTGGCTATGTTGTTACTCCACAAGGAATTGAAGTTGACAAAGCCAAGATTGAAGCTATTGAGAGTTGGCCGCAGCCCAAAATGGTCCACAAGTGAGGAGTTTTCTTGGCCTCGCTGGATTCTATAGGCGTTTTGTGAGAGATTTCAGCACGATTGCTGCACCTCTCAATGAGCTTACAAAGAAAGATGTGCCTTTTGTTTGGGGTACCGCACAGGAAGAAGCCTTCACGGTATTGAAAGATAAGTTGACACATGCTCCTTTACTCCAACTTCCTGATTTTAATAAGACTTTTGAGCTTGAATGTGATGCTAGTGGAATTGGATTAGGAGGTGTGTTATTACAAGATGGCAAACCTGTTGCATACTTTTCTGAAAAATTGAGTGGACCTAGTCTGAATTATTCTACTTATGATAAAGAATTATATGCTCTTGTTCAGACTTTAGAAACATGGCAACATTATTTATGGCCAAAAGAATTTGTTATACACTCTGATCATGAATCTTTGAAACATATTAAAAGTCAAGCTAAACTGAATCGTAGACATGCTAAATGGGTTGAATTCATTGAGACTTTCCCTTATGTCATTAAACACAAGAAGGGAAAAGAAAATGTTATTGTTGATGCATTGTCTCGTCGCTATACTATGCTTTCACAACTTGACTTCAAAATATTTGGTTTGGAGACCATCAAAGATCAATATGTGCATGATGCTGATTTTAAAGATGTAATGCAGAATTGTAAAGAAGGAAGAATGTGGAACAAGTTCATCATTAACGATGGATTTGTGTTTCGTGCTAACAAGCTGTGCATTCCAGCTAGCTCCGTTCGTCTTTTGTTGTTGCAGGAGGCGCATGGAGGAGGATTAATGGGACACTTTGGCGTGAATAAGACGGAGGACGTACTTGCTACACATTTCTTTTGGCCAAAGATGAGACGGGATGTTGAGCGTTTTATTGCTCGCTGCACAACATGTCAAAAAGCTAAGTCACGACTCAATCCTCATGGTTTATGTATGCCTTTGCCTGTACCTAGTGTTCCTTGGGAAGATATATCTATGGACTTTGTTTTAGGTTTACCTCGAACAAAGAAGGGGAGGGATAGCATATTTGTTGTCGTGGATAGATTCTCGAAAATGGCACACTTTATACCATGTCATAAAAGCGATGATGCTGTTAATGTTGTTGATTTGTTCTTTCGTGAAATTATTCGCTTGCATGGTGTGCCAAATACTATTGTTTCAGATCGTGATACTAAATTTCTTAGCCACTTTTGGAGATGTTTATGGGCTAAGTTGGGGACTAAACAGCTTTTTAGTACTACTCGTCACCCCCAAACGGATGGACAAACTGAAGTAGTCAATAGAACATTATCTACTATGCTTAGGGCTGTTTTGAAAAATAATAAGAAAATGTGGGAGGAATGCTTGCCTCATATTGAATTTGCTTGTAATCGTTCATTGCATTCTACTACTAAGATGTGACCTTTTGAAGTTGTGTATGGTTTCCTACCTCGTGCACCTATTGATTTGTTGCCTCTTCCATCTTCGGAGAAGGTTAATTTTGATGCTAAACAACGTGCTGAATTGATTTTAAAAATGCATGAGTTAACTAAGGAAAACATTGAACGTATGAATGCTAAATATAAACTTGCTGGAGATAAGGGTAGAAAACATGTTGTGTTTGCACCTGGAGATCTTGTTTGTTTACATTTGTGTAAGGATAGATTTCCTAATTTGCGCAAATTAAAGCTAATGCCACGTGCTGATGGTCCCTTTAAGTTGTTAGAGAAAATAAATGATAATGCATATAAACTTGAGCTGTGTGTAGATTTTGGGGTTAGTCCCACTTTTAACATTGCAGATTTGAAGCCTTATTTGGGTGAGGAAGATGAGCTTCCGTCGAGGATGACTTCATTTCAAGAAGGGGATGATGATGAGGACATCAATACCATTGTTACACCCACAGCCCCTGCTGCTATACATACTGGACCAATTACTAGAGCTCGCGCACGCCAACTAAATTACCAGGTACTTTCGTCTCTTGGTAATGATTCTAATGTTCTTGAGAATATGATGCTGCCTAAATTGGATACATTTGTTTTACTTACAAATGAAGGGCCTACCTTGGAGAAGGATGAACATTGGAGCAAGACCAAGAATGGAGATGATGGCATGCGCAAGGGGAACAAGAACGGAGTTACAAGTGATGATTTCAGGAGTTTGAAGCCACCATAATGAGTGCATGAAGCCTTGGACAAAATATACAAGATGCCACTTCATAAATTTCGTCCAGAGGCTATTCTAGGTGCTGCGTCACCTTTTTATTGGGCCAAGCCCATGTAATTTCGAAATACATAAGTATAGGCTATTTTTAGAGTCCGCATGTGTGGGGAAACAAGAGATAGGGTTGGTTTCGGACCCCTCCACCAAGGGCCACGAAATTCCCCCCTCTTCCTCCTTATATACATCCCTTAGGGCACAGTTTAGACTTTGGGTTTTGTTTAGATTAAAAGTTCGCCATAGCTGCAACTCCGCGTACTTCGTTTGTGTTCAATGACCAGACAAAGGCGTCTCAGAACCCCACCTTCATTAATAAAGCTTTCCTCTTATATTCGCAATATCCAGATTGCAATCTCAGTTTCTTGCTTGTTCTTCGCTTGCTCGCAGGAAAACAGACCCTCGTGGTCAGGTTGATCGTGCTCCGGCGTGGACCATAACCCTCGGAAGTTGGTTTAGCGATTGCTAAGGCGCGACGTCTCGCACATTTGTAGTCGAATCATCAAGGTCGACTCCCACAGAAAACGATAGCCACCATCTCATCGAAAGACGGGACACCTTTGCCTCTATCACCTCCTATTGTGTATATGAACCCGTGCGAATGCTCTTCCTCCTCTTTTGTGCTTCCGCTCTTTGGCTGAGCTCGTCGATGAACAATGGCTCACCACTAATATCAATGTCATTGCCTTCTTCTTCATCACCATCACCTTTGCAATAGATGTCATCGTCTTCATGCCACGAGTCTGAAGGAAATATGCCCGAGAGGCAATAATAAAGTTATTATTTATTTCCTTATATCATGATAAATGTTTATTATTCATGCTAGAATTGTATTAACCGGAAACATAATACATGTGTGAATACATAGACAAACATAGTGTCACTAGTATGCCTGTTGTAGGGTGGAACCCTAGATGGAGATCTTTCACGAATTGAAGGGGAAATCCCCAAGAACATGAAGAACACGAAGAACACAAGAGAGGGGAAACACTCAAATTGACTAGATCCAATCACACATATGCTAGATCCAAGAACATACAAGAGTTCACAATGATTCAAAGACAACAAAGGAAAGATACAAGGTACTAGTTCATCCCAATCCTATGAGGAGAGAGGTCTTGATGATCCTATGATGGGGATCCTTCTCCAAGAGGAGGCCTTGATATCCACAAGTGGATCTTCTCCCTTAGGAGGTCATGATCTCCATGAGGAGGTAGATGAGCAAAGCTCTCTCTTTATCTATCAAATACTTTACTCCCCTTCTAATGAGCTAGGATGGAGGTACTTATAGTCTACGGGCGAAATAAGATGTGGAGATGGGTACATGGGCAAAAGCCTAACAAGGCACGCAGGCCCTCGGAGTGGTCCGGGCACCCAGGGGTCCTAGGACCGAGCACCCGGGGTAGACGCAGGAGCCTGGGCGGTCGAGGCCGGGCACCCGAGGCCATTCGACCGGGCACCCGGGGCTGGCTGGAGAGGGGCCGGGCACCCGGGCAGGTGGCAGCAGCACCAGCGGTAGGGGGCCGGGCACCCGGGGCCTCAAGGCCGGGCACCCGGAGGGCGGATGGGCACAGGCGGCCGGGCACCCGGGGGTGGCTAGGGGCAGCGCCGAGGTGGTGCGGGCACCCGGGCCCTCCAAGGCCGGGCACCCGGGGCCGGCTAGGAGCGGCGCCAGGGGAGGGGCCGGGCCTCCAGGGCCAAAGTGTCCGGGCACCATGGGTGTCCAGGACTCCTCCTTCTTCTCTCTTATCGCACGTCCATCTTCCTTCTCCTCCTCCGTAGGTCTCCGGTGAACTTGGTAATTGAGGGAGTCCTGGACTAGGGGGTGTCCGGATAGCCGAACTATCATCGTTGGCCGGACTCCAAGACTATGAAGATACAAGATTGAAGACTCCGTCCCGTGTCCGGATGGGACTTTCCTTGGCGTGGAAGGCAAGCTTGACAATACGGATATGTAGATCTCCTACCATTGTAACCGACTCTGTGTAACCCTAGCCCTCTCCGGTGTCTATATAAACCGGAGGGTTTTAGTCCGTAGGACGAACAATAATCATACCATAGGCTAGCTTCTAGGGTTTAGCCTCATTGATCTCGTGGTAGATCTACTCTTGTACTACCCATATCATCAATATTAATCAAGCAGGGGTAGGGTTTTACCTCCCCCGAGAGGGCCCGAACCTCGGTAAAAACATTGTGTCCCTTGTCTCCTGTTACCATCCGCCTAGGCGCACGATTCGGGACCCCCTACCGAGATCCGCGGTTTGACACCGACATTGGTGCTTTCATTGAGAGTTCCTCTGTGTCGTCGCCTTTAGGACCGATGGCTCCTTCGATCATCAACAACGACGCGGTCCAGGGTGAGACTTTTCTCCCCGGACAGATCTTCGTATTCGGCGGCTTTGCGCTGCGGGCCAACTCGATTAGCCATCTGGAGCAGATTGAAAGCTACGCCCCTGGCCATCAGGTCAGATTTGGAAGTTTGAACTATCTGGTGGCGTCGCGGAGACTTGATCTTGACGGGTTTGACCCTCGCTAAGCGCGCCGCACTATCACGGCGGGCATGATCTAGCTGTCTTGCTGGGCGATGCCTCGAGGCCGCTGAAGTGTCGCTCCGACCCTTAGCTCGGAGCCGATGCGCCGATCGAGGGCGGGTGGTGGACACCGCCTCGGGGCTGCTACCTCTGGCGATAGAACCAAATACCAACCCTGTCCTTTGTGAAGCTCGTGACTCAAGGTGCGGACTCCTCTCCGGACTCCAACCTTCGCGCCCCGCTAATCGAATCCGATTGGGCGCCGATCATGGAGTTCACCGCTGCGGACATCTTTCGGCTTTTCGCCCTTTGGCGACATCCTAAATTCGCTAAAGTGTCTCTCTTTATCGGAGAGCCTGGCGGACTATGGTCGGGGCGGTTGGGATCGGACGACGAAAAATTCAAAGCCCACCCACCACCCACTTCATAGCCACCGTCGATGACTTAACCGACATGCTAGATTTCAACTCGAAGACATCGGCAAGTATGGACGGCGATGCAGAGGCGACCAAGAACTAAGCGCCTACAGGGGCTTTGGAAGGCCACCTTGTCATCGACATTTACATGGTGGACATCCCAAAGGATGGGAATGGCGATGGAACAACGGAGGACGACCCTCCAAGAAAGCAGCCTAAGCGCCGGCGTCGTGGCGCCGCTCTAAATCCGCCACGGCAAAAATGGAGATTCGGTGCGGAGACAATAACACCACGGACGGTGCGAAGACAACCCCCTCAAAGAGGATTCAGCGGGAGGATGGAGAAGCCAGCCCTCATGAGAGAGCGGCGCAGAGAGGTAGAGGGCGATAATTATATGCCTCCCTCCAAAGATGAGGCAAGCCTCGGCGATGATGAATTTGTCGTGCACGAGGATCCCGTCGAACAAGAGCGTTTCAAGCGTGAGGCTTATGCCCACGGCAAGCAGCCTCAAGAAAAGCAGCAACAGACTTGGTGACCAAGACTTGCTAGCCGATAGATGGACTGAAGTCCTTGCGGCCGAAGAGTATGAACTCGAACGCCCCTCCAAGAGCTACCCAGAATGCAGGCTGCTACCCCGATTAGAGGAGGAAGCACTTAAACCTACATCACCAGCGCATGACGAGGCCGACCGGCCACCCCGTGGCCGCGATAGAGAGGCCTCTAGGCCCTCCGCTAAAGCCGCACCCCGGCGTCGCTCGAAGAGTACAAAACCACGGGGGAGTGCACCAGACTTGCGAGACATATTGGAGGACAAGGCAAGATAAACAAGATCGATCTACGGATCGCGTGGGCGTCCCACGATACGTGATGACAACCATCACGCCGGATATAGCAAATCCGGCCGGGCCGAACACAGTAGACAAAGCTCATTTGAGCTGCATCGTGATATAGCCCAATACAGAGGCGTCGCACACCCACTATGCTTCACAGACGAAGTAATGGATCATGAAATCCCCGAGGGTTTCAAACCCGTAAACATCGAATCATACGACGGCACAACAGATCCTGCGGTTTGGATCGAGGACTATCTCCTTCACATCCACATGGCCCGCGGTGATGATCTACACACCATCAAATACCTCCCACTGAAGCTTAAAGGACCAGTAGCGGCATTGGCTTAATAGCTTTGCCCAGAGTCAATCAGTTGTTGGGAAGACACGAAGCCGCATTCTCGACAACTTCCAGGGCACTTATGTGCGACCACCAGACGCCGATGACCTAAGCCACATAATACAGCAGCCAGAAGAATCGGCCAGACAATTCTAGACACGGTTCCTAACCAAGAAAAATCAAATCGTCGACTGTCCGGATGCAGAGGCCCTTGCAGCCTTCAAACACAACATCCGCGACGAGTGGCTTGCCCGGCACCTAGGACAAGAAAGGCCGAAATCCATGGCAGTCCTCACAACACTCATGACCCGCTTCTGCGCGGGAGAGGATAGCTGGCTAGCTCGTAGTAACAACATGACCAAGAGCCCCGGTAATTCGGATACCAAGGACACCAACGGCAGGTCGTGTCGCAACAAGCACAAGCGCCGCATTAATGGCGACAATACTGAGGATACGGCAGTCAATGCTGGATTCAGAGGCTCTAAATCCAGTCAGCGCCATTCAAAAGAAATACTCCGGGCCCGTCCAATTTGGACCGAATACTCGACCGCTTCGTGTGCGGATACACGGCACCCGAAAAGTTACCAATCACACCAACAGGATTGTTGGGTGTTCAAGCAGCGAGCAAGTTAATTGCGAAAACAATGACAAGGGGTTGCATAGCGACGACGAGGAAGAGATCCGACATTGAACAATAGAGGACGAAGGGTTTCCCCACAAGTGCGGACGGTGAGCATGATATCGCAACCCACATACCCAAAAGGGAGGCGAGCGTGCACTCGAGGGGCGTATATGCGATGGAGCGGTCGCCCCAAAGTTCAATCCGTGGTCCTCTGCACGATCACTTTTGATCGAAGGACCACCCATTAGCATCCACCACGGCGGATTCGCCGCATTGGTTCTAGACCCAATCGTCGACGGATTTCACCTCACTAGAGTCCCGATGGACGGCGGCGGCAACTGAACCTGCTTTATCGGGATACGAGGCGCAAGATGGGCATAGACCCCTCAAGGATTAAACCCACAAAGGCGACCTTCAAAGGCGTCATACCAGTGTAGAGGCCAACTATGCGAGCTCGATTACACTTGAAGTGGTCTTGGATCCCGGATAACTTCGAAGCGAGAGTTAATCTTGACATAGTCTCGTTCATGGCGGCTATCACGCCACCGCCGGACGAACCGCACGGCAAAGTTCAATGTGGTGCCGCACTACGCATACCTCAAGCTCAAGATGCCAGGCCCTCAGTCATTACGGTCAACGGAAACACCGAACGCTCTCTCCGGACGGAGGAGCATACAATGGCTCTCGCGGCAGAAGTACAAAGCAGCCTCTTAAGGCAATTCTCGAGTTCGACCGTTAAGCGGCCATACACCGTCAAGCGTGCCTAGAGTAACCCACTACAAGACCGCCTGGCACGTTCCGAGCACGCGTAGCAATGCGTCCCCAACCCCAGCCCTCGCGAAATCACGAGATCAATACCACACGTACATAACTATGCACTGGAGATACCATGGGTATAGGGGTAGGGGCACGACCACGGCACGCCCGGAGAGCGGCTCAACCGCACCAGGGGCTCCCAATTTTGTCATTCTTCTTTTTTTTCTTATCCTCAGGACTCCGTTTTCTAGAAGCCCTGTCCGGCAGTAGAATCGCCGAACTCACAATGCAACAGCCAGGGAAGCAGAAAAGCTACGTCGAGTGTCCAGGTGGTCTCTATTACGAGCAATATACCTGTTTCGCATACAATACCGCAGCCTACCCCTGGAGGGGGACATGTCAAATAGTCCCATCCCTTGCTTATCACATTATTTGCATCGTTCTGCTTTCATTGTAGTATTTTTTGAATAAACAATGCATCGCTTTTTGCCTATTATTGCATTCCTTTTTTTATATATGTTCACTTATACATGTCACATCTGTACGCTTTGGTACGGCCAAATACACCAGGGGCTTAAGTTCCCCAAAATATGGTGTGATAAGTCCGAACACTTTCACAAGTAGGGCACCCCAAACTTATAGCATTATATGCATCGGCTCCGAATCATGTCTTGGGTCAATAGTTGGGTTTGCCCGGCTCCCATGTTTTGGTACCTTACGTTCCGTTATATCGGCTAAGGTAGCGCTGGGAGAACCACTGCGATTGTGCCCCAGTTGAGCTGGGTTGAGCACCTCAGTGGAGAAAGCTAAAATTGATCGTCATGATAGGGCGAGAGCCGGTCGCTGTTCGAGAGGTTTTTTCAAGTCCCTAAAGACTTATGCCGCTTAGAGCAAGGAGCCGGCTTTGTCTGGCCCAGGCGTGGATAGCGCCCCGAATTCGGTCTTCCGAACACTAGGGGCTTCACCGAAATTTAAAATTATAGAATTCTATGGCTAAGTGGGAGTGTTCAAGCATTATAAGTCCGGTTGCCTCGTTCATTTGTGTTGGCGCCTCCTTGAAGGACCCAAAATGGGAACAAGAGCGCTCAAGTTTATCCCCGAACACCCCAGCACTCGTGGCATGGGGGCTGAAGCCAACGACTTGCCATCTCTCAAATTTGATAAACGGCCGCACAGAAGGTAATATTTTAAATTAACAAGCGTTGCTTATCGCATATGAACAAAGTCTTCAGCGCACACGATAACAAATGCGAGTCTACTCAAAAATTACATCTTTGGAGCATTCACGCGCTATAAGGCGGGCACCCTTCAGGACACCCTTATAGTACATCTCGGGTGTGCGATACTCCTTGCCCGACGGTGGCGCGTCTGTCACAAGCTTCTCGACGTCCATCTTGCCCCAGTGCACTTTAGCGCGGGCAAGGGCCCGATGGGCACCTTCAATGCAGACGGAATGCTTGATGACTTCAATCCATGGACAGGCGTCCACCAGCCGCCGTACCAGACCGAAGTAGCTCCAAGGCATGGCTTCTTTAGGCCACAGCCGAACTATGAGGCCCTTCATGGCCTGTTCGGCCACCTTGTGGAGCTCGACCAACTGCTTCAGCTGGTCGCTTAGGGGCACCGGATGTCCGGCCTCAGCATATTGAGACCAGAACACCTTTTCCGTCGAGCTCCCCTCCTCGGCCCGGTAGAATGTGGCAGCATCGGACACACTGCGGGGCAGATCTGCGAATGCTCTTGGAGAGCTCCGAATTCGGGTAAGTAACAGATAATTCACTTTTACATGCTTGCTTTGCATGAAGAATGCCTTACCCGCTGCTATCTTCTTCATCGCCTCAATCTCCTGGAGGGCTCTTTGGGCTTCGGCCTTAGTGGCTTTGGCACTCTCAAGAGCCGAGGCGAGCTCAGACTCTCGAGTCTTCGAGTCACGCTCCAAACTCTCGTGTTTTTCAACGAGAGCCTGGAGCTCTTGCCGCACCTCCGCCACCGGCGCCTCCTGCTTCTCTCGCTTGGCGCGCTCCGCGGCCGCACCTTTTTCGGCCTTGGACATCGCCTCTTTCAGGGTCGCCACCTCGTTCGTGGCCCCTGCAAATACTCACGTTATTCCTGTCATTTCTTGCAACCAAATCCTTTTTATAAGGTATTACTTTTTATAAGGTACTACTTACCTTCCTTGTCCTCGAGCTGCTTCTTGGCAAGGCCGAGCTCGTTCTCGGACCGCTCGAGGTCCCGCTTCAATGCATTGACCTCCGCAGTCAGTGCGGCAGAGGTCAGCAGCGCAGCCTGGATTCCCATATTGACATACTTACGTTAGACTCCTGAGTATATCTTTTCAAATCCTCAGTTCGGCTTTTCTTTCCGAACACCAAACTAAGCATCAGGGGCTACTGTCTATGCGGTACTATTTTTACATATCTTAATTACATACCTCAAAGCCTGTTAGAAGGCTGGTACAGGCTTCAGTCAGCCCGCCCTTGGCGGACTGAATTTTCTGGATCACCGCACTCATAACAGTGCGGTGCTCCTCGTCGATGGCAGCGCCGTTAAGCGCCTCCAGCAAATTATCTGGCGCCTCCGGTTGGACGGAGGCCACCGGCATCGCAGTCTTGCCCTTCTTACGAAGAGCCCGCCCGCCGGACTTCGGAACCACTGTAGGTTCCGGTACGGAGTCCGGCACAGGGCCGGACTGAAAGCCCTCTGGGGTTTCGCCCTCTTTGCGCTCGGAGTCCGGGAGGTCGCCTTGCGGCGCCTCCAGGACCACCTCCTCCTGGTCGGGCCCCTTTTGGGATTCCACCGTGGCATCGTCTGCGTCATGGGGGGAGGAGGTGGTCGGAAGTGAAGTGCTGTTGACATCCGATGAATCCAGGGAGCCGCTCGACGAAGCGGGAAGCTCGTCCTTGGGCGGGCTACATGGGTGTATTCGGCGTTAGAAGACACTACGCGACAAAGGAAAAATCATGAGTTATTCTAGAAACCAGACACTTACGATCTCGCCAGGGGCTTGGCCCTCGAGGGCCAATCCTCTTCGCCGTCGTCGGCGTTGGTGGAGTAGTCCGGAGGAAGGGTCTTTCCCTTCTTGGACCCTCCACCCTCCCCAATTGGGGAGGCCTTCCTTTTCTTCTCTCCCCCCGCTGGGGGAGAGGCTTCCCTTTTCTCCTCCTCATTTTCACGGGAGGAGTCCGCCTCAGAGTCATCGGACGATGAGTCCGATAACACCTGATGCCGGGAACTCTTTCGGGTTCCCGTGGCCTTCTTCTTGGCCTTCTTCTCCGGCACCACGTAAGGCGCCGGAGCCAGCAGCCCCGTCAATCGGGTGTCCGCTGGGTCTTCTCGTAAGGGAGCCGGACAGTTAACCTGCCTGGACTTCTTCTGCCAGGCCTGTCAAAGGTGAGGGAGTTTAGATCCCGTATAGAGTCAAACTATGAAAAACAAGTGTCCCATAAAGGGTAAAATAGCTTACCTCGGTAGCGGATGCGGGAGCCTCGGCGCCCTTGAATAGCACCCTCCAGGCGTCTTCGTACGTAGTGTCGAAGAGCCTGCTCAAGGTCTAGTGCTGGGCTGGATCAAACTCCCATAAGTTGAAAGCCCGTTGTTGGCAGGGGAGGATCCGGCGGACGGGCATGACCTGGACCATGTTGACGAGCTTGGTCTTCTTGTTCACGAGGTCTTGGACGCAGATTTGGAGTCCGGTCAGCTCTTCTAAATCGCCCCATTTCAGGCCCTTCTCTTTCCAGGAGCTGAGCCGTGTGGGGATGCCAGATCTGAATTCGGGGGCCGCTGCCCATTCAGGGTCACGTGACTCGGTGATGTAGAACCACCCCGATTGCCACCCTTTGATGGTTTCCACGAAGGCGCCCTCGAGCCATGTGACGTTGGGCATCTTGCCCACCATGGCGCCTCCGCACTCCGCTTGCTGGCCGCCCACTACCTTCGGCTTGACATTGAAGGTCTTTAGCCATAAGCCGAAGTGGGGTTTGATGCGGAGGAAGGCCTCGCACACAACGATAAACGCTGAGATGTTGAGGATGAAATTCGGGGCCAGATCGTGGAAATCCAGGCCATAGTAGAACATGAGCCCCCGGACGAATGGGTGGAGTGGGAAGCCCAGTCCACGGAGGAAATGGGGGAGGAACACCACCCTCTCATGGGGCCTGGGGGTGGGGACGAGCTGCCCCTCGTCTAGAAGCCGGTGCGCAATATTGTTGTGCAGGTATCCGGCTTTCCTTAACTTCTTGATGTGCCCCTCCGTGACAGAGGAGGCCATCCACTTGCCTCCCGCTCCGGACATGGCTGGGGAAGGTTGAGGCAAGATGTGCGGACTTGGTATTTGGAGCTCGAATCTGTGAAATGGATAAGTAAAGGAGGAAGAAGGCGTGGGTAAAAAGGTGGATCCTATCCCCTTATATGGGCGGACGAAACTATGCGTCCCCACCAGCCTGGTAAAACTCGCTTATCTCCCAAGCGCCATAATCAATGGCGCGGTTGGGTTACCCACGTCCGTATTGATGAGAATCCCGGAATAAGGGGACACGATCTCTGCTTTGACAAGACGTTCCAAGGAAACCGCTTCGCTAAACGCGCCGAGGTGGAACAGTAAAAACGAATAAAGGCTTGGCCATGGTGTGATGTCACGCCACGGAATACGTCAGAGGATTGAACTTGTGTAAATATTATTCTCTCTACGGTGGTATGTGGAACTTATTTTGCAGAGCCGGACACTATCCTTGTGTTCAAAATCTTCTGTGAAGTATTCAGAGGGGGAACCCGCCTTGCAATGCCGAAGACAATATGCGCGCCGGACTCGTCGTCATTGAAGCCTGGTTCAGGGGCTACTAAGGGAGTCCTGGACTAGGGGGTGTCCGGATAGCCGAACTATCATCGTTGGCCGGACTCCAAGACTACGAAGATACAAGATTGAAGACTCCGTCCCGTGTCCGGATGGGACTTTCCTTGGCGTGGAAGGCAAGCTTGACAATACGGATATGTAGATCTCCTACCATTGTAACCGACTCTGTGTAACCCTAGCCCTCTCCGGTGTCTATATAAACCGGAGGGTTTTAGTCCGTAGGACGAACAATAATCATACCATAGGCTAGCTTCTAGGGTTTAGCCTCATTGATCTCGTGGTAGATCTACTCTTGTACTAACCATATCATCAATATTAATCAAGCAAGAGTAGGGTTTTACCTCCACCGAGAGGGCCCGAACCTGGGTAAAAACATCGTGTCCCTTGTCTCCTGTTACCATCCGCCCAGACACACAGTTCGGGACCCCCTACCCGAGATCCACCAGTTTTGACACCGACAGTGATCCCTCCATGCTTTCTCGTGACGATCTCCGAAGTACCTAAGAATGCATAAAGTTTCCATTTGAGGTAGAGTCCGATTCTCGAATGAATTTGAGTGCAGCTCAAAGAGGAAGGAGCTCACCTCATTCTCGATGGTGCATGCACGAGCTCTCATAATAGGTTCTCTCCATGCTTGCGGTGGTAGAGCGACGTGCATGGTGATAGTCGAGGGATGCTTCGCATCATCTCCCGCCCTTGGGAGAGATCCGTCCACGGATCGTGATCTTCATCACCATGGGAAGGAGATGGCGTCGCCGTGTAGAAGTAGACAACCACCAAGCACTTGTCATGTGGAAGCTCGAAATGCTCACTCTCCAATGTCGCACCGTCTTGTGATTCCTTCAAAAGGAACGAGTAGAACAAACACTTGGAAAAATAAATGCGGTTAGCGTTAGCAAAACCAAGCATTCAAGAGGTGAGTCACCAAACAAGTGTCGTCATCAAGTATAGCATATGGTGTGACAAGGGATTGTGGCATGGCATGTAAGCATATAAATTGAGCACATGGAGAAGCATCATGGAAACAATCATGCAAGGGTGAGGTAAAGGTGCTAATATGTGGGACAAGTGAACAAGCATCTACCTCAATGTCATAGCAAGCATGCATAAAGTGCTCAATAAATGGTCTATGGTATGCATAAGAATCACCCACAACACCAAAGAAGATGATATGTCTAAACACATGCGTCAAGTGCAAGACAATCCAAGCATAATGTGCATATGGTGTAGTGAAGAAAGTGTGGCACTCAACACAAATGATATAGCAATTGTTCATCATGTGTGAGGCAATCAAATCAATCATGTGACAAGCAATGGGACATGGCATATGTGAAGAAATGACATTGTTGCAACCAAATATGTGATAGGAGCAAGTAATCCAAGAATTGGATGCAACATGGGAAATCACAGAAATCAAGTCGTGCAAACTAGTGGAGCGAAGATGCAGCACACTAGAGGAAATCATGGCAATCATGTCATGTGAGAAAATAAGAGATATAGGCAATGCACATGACATATCACGAGCACGCTCATAATGCAAGATCATAGTATCATCATAGGAATGGATCACAAAGGAAACATGGCAAAAATAAGCAATATCTCCACCAAGCTTGGAAATACACATACACATAGTAGAATCAATCATCATGTGTAATGCAAAGCATGGGTCACAAATGCATGGCAAAGGCATAGTAATGAGCATATCATGCAAAGTGAACATGGCAATATGGGCATAAAGTGAGAAGTGGTAACTAATCCATAACCATGTGAGAGCCATGTAGAAGAAATGTGCGAAGACTTTGCGCGAAGAGAGCGGTGGGAAAGGCAATCCATGGGATCCCAAGTCATCATTGCTCTCTAGAGCTCGTTTTGTCAACTCGTGGGATTGCGAGGTTGACAAGTATTCATGGGTACCTACACAAAAGAGACACAAACCAAAGAAAGTGTGGGCGTGGTAAATGTACACATCATCCATCATGAAGTGTATGTGCATGTGAGTGTTAGCACAAGATAAGCATTGCTCAATGAAATTTGATGCATGGTATAAGAACATGTCATCCATCATGAAAGAATAGTTGTTATGTATGACACGATGGGGACACATTGAGAATGCAAGTATATGACACATCACTAGCATGTTTATTCATGGGGAGCATATGGTGCACACAAGTAGTGGGATCATGCAATGGATAGGATGAATCAAAATTTCCTAAAATGTATGAGGAAACTATGGGGGTGTCCTCATGAGCAATAGTGGAAACATCATATGGAGAAAATGGAGAACATCCAAAACAATGCATATCCGAAGCTAGGTGGTCATGGCATGGCATATGAGATAAATGATGTAAAGGAAGCATATCAATATCATCACAAGAAAAACAAATGCCAATAACTAAGGGCTTGTCATCTATGCCATATGTGCAAATTGGGTTTATGTTGATGGCATATGCATAGTCACTATGAAGAGATTGCAAATATGACATATGGTTGATCTCATGCATAGCATATGACAAGTCAAGCGGATTGTCAAACATGATGTGACCTAGAGAATTGTCACAAGAAATCCTATGTAACATGGCATCACAATTAATGGACTCCACATGGCAATCATCAAACTCATCATAAATAGGTAAATCATCGCATGGGGAAGTCACACTAGCATGAAGCATGACAATAGGTGGATCAACATCATGTAAGCAATCAATGTCAAGAATGTCCACTAGTGGGACTAGAACATCACCTTCACCAATGTTACCTTGTTCATTCCACTCAAGTGGTGTAGGTGAGGTGGCAAAGACCAAATGGTGGTCATCATCTTCATCTTGATGGAACCATGTGGGGGTGCATCATATTCCACCATGGCCATTGTCTTGTCCATAGGAAGGACGAAGTCATCGAGGATCGGCGCATCATCATATATGAGACCTAGCACCAAAGGAGAAGACACAATAGAGGTAGAGGTTAAGTCGTTAGAAATCATAGTGGCCTCACATGCCCTATCAACTACCTCACTCTCTCTATGTGGTGATGGCTCACTCACTCCCTCAAGGTAGGTGCACTCAATGTCACTTATGGTGGAGTCACTCAAATCACTCAAGTGGTGGTGATGGTGGCTCTCCTCACATGGGAATTGGGGCAACTCGTCATATATGGGGCTAGTGGTGAAGTCACTCTCACTCTCAATATGGTGGCACAAGTCACTCAAATCATCATATGTTGTCGTTGTCAAAGGGAAAATCCCATGCTCAACCATCTCGTCGTCGTCGCCGTGGATGAAGGCCGAAGATGGCACATCATCGCTCTCCTCCATGACCGAAGGGAAAATCCCATGCTCGATCATCTCGTCACCGTTGTCGTGGATGAAGGCTGATGTAGGCGTACTCGTCGGAGGTAGGCGAAGAAGCCGTACGTCCAAAGGCGAAGATGCCTTGAGAACATTTGGCGAAGATGCCGAAGTGGTGGTAGAAGTCGGAGGTTGCTCGTGGTGGTGCTCGATCTCGGTCTTCTCTTGTGCTCGTGTTGGTTTTCTTGACGGCGCCGCATGGTAGTTGCATCTTGTGGCCGCTCTGAAGACTTGCGACTTGAGCATCTCCACCTAGAAGACGACAAAGAGGAAGAAGACTTGTAGTTGGCCCACACGTGTCGGATGTCATCCAGTTGTGCATCCAACTTGGTGTCGATGTAGTCCCTTGTCCGTGCTTCGCGTTGGTGAATGTCGACGGTGAGTCGCTCAATGTGTCGCATTGCTCGTTGTAGTCCGGAGATGGGCGTTTTGGTGATGTAGTTGTTCGCGCCGTCGTTGTCGTGGAAGACCGGAGATGAAATGCCTTGCCTATCCATCACAAGACTCGAGCAAATGTGAGTGGAAGAAAGGAAAGAACTAGACCAATGTACCTTATCCAATGTTGAAGATGGATCAATGATCACTCAATAATGTAACAAGGAAATAACACAATTGGTACCAGATCTTGTCAAATCTCACACCTACACAAGTAAGGCTTATGGTGGAGCTTGGTGAGGATAGTGGCACAAAAATTTGATGCAAAATGTTAGCAAGAGTCAATAATGTTGGAAAAAATTCACGAACTCGCAAGTGAAACAAGTAGACCAATAGCAATATGTGGCACACGGAAACACACACACAGATAGATAAATGGGGTCGTGCAACCAAGGAATGAGCACAAAATGTGGAATCCACGGAAAACGCTCGTGTTGTACAACTCAAGAGAGATGCTAGCACGATTGCTCAATAGGCGGATACGACACTTGTGCACAACCTATAAGATGCCAAATGTATGAGCTTTCTATCGCAATTATGCTATGTGTATGATGTTCCCGATGTTCTTCTCAAGATGATCCAAGATGATCGGATGTGACAATCTTATGTGCAATGTGGTATGATGCTATGGCTCTGGCTTACAAGCTTCTTTGCTCTCTTTTTGCTTAAAAGCTTATTCTTTTTTTTGATATGGCCACTTATGCGAAATGCACAAACCAAGATAGCAATTGTGTATATGCGGGAACAATCTTGTGACACAAGGGATGATATGATGATACCAAGATGATACCAATATGATATGGTATGTATGTAATGGGAGGTACGGATCACTAATGTGCACAAGTAACGTTGGCAATACTCAAATGGCTAGTCTTGCTAGGCAAGTGACGTGAAATGGGCTAAGGGGTTAACAATGTAATGGCAAGAATGTACAATGAAGGTATACCACGATACCAAGGTGATAAGGAGGTTATCGCTCTTGCTTACGGTTAGGTTGTCAAAATGGTGAAGTGGTCGATGTCGATGACGACCTCATGGCGATGATGAGTGGCGGTGTTCTTGATGTAGATACCAAGATGATGTAGACCCGTCCCTAAGTAGCCGAAACACCTTAGGAAACGGTAAAAAACCGCGAACTCAAAATCTCAAGGAAAAATGTCAAATAGTGGTAGTGGAATGCGTAGGTGGTTCCGGAGTTAGCAATGCGGAAGTGGTGGTGGTAGTTGATGAAGAAGAAACCGTCCCTAAGTAGCCTAAACACCTTAGGAGACTCAAGTCACCACTCAAGCAACCACAAATGTTGTATGGAACTAAATGGGTTAGGTTGCGGAAAGCTATGGTGGTTTGGCAGAATGATATGGTGGATGGCTTAGGCAAAGATGCCAAAATGCCAAAATTTTGATGGAGTCAAATGGTGGTAAAACCAAGATGAGAAGCTCGGGCACGTCTCCAGCTTTTCAACGAGCCAAAGAACACTCAAATCAGAGTTCGGGAGTGAAAGTTATGAGTGAAAACGTAAAGTGCACGCGGCTGATTCTAGGGGTGCGGGTGCCCGGGGGTGGAAGGTGCGGGCACCCGGGGTGGTCCGAGGCAAACAGCCCGGGGGTACGGGTGCCCAGGGTTTGGGGTGCGAGAACCCGGGGTGGTCAGCAGGGGTGGGCGGGGGGGGGGGGGTCTGGGTGCCGTGTTTGAGGTCCGGGTGCCCGGGGGTGTCGAATTTGGGCGGAAATTCATGGGAAAATGGGAGAAATTGGTGGATTTCGTGGAGGGAAAGGTGAGGATGGATGGGGGAATGCTAGATCCACTTGAAACCAAGCAAATCCATGGATCAAATCCACCAAAACCTCATCAAACTAACAAATCACAAAAAAAAATTGGGGCTATTTTTGGTGGGGAATTTTCGAAATTGGGGAAGAAGACAAGAAAATTAGGCTAGAGAACAAGATGGGGGGCTCCAATTTCGTGAGAAACCATGGCTCATGATACCAAGATGCTGTAGGGTGGAACCCTAGATGGAGATCTTTCATGAATTGGAGGGGAAATCCCCAAGAACACGAAGAACACGGAGAACACAAGAGAGGGGAAACACTCAAATTGACTAGATCCAATCACACATATGCTAGATCCAAGAACATACAAGAGTTCACAATGATTCAAAGACAACAAAGGAAAGATACAAGGTACTAGTTCATCCCAATCCTATGAGGAGAGAGGTCTTGATGATCCTATGATGGGGATCCTTCTCCAAGAGGAGGCCTTGATATCGACAAGTGGATCTTCTCCCTTAGGAGGTCATGATCTCCCTGAGGAGGAAGATGAGCAAAGCTCTCTCTTTGTCTATCAAATACTTTGCTCCCCTTCTAATGAGCTAGGACGGAGGTACTTATAGTCTAGGGGCAAAATAAGAGGTGGAGATGGGTACATGGGCAAAAGCCCAACAAGGCACCCAGGCCCTCGGAGTGGTCCGGGCACCCGGGGGTCCTAGGCCCGGGCACCCGGGGTAGATGCAGGAGCCTGGGCGGTCGATGCCGGGCACCCGGGGCCATTCGGTCGGGCACCCGGGGCTGGCTGGAGAGGGGCCGGGCACCCGGGGGTGATGGCCGGGCACCCGGCAGTGGCAGCAAGACCAGTGATGGGGGTCGGGCACCGGGGCCTCAAGGCAGGCACCCGAGGGCGGCTGGTGTGATGAGGCGGTCGGGCACCCGGGGCCAAGGCCGGGTACCCGAGGGTGGCTGGGGGAAGCACCGGGGTGGTGCAGGCACCCGGCCCCTCCAAGGCCGGGCACCCGGGGCCGGCTGGGAGCGGCGCCAGGGGAGGGGCCGGGCCTCCGAGGCCAAAGTGCCCGGGCACCCGGGGTGTCCAGGACTCCTCCTTCTTCTCTCTTGTCGCGCGTCCATCTTCCTTCTCCTCCTCTGTAGGTCTTCGATGAACTTGGTGATCCCTCTGTGCTTTCTCGTGACGATCTCCAAAGTACCTAAGAATGCATAAAGTTTCCATTTGAGTTAGAGTCCAACTCTCTAATGAATTTGAGTGCAGCTCGAAGAGGAAGGAGTTCACCTCGTTCTCGATGGCGCATGCATGAGCTCTCGTAATAGGTTCTCTTCATGCTTACGGTGGTAGCGACGTGCATGGTGATAGTCGAGGGATGCTCCGCATCAATGCCTCTACTTGACTAGCTCATTGATCAAAGATGGTTGAGTTTCCTAACCATGTATATGAGTTATCATTTGATCAGTGGGATCACATCATTAGAAGAATGATGTGATTGACTTGACCCATTTTGTTAGCTTAGCACTTGATCGTTTAGTATGTTGCTATTGCTTTCTTCATGACTTATACATGTTCCTGTGACTATGAGAATATGTAACTCCCGCTTACCGGAGGAACACTTTGTGTGCTACCAAACGTCACAACGTAACTGGATGGCCGAGAGGTTAATTTGAGAACAAGTACCTCGAGGTTAATTTGACAGACATGACTTATAAGTTGACAGAGGTCATATCACCTTTTTTGGAAACATGTCATAAAGTAACGCGATAGACCTTCTTTCAAGTAAATTAGCATGTGTTCAAAAAACAAAAATTATTTTAAAGTAACACGATAGACCTTTGATTAACATGTGTTCAAAAAGCAAAAAATGTCAAAAATTACAAAACAAAGACCTCAATATTAACTAGATGGGTAACCCATCCATCTAGTTAATATCGAGTCCACTTCCCATCCGGTCGCCCATCTCATGACTACTCCAGCCTTAGCACAGTTAACTTGGGAGTTCTGTTAGATGAGCTATCTGTAGGGAAGATGTCCCTTGCTGATATAGGATGCCTCTTCGTATCCTTTATGGTGTACCCGGCTGACTGCCTGTTGCCACCCTATGGCCAATTCCACATCCCCCGCGAATGTAGAAGCTTCCCTCTCTCGTCTAGCTGGTTCACACATTTCCCCTGTTTTTTGCCGCCTGCCCACCTATAGAACTGCCTCGCGTCGGCCAATTCCTCTCCAAACACCTATGGAGGCGGTTGATTGACGTGATATCAAAAGGGTGTGATATCCGACTCTGCCAAAATAATTGACTACCATGTTGGCATACATGAGCATGGGGCCCACTTGTCAGCATGCTACATGGAGGAAGGAGCACAAGACAAAATGGAGTGCGGAAGGGTGCAAATCGATTGGCTCACGTGTGTTGACTACTGGAGCAATCCACTCAGATTGTACTACGTTAAAAAGTTGGTGCGAACACGGCCGGTTATACTGTGAGTAGGTGACCATGCGCTTGGCTCTCCGCCTCTTCCGGAAGTCGACCAATGATGATGGTACTACAGTATGGATACTTCAGGTAATCTGACACCGAATGAACTGCTACACGTCCACGCCTGTATTAAGTGCACTATCGCAAAGCAAAAGCTTCTCCTCGTCCTATGAGCCACCGCGCGCATGTGAGCGAGGGAGAGGTCGTACTAGTAGCAAGCAAAGCTTCTCCTCGTTTGCGAGTTGACAGGAAACATCAAAAGTATTGTATTAGTCTCCAAAAAGGGCCGACCATGTCCATGGCTACCATCCCATGCTCTGTCATTCAGTGCGTGCACGACTCACGTTCCATTGAGAAAATAACATTGCGTACGTGCCATCGAATAGAATAACTTAATTTATAAAAAACGCGCCACCACGTCATGATCGAACTTTGGTTCGTCCACGCGTGTTTCCCATGAACAACTACTACACTCGCCAAATTATCAGGTGAGCTGCCTCTTCGTACATAAATGAGCTCACCGTGTACCCGCGCGTAAGTATTAGGGAAAGATGCAAAGAATACGTGCATCGGTGCCTTCAGCTCTTCTCTTCGTGCTCGTATTCCTTTTTTTGGGTGATTCATGCACGTACTCCACCTATGTTCGTGACCGTTGGTGAGTCTCTCCTACTATACTTAACTCCATTTTCTTGCATGACACGTGGACCTGGATGCTGGATGTCCCACATGTCGGCAAGACTTAGAAGAACGCTTTCCGACGACCGAGACGGAGCAAGAAACCTTGCAGTGGAGTGTCCGGACTCTTTAATATTTTTATTCAGTGGTATAAAATCTACCCAATCTTCTCCATAGTAGACCAGAAGAGTTTGAAACACGGCAACCCAGTGTAGTTACATCATACATGGCCAATCCATGCTATCACCATATTTCCTGGCCTCTGTGCGACACCTAGCTCTAGTAATCCACCAACCCGTATGTTGTAGGGTCAAACCCTAGAGGGGATCTTTTCACACTTGGAGGGGGAAAAGGAGGAAGAACACTCAAGAACACAAGGAACAAAACACTCAAACAAACCCAAATATCACATCCACTAGAGTAGCATACATGAGATCCACAAGATTACATGAACAATTCATGGAGAATAGCACTAGGTAAGTTCTTCCCACTAGGTGAGGTCTTGATGATGATATTCTCCAAGAGGAGGCCTTGACAATCCAAAGGATTCTTCCCTAGGTGGGGGCTTGATCTCCAAAGAGGAGGGGATACAAGGAGCAAAGCTCAGGATGTTTTCTCTAATACTTTGCTAACCTTCCAAATGAGCTAGGGGATGGATATATAAAGCCTAGGGACGAAACTTGGGGGAAAAGGGATACAAAGGACCAAAAAGTCCCTAAAACACGTGGCCACGGAGGAGGAGTCCGGGCACCCGGGGTGGAACCGGCCGGGCACCCGGACCGATCAGGGCTCCGGAGGGGGGCAGACCGGGCACCCGGGGAGCCAAGGCCAGGCATCCGGGGTGGCCACTGATCTTGGCTGGGCGGGGCAGGTCGGGCACCCGGGGTTGAGGGGCCGGGCACCCGGTGGTCGTGTTGGAGCGACCAGTCCGGCCGGGCACCCGGGTGGGCTGGTGAGGCCCGGGGGGGGCCAGCACACCGGGGCGGTGGCCACCTCGAGCAGAGGTCGGCACCCGGGGCCAAGGAGGCCGGGCACCCGAGGTGTCCAGGGCTATGGCCCTTGCTTCTTCTCCTTTTTCTCTTCTTTCCCTTGCTTCATGGTCGCTCGAGTCTCCGTCCTCTCCTTCTCACTATCATCTTCTTGGTACCTAAGCATGAACAATGTTTCCGATGATGGTAGAATCCAATTCTCACAAGAACCCAAACGAAACTCGAATAGCAAGGAAGTGACCTCGTTCTCGAAGTTGCATGCACGTGCTCTTGTCATTGGCCCTCTTGGTGCTTGTGGTGGTGATGGAGTGTCGGTGCAGGTAGTCGAGGGGTGCTCCGCATCATCTCCCCCCCTTGGGAGAGATCCGACCATGGATCGTGCTCTTCATCACGATGGTACTTGGCCAAGTCTTTGACATTGAAGATGTCGCTGACGTTGTACTTGTCGCGTGGGATGTCGACCTTGTAGGCGTTGTCGTTGTAGCGTGCAAGCACCTTAAATTGTCCGTCAGCTCTTGGGAGTAGCTTGGACTTGTGTTCCTTGGGGAAGCGGTCTTTGCGGAGATGTATCCATACTTGATCACCCGGTTGGAACACCATCAGAGACTTGTTGATGTTGAGCTTGGCGGTGAGGCATTGTACTTGGCGCTCAATCGTGGAACGTGTTTCTTCATGCATCTTCTTGAGGTAGGCAGCTCTTGCACTTGCGTCCATGTTTGCTCGTTCTTGAAGCAGTAGAGGAAGGATGTCCAATGGCGACAAAGGGTTGAAACCGTAGACGACCTCGAAGGGGGACTTGCCGGTGGTAGAGTGTCATGCGCGATTGTAGGCGTACTCGGCGATGGGTAGGCACTCCTCCCACTCCTTGATGTTCTTCTTGATCAACGCGCGTAGGAGAGTTGCAAGCGTCCGGTTGGTTACTTCCGTTTGGCCATCGGTTTGAGGATGATACGCCGTGGAGAATAGTAGCTTGATCCCGAGCTTGGCGCATAGCGTCTTCGAAAAGTAGCTTAAGAACTTGACGTCTCGATCCGACACAATTGTCTTTGGTACACCGTGCAACCTCAAGATTTCCCTACAAAAGAGATTGGCAACATGTGAAGTGTCGTCTATCTTATTGCATGGGATAAAATGAGCCATTTTAAAGAATTGGTCCACAACAACAAAAACGGAGTCCTTGCCATTTTAGTCCTAGGTAATCCAAGCACAAAATCCATGCTAATGTCTTCCCAAGGTTGATGTGGAATAGGTAAAGGCATATGTAAACCATGGGATTGAGAGTGTGACTTAGCTTTGCAACATGTAGAGCACCGGTTGGTGAAGCGGGCGACATCGCAAAACATCTTGGGCCAATAATAGTTCTTGGAGAGCGTGGCGAATGTCTTGTCGCGTCTAAAGTGTCCCATGAGTCCGCCTCCATGAGCCTCTTGCAAAAGGAGCCAACAAAGAGAAGACTCGGGAATGCATAGTTTGTTAGCTCTCATAAGATAACTATCTTTGATATAATATCGTTCCCAAGAAGTATGCGTCACACACTTAGCATAAGGAGTAGCAAAAGTCACATCACCCTCATACAAATCTTTGATATGATCAAATCCAACTACATTCAATTCAAGTTGAGTAAGTAACATGCATTTGCAAGAAAGGGCATCCACCACCATGTTTTCTTTGCCCATAATGTACTTTATCACATATGGAAAAGATTCAATGAATTCACTCCATTTAGCATGCCGTTTATTCAACTTGGTTTGACCTTTTAGGTATTTAAGTGTTTCATGATCGGTATGTATGACAAACTCATGTGGTCTAAGGTAATGCTCCCACACATGTAACACATGCACTAAAGCATACAATTCTTTGTCATAGATGGGATAGTTAAGTTGAGCACCGGAAAGTTTTTCACTAGAATATGCAATAGCTCGCTTTTCTTGCATTAAAACTCCACCAATTCCGGTACCACTTGCATCGCAATGAACCTCAAAAGTTTTGTCAAAGTGGGGTAAAGCAAGAATCAGAGCATGGGTAAGCAAAGATTTGAGCTCATCAAAAGCGTTTGATTGCAATGGTCCCAAAATAAAAGGAGCATTCTTCTTACTCAAGGCATGCAAAGGAGCAGCAATAGTGCTAAAATCTTTCACAAAGCGACGATAAAAACCCACAAGGCCAAGAAAACTACGCACGTGTTGCAAATTAGTGGGTTGCAAGTTTTAATTGCTTCAATTTTAGATTCATCAACATGTACACTCTTGCAAGAAACAACGAATCCCAAGAAAACAAGCTTGTCAACACCAAACGTGCACTTTTTCATGTTGGCATAAGGACGTTCGTTGCAAAGAGTTTGTAAAACAGCCCTAACATGACTTAGATGCTCTTTCATGGATTTGCTAAACACAAGAATATCATCAAAGTAAACCACAAAAAACACTCCAATATAAGGTGGAAGCACAAAATGCATAAGACGCATGAAAGTACCGGGAGCTTCCGATAAACCCACAGGCATAACCACCACTCGTACAAGCCAAATTTGGTTTTGAAAGCGGTTTTCCATTCATCACCTTCTTGTATGCGGATTTGATAATAGCCACTTTTAAGGCCAATTTTTCAGAAAATGGTGGCGCCGCTAAGTTCATCAAGCATATCATCTAGGTGAGGAATGTGGTGTCTATAACGAACGGTGATAGCATTGATGGGCCTACAATCGGAGCACATGTGAAAACTACCATCTTGCTTGGGCACAGGTATAACGGGAACGACACAAGGGCTTAAGCTTTCCCATACATGTTCATTGTCGATGAGTTGTTGTACTTGTCATTGGATCTCCTTAGTTTCTTCGGGGTTGACGCGATAGGGAGCCTTGTTTGGAAGAGGTGCACCGGGGATGAGGTCGATCCGATGTTCAATGCCAATAGAGGAGAGTGGCCGGAAGGTAGCTCATCAGGAAACACATCCTTGAATTCCTGCAACAAGTTGGAAAACATTAGAGGAAGACGATTAGGTTTGTTAGTTTTGGTCACCTCATCTTTGCATAGGAGGACAAAGTGGATGACACTCGATGGGTTCTCACACACTTCTCTCATCTCTCTTTTTGTGTCTAGGAGGACTAAGTTTTTCTCTCTTAGCGAAGAGGCGCTCAATTTTTGCTTCTGGCTCTCACTTTCTTTTTGGTGGTGCACTCTCTCACTAGTTTCTCCATGATGGGTGGAAGCTTGCTTGTCGGCGATCACTTGGCTTGGTGACATTGGTCGAAGCACATACTCCTTGCCTTTCATCTTGAAGCTATAGTGGTTGGTTCATCCGTTGTGGATGACACCACGGTCGAATTGCAAAGGTATTCCCACAAGCAGGTGGCACAAGGACACAGGAACCACATCACACTCTAGGGTGTCCTCGTATGCGCCGATCTTGAAAGACACTTGCACCATGTGCTCCACTTGAATAGTGCCAGAGTCGCTTAGCCATTGCACCTTGTAGGGACGGGGGTGCTTCTTCTTGACCAATTGCAGCTTGGAACATAGCTCTTCACTTGCCAAGTTGTGACAACTATCTCCGTCGATGATGACCTTGACGGAACACCCATTGATGCCGGCCTTGGTGTGGAAGATGTGGCACCGTTGGTCTTCATCTTGGTGGTGTTGGAGTGTCAAGACCTTGGAGACCACGAGAGATGGACTTGAATCGTTGTCACAAAAAAACTTGATCATCTTCATCTTCGTTCACGCACCGGTGCATGGCCACGTGCTCAATGGCTTCCATTTCTTCTTCACTTAGCGAGTCGTATGTGCCGTCATCGTTGAAGATCATTGTTTGCTTGTTGGTGCATTGGAAGGAATTGTGTCCTCGGCCGCCACATGTGAAGCACTTGAATGAACTTGTCTTGACAGGATCATTGGGAGGCGCCGAAGATGAAGGAGTCTTGGATTTGTAGGTGCTTGCCGGAGGACGAGTCGAGGAAGGTGCAACTTGCTTGGAACTTGACTTGTCGCCGGTACTTGGTGATGCTCGAGTTGATGTAGGAGGTGCCGAAGTCGCGGGAGCTTGAGAGTAGGAGCTGTAGGACTTGGACGAGTACTTGGCATATTTGAAGTCATCTTGCACTTCTCGCTCGGCCTTGGTCGCATGATGAACTAGCTCAAGAAGGTTTGAGTATGGTCGGAAGTCGGCGATCCGATTGATTAGATGGTTGAGGCCGTTCAAGAATCGTGCCATTGTTTGCTCGTCGTCTTCCTTGACATTGGCTCGTATCATGGCAATCTCCATTTCTTGGTAGTATTCTTCCACCGTCTTTGTGCCTTGCTTGAGGAGTTGCAACTTCTTGAAGAGATCTCGAGTGTAGTGAGTAGGCACGAAGCGGGCTCTCATGACTTCCTTCATTTCTTCCCAAGTTGTGATTGCTGGTTCGCCTCTTGTATGTCGTTGCTCGATCACTTGTTCCCACCAAATGAGGACGTAGTCTTGGAACTCGAGGGAGGCCATGGCGATCTTCTTTTCTTCATCGTAGTTGTGAAGGCGAAAAATCTTGTCCACCTTCAATGCTCAAGAGAGATATTCTTTGGGATCATTACTTCCGGAGAACTTTGGCATGGTGAACTTGAGCTTGCCGTAGCGGAGTTCTTCATCTTGATAGCGGTTTTGGTATCGCTCTTGCCTTGGAAAGTCCTCAAATGCTCGTTCCTCATGATGCCGCTCTTGGCGTGTGCTACCTCTTGAGCACTGCGTTGGATTTCCCCAAAGAGGAGAGGATGATGCAGCAAAGTAGTGTAAGTATTTCCCTCAGTTTTTGAGAACCAAGGTATCAATCCAGTAGGAGACCACGCACAAGTCCCTCGTACCTACACAAAACGATAGCTCCTCGCAACCAACGCGATTAGGGGTTGTCAATCCCTTCACGGTCACTTACGAGAGTGAGATCTAATAGAGATGATAAATAATATTTTTGGTATTTTTGGTATATAGATGCAAAGTGAAAAGTAAAAGGCAAAGTAAAAACAAAGCAAGTAATAAAGTAATGGAGATTGATATGATGAGAATAGACCCAGGGGCCATAGGTTTCACTAGTGGCTTCTCTCAAGAGCATAGATATTCTACGGTGGGTGAACAAATTACTGTTGAGCAATTGATAGGATTAAGCATAGTTATGAGTATATCTAGGTATGATCATGTATATAGGCATCACGTCCGAGACAAGTAGATCGAAACGATTCTGCATCTACTACTATTACTCCACTCATCGACCGCTATCCAGCATGCATCTAGAGTATGAAGTTAAAAACAGAGTAACGCCTTAAGCAAGATGACATGATGTAGAGGGATAAATTCATGCAATATGATAAAAACCTCATCTTGTTATCCTCGATGGCAACAATACAATACGTGCCTTGTTGCCCCTTCTATCACTGGGAAAGTACACCGCAAGATTGAACCCAAAGCTAAGCACTTCTCCCATTGCAAGAACTACCAATCTAGTTGGCCAAACCAAAAGGATAATTCGAAGAGACTTGCAAAGATAACTCAATCACACATAAAAGAATTCAGAGAAGATTCAAATATTATTCATAGATAAGCTGGATCATAAACCCACAATTCATCGATCTCAACAAACACACCACAAATAGAAGATTACATCGAATAGATCTCCACGAGAGAGGGGGAGAACATTGTATTGAGATCCAAAAAGAGAGAAGAAGCCATCTAGCTACTAGCTATGGACCCGAAGGTCTGAAGTAAACTACTCACACTTCATCGGAGGTGCTATGGTGTTGATGTAGAAGCCCTCCATGATGGATGCCCCCTCCGGCGGGGCTCCGGAACAGGCCCCAAGATGGGATCTCATGGATCTGAGAAGGTTGCGGCGGTGGAATTAGGTTTTGGCTCTGTTACGATCGTTTTGGGGTGCGTGAGGTATATATAGGAGGAGGAGTACGTCGGTGGAGCAACAGGGGCCCACGAGGGGGGGGCGCACCACAGGGGCCCCACCTCGTGACCGCCTCTATTGTTCCGTGGAGCAGGGTCCAAGTCTCCTGGATCACGTTCGGTGAGAAAATCACGTTCCCGAAGGTTTCATTCCGTTTGATATTCCGTTTCTTCGAAATACTGAAATAGGCAGAAAACAACAATTCTGGGCTGGGCCTCCGGTTAATAGGTTAGTCCCAAAAACAATATAAAAGTGGAAAATAAAGCCCAATATAGTCCAAAACAGTAGATAAAGTAGCATGGAGCAATCAAAAATTATAGATACGTTGGAGACGTATCAGGCATCCCCAAGCTTAATTCCTGCTCGTCCTCGAGTAGGTAAATGATAAAAAAGAGTTTTTTTTATGCGGAGTGATACTTTGCATAATTTCAATGTAAATCTTCTTAATTGTGATATGAATATTCAGATCCGAAAGATTCAAGACAAAAGTTCATATTGACACAAAAATAATAATACTTCAAGCATACTAATCAAAGCAATCATGTCTTCTCAAAATAGCATGGCAAAAGAAAGTTCATCCCTACAAAATCATATAGTTAGGCTATGCTTCATTTTCTTCACACAAAGATGTTCCCAACTTCTATACCCCCGATGACAAGCCAAGCAATTGTTTCATACTTAAATAATCTCAAACTTTTTCAACCTTCACGCAATACATGAGCGTGAGCCATGGATATAACACTATGGGTGGAATAGAATATGATGACGGGGATTGTGTGGAGAAGACAAAAAAGGAGAAAGTCTCACATTGACGAGGATAATCAACGGGCTATGGAGATTCCCAGCAATGGATGTCAACATGAGGAGTAGGGATTGCCATGCAACGGATGCACTAGAGCTATGAATGCTCAACAAAAGAAAACTAGTGGGTGTGCACCCAACTCGCTTGCTCATGAAGACCTAGGGCATTTGAGGAAGCCCATCGTAGGAATATACAAGCCAAGTTCTATAATGAAAAATTCCCACTAGTATAAAAAAACAACTTATGAGACTCACTAAATGAAGAACAAGGTGCTACTTTGAAGCACAATATATGAGACTCACTACATGAAGAACAAGGTGCTACTTTGAAGCACAAGTGTGAAAAAAGAGATAGTAGCATTGCCCTTTTTTCTTTTTTTCTTTTTGGCCTTTTTTTGGGCAATGCTCTAAAAATAATGATCATCACACTTCTATTGATTACAACATAAGGATTACAACTCGAAACTTAGAACAAGATATGACTCTATATGAATGCCTCCGGCGGTGTACCGGGATGGTGCAATGAATCAAGAGTGACATGTATGAAAAATAATGTGTGGTGGCTTTGCCACAAATACGATGTCAACTACATGATCATGCAATGGCAATATGACAAAAGTAATGTATGTCATGAATATGATGATGGAAGTTGCATGGCAATATATCTCGGAATGGCTATGGAAATGCCATTATAGGTAGGTATGGTGGCTGTTTTGAGGAAGATATAAGGAGGTTTATGTGTGATAGAGCGTATCGTATCACAGGGTTTGGATGCACCGGCGAAGTTTGCACCAACTCTCAAGGTGAGAAAGGGCATTGCACGGTACCAAAGAGGCTAGCAAAGGCGGAAAGGTAAGAGTGCGTATAATCCATGGACTCAACATTAGTCAAAAGAACTCATATAATTATTGCAAAAATTTAGAAGTCATCAAAAATCAAGTACTACGCGCATGCTCCTAGGGGGATAGATTGGTAGGAAAAGACCATCGCTCGTCCCCGACCGCCACTCATAAGGATGCACAAGCGAGGTACACTTCATGTTTCAAAGTTGTTACACAACTTTAACCATACGTGCATGCTACGGGACTTGCAAACTTCAACACAAGCATTTCTCAAATTCACAATTACTCAACTAGCACGTCTTTGATATTATCACCTCCATATCTCAAAACAATTATCAAGCATCAAACTTATCTTAGTATTCAACGCACTCAAAAGAAAGTTTCACATATCTTGAATACCAAGTATATTAATATTAAGCAAACTACCATGCTATTAACGACTCTCAAAATAATCTAAGTGAAGCATGAGAGATCAATAGTTTCTTTAAAACAAATCCACCACCGTGCTCTAAAAGATTTAAGTGAAGCACTAGAGCAAAAATTATCACGCTCAAAAGATATAAGTGAAGCACATAGAGTATTCTAGCAAATTCCAATTCATGTATGGATCTCTCAAAAGGTGTGTACAACAAGGATGATTGTGGTAGACTAACAAGCAATGACGCAAATGATACAAGACGCTCCAAGCAAAACACATATCATGTGGTGAATAAAAATATAGCTCCAAGTAAATTACCGATGGAAGTAGACGAAAGAGGGGATGCCTTCCGGGGCATCCCCAATCTTTGACTTTTTGGTGTCCTTGGATTATCTTGGGGGTGCCATGGGCATCCCCAAGCTTAGGCTCCTGCCACTCCTTGTTCCATAATCCATCAAAAGAATTCACCCAAAACATGAAAACTTCACAACACAAAACTCAATAGAAATCTCGTGAGCTCCGTTAGAGAAAGAAAACAAAAGACTAATTCAAGGTACTGTAATGAACTCATTCTTTATTTATATTGGTGTTAAACATACTTTATTCCAACTTCTCTATGAATTATAAACTATTTTACTAGCCATATATTCATCAAAATAAGCAAACAACACACGCAAAACAGAATCTGTCAAAAACAGAACAGTCTGTAGCAATTTGTAACTAACGCAAACTTCTGGAACACTAAAAATCCTACCAAAATAGGAAGTCCTGGAAAATTTATTTATTGAACATCAGCAAAAAGAATCAATGCAAAATCGCGTTTCTGTGATTTAACAAAATTATATTCGTGCGCGAAAAGTTTCTATTTTTCAGCAGAATCAAATCAACTATCATCGTAGGTTATCCTATAGGTTCTACTTGGCACAAACACTAATTAAAACATAAAACCACATCCAAACAGAGGCTATATGGATTATTTATTCCTAAACAGAAGCAAAAACAAAAAACAAAAATGAAATTGAGTTGCCTCCCAACAAGCAGTATCATTTAACGCCCGTAGCTAGGCATAAAAGCAAGGATAGATCTAGGTATTGCCATCTTTGGTAGGCAATTCATAAGTGGCTCTCATGATAGATTCATATGGTAATTTTATTTTCTTTCTAGGTAAGTGTTCCATGCCCTTCTTTAAAGGGAATTGGAATCTAATATTCCGGTCCTTCATATCAATAATTGCACCAATCGTTCTAAGGAAAGGTCTACCAAGAATAATAGGACATGAAGGATTGCAATCTATATCAAGAACGATAAAATCTATGGGCACATAATTCCTAAAAATAAGAACATCATTAATTCTTCCCATAGGCTTTTTAATAGTGGAGTCCGCAAGATGCAAGTTTAGAGAGCAATCATCAAAGTCACAGAAATCTAGCAAATCACACAAAGTTTTGAGAATAGTAGACACTAGCACCCAAATCACACAAAGCATGAAACTCATAATCTTTAATTTTAATTTTGATAGTAGGTTCCCACTCATCATAGAGTTTTCTAGGGATAGAAACTTTCAACTCAAGTTTTTCTTCATAAGATTGCATCAAGGCATCAACAATGTGTTCGGTAAAGGCCTTATTTTGACTATAAGCATGAGGAGAATCTAGCACGGATTGCAACAAGGAAATACAATCAATTAAAGAGAAATTTTCATAATTAAATTCCTTGAGATCCAAAATGGTGGTTTTAGCAACATCTAGGTTTTTATTTCTTTCAATCCCACTTTCATCAATTTCATCATCAAGATCTAGAAACTCTGAATTCTTAGAACGCCTTCTAGGTAAAGGAATATCATATTTAGTTTCATCAAGATTCATATTGCAAAACAAAGATTTAATGGGGGACACATCAATAACTTTTAGATCTTCATCTTGATTTTCATAGGAATTCGGTTTAGCGGCCATCTTATTGACTAAGGTAGCTTGCATGTTCGAAATTTCAGCGGTCATCTTTTCAAGACGAGCAATTTGGGCCCTTATACCATCAAATTCTTTAGACATATCATCGAGTTCTTTATTCATATAACTCATAAAACTTTTTTGTTCCTTAAGCTTGTTTCTAAAGAAATTATTATGCTCAAATTGCAAAAACATAAACTTTCTGACATTGCTTTCAATGTCCTCTAGCCTTTTAAGGTGAAGATCACCAAATCTAGGTAGAGCCATCGCGACAAGCAAGCAAACTAACACACGAGCAAACAAAAAGGCAACGGGAAAAAGAGAGGAGATTGGGAAAGAGAGGGCGAATAAAACGACAAGGGTGAAGTGGGGGAGAGGAAAACGAGAGGCAAATGGCAAATAATGTAATGCGAGAGATAGGGATTGTGATGGGTACTTGGTATGGTTGACTTGCTCTTGCGTGAGCCTCCCGGCAACGGCGCCAGAAATTCTTCTTGCTACCTCTTGAGCACTGCGTTGGATTACCCCGAAGAGGAGAGGATGATGCAGCAAAGTAGCGTAAGTATTTCCCTCAGTTTTTGAGAACCAAGGTATCAATCCAGTAGGAGACCACACACAAGTCCCTCGTACCTACACAAAACGATAGCTCCTCGCAACCAACGCGATTAGGGGTTGTCAATCCCTTCACGATCACTTACGAGAGTGAGATCTGATAGAGATGATAAATAATATTTTTGGTATTTTTGTTATATAGATGCAAAGTGAAAAGTAAAAGGCAAAGTAAAAACAAAGCAAGCAATAAAGTAATGGAGATTGATATGATGAGAATAGACCCAGGGGCCATAGGTTTCACTAGTGGCTTCTCTCAAGAGCATAGATATTCTACGGTGGGTGAACAAATTACTGTTGAGCAATTGATAGAATTGAGCATAGTTATGAGTATATCTAGGTATGATCATGTATATAGGCATCACGTCCGAGACAAGTAGATCGAAACGATTCTGCATCTACTACTATTAGTCCACTCATCGACCGCTATCCCAAGATGCATCTAGAGTATTAAGTTAAAAGCAGATTAACGCCTTAAGCAAGATGACATGATGTAGAGGATAAATTCATGCAATATGATAAAAACCCATCTTGTTATCCTCGATGGCAACAATACAATACGTGCCTTGCTGCCCTTACATCCTTTGGGAAAGGACACCGCAAGATTGAACCCAAAGCTAAGCACTTCTCCCATTGCAAGAACTACCAATCTAGTTGGCCAAACCAAAAGGATAATTCAAGAGACTTGCAAAGATAACTCAATCACACATAAAAGAATTCAGAGAAGATTCAAATATTATTCATAGATAAGCTGGATCATAAACCCACAATTCATCGGTCTCAACAAACACACGCAAAAAGAAGATTACATCGAATAGATCTCCACGAGAGGGGAGAACATTGTATTGAGATCCAAAAAGAGAGAAGAAGCCATCTAGCTACTAGCTATGGACCCAAAGGTCTGAAGTAAACTACTCACACTTCATCGGAGGGGCTATGGTGTTGATGTAGAAGCCCTCTGTGATGGATGCCCCCTCCGTCGGGGCTCCGGAACAGGCCCCAAGATGGGATCTCATGGATACAAAAGGTTGCGGCGGTGGAATTAGGTTTTTGGCTCCTGTTCTGATCGTTTGGGGGTACGTAGGTATATATAGGAGGAAGGAGTACATCGGTGGAGCAACAGGGGGCCCACGAGGCAGGGGGCGCGCCCTAGGGGGGGCGCCCCCCACCGTCGTGACCGCCTCTGTTGTTCCTTGGAGCAGGGTCCAAGTCTCCTGGATCACGTTCGGTGAGAAAATCACGTTCCCAAAGGTTTCATTCCGTTTGGACTCTGTTTGATATTCCGTTTCTTCGAAATACTGAAATAGGCAAAAAACAACAACAATTCTGGGCTGGTCCTCCGGTTAATAGGTTAGTCCCAAAAATAATAAAGCCCAATGTAGTCCAAAACAGTAGATAAAGTAGCATGGAGCAATCAGAAATTATAGATACGTTGGAGACGTATCAGCGTGGAGGAGGGTCTTGAAGCACTTGTTCCACTTGGTGTCGCTCTTGTCTTGGAGGAGGGCGAGGAATGTGCGCTTCATTGCGCCTTTATTGTTGCTCTTCGCTTCGAGTGGCTTCTTCTTGTATCTCGCGATGAAGAGCTTCCTCTTGTTCTCACACTTGGCGGTTGCGGTCTGCAACGGCTCTAGTGGCCTCGCGTAGAGCTTGTTGTGCTTCAAGTGCTTGAGCTTGACAGATAGCGTCATCTTCTTGACGTACTTGACGTGGCGCTTGTGGGGGTATTTGCTCTTGCTCCCTTGCTTCTTGAGGTACTTGGTGTCGCATCCATTCACGTGCTCAAACTCGGTCTTGTAGGACATTGCCATGGAATGGATTTTCTTTAGCTTGGTGATCTTGAGGATGATCATGTCGAGGAAGGCGAGCTCATGGAGGACTTGCATCATAAGAGGAGTAGCCCGAAGATTGCCGACTTGTACGGTGACTTGAGTGGCGCTGTCTTGAAGAAGCGGATGAGGAAGACGGGCGTTCGCACGATCATGTTGCGGAGTGATAACCCACAAGTGTAGGGGATCGCAACAACTTTCGAGGGTAAAGTATTCAACCCAAATTTTTTGATTCGACACAAGGGGAGCCAAAGAATATTATTGAGTATTAGCAGTTGAGTTGTCAATTCAACCACACCTGGATAACTTAGTATCTGCAGCAAAGTATTTAGTAGCAAAGTAGTATGATAATAAAGGTAACGGTAGCAAAAGTAATATTTTTGGGTTTTGCAGTGATTGTAACAATAGCAATGAAAAAGTAAATAAGCGAAACACAAGATGTGAAAAGCTCATAGGCAATGGATCAGTGATGGATAATTATGTCGGATGCGATTCCTCATATAATAGCTATAACATAGGGTGACATAGAACTAACTCCAATTCATCAATGTAATGTAGGCATGTATTCCGAATATAGTCATACGTGCTTATGGAAAAGAACTTGCATGACATCTTTTGTCCTACCCTCCCATGGCAGCGGGGTCCTAGCGGAAACTAAGGGATATTAAGGCCTCCTTTTAATAGAGAATCGGAACAAAGAATTAGCACATAGTGAATACATGAACTCCTCAAACTACGGTCATCACCGAGAAGTATCCCGATTATAGTCACTTCGGGGTTGTCGGATCATAACACATAATAGGTGACTATATACTTGCAAGATAGGATCAAGAACACACATATATTCATGAAAACATAATAGGTTCAGATCTGAAATCATGGCACTCGGGCCCTAGTGACAAGCATTAAGCATAGCAAAGTCATAGCAACATCAATCTCAGAACATAGTGGATACTAGGGATCAAACCCTAACAAAACTAACTTGATTACATGGTAAATCTCATCCACTCATCACCGTCCAGCAAGCCTACGATGGAATTACTCACGCACGGTGGTGAGCATCATGAAATTGGCGATGGAGGATGGTTGATGATGATGATGGTGATGAATCCCCCTCTCCGGAACCCCGAACGGACTCCAGATCAGCCCCCCGAGAGAGATTAGGGCTTGGTGGCGGCTCCGTATCATAAAACGCGATGAAACTTTCTCTGTGATTTTTTTCTCCATGAGACGGAATATATGGAGTAGAGTTGAGGTCGGCGGAGCCTCAGGGGGCCCACGAGACAGGGGGGCGCGCCCAGGGGAACGGGCGCCCCCCACCCTCGTGGACAGGGCGTGGGCTCCCTGGTCTTGATTCTTTCGCTAGTATTTTTTATATTTTCCAAAAAGTGCCTCCGTGGATTTTCAGGACATCCTGAGAACTTTTGTTTTCTACACATAAAACAACATCATGGTAGTTCTGCTGAAAACAGCGTCAGTCCGGGTTAGTTTCATTCAAATCATGCAAGTTAGAGTCCAAAACAAGGGCAAAAGTGTTTTGAAAAGTAGATACGTTGGAGACGTATCAACTCCCCCAAGCTTAAACCTTTGCTTGTCCTCAAGCAATTCAGTTGATAAACTGAAAGTGATAAAGAAAAACTTTTACAAACTCTGTTTGCTCTTGTTGTTGTAAACATGTAAAGCCAGCATTCAGGTTTCAACAAATATTATGAACTAACCAGACTCACAATAACACCTCGGTTTCATAATTACTCATATCAATGGCATAATTAGCTAGCGAGCCATAATAATAAAACTCGGATGACAACACTTTCTCAAAACAATCATAACATGATATAACAAAATGGTATCTCGCTAGCCCTTTCTGAGACCGCAAAACATAAATGCAGAGCACCTTTAAAGATCAAGGACTGACTAAACATTGTAATTCATGGTAAAAGAGATCCAGTCAAGTCATACCCAATATAAACCAATAATAATGAATGCAAATGACAGTGTGCTCTCCAGCGGGTGCTTTTTAATAAGAAGGTGATGACTCAACATACAACTAAATAGATAGGCCCTTCGTAGAGGGAAGCAGGGATTTGTAGAGGTGCCAGAGCTCGATTTTAAAATAGAGATTGAATAACATTTTGAGCGGCATACTTTTGCTGTCAACGCAACAACTATGAGATGGCTGTATCTTCCATACTACATGCATTATAGGCAGTTCCCAAACAGAATGGTAAAGGTTTATACTCCCCCAACCACCAACAAGCATCAATCCATGGCTTGCTCGAAACAACCAGTGCCTCCAACTAACAACAGCCCTAGGGGAGTTTTGTTTAATTATTTTGATTTGCTTTGATCTTTTTGGATCATGGGACTGGGCATCCTGGTTACTGGCCCTTTCTTGTGAATGAGGAGCAGAGCCCACTCCTCTTGGGAATAACCCACCTAGCATGGAAGATATAGGCAGCCCTAGTTGAAACATGAGCTGCTCGAGCATACAAAACAGAATTTCATTTGAAGGTTTGGAGTTCGGCACATACAAATTTACTTGGAACGGCAGGTAAATACCGCATATAGGAAGGTATGGTGGACTCATTGGAACAACTTTGGGGTTTAAGGAGTTTGGATGCACAAGCGGTATTCCCGCTTAGTACAGGTGAAGGCTAGCAAAAGACTAGGAAGCGACCAACTGAGAGAGCGACAACAGTCATAAACATGCATTAAAATTAATTCACACCGAATACAAGCATGAGTAGTATATAATCCACCATGAACATAAATATCATGAAGGCTATGTTGATTGGTTTCAACTACATGCATGAACATGTGCCAAGTCAAGTCACTCAATTCATTCAAAGGAGGATACCATCCCATCATACCATATCATAATCATTCTAATAGCATGTTGGCACGCAAGGTAAACCATTATAACTCATTGCTAATCAAGCATGGCACAAGCAACTATAATCTCTAAATGTCATTGCAAATATGTTTACTTCATAATAAACTGAATCAGGAACGATGAACTCATCATATTTACAAAAACAAGAGAGGTCCAGTTCATACCAGCTTCTCTCATCTCAACCAGTCCATCATATATCGTCATTATTGCCTTTCACTTGCACGACCGAATGATGTGTATAATAATAATAGTGCACGTGCATTGGGCTAAGCTGGAATCTGTAAGCATTCAACTCAAGAGAGAAGGCAAAATAATATGGGCTCTAAGTTAAATAAACAATCATGCATATGAGAGCCTCTAAACATTTTCAATATGGTCTTCTACTCTCGACCCCCAAAGAAAAGAAAAGAAAATAAAACTATTTACACGGGAAAGCTCCCAACAAGCAAGAAGAAGAATGAGAAATCTTTTTGGGTTTTCATTTTAATTTCTACTACAAGCATGGAAATTAAACTAACTAATTTTTTTGGTTTTTCTTAAGGTTTATCAAACACACAAGAAGAAAGCAAGAAAAAGAAATTAAACTAGCACGGATAATACAATGAAAGAGTATGAGCACCGACGACTAGAACAGTGTGTGGATATGAATGTAAAGTCAGTGAGAAATACATACTCCCCCAAGCTTAGGCTTTTGGCCTAAGTTGGTCTAATGCCAAGGGTAGCCTGGCTGATATCCGTAGTTGTAACTGGGGTCGTACTGAGATGTAGCAGCGAATGCCTCCTGAGCTGCGGCATGTTGGCGAGCCGCCTCCGCTCTCCCCTCGTGTTCAGCTGCTTCCTCCCTGGTAACAACATATCTTCCTTTTGCCTGGTAATCAAAAAGGAGAGGAGCAGGATGAGTAACATGGACAACATTGCGTCTGCCATAGATTAGTCGATATTGGAGGAATTGTTCATTCCTCTTAAGAAAATGATGTTGGGCCATAGCGTCATAATCTAAATAAGCAGGAGGTAACATCATATGCCCCTCTCGTGGGGCTATACCAAGATAATTAGCCACACGGGTCGCATAAATTCCTCCAAATAAATCTCCCGCTCTACCATTATTATGCAACCTACGTGCAACTATTTCCCCCAAGTTGTAATCTTTATAACCTAACACAACACTCTTGAGGACACAAAGATCAGGGACACACATATGACATGCTTCATCTTTATCGTTAATGCATCTACCAATGAAGAGAGCAAAATAATGTATAGCAGGAAAATGAATGCTCCCAATGGTAGCTTGTGCAATATCTCTAGATTCTCCCATAGTAATACTAGTAAGGAAATCTCTAAATTCAGATTTGTGGGATCATTAATATTACCCCACTGCGGAAGTTTGCAAGCAGTTGTAAAATCCTCTAAGTCCATGGTATAAGATGTATCATAGATATCAAATAGGACACTAGGAGAATTACGTGTACAATTATATTTAAACCTTCGCACAAATGAATCAGTCAATTGATAGTATTGTGGACACTTATCTTGTAAGAAGTCCTCCAGATCAGCATTACGCACATACGCGTCAAATTCTTCCTTAAAGCCTGCTTCAACCATAAAATCGTCGGATGGCCACTCACAAGCTCGTACATCTGCGTCCCTCGGTAATTCAACATCTTGCTCACGTATAGAAATCCTGGTCCCTTTCTTTACCGAGGAACCTCCTTGGTACATTCTCCTAGACATAATTCTTTTTCTGAAAAATTTCTGAAATTTTAGTAACTTCAAAATAAAAGTGAATAATACTAAACAAGATTGATAGCAACTACTCCTACAAGTGACTAGAGCCTATATCATGCATTAGAATTGCTTGGGACCTCATAAATTCAACATGCAAGCTCAAGAACATGGTCACCTATGCAGCAAAAATTTGCAATGAATAAAGCACTAGAACAAAAACTAATTGGACCAATGGAGGAGTCACATACCAAGCAACAATCTCCCGAAGCAGTTTTGTGAATGCAGCTTTGAGAAAGGAGATCGAAAATCGCAGCAAAATGAGCTAGAACTCGTGCTTGAGCTGGATGGTTTTTTTTGGGAAGAAGATGGAGTGTGTGGGTGCTGGCATAAGTGGAGGGGGGCCACCAGGGGCCCATGAGACAGGGGGCGCGCCCAGGGATGGTGAGTGCGCCCTCCACTCTTGTGGCCTGGTGCTTGCCCCTCCTGTAGTGATTCCAGTGCCTAAAATCCTTAAATATTCCATAAAAAATCATACTAAATTTGCAGGGCATTTGGAGCACTTTTATTTTCGGGATATTTTTTATTGCACGAATAGTTCAGAAAATATACAGATAATACTATTTTTGCTTTATTTATTCTAAATAACAGAAAATAAAAAGAGGGTAAAGAAGGTTGTGCCTTCTAGTTTCATCCATCTCGTGATCATCAAAATGAATCCACTAACAAGGTTGATCAAGTCTTGTTAACAAACTCATTCGGAATAACACGAAACCGGAGAAATTTCGAATAACACGAAGTTACCTCAACGGGGATATGAACATCCCCAATAATAAGAATATCATACTTTTTCTTGACAGTAGGAAGAGGAAATTCAAAACCTCCAATAATGATAGTTGGACTTTTTCCAAGAGAATTGATGCTATGAACTTGAGATTATTTCCTCGGAAAGTGTACCGTATGCTCATTACCATTAACATGAAAAGTGACATTGCCTTTGTTGCAATCAATAACAGCCCCTGCAGTATTCAAAAAGGGTCTACCAAGGATAATCAACATACTATCATCCTCGGGAATGTCAAGAATAACAAAGTCTGTTAAGATAGTGACATTTGCAACCACAACAGGCACATCCTCACAAATACCGACAGGTATGGTAGTTGATTTATCAGCCATTTGCAAAGATATTTCAGTAGGTGTCAACTTATTCAATTCAAGTCTATGATATAAACAAAGAGGCATAACACTAACACCGGCTCCAAGATCACATAAAGCAGTTCTAACGTAATTTATTTTAATGGAGCATGGTATAGTAGGTACCCCTGGATCTCCAAGTTTCTTTGGTGTTCCACCCTTAAAAGTGTAATTAGCAAGCATGGTGGAAATTTTAGCTTCCGGTATCTTTCTTTTGTTTGTAATGATATCCTTCATATACTTAGCATAAGGATTTACTTTGAGCATATCAGTTAAGCGCATACTTCAGCAAAGCGCTCAAAATCCTGATCATCCTTTGTCTTGGATGGTTTAGGAGGAAAGGGCATGGGTTTATGAACCCATGGTTCTCTTTCTCTACCGTGCTTCCTAGCAACAAAATCTCTCTTATCATAACGTTGATTCGTTGATTGTGGGTTATCAAGATCAACAGCAGGTTCAATCTCTACATCATTATTTTTGCTAGTTTGAGCATCAACATGAACATTATCATTAACATTATCACTAGGTTCATGTTCATCACCTGATTGTGTTTTAGCATCAGAGATAGAAATATCATTGGGATTCTCAGGTGTGTCTACGGCAGGTTCACTAGAAGCATGCAAAGTCCTATCGTTTTTCTTTTTCTTCTTTTTAGAAGAACTAGGTGCCTCTAAATTATTTCTCTGAGAATCTTGCTTGATTCTCTTAGGGTGGCCTTCAGGATACAAAGGTTCCTGCGTCATTCTACCGGTTCTAGTAGCCACTCTAACAGCAAAGTCATTTTTATTATTTAATTCATCAAGCGAATCATTTTGAGCTTTAAGTACTTGCTCAGCTTGAGTAGCAACCATAGAAGCATATTTGCTAACGAGTTTAAGTTCACCTTTAACTCTAGCCATATAATCGCTCACGCGTCCTATTTCGAAAGCATTATTCTTTAATTCTCTACCAACATAAGCATTAAAACTTTCTTGTCTAGCCATAAAGTCATCAAATTCATCTAAGCATGGGCTATGAAGTTTAGTAGAGGGAATTTCAACTTTATCATATCTATAGAGAGAATTTACCTTTACTACCTGTGTCGGGTTGTCAAGATAATGTGGTTCTTCAATAGGCGGTATATTAAGACCATGTATTTCTTCAATAGGTGGTAAATTCTTAACATCTTTAGATTTAATACCTTTTTCTTTCATTGATTTCTTTGCCTCTTGCATATCTTCATGACTGAGAAATAGAACACCTCTCTTCTTCGGAGTGGGTTTAGGAATAGTCTCAGGAGTTGGCTCAATTGGTTCAAGAACTGCCTCAGGAATTGGCTCAGGGAGAGTCCAATTATTTTCATTGGTCAACATATTATTCAATAGTAATTCAGCTTCGTCGACTGTTCTTTCCCTGAAAACACAACCAGCACAACTATCCAAGTAGTCCTTGGAAGCATATGTTAGTCCATTATAAAAGATATCAAGTATTTCATTTTTCTTAAGATGATGATCAGGAAAAGCATTAAGTAATCGAAGAAGCCTCCCCCAAGCTTGTGTGAGACTCTCTTCTTTGATTTGCACAAAATTATATATTTCTCGCAAGGCAGCTTGTTTCTTATGAGCAGGGAAATATTTAGGAGAGAAGTAATAAATCATATCCTGGGGACTACGCACACAACTAGGAGCAAGAGAACTAAACCAAGTCTTAGCATCACCCTTTAATGAGAACGGAAATATCTTAAGGATATAATAATAGTGAGACTTCTCATCATTAGTAAACAGGGTGGCTATATCATTTAACTTAGTAAGATGTGCCACAACAGTTTCAGATTCAAGGCCATAAAAAGGATCAGATTCTACCAAAGTAATTATCTCAGGATCAACAGAGAATTCATAATCCTTATCAGTAGCACAGATAGGTGAAGTAGCAAAAGCAGGGTCAGGTTTCATTCTAGCATTAAGAGATTGCTGCTTCCATTTAGCTAATATTTTCTTAAGATTGTATCTATCTTTACAAGCAAAGATAGCTCTAGCAGCTTCCTCTTCCATAACACAACCCTCAGGAACAACAGGTAATTCGTAATCATTGGGAGAACTTTCCTCGTCACTATCATCAATAATAGCATCTTCAATAATTTCATTCTCTCTAGCCCTAGCAAGTTGTTCATCAAGAATTCACCTAATGGCAAAGTAGTATCACGCACAGAAGTAGTTTCATCATAAGTATCATGCAAAGCAGAATTGACATCATCAATAACATGCGACATATCAGAATTCATAGCAGTAGCAGGTTTAGGTGTCGCAAGCTTACTCAAAACAGAAAGAGAATCTAGTTCAAAGCTAGATGGCAGCTCCTTACCTCCCCTCGTAGTTGAGGGAAAAATCATAGTTTTCGCGTCTTTCAAGTTCCTCATAGTGATCAACAGATATAAATCCCAAGTGACTCAGAGAATTGAGCTATGCTCCCCGGCAACGGCGCCAGAAATTAGTCTTGATAACCCACAAGTGTAGGGGATCGCAATAGCTTTTGAGGGTAAAGTATTCAACCCAAATTTATTTATTTGACACAAGGGGAGCCAAAGAATATTATTGAGTATTAGCAGTTGAGTTGTCAATTCAACCACACCTGGATAACTTAGTATCTGCAGCAAAGTATTTAGCAAAGTAGCATGATAATAAAGGTAACGGTAGCAAAAGTAATATTTTTGGGTTTTGTAGTGATTGTAACAATAGCAACAAAAAAGTAAATAAGCGAAACACAAGATGTGAAAAGCTCGTAGGCAATGGATCAGTGATGGATAATTATGTCGGATGCGATTCCTCATATAATAGCTATAACATAGGGTGATACAGAACTAGCTCCAATTCATCAATGTAATGTAGGCATGTATTCCGAATATAGTCATACGTGCTTATGGAAAAGAACTTGCATGACATCTTTTGTCCTACCCTCCCGTGGCAGTGGGGTCCTAGCGGAAACTAAGGGATATTACAGCCTCCTTTTAATAGAGAACCGGAACAAAGCATTAGCACATAGTGAATACATGAACTCCTCAAACTACGGTCATCACCGAGAAGTATCCCGATTATTGTCACTTCGGGGTTGTCGGATCATAACACATAATAGGTGACTATAGACTTGCAAGATAGGATCAAGAACACACATATATTCATGAAAACATAATAGGTTCAGATCTGAAATCATGGCACTCGGGCCCTAGTGACAAGCATTAAGCATAGCAAAGTCATAGCAATATCAATCTCAGAACATAGTGGATACTAGGGATCAAACCCTAACAAAACTAACTTGATTACATGGTAAATCTCATCCAACCCATCACCGTCCAGCAAGACTATGATGGAATTACTCACACACAGCGGTGAGCATCATGAAATTGGTGATGGAGGATGGTTGATGATGATGACGGTGACGAATCCCCCTCTCCGGAGCCCCGAACGGACTACAGATCAGCCCTCCCGAGAGAGATTAGGGCTTGGCGGAGGCTCCGTATCGTAAAATGTGATGAAACTTTCTCTCTGATTTTCTCTTCGCGAGATGGAATATATGGAGTTGGAGTTGAGGTCGACGGAGCCTCAGGGGGCCCACGAGACAGGGGGCGCGCTCCCCACCTTCGTGGACAAGGTGTGGTCCCCCTGGTCTTGATTCTTTCGTCAGTATTTTTTATATTTTCCAAAAAGTGCCTCTGTGGATTTTCAGGACATTCCGAGAACTTTTGTTTTCTACACATAAAACAACATCATGGCAGTTCTGCTAAAAATGGTGTCAGTCCAGGTTAGTTTCATTCAAATCATGCAAGTTAGAGTCCAAAACAAGGGCAAAAGTGTTTGGAAAAGTAGATATGTTGGAGACATATCACGGAGCTCTTCCATTTGTGTGTTGAACTTTTCATCGATGTAGTCGCGGTTCCTTGTTTCCCATTGACGAAGGTCAGAGGCGAGTTGCTCCAAGCGTTCACCCAATGCTACACTTTCTTGATGAGGCGCTCGTTGGGCGATGAAGAAGTGGTTCTTGGAGACGAAGCCGGAATCGTCACCTTGCTCCTCGAAAAGTGGGTTCGACGATGAGTTGGGCCAATCCATCATAACCAAGTGGGGTGAGTAGGAAAATGAGAGAACAACACCAAAGTTACCTTCTCCGAGGATTGAGGATGTAACAAGTGTCACTCAATGTAATGCCACAATAGGAGAATTGGAACCGGGTTTGTTTCTCACACCTACAAATAAGAGGCTTATGGAGTAGCTCGGTTAGGATGGTGGCAAAAATTTCAAGCAAATGTTAGTCAAGATATCGATAAGGTTGAGAAAGTTCACAAAGATGCAAGTAAAGCAAATAGATCAAACCCAAAGATATCACTAGGTACACACGCATGGAAGATAGATGGGATCCGCACAACCAAGGAGTGAGCTCAAAATGTGCAACCACGGAAAACGCTCTTGTTGTGCGAATGCTCGAGAGACACTAGCTCGATTGCTCAAATGGGAAAGATACGCTTGTGCACCTACCTATGAGAGAAACGCGCCGTCTTCAATCCCAACTATGCTATATATGCGATGACCAAGATGATATAACTATGCAAATGGCTCAACTCTATTGCTTACAAGCTCTTTGTTGCTCCTCTTTTGCTTAAAAGCTTTTCTTCTCTTTTTTTCCTATGCTTGATGCTCGAGCCGAGTATGATATGAGACAAGTATATATGATATGCATAGGAGAGACTTATGGCACAAATATGATAACACGATCACTACGGTGCACAATAGCGTGGCCCGGCAATTCTCAACTTGCTAGTCTCGATGGGTAAGCAACGTAAAGTGGCTCGGGCTATCAATGCAAAAGCAAGGTAAGAAGTAAGTGTCGTTGAGGTTACTGTCCTTTCTTATGGTTAGCAGTGAAGATGGCTCCGAGTCGATGATGGTGATGATGATGTCACAAGCTCCTAAGTAGCCGAAACACCTTAGGAAACAGAAATGGCAACACAAAATCGGTCAAATGCGGAAGGTAGGTGTTTTGTGATGATTTTTTGGATGGGGGCTAATGGTGGTGGTAGTGGGATGAGTGGATGGGGGATGTCAAGAGCTTCCAAACGAGCTAAAGAACACGAAAAACGGACTTGGGAGGTGGAAATTATAGCCAAATTGGTGGAGGTGTTGGGCTGATTCGCGGGGGGGGGGGGGTGCGGGCACCCGGGGGTGGGAGGTGCGGGTGCCCGGGGTCGGCTGGGCGAAATGGCCCGGGGGTGCGGGTGCCCAGTGGTTCGAGGTGTGGGCACCCGGTGGTCTTCAGGTTGGGCAGAAATTTTGGGGGAAAAGCAAAATTCCATGGATTTCGTGGTGGGAAGGGTGGGGATTGTTCGGGAGGGGCTAGATCCAGCTGCCAAAGATCAAATCCATGGACCAAAACAACTAAATCTCACAAGATCCAACAAATCGCAAGAAAATTTTTTGGGGCTATTTTTGTTGGGATTTTCGAATTTGGACGAAAAGCAACAAAATCAAGCTAGCAAATGGGGGGATGGGACTCCAAGATGTGAATAAACCTTGCTTATGATACCAAGATGTTGTAGGGTCAAACCCTAGAGGGGATCTTTTCACACTTGGAGGGGGAAAAGGAGGAAGAACACTCAAGAACACAAGGAACAAAACACTCAACCAAACCCAAATATCACATCCACTAGAGTAGCATACATGAGATCCACAAGATTACATGAACAATTCAAGGAGAATAGCACTAGGTAAGTTCTTCCCACTAGGTGAGGTCTTGATGATGATCTTCTCCAAGAGGAGGCCTTGACAATCCAAAGGATTCTTCCCTAGGTGGGGGCTTGATCTCCAAAGAGGAGGGGATACAAGGAGCAAAGCTCACAATGTTTTCTCTAATACTTTGCTAACCTTCCAAATGAGCTAGGGGATGGATATATAAAGCCTAGGGACGAAACTTGGGGAAAAGGGGATACAAAGGACCAAAAAGTCCCTAAAACACGTGGCCACGGAGGAGGAGTCCGGGCACCCGGGTGGAACCGACCGGGCACCCGGACCGGTCAGGGCCTCCGGAGGGGGGCGAACCGGGCACCCATGGAGCCAAGGCCCGGGCACCCGGGGTGGCCGCATGCGGCTGGGCGGGGCAGGCCGAGCACCCGGGGTTGAGGGACCGGGCACCCGGTGGTGGTGTTGGAGCGGCCCAGGTCTGGCCGGGCACTCGGGGCCAGTTGATCGAGCACCCGGGGTGGGATGGCAGAGGCCCGGAGGAGGGGGCCGGGTACCCGAGACCGGCTGGCGCACCTCCCAGGCAGAGGCCGGGCACCCGAGGCCAAGGAGGCCCGGCACCCGGGGTGTCCAGGGGCTGTTGCCCTTGCTGCTTCTCCTTCTTCTCTTCTTTCCCTTGCTTCGTGGTCGCTCGAGTCTCCATCCTCTCCTTCTCACTATCATCTTCTTGGTACCTAAGCATGAACAATGTTTCCGATGATGGTAGAATCCAATTCTCACACGAACCCAAATGAGACTCGAATAGGAAGGAAGTGACCTCGTTATCGATGTTGCGTGCACATGCTCTTGTCATTGGCCCTCTTGGTGCTTGTGGTGGTGATGGAGTGTTGGTGCGGGTAGTCGAGGGGTGCTTCGCATCACCGTATCGCTCCTCGCTCCTCGTCTCTCTCAAAGTGCGGCGGCCTGGCAATTTTGCCATCTATTGAGGTCGGTTAACTCATCACTCGCTCCAACATGTTAGCAACATGCTAAGAGCATTCTAAAAAAATTACTATACTCCATTGTTATGCCAAGAAGAGGAAGCACTTTGACAGATGGTCTAAACGAGACAGGTGTGCCGTGCCGTGAGTGGGTCCAGTTTCTCGTTTTGAACTTGTTTGGTGTTGTCGTACGTAACACTTGGGTTTGCACCTTCATAGAATGATGAAAATCCCCGCTAAAAAGGCGCTTTGCTTTCTGCTAATCGCGTCAACTGATGAGGACATCAATACCATTGTTACACTCGCAGCCCAAACTACTATACATACTGGACCAATTACTAGAGCTCATGCACACCAATTAAATTACCAGGTACTCTTATTTCTTGTTAATGATTCTAATGTTCATGAGAATATGATGCTGCCTAAATTGGATACATTTGTTTTGCTTAAAAATGAAGGGCCTAGCTTGGAGAAGGATAAACATAGGAGCAAGAACAAGCATGGAGATGATGGCATGCGCAAGGAAACAAGAGCGGAGTTTCAAGTGATGATTTCAGGACTTTGGAGCCACCGTAATGAGTGCATGAAGGCTTGGACAAAATATACAAGATGCCACTTCACAAATTTCGTCCAGAGGCTATTATAGGTGCCGCGTCACCTTATTATTGGGCCAGGCCCATGTAATTTCGAAATATAGAAGTATAGGCTATTTTTAGAGTCTGTATATGTGGGAAAAATAGAGTTAGGGTTGTGATGTAGGGTGGAACCCTAATTCGTCGATCTTTCACGTTTGGAGGGGATCCTACGGTGGGAACACGAAGAACGCGCGGAAGAACGAGAGGGAACATGGGGAAAACGAGGGAGGAACACTCAACCAACAAGGATCAATCACACAAGGTCTAGATCATCGAAGCACGAGTGATACATGGTCCAAAATCAACAAAGGAAAGATACAAAGGTAGCCGTTCTTCTCCCGGAGGAGGTCTTGAATCCACGAGGGATCTTCCGTATAGGGGTCTTGAATCCGATGGATCTTCTCCTAGACGGAGGTCCCGATCTCCGTGGAGAAGTACCGTGGATGAGCAAAGGCTCTCACACACAAATATGAGCTAATCCAATGCTAAGTCTCAAAGTGAGGAGAGGGGTCCTATAAATAGAGTCTGGGCAAAGGGGTACATGGGCTCAGCCCAACACGCCAAGACAAAGCGCTGGCCGGATGATCCGGACGAGGGTCCGGATGATCCGGTGGAGTCCGGATGAGCCGGACGGTCGGGTGGTGGCGGCGACGGGCCGGATGTCCGCTGGGGTCCGGACGTCCGGCGGGGTTCGATGATCCGGGCCTGGTCCGAATGATCCGGCTTCAGCGGAGGTTCTGTTGCCTTCGGTGGAGTTAGCGGATCGTCCGGACCGGGTCCGGATCATCCGGCTCGTCCGGATCGTCCGGACCTCTGTCCGGATCGTCCGCCTCCCACGGTACTTGTGGCTTTCTCCTCTCCGTCTTCACGCATGTCTTCGCTTCGCTTCTCCTTGCTTCCCAGCTTCTTCATGGTCGACTCCTTGGTGCCTGAGTATGCATAGAGTTTCCGTTTGACGTAGTAACCATGTCTCATGTGAATCGAAGGATAGTTGTGAGAGGAGTGATGTCACCTCGGCCTCAAGAGCTCTTGCACGTGCTCGAGTCATCGGTCCTTGTGGTGTTGTAGGTGTTGATGTAGAGTCCATGGGGATGATGGAAGGATGCTCCGCATCATATCCCCTCCCTTCGAAAGGATCCGACCTCGGATCAAGTTCTTCATCACCATGGAAAGGCGAGAGGTCTTTGACGTTGAAGGTGTCGCCACGTTGTACTTGTCGCTGGTAGGTCGAGCTTGTAGGCGTTGTTGTTGTAGCGTGCTAACACCTTGAAGGGTCCATCGGCTCGAGGTAGAAGTTTGGACTTGCGCTCGCTGGGGAAGCGTTCCTTGCGAAGGTGTAGCCACACTAGATCGCCTTTGTTGAAGATCATGGGTTGCTTGTTGATGTTGAGCTTGGTCGCTAGTCGCTGTACTTGGCGCCGATGGTGTTTCTTGTATCTTCATGCATCTTCTTGATGTAGCTTGCACGGCACTTGCGCCGAGGTTGGTGCGCTCTTGTAGAGGTAGAGGTAGGATGTCCAATGGGGACAATGGGTTGAAGCCGTGAGACGACCTCGAAGGGGACTTGCGGTCGTTGAATGTCTTGCGCGGTTGTAGGCGTATTTCGGCGATGGGTAAACATGTCTCCCACTCCTTGATGTTCTTCTTGATCAACACGCGAAGTAGAGTGGAGAGCGTCCAGTTCGTCACCTCCGTTTGGCCGTCGGTTTGAGGATGGTATGCGGATGAGAACATGAGCTTGATGCCGAGCTTGGCGCAAAGAGTCTTCCAAAAGTAACTCAAGAACTTGACGTCGTGGTCGGAGACGATTGACTTTGGTACTCCATGAAGGCACAAGATTTCCCTACAAAAGAGGTTTGCAATATGTGAAGCATCGTCTACCTTGTTGCAAGGAATAAAGTGTGCCATCTTAGAAAATCGATCTACAACCACAAACACGGAATCCTTTCCATTTTGAGTTCTAGGTAAACCAAGTACAAAGTCCATGCTAATGTCTTCCCAAGGTTGATATGGAATTGGAAGAGGCATGTAAAGACCATGAGATTTTGCTTTTGACTTAGCTTTGCGGCATGTTGAGCATTGGGTGGTGAAGCGTGAAACGTCTCGAAACATCTTGGGCCAAAAGTAGTTCTTGGAGAGCATGGCGAAGGTCTTGTCGCGTCCAAAATGTCCCATGAGTCCACCTCCATGAGCCTCTTGCAAAAGTAACAAACGAAGAGAAGACTCGGGTATGCAAAGTTTGTTAGCTCTCATAAGATAACCATCCTTGAGGTAATATTGTTCCCAAGATGTATGCGTCAAACATTTAGCATAATGAGGTGCAAAAGATGGATCACTAGCATATAAATCTTTGATGTGCTCAAAGCCAATAACATTCAACTCAAGGTGGGTGACAAGCGTGCATATGCGTGAAAGTGCATCGGCAACTACATTTTCCTTGCCCTTAATGTACTTTATCACATATGGAAAAGATTCAATAAATTCACTCCATTTGGCATGACGCTTGTTCAATTTAGTTTGACCTTTTAAGTACTTAAGCGTTTCATGATCGGTATGGATGACAAACTCATGAGGTCTAAGATAATGTTCCCAAACATTTAGCACACGCACTAAAGCATACAATTCTTTGTCATACACGGGATAGTTAAGTTGAGCACCGGAGAGTTTTTCACTAAAATAAGCAATGACTCGTTTTTCTTGCATTAAAACTCCACCAATTCCGGTACCACTTGCATCACAATGGACCTCAAAAGTTTTGTCAAAATTGGGCAAAGCAAGAATTGGAGCATGAGTAAGCAAAGACTTGAGCTCATCAAAAGCGTTTGATTGCAAAGGTCCCCAAACAAAAGGAGTATTCTTCTTACTCAAAGCATGCAAAGGGGCTGCAATAGTGCTAAAGTTTTTCACAAAGCGGCGATAAAAACCTGCAAGACCAAGGAAACTTCGCACTTGTTGCAAATTGGTGGGTTGGGGCCAAGTTTTAATTGCTTTGATTTTAGTTTCATCAACATGGACACCCTTGGAGGAGACAACGAAACCCAAGAAAACCACTTTGTCAACTCCAAAAGTGCATTTCTTCAAGTTGGCATAAAGACTTTCTTTTCGAAGTGTTTGCAAAACAAGCTTAACATGATCAAGATGCTCTTTCATGGTTTTGCTAAACACAAGAATATCGTCGAAGTAAACCACAACAAAGATTCCAATGTATGGACGAAGTACATGATGCATGAGGCGCACAAAAGTTCCGGGAGCTTCCGACAAACCCATAGGCATAACCAACCATTCATACAAGCCAAATTTTGTTTTGAAAGCAGTTTTCCATTCATCACCCTCATGAATGCGGATTTGATAATAGCCACTTTTAAGATCAATTTTGAGAAAAGTTGGCTCCACTAAGTTCATCAAGCATATCATCTAGGCGAGGAATGGGATGCCTATAGCGCACGGTGATAGCATTTATGGGTCTACAATCGAGCACAAGCGGAAAGTTCCATCGGGCTTAGGCACAAGAATAACGGAACGGCACAAGGGCTTAAGCTTTCACGCACATGACCGTTGTCGATTAGTTGTTGTACTTGCCGTTGAATCTCCTTGGTTTCTTGGGATTGACTCGGTAGGGAGCTTTGTTTGGAAGTGGCGCTCGGGATGAGGTCGATTCGATGCTCAATGCCTCAAGTGGAGGTAGACCCGAGGTAGCTCATCGGGAAAACATCTTGAAATTCTGCAAAGAGATTGAAACACCAAAGGTAGCTCATGAGTGGTGTTAGTTTGTGGTTCTCCATCCTTGCACACGAGGACAAAGTGCATCACACTCGATGGGTTCTCACACACTTCTCTCATCTCATGTTTGGTGGCTAATAGTATGAGGTTTTCTCTAGGCTAAGAGGCGCCAAATTTGGCTTGTGGCTCTCACTCACTTTTTGGTGGCTCACTTTCTCACTCTTCTCTCTTTGGTTGGTGGCTTGTTTGTCGGCAATCACTTGACTAGGAGACATGGGTCGTAAAACATATTCTTTGCCTTTCATCTTGAAGCTATAGTGGTTTGTACGCCCATTGTGGTAGACACCACGGTCGAATTGCCATGGCCGACCAAGGAGGAGGTGGCAAACAGTCATTGGGACCACATCACACTCCAAAGTGTCTTCATATGCACCGATTTTGAAGGATACTTGGACCGTATGCTCAACTCGTATAGTGCCGGAGTCACTTAGCCATTGAACCTTGTATGGTTGCGGATGCTTCTTCTTGACCAATTGGAGCTTGGAGCATAGTTCTTCGCTTGCCAAGTTGTGGCAACTACCTCCATCGATGATGACCTTGACGGATCTCCCATTGATGCCGGCCTTTGTGTGGAAGATGTGGCATCGTTGGTCTTCTTCTTGGTGATGTTGAAGTGTCAAGACTTTGGAGACAACAAGAGCGGGGCTTGTATCTTCATCACAAAAGACTTGATCATCTTCATCCTCGTTGATGCGCGGTGCATGGCCACTTGCTCAATAGCGCCCATTTCATCTTCACTCATTGAGTCGTAGGTGCCATCATCGTTGAGTATCATGGTACGCTTGTTGGTGCATTCATATGACTTGTGGCCTCGGCCGCCGCAAGTAAAACACTTGAAGGAGCTTGTCTTGACGGTCTCATCGGTTGGAGTAGATGATGAAGCACGCGGCTTGGAGTTGCTTGTAGTAGGAGGAGGACGACTTGAACTTGTAGAAGTTTTCTTGTAACTTGACTTGTCGTCGTTGCTTGGAAAAGGTTTGGTTGATGTCGAAGTTGGAGTAGTTGTTGAAGCTTGGTTGTTGGAGAGGCCAGATGTCTTAGATGAGTACTTGGCGATTTGAAGTCATCTTGCACTTGTCGCTCGCCTTTGTAGCTTGGTGTACGAGCTCAATGAGGTTGGAGTAGGGTTGGAAGTCGGCAATCTTCTTGATGGGATGGTTGAGTCCGTTCAAGAATCGTGCCATTGTTTGCTCATCATCCTCCGTGACATTGGCACGAATCATGGCAATCTCCATTTCCTTGTAGTATTCTTCAACACTCTTTGTTCCTTGCTTGAGGAGTTGTAGCTTCTTGAAGAGATCACGGTTGTAGTAGGTGGGCACAAAGCGTGCTCTCATGACATCCTTCATTTGAGCCCAAGTGGTGATTGGAGGTTCACCTCTTGTTTGTCGGCGCTCAAGGACTTGTTCCCACCATATGAGCACATAGTCTTGGAACTCAAGTGATGCCATAGCGATCTTCTTCTCTTCCTCATAGTTGTGCAAACGAAAGATTTTGTCGACCTTCAATGCCCATGAGAGGTATTCTTCGGGACCATTGGTTCCATTGAACTTGGGCATTGTGAACTTGAGCTTGCCATAGCGATGTTCTTCATTGTTTTGAGGTCGATGTTGATGATGACGTTCTTGACGTGGAGGGTAATCATCCTCATGTTGCTCTTGGCGAGGAGGAAGTCCATGATCAACTTGTTCTTGTTGACCTTTAGGGTGAGGTTGAGCTTGAGGAGCTTGTGGAGGAGCTTGTTGGGCTTGACGTTGCGCACGTTGATGGTAGTTAAGCTCTTGTATTTCTTCTCGAAGTGCTTCCTCTTGATTGCGCCTTTCGCGATTGCGGTTGGCGAGAGCTCGACTTGATGCTTGAAGGGCGCGTTCTGCCTCAAGAGCTTGTGCTTTGCGTTGTTGTTGTTGAAGACGTTGAGCTTCGGTGTCTTGTTGCTCTTGGTGTAGGCGCGCTCGTTCTTGTTCTTGTTGGTGACGAAGACGTTGTCGTTCTTGAGCTTGAGCAAACGCCATTTGGCTCGATTGGGGACAAGGAGCTTCTTTATCAACTTGCTCTTGGAGATTCTTGTCGTGAAGCGGGTTGCGAGATGCATGACGATCTTGACGCGCGGCTCGTCGAAGAATGTTCGATGACGGTGTACTTGTGTCAGAGAAGGAGTCGTCGGAGTGGCGACTTGAGTGGCTCCGTCTTGAGTGTGAAGAGGTAGAAGTATGCCGGGTCACCAACAAGGCGCGGATCTCGTCCATTCTTGCATCATTCTCTTTCTTGTCTTGCGTCGAGTTTGTTGTCGAAGTAATCTCGCGTACGCTTTCTGAGAGTCGCAAGTCGGTGGAGAGGTTGTCGGCGCGTTCACTCATTGCTTGTCGCTCTTGATGGAGAGCTCGTTGCCGCCAAAGAGGTGGCTCTTGGTGACGATGATGACATGTCGTCGCCTTGCTCGATGAAGAGTGGATTTGTAGAAGAACTGGCCTATCCATCATTTCAAGCAAATTGTGAGTGGTAGAAAGAGAAGAATGAATACCAATGTACCTTTGACGAAGTTGAAGATGAATCAAGTTCACTCAAATGCGGACAATGAAATAGCACTATTGGTACCGATCCTTGTCGATTCTCACACCTACACAAGTAAAAGCTTTTGGTGGAGCTTGGTTAGGATGGTGGCACAAAATTGATTGCAATCGTTAGCTTGACTCAAAATGTTGAAGAAGATTCGCAAATTCGCATATGCAACAAGTAGACCAAGCAAGTAGTAGTACACGGAAACACACACGCAAATAGATAAATGGGATTGTGCAAACCAAAAGTGAGCCAAAATGTGGAATCCACGAAAATGCTCTTGTTGCACAATACTAGAGAGACGCTAGCACGATTGCACAATAGGCGGATACGGAGCTTGTGCACAACCTACTAGGCAAAAATGCAACGATCTCTATCCCAATTATACTATATGTATGGTATATCGGTGCAATGATCCAAGATGATCTTATGTGACAATCTTAATGTTGTATGATGCTATGCTTGTTGCTTATAAGCTCTTTGCTTATCTTTCCTCTTTGCTTAAAAGCTTGTGTGGCTCTTTCTCTTTTGAGCTCTTTTCTTATGCAAACTTGACTTAACTAAGATAGCAATTGTGTATGCGATGACAACTTTGTGACACACAAGTTGATTTTGAGATATGCACCTCGATTGTATGTATGATATGGTGTATGCAACTAATGTGCACAAGTCACGTTGCCGGCAATACTCAATGGCTAGTCTCGGTGGGTAAGCAACGCAAAAGATGGTATATGATGGTTATCAATGCAATTGCAAGGTATGACAAAGATGTCGTCGATGTTACCGTCCGTAGCGAAGATGAGTAGCCAACCAAAATGAGCGTTTGTTGTTGATGTCACACCGCGCCTAGATAGCCGAAACACAAAAGGACGCGGAAATCTCACTCAAATTGTCGAACTCAAATTTGAATGGTAGTACGGAGGTTGTGTCTTGGGGTTTGGCAAGTGGAAGTGGTGGTGGATAGGGTGAGGAGGGTGTATGTAGGTATATGTGGAGGTGGTGGAGGAGAAGGACTGCAGAAATGCAGTTTCGGCAGAGGAAGCCGGATGATCCGGGCGAGTCCGGATGATCCGGGACTTGGTCCAGATGATCCGGGCAGGTCAACCACGCACGGGAATGGTTCGGGAAGAACACGAAAATGGGGTGTAATTTGATGATTTCGGGGATTTTGGGTGGATTTCGAGGGGGAGAAGGTGGGGAAACACAAGATCCACGAGTTACACACCGAATCCACGGATCAAAAACAACAAAACATCATCAAAACTAACAAATCACAAAAAAAAAATTTGGGGTATTTTTGTGGGGATTTTCGGGTTTTTTAGGACGAAAAGAACAAAATCAAGCTAGAAATCACGAGGTAGGGGCTCCAAAAACGTGATCAACGTGGCTCATGATACCATATGATGTAGGGTGGAACCCTAATTCGTCGATCTTTCACGTTTGGAGGGGATCCTACGGTGGGAACACGAAGAACGCGCGGAAGAACGAGAGGGAACACGGGGAAAACGAGGGAGGAACACTCAACCAACAAGGATCAATCACACAAGGTCTAGATCATCGAAGCACGAGTGATACATGGTCCAAAATCAACAAAGGAAAGATACAAAGGTAGCCGTTCTTCTCCCGGAGGAGGTCTTGAATCCACGAGGGGATCTTCCCGTATAGGTGTCTTGAATCCGATGGATCTTCTCCTAGACGGAGGTCCTGATCTCCGTGGAGAAGTACCGGTGGATGAGCAAAGGCTCTCACACACAAATATGAGCTAATCCAATGCTAAGTCTCAAAGTGAGGAGAGGGGGTCCTATAAATAGAGTCTGGGGCGAAGGGGGTACATGGGCTCAGCCCAACACGCGCGCACAGGCGCTGGCCGGATGATCCGGACGAGGGTCCGGATGATCCGGACGTCCGGATGATCCGGTGGAGTCCGGATGAGCCGGAGGGTCGGCTGGTGGCGGCGACGGGCCGGATGTCCCATTGGGGTCCGGACGTCCGGCGGGTCCGATGATCCGGCCTGGTCCGGATGATCCGGCTTCAGCTGGAGGTTCTGTTGCCTTCGGTGGAGTTAGCGGATCGTCCGGACTGGGTCCGGATCATCCGGCTCTGTCCGGATCGTCCGCCTCTGTCCGGATCGTCCGCCTCCCCTGTACTTGTGGCTTTCTCCTCTCCGTCTTCACGCATGTCTTCTGCTTCCGATTCTCCTTGCTTCCCAGCTTCTTCATGGTCGACTCCTTGGTGCCTGAGTATGCATAGAGTTTCCGTTTGAGGTAGTAACCATGTCTCATGTGAATCGAAGGATAGTTGTGAGAGGAGTGATGTCACCTCGGTCTCAAGAGCTCTTGCACGTGCTCGAGTCATCGGTCCTTGTGGTGTTGTAGGTGTTGATGTAGAGTCCATGGGGATGATGGAAGGATGCTCCGCATCAGGTTGGTTTCGGACCCCTCCTATAAGGGGCCACGAAATTCCCCCCTCTCCCTCCTTATATACAGCCCTTAGGGAATCGTTTAGACTTCGGGTTTTGTTTAGATTAAAAGTTCGCCATAGCTGCAACTTCGCGTACTTCATTTGTGATAAACGACCAAACCAAGACGTCACATAACCCTACTTGATCAATAAAGCTTTCCTCTTTTGTTCGCAATATCCAGATTGCAATCTTAGTTTCTTGCTTGTTCTTTGTTTGCTTGAAGGAAATAGACCCTCGTTGTTAGGTTGATCATGCTCCCGCGTGGTCAATAACCTCTCGGAGTTGATCTAGCGATTGCTAAGATGCGACGTCCTCGCACGTTCGTAGTCGGATCGTCGAAGTCTACTCCATCCAAAAATGATAGCCAACATCTCATTGCTAGACGGGACACCTTCGCCTCTATCAAGTGGTATCAGATTTTTAGGTTGCTCGGTGAGATTTTACAGTTTTTGGTAGTTTAGATCGAGTCTATTTCTTCATACCTATAGTCCACAAAAAGCCAAAAAAATTAGGGTTAGTTCATCCTATCCGAACCAATCTGAGCCTTTGCATAATCTTTTTTAGGGTTTTTGCTTTGTTGAATTTGCGGTTGCATTGTCGTGTCAAGTTGCTGGTCTTAGCGTCTAGTCCTTTAGAGTTTCAAGTTCTGTTCACAGGTTGTCACGTAGCCGCTGCCATATATCACCACCACATCATCATCACTGCTGTTGCCATATACCACCAACGCACTAACTTCATTGCCGCTGCCATATACCACGACCACATATTCACCGCCAATCCGAGTCCATATATGCCACCAGCCGCTATCACGCCAATCCGAGTCCACCTGTATATCCGCCACCAGTCCGAGCTCCACCAGATTCATCTCACCACCAGTCCGAGTTCCACCAGATTCATCTCCGCCACCAGTCCTAGTCTGAGTCCAGTATTTTGTTACTCTGTTTTGGATTTCGAGAACACGCCATACTCCGAGTCGTGACAGAGTAGGACACCCGAACGTTCGTGGTACCCGCAGTAGAAAAATAGTTCTAGTTTCAAAAAAAAAATTGTAGACTTTTTCGAGAAAAATTTGTTGCGGAGCAAAAAAAAGAGGAAAAAAGTACAAAAAAAGTGAAAAAAAGGAAAAACGATTCAGAGCGCGCTCCTCCCTTGTTTACATGCAGCACCATGATTTTGTTAGTGTTCTAGGCTCGCGTCTCTAGCACGGTCTAGCGAGGACCAAAGACAAGATCTGCTGTTGAGCGTTTATTCAACTTTGCATCTCTGAAATGATTATTGCTGACCCTTTTTGCTACCATATTATAAGCCTTCCCAGCTCCACATACATCTACGTCGTGCGTTCGACTCTCCCTAGTAATTGCTCTATCCAAGATTTGAGAGTTTTTGACTACAATGGCTGCCGATCACGCCTGCTGCTGGGTAAGAACTGGTAAAATTTGAGATTTGCTTGATGGATTTGTGACACCCACCACCACCACTTGTTAGTAGTCTGCAGGATCATATTCTTGTGTGTTTGTATTGCTGCTTACCATGGTAAGATCACAAGCCGATGAGATTGACTGAGAGAACTTGACGAACAAGGAGCTTCATGATAAGTTTCAGCAAATGATGAGTGGACATGTGGAAGATGTGCTAAACAGATTTGAAGAGGCCATGGAGAAGATAGATGGCATTGAGAAGGCATTCGAAACAAAGCTCGATAACAAGTTTAATAAATTGCTCGCGCGTCTTCCACAACCACCGCCCGCTGCACCTGTCGCACCTCTACAGCAACAACAACAACATCGCCTTCCAAATCAAGTGGGACGAGCAGTGCACGTTTCCTTGAGCATGGTCAAAATTCTGGTGCCGCTGTACCTACTGTTGATGCTTCTGTAGCTCCTGCTGCTACTGCAGAGGTGGAGAACCAGTACGAGGATGAGGTTGATCAAAATCAGAACTACGTGCAACCACCAGCACCACCACCACCAGGTCGTCCTCATGCATATCATCGCAACGGTAGGGCTGCACCACCACCTGAGGTACGAGATCATGACCTTTTTCCTAAACTAAAATTGAATATTCCACCATTTGAGGGTAGATACGTTCCCCATATTATCAACATGAATTGCTTCAAAAATTGCAGCGTTTAAGACAAGGAAACAATTCTGTAGAAGAATATTATCAGGAATTACAAACGGGTATGATTAGAGGTGGTATTGTTGAGGAGAATGAAGCTATGCTTGCACGTTTTATGGGTGGATTAAATAAAGAGATTCAGACCATTCCAGAGTATAATGAGTATAATAATATCACTCATTTATTCCATATTGCTTGTAAAGCTAAACGTGAAGTGCAGGATCGACATGCATTGGCACGAACTAACTTTTCTGCAGGTCGACCTTCATCATGGACACCGTGTGCATCCTCTACTTCCACTGCACCCGCACCTCCATCAGGTGCCACCTCCAGTCGTGATACAAGAAAGCAGGCACAACCACCACTATCTGCCAAGAGCACAGCTGTCGGGCCTGCACAGAGCTCTTCTTCTTCTTCCATGGCATCAACAGGGAACACAAGTGATATTATTTGTCATTGTTGTATGGGAAGAGCGCATTATGCGCGAGAATGCAAATCTTAGCGTGCGATGATTGCTACTGAGGATGGTGGGTATGACTCCGCTAGTTACTATGATGAGGAGACTTTGGCTCTTATTACAAGTGAAGAACACGATGGAGATGATTCTGATCATGAGAAGCAATACATGGCTCCTAAAGACGCTGACAGGTATGAATGTTTAGTTGCTCAACGTGTTTTGAGTGTGCAGGTTACACAAGCTGAGCAAAATCAGAGGCATAATTTGTTCCATACAAAGGGAGTTATGAAGGAACGTTCTGTTCGCGTCATCATAGATGGAGGGAGCCGCAACAACTTGGCTAGCATGGAGATGGTGGAGAAGCTATCTCTCACCACAAGACCACATCCACACTCTTACTACATCCAATGGTTCAACAACAACAGCAAGGTTAAGGTAACACGTACTGTTCGTGTGCATTTTAGTATCTCTACATATGCTGATTATGTTGATTGTGATGTGGTACCTATGCAAGCATGTTCCTTATTACTTGGTAGACCATGACAATTTGATAAAAAATGTGTACACCATGGTAGAAACAATCAGTATACTCTTGTTCATAAGGATAAAAATATTACTTTGCTTCCTATGACTCCTGATTCCATTTTGAAAGATGATATTAATAAGATCTAGTAAAGCAAAACAAGAGAAAAATAAGAGTGAAAATCAGATTGTGGTAAAAGAATTTGAGCAACCAATGAAGCCTAATAATAAACCATCTAGTGTTGCTTCTGAAATGAAATTGAAAAGTGCATGTTTACTTGCCACCAAAACTGATATTGATGAGCTAGATTTCGGTAAATCTGTTTGCTATACTTTTGTGTGCAAAGAGGCATTATTTTCATTCGAGGACGTGCCTGCCTCTTTGCCTCCTGCTGTCACTAACATTTTGGAGGTGTTCGTTGATGTCTTTCCACAAGACGTGCCACCGGGATTACCTCCCATTTGTGGGATTGAGCATCAGATTGACTTAATTCCCGGTGCATCATGACCCAACTGTAACACCCCGAGAATCTTGCTACAGTAATCTCCCCCTAATGGTGGCCATGTCATCATGGTTACTATGCAGCTTGCCACCTGTCCAAAATCCAAAGCCATTTAGAGTCAAATAAATTGTTTCTTTGAACAGTAAAACTAAAATATTCACACTATTCTATAAATCCCCATGATCATTGATGTGATGAAACCAACTTCCTTTGACTCTTAGTTAAATCTCTTGGAAATTATTAAGTGGCCCAAAACGCTTACAGAACCATTTAAATGCAAACATAAGTTGATTAATTTCAAACGAACTCCAAACTTTTTGCGACAGTACTAGATAATGCCTAGTATTTGTTTAGACCAGTTGCATATTTTACAAAAGTCATTTGGTGGTCATAACCGGATAGTATGGCTCTGGGATGCCTTTCTCGCAGGGAGTCGAGAAAGGATCTCCGGCCGAGGTTGATAACACTTCTACTACTTTACTTTATGCTACTCTACTTCCTCCGGTTGCTGCAAGATGGTGGTTTCCAGAAGATGCTAGTCTTCGATAGGACTAGGCCTTCTCTCTATTCTGGCATTTCTGCAGCCCAGTCCACATATACAGCCTTCCTTTGATAATGTTGCATATGTAGTGTAGATTCTTGATTGCGAGTACTTTGGATGAGTACTCACGGTTGCTTTGCTCCCCTTTCCTTCTTTCTTCTTTCTGGTTGTCGCAACCAGATGGTGGAGCCCAGGATCCAGACGACACCACCGACGACTACTACTACCCCGATGGTGCCTACTACTACGTGGAGGCCGCCGACGACCTGGAGTAGTTAGGAGGCCCCCAGGCAGGAGGCCTTGCCTTTTTTATCATAGATGCTTTTGTGCTAGCCTTCTTAAGGCAAACTTGTCTAACTCATGTCTGTACTCAGATATTGTTGCTTCCGCTGACTCTTGTGTAATCGAGCTTATGTATTCGAGCCCTCGAGGGCCCTGGCTTGTAATATAAAGCTTGTATTATTTTAATTTGTGCCTAGAGTTGTGTTGTGATATCTTCCCGTGAGTCCTTGATCTTGATCGTACACATTTGCGTGCATGATTAGTGTACGATTGAATCGAGGGCGTCCAAGTTGGTATCGAGCCGATCGCTGTAGGTAGCCCCTTTCCAACTCCTTGGCCGAAGTTGAGTCTAGAAACCGAAAACCGTTTTACTAACTTGGCTGTGTGTCTTACGGGCCCACGTCGCCATTGGGTGGTATTAGGCTCTTTTACTCCTCAACCTTTACTCTGGGACTCTGATTTCTCTTCTACTCGGGTTAAATGATTTTATTAACTCTAACATTAGGTTCTCGTAACCATTTCCTCCCGGAGAGCCCTTCATTCCAGATGATCGCTTGGTGCACCAGAAGACTCCGAAGATACTCTCTGATGTTTTTCCCGAGACCCTTGTGCCCTTCGCCGTCGCAATTCCCTACCACCGATAAATCCCCATGGATAGCTACATACACTTGCCGTCCATACCTTCATTTCCAATTGCTCTTGTTACTACAAGATACCCCTGAAATACTTTGCGATTTTCTGAGAATCCTTTGCAACCTATTGCTTTGGAAAGTCTTGCGTGCCGGCATTATGGTTAATTCCATATTTCTAGTAATCTCCGTTGACATCCTATGTCTCTATCGTTTCGAGTCCCTTCATCCAATTTGTTGCGAATGCTCGAAATCCTCAATCAGATCCTAGCATTCATCCTTTCGGCTCAGACGTCACTTCAAACATGAGCTGGTTCTTGGCAAATCAAACCTTGAATGATTGTCGGTCTATGTCTTTTCAACTTGCTTATCTTTTGATTAGAGCATCTGCTTCTGATCCTCTCATATGAAAATCGTAATTCCTTTGTATTCAAGCTTTTGAAGTTATCCAGATATATCTATAATCCGATGCCTTTACACTTTCTTCTTCTAGTTGAGTATCGATACTCACATCAGATCCTTTATGGACCGCCATATCCTTGGTTGGATTATTATCCGACAATGTCCTTAATATTCATTAACCTTGTGAGCTCTTCCCTTGATACATAATGCCTTTGGTAAAATTTGTATCCTCTGCTTTTGTCAGCCATACTCTACCTTCAAACTTGCGTCAATTATTCTTGAAATTCGTGGTATATGTTCCTAAGATGCCCCTAAGGGTTGAACCTTGGCCTTCCCTAATTCGTGTGAACCCAAGAGTTTTAAAGTGTCATACTCTTCTGACATTTCGCCAGATAAAATTTCAACACTACAACTTCATTGAACGCGAGAAGTGAATGAAAGGTTATGCATTGGAGAAGTGGGAGTCGACCTTGAACTTTGTGTTCATGCCCATGGAACCGATGTAGATCTTATCATAGAAGCTTCTCGTAACAATGATTATCCCCATGGTATAAGGTCATCTTATATCTGGGATTTGATCCTCTGCAACCGTGGTTCTGACAATGAGTGTTCCCCTTTGATCCCATTTCTCGGACAAGTTAAAGTACTTGCCTTCTGCAGATCAGTACATCTTTGCATCCTCTATTTTGATCCTCCTTCGATTATTACCCTCTGGTATCTCGAGGATATCAAAGGACCGTGTTGCTTCCTATGAGTCCTCATCTAGTATTGCTTCTCACCGATTTCAGATTCCCCCGGGTTCTGAGTTATTTCACTCGAGAACACCGATAAGTGATTCGATTCCACACCCCGATTCAATAACTCCAGGTAATTTTTGTGCTTGTGAGTTTAACATTCCTCCAAGTCATTCCTAGCCTGATCGGCTATGTCATTGTCGTACTAAATTTTAAGTGTGCTACCTGGTCCTTCTTCTCGGAGCATAATTTTCGATGATGAGCTAAGCTTACGTCGATCTTCCTCGTCATATCATTTCGCCTTGAACAACAAGCTTGATTTCAAGTTTGTGTCATATTCATGGTTCTGATAACCTTCCGCCTCAAAATTCCTTGGACTTGGTGTCATCGCTGATCGATTACATCTTCACGAAACCTCTTGACAAATTTGTCATGATCATCATCAACATTCCGAGCTCTTCCAGGATGTCAATCGAATTCATGGTGAGAAATACCATCCTTGCCTCTCGATGATTTGTTTCAGCATCGACAACATTCTTGCCTCCCCCCAACACAAACTTGTTCCTATTAATTTTGGGAATACATCCTTTTGGACATGTCGATGGATTGCTACTGAACCCATCGGCCACCTCCTCATCTTTTCTCTGATAAAATAACATGATATGTTCTAAAAATTCTGATGGACCCTTTGTGTTCCCAAGTTCCGACCTTTACCTGATGACCATGTCAATGCTATCCCAACGCATGATTGTGGTACTCCGAACCTCTTTAAAACCATTTGGAGGCCCAATTCTAAATGTTTCTGGATCACTTGTCCAAACACCGTTGTATGGATAAACCTCATGAATTCCCTTGCCCCTTTATCCAAATGGTGATGTACTTGTTGATCTAACATGTATATCATGCTCTACTTTTCCTTTGGAAAAGATACACTCCTAAATCTTGTGTATAAACATATTTTCCTTTTCATTGGTTTGCTTAACCTTTCTTGTGATCTATATATGTTATAAGAAGAAATAATTCCCTGCTTATGGAAACACCTCGGTTTACAACTCTGTCAGTGTGACCCTGTTACTATTGCTGATGACATCCTGGTAACCCCCGGTGGACGAGAACTTTGCCTATTGGTCCGCCTCGTCAACGAGCAAGAAAATGGTTCCCTTCGTCCCTCGCCCTTGGTACCAACGTTGTTGCCAACATAACTGACATGTTATTCTCTGCCATGCCTTGCTACCATGATCATGCAATACGTCGGCGTCCTTCCTACTTTTGAACCACATGGTGGGCCCATAACGCACAGTTCCACAGGATCGAAACCTGACTCCTGTTCATCCTTGATTCCGAAGTATCCTTTTTACTTGACTTCGTATGTAATTCATGAGCCGCCTTCCTAGTGATCTGTTCTAGTATCAGACGCAATATTTTTTTTGTTGTTGTTGCTCTGAACCCCTTTCACCTTTTGATTAGGCGTCGAATGATTGCCTGCCCGTTAAAACTTCTCATGGTACCCTCATACTTTGCTCTTTTTTTTTATTTAAGTTCAACTCGAGAGATACTTCCGCCTCATTCCCTGATTTGTTCACCAGATATTTAACCCTATAAGGGTCAGTTCTCCCGAAGTTACTCTTAACTTCCCCACTTAAATCTCGGGACGAGATTTCTTGTAGTGGAGGAGATTTGTAACACCCCGAGAATCTTGCTACAGTAATCTCCCCCTAATGGTGGCCATGTCATCATGGTTACTATGCAGCTTGCCACCTGTCCAAAATCCAAAGCCATTTAGAGTCAAATAAATTGTTTCTTTGAACAGTAAAACTAAAATATTCACACTATTCTATAAATCCCCATGATCATTGATGTGATGAAACCAACTTCCTTTGACTCTTAGTTAAATCTCTTGGAAATTATTAAGTGGCCCAAAACGCTTACAGAACCATTTAAATGCAAACATAAGTTGATTAATTTCAAACGAACTCCAAACTTTTTGCGACAGTACTAGATAATGCCTAGTATTTGTTTAGACCAGTTGCATATTTTACAAAAGTCATTTGGTGGTCAAACAAATGCAAATCAGTAGCTAACTTAATAAATACATAACAAAAAAAAGGAACAGTCAGGCCAATGTGCACTTAGGCCTGTTGGAGCAGTATAGGCCCAACCCGCTCCCAGGTTGCCCAGCTATCGATGGCGCCCGAGCCTAGACGCCGTTCCCGCCGCACCATCTCGCCATCGCGTCGCTACAGGCCACCCGGAGGGGATAAGATCGCCAGCGTCGACGCCCTGGACAAGGCCAGGATCTTTTCCCCTCCCCTCGCTCCGCTGCTTCTTCAACCGCCATGGCCGCCTCTGTCGTCTCCGTCATCTTGCTGCCCGCGTTGCCGTTGAGCCCCACTTGCCTCGCCGACGTGTCCAGGAGCCCCGACGGGTTCTTCTCCGTCGACCACATCACCAGATCGAAGCCGGGGAGCACCTGTGACGCCGCCCGCGTCCGTTCCCTTCGTCGGCGTCTTCCTCGGCCGCTGCGTCGATCTACTCGCTCCGACCGTCCACAGCACCCTCGAGCCTTCCCCGAGCATCAAAGTGAGCTCCCTGTCGATCCCCTTTCCTCTAGGCGTCGCTCCCGTCCTCTGGCCGCCGTTCCACGAGCTCCGTGCTCCGGCCACCGCCATGGTCAAATAGCTCCACGCTCCTGAGCTTCTCTGCTCATTTGCATCGTGCCAATGAGCTCCTGGTGACTCGTAGGTGCTGCCTGCACGTTTCGTTGCCTCGAACCCGTCTCGAGGCGAGGAGTTTGTCGAGCTTTGCTCCGACCGCCGCCGTGCTCGACGTTGCGGCTGCACCCCGCCGTGCGCGCCTGGCCGCATCCGCGCGTGCCTGTTGTCGCCCGTGCGTGTGCCCATCCGCCCACTGATGCTCGTGCACGCACGCGCCGCGCCTAGCTGCTGTAGCTGCTTGCTGAGGCCAATAGGCGCTGCTCTGCTTGCTGCTACTACTCTCCTGCTGCTTGCCTCTAGCACCGCCGCTGCCTCTAGCACCGCCGCCGCTGCTGCTACTTTTCCCTGTGGCCACTCCTAGCTGCTGCTACGCATCCTGGCCACGCCATGGCCATGAGCCATGGCCATGTGCGTGTGTGAGCTTGTGTGTGATGCACAGCCACACAATGGACGGCCATCCCAAATTAGATTAGGGGCCTAATTGTTGTTCAGCTCTAAGCCTAGCACAAGACACCCACTGATACTTAGTCCCCACCACTAAATAATCCCTAGTTAAAATTATGTGGAAATGACATGTGGGTCCCGACACTAAATAAACCTGTTTAGCACTTTAGTTAAATTATCAGTCAATGACAAGTAGGCCCAACTTCACTATTCACACTTTGACCCAGGTCAACTTTGATTGTTGACCGTGCACCTACTGACTTTGACTTTGACCCTGGCCCCATTGTCATACACTATGGCTAGGATAGCACTAGGTGACAAAACTAATTCCTATTTTATTTTCGAATTAAAAGATTTCCAAACTACTGTTAAAACTTTTGAAAATTCATAGAAAATAAACCGTACTTTCGGATGAAAAGGTTTTATACATGAAAGTTGCTCGAGCAGCGAGATGAATCCGAACACGCCGTTCGTTTAATTCGCCGATACCTCTAACTATCTCGAACATGGAACATTCCCCTCGGTTATCATCGTTCGGTAGTCCTAACCGAAAACATTCGGTTGACTTCCCTTCACGCAGATCGTGTAAAGACCGCGTTAGAACACGTCTAGCTCGCTCGATGTCTTGTTATGCACTTGCTTGCTATGTATTTACTGTTTCCCCCCCTCTTCTCTTCGATAGTCCCCGTGACGATGCTGATGCCCCTGTGATCGACTACGTCGACGACGACCCTCCTTGCCGGAGCAACCGTGCAAGCCCCCGCTGATCATCCCGATATCGCCCATTCCATTCTCTCATGCTTGCATTAGATTTTGCTATTGTTATTGCTTGCTCCTATTCTGATGCATAGCCTGCTTTTGTAACATGCTTATTGTTACCTTACCTGCTTATCCTAAACTGCTTAGTATAGGTCGGTTAGTGATCCATCAGTGACCCCCACCTTGTCCTTGTTGCCTCGCTTCATCATTGAAGACCCGATCAGCGGGATCGAAGACCGAGCCCCGACGCGCACATCACTTCCCTTAGTTGCTCAACACTACCGGGTTACTATCGAGTACCGGGGTGAACCTCTTGACGCCGATGTTAACCTCAGTAGTGTAGTCATTCGATCGTGGTCATCGAGGGTGATTTCCTCCTTAACCACTTCCGACACGACTACGTAGGTAACACCCTCAAGTGTGAACTTCGAGGGTGATTCCTCTTACGTTCACCTTGATGATTACATTGAGTGGAGTTCACAGGGGTGATTCCTCGGGTTTTACCCTTGATGTTTAGACACACGTTACTATGATTACTATGACTTTACATCGAACCATGTTACTAAAGACGGGTCCGCCTCGAGGGTACCCGCGCGAGCATAATTGCGAGTGATGTGGAGTCTGTTGACTGGAAGGTGCCGAGAGATAATTACGAGGCGTGGTCGGCATTCTTAGCCCTTGCCGCAAGTCCTCGAGACGGGCAACGGGTCACATCTTCGTGAGTCTCGCTTGTTACCGCGTTCCTAATCCACTACGATTTGGATATTTGATCCGGGGGCCTCCGCCCGATAGCACTAACCATCACGTGGGCATAGTATGGGCGTTCTGCGTCAGATGCATCGGTAGAAGCTTAATAGGCGTCGATCGAGCGGCGCTACGGGTTGGACCGGTAAGCTTCTTCCTTTTAAGGAGGTAGCTAGGTGCGCTCACCGACGCGACGCAACGTCTTGAGGAGTTCAGGGAGATGGCCCATGACCCACGGGGCATAGGTTTAGTCCGTCTTGGCCTCAGTATTAAGTCTAGGTCGGGTTGCGGCGTATTGTTTGCCGAGGCCGCATGACCCAGAAAGTGTGTCGTGGGAGTTAAGCGGCGTGGTGGGTAAGTTGGTGCACCCTGCAGTAAGAAAACATCTATCGATAGCTTTGTCCTATGGTAACGGACACTTGGAGTTGTATCCGATCGATACAACTAGAATCGGATACTTGTGAAGAGGCTGGATGGTGATGAGGATTTGATTGTGATGATAACCGGATAGTATGGCTCTGGGATGCCTTTCTCGCAGGAGTCGAGAAAGGATCTCCTACGAGGTTGATAACACTTCTACTACTTTACTTTATGCTACTCTACTTCCTCCGGTTCTTTGCAAGATGGTGGTTTCGAGAAGATGCTAGTCTTCGATAGGACTAGGCCTTCTCTATTCTCGGCATTTCTGCGACCTAGTCCACATATCTGACCTTCCTTTGATAATGTTGCATATGTAGTGTAGATTCTTGATTGCGAGTACTTTGGATGAGTACTCACGGTTGCTTTGCTCCCCTTTCCTTCTTTCTTCTTTCTGGTTGTCGCAACCAGATGGTGGAGCCCAGGATCCAGACGACACCACCGACGACTACTACTACCCCGATGGTGCCTACTACTACGTGGAGGCCGCCGACGACCTGGAGTAGTTAGGAGGCCCCCAGGCAGGAGGCCTTGCCTTTTTTATCATAGATGCTTTTGTGCTAGCCTTCTTAAGGCAAACTTGTCTAACTCATGTCTGTACTCAGATATTGTTGCTTCCGCTGACTCTTGTGTAATCGAGCTTATGTATTCGAGCCCTCGAGGGCCCTGGCTTGTAATATAAAGCTTGTATTATTTTAATTTGTGCCTAGAGTTGTGTTGTGATATCTTCCCGTGAGTCCTTGATCTTGATCGTACACATTTGCGTGCATGATTAGTGTACGATTGAATCGAGGGCGTCACACCAACGATGCACCATACCGTACCAATCCAAATCCTTATATTACCAATTACCTAAAGAAAATAAAGCAAATAGAAGATGATGAGAATACTAATGAAAGGGAAGAGACTTCCCAATATCCTCCTATTATTTCTTATGATGAATCAGGTAACAAGGAGGAGCTTTCTATTCAACCAATCTCGTCAATAAGGAGCTCAAAGAGGAAGGTTGAGCCCACACATAACATGAAGAAGAAAAGGAAAAGAAGGGGGCAACAAAGGTAAAAAGGTATCCCTTCCAAATGATGTTGCTCCTACTACTCATTGTGACAATGATAATTGCTATACTATTGGTGATATCCATACTATTAATGATGAGAGTGATTATGCTTATGATATGAAAAGGCCCAAGCTTGGGGAAGCTATGTTTGATCAGAATGAAATATTTGAGAATATATTTGCTGAAATTAATGTTTGTCCCAAGCTTGGGGATGCTATGTTTGATGAAGATGATATTTTTAGCATCCCAAGTTTTGATATGCAAAGTTGTTATGATGATAGCATGCCTCCTACTTATGATGATTATATTGATGAAAGTGGGTTTGGAAGAGTGTCAACTTTAGGAAGTAGTGATCCCACTATTTTGGAGGATGTTGAATTTTATTGTGATGAATATGAAAGTGGATTTGGAAGAGTGTCAACTTTATTTAGTGATTCCACTATATTGGGAGAGGTTTCAATCGATTATGATGAGAACAAAGTTGCTACTTATGATGATTATTGTGATGAAACTTATGCTATAAAAAGTAGTGATGATTATATTTATAAAACTTGTCATGATTATGATTACCCTTATTCTAAACATTACTCTTTTAATGTGGAAACATTTTTTAGTGTTCAAGTCTCTTATGATACTCCCACTATTCCGAATGAGAAGAATTTTGCTTATGTGGAGAGTAGTAATTTTTGTATGCTTGTAGATCATGAAATGAATGCTTTAGGCGCTGGTTATATTGTTGAATTCATTCATGATGCTACTGAAAATTATTATGAGGGAGGAACATATGCTTGTAGGAATTGCAATAATGTCAAGTTTCCTCTCTATGTGCTTCAAGTTTTGAACCTATACTTGTTTTACCTTCCTATGCTAGTTGAATATTGTTCCCATAAGTTGTTTGCTCACAAAATCCCTATGCATAGGAAGTGGGTTAAACTTAAATGTGCTAGTCATATGCTTCATGATGCTCCCGTTATGTTTCAATTCTTATCTTTTCTGTGAGCATCATTGTCATCATCATGCCTGGCTAGAAAGGCATTAAAGAAAAGCGCTTGTTGGAAGACAACCCAATATTTACCCTTACTGTTTTTGTCTGTTCACATTATTATGCTACTGTAATAATCATGTTTTATAGCTTTTATTTCAATAAAGTGCCAAGTAAGACCTTTAGGATAGCTTACGGTGATAGTTGTGTTGATCCTGCTGAAAATCAGAAACTTTTTCACTCAGTAATTTAGTTTTGTTAATTCACAGGAACGTGCTTCTGATCTTATTCTTTTTGCTCCGGATTTTTATACAAATTTCTTAGGGCTTAATAATTTGGTAGGAGTTTTGGTGTTGCATAAGTATACGTTTGATACAGATTACTACATACTGTTCTGTTTTTGACAGATTCTGTTTTCTATGTGTTGTTTGCTTATCTTAATGAATCTATGAGTAGTATCGGAGGGTATGAACCATAGATAAGTTGGAATCTGAGATATTACACAAATATGAATTTAGAATGAGTTCATTCTGATTACCTAAGTGGTGGTTTTATTTTCTTATACTAACGGAGCTTACGAGTTTTCTGTTGAGTTTTGTGTTGTGGAGTTTTCATGTTTTGGGTAAAGATTCGATGGACTATGGAATAAGGAGTGGCAAGATCCTAAGCTTGGGGATGCCTAAGGCACCCCAAGTTAATATTCAAGGACAACCAAGAGCCTAAGCTTGGGGATGCCCAGGATGGCATCCCCTCTTTCGTCTTCGTTCATCGGTAACTTTACTTGAAGCTATATTTTTATTCACCACATGATATGTCTTTTGCTTGGAGCGTCATTTTATTTTGTTAGTATTTGTTTGATGTTAGTTAGAATAATGTTTTGCATCTTTAGTTTCAATAAAAAAAGTCAAGAATAGCCTTTGCCATGCTTATTTTGTTGTATACATGTTGCTGTTTGAAAACAGAAAGTTTACCGCTGTTTCAAAAATTCCCTAGAAAAGTCAGAGCAAGATATAATGTTGAAACTTTTTGCATGATGAGCTCTGATAAATTTAATATAGTGGGAATTTTATTTCGTAATTTTTGGAGTTAGGGAAGTATCGATACTCTTGCATTCTTTACAGACTGTACTGTTTTGGCAGATTGATGTTATGTTTGCATTGTTTGCATATGTTTGCTTGTTTAATGATTCTATTTGAGGATAGGAGTATTAAATATGCAGAGGCATTTAGTATGCAATGTTGAACAATAATTTTAGTGATTTTTTACAGTAGAAAATGATAAGGTTTTGCATTGATTTATACTAACCTATTTCACGAGTTCTTGTTGAGTTTGTTGTGAATGAAGATTTTGATAAAAAGAAGAGAAACCGTGATATGAGAGGAATTAAGGAGACATAAAAGCTCAAGCTTGGGGATGCCCAAGGCACCCCAATATAATATTTCAAGAAGTCTCAAGCGTCTAAGCTTGGGGATGCCCCGGTAGGCACCCACCTTTCTTCTTTAACAACTATCGGTTAGTATCGGTTGAGCCTAAGTTTTTGCTTCTTCACTTGAGTTGTGCTATCCTTGCAATGTCATTTTATTTTGTTTTGCTTGCTGTTTGAATACAATACCAAGATCTGAAATTCTTAGATGAAAGAGAGTCTTCATATAGTTACATAATTATTTAGCTACTCTTTGATCTTCACTTATATCTTTTCGGAGTAGTTTGTCATTTACTCGTGTGCTTCACTTATATCCTATGAGTAAATTGTAGAATGAGTTGAATGTCATAAATCTGAATTTTATATGTTACATTTGTTTATCCCATGGGGATTAATGACTTCACATCTAAGAAGTAGAGGTTGTAAATTTATGGAAGGTTAGCAAGCGTTGTATTGGTCATTTGAACAATTCATGAAAGAATATTTAAGGAAGAGAGATTTCACATATAAACACACTATCCTAGACATCTTTTATAATTGGGAGCACTAATTAAGTACGATATTGTGACGCCCCCGATTCAATCGTACACTAATCATGCACGCAAACGTGTACGATCAAGATCAGGGACTCACGGGAAGATATCACAACACAACTCTAAAAACATAAATAAGTCATACAAGCATCATAATACAAGCCAGGGGCCTCGAGGGCTCGAATACAAGTGCTCGATCATAGACGAAGTCGTGGAAGCAACAATATCCGAGTACGACATAAGTTAAACAAGTTTGCCTTAAGAAGGCTAGCACAAACCGGGATCTGAGATCGAAGAGGCGCAGGCCTCTGCCAGGATCCTCCTAAACTACTCCCGTCGCCGTCGGCAGCTCGCACGTAGTAGTAGGCACCTCCGTGTAGTAGTAAGTCGCCGCCGACGGTGGCGTCTCGCTCTGGGCTCCAACATCTGGTTGCGACAACCGTAAAGAGAGGAATGGGGAAAAGGGGAGAAAGCAACCGTGAGTACTCATCCAAAGTACTGCAAGCAAGGAGCTACACTACATATGCATGGGTATATGTGTAAGAAGGCCATATCAAGGGGTGAGCTGCAGAATGCCGTAATAAGAGGGGATAGCTAATCACCGTCAAGACTACGCTTCGCAGCCTCCGTCTTGCAAACATGTAGAAGAGAGTAGGTTGAAGTCCTCCAAGTAGCATCTCCAAGTAGCATCTCCAAGAGCATCGCATAGCATAATCCTACCCGTGATCCTCTCCTCGGCGCCTGTTAGAGAGCGATCACCGGGTTGTATCCGCACTTGGAAGGGTGTGTTTTATTAAGTATCCAGTTCTAGTTGTCATAAGGTCAAGGTACAACTCCGGTCGTCCTTTACCGAGGGACACGGCTATTCAATAGATTAATCTTCCTGCAGGGTGCACCACATAACCCAACACGCTTGATCCCATTTGGCGGACACACTTTCTGGGTCATGCCCGCCTCGGAAGATCAACACGCCGCAGCCCCACCTAGGCACAACAGAGAGGTCAAACACGCGGTCTAAACCTAAGCGCGCAGGGTGCAGGCCCATCGCCGAGCACACCTTGCGTTGCGAGGGGCCGGAAGCGAACCTAGCCTAGTGGCGTTCAGTCCAATCCGGTAGGCCGCCCGTCCGCCGACGTCAAGAAGGCTTCGGTGATACCACGACGTCGGGATACCCATAACTACTCCCGTAGATGGTTAGTGCGTATAGACCAAATGGCCGACTCGGATCAAATACCAAGATCTCGTTAAGCGTGTTATTATGAAGCAACCATGACGCCGATCGAGGCGAGCCCACCTCTCGCCTAGGTGGTCTCAACCCGCCTGTCGCTCCGCCACAAAGATCCACACAGAGGCCGTCGGGACAAAGGTCCTTTCATTTCTAATCAAGTGAATCACTCGCGGTACTCTTGACGGAACCGACTTTAGTCACCATCGTAGTATGTATGTATGTATAGTATATACCCGTGATCACCTCCCGAGTGATCACGGCCCAATAGTATAGCAAGGCAGACTGACAAGAATGTAGGGCCAAAGATGATAAACTAGCATCCTATACTAAGCATTTAGGATTGCAGGTAAGGTATCAACAGATGTAGCAACAATGTCAGGCTATGCATCAGAATAGGATTATCGAAAAGCAGTAACATGCTACACTACTCTAATGCAAGCAAGATAGAGGAGAATAGGCGATATCTGGTGATCAAGGGGGGCTTGCTGGTTGCTCTGGCAAGAGAGAGGGTCGTCAACACCGTAGTCGGTAGGCAAAGTGAAGAAGCGTCGGTCTCGTAGTCTACCGAGAGAAGAGGGGAAGAAACAATGAATACAATGCAAACAGATGCATATCGATGCATGACAAGACAAGTAACAATGCTAGGTGTGCCCAATCGCGGTAGCGGTGATACCGACGAAGGAAACATCAGGAAAGTATTCGGTGTTCGCGTTTGACCGGTTGGTGAACCGGAGGGGAAAGTTGCGTGTTCGATATGTTAGGGGTGTGTGGTGGATGAGCAGGCTGCGATCCGGGTTCGTCTCGTCGTTCGAGCAACTTTCATGTTGAAAATATTTTAATCCGAAGTTACGGATTAAAAGATATGATTTTCTAAAGTTTTAATTCATTTTTGGAATTTATTTAATTTATTTAATCCAACATTATCCAAAACAGTGATTGCTGACATCAGCATGACGTCAGCAGTCAACAGGGCGTTGACTAGTCAACCTGACGTGTGGGTCGATGGGACCCACTGTCATACAGTTTAGATTAATTAGGGTTTAACTAATCTAATTATTGTTTAATTAAACTAATTAGTTTAATTAGGTTAATCTAATCATGATTAATTATCTTAATTAATTCCTTAATTAATTAATTATTATTTATTTTAATTATTTAGTCTTTAATCATTTATTATTTATTATTATTTATTTTTTTAATTCATTTTTCATTATTTTTTTATTCGTTCTCTCAGGCGTGGGGGCCCTTTGTCATAGACCCATAGGGCGGGCCCTCATGCCAGTGCCCAGAGGCCTTTGGAGCGGGCGCTGTAGCTTGTGGTGCTGGGCGCAAGGGCGGGCGCCCGAACAGGCGTGAGCCCGGAGGTCTTTGGGCTTGCCATGCCAGCCGCTGGCCGGCGGCGGCCTGGCGAGGCGGCGTGGGGCGACTACGATGGCGAAGTCGCGGATGAGGCCGAGGCGGCGCGGTGGTGGTGGGCGGAGCAGCATGGGGCGGCGAAGGAGGAAAGAGGGCGCTGTGGCACGTGTGCTGGCGAAGGCCGGCATGGAGCTGCGGCAGGGCAGCGTCTTGGCGTGGCAGCGCGTAATTTGTCTTGGGATGGAGCGGAGCCACGGGAGCGAGGGACGGGCGGAGGCCGGGCGAGGTGGGGCGGTGGTGGCGCTCGGGAGGGACGAGGGAGAGGGATCCACAGGTGGAAGAGCTCACGTGGGCGCGAGGTCTCGAGGCGCAGCTCGGAGACAGTCGGGGCGGCCGGTGAGTGAGGAGGCGGGAGGCGGCCGTCCGGCGTCGCGGATCCGTGAGGTGGGGTGGGGGTCGGGGGCGGCCCGAGGCGACGAGGGCCTTGCGCCTCTTGTGGCCGGTCGGGAAGGAGGGGACGAGGTGAGGTCGGGCGGCGGGTGGTCGCCGGCGTCGGGCGGCAGGATCGGGCGTGAGCCGATCCGGATCGCGTGAGGAGGAGGAGGAGGGATCGGAAGTGCGGTGAGGAGGCTAGGGTTAGGTGGGGAGTGGGGTTAAGGCGTGGCCGGGTGGGCAGTGGGGTGGCTGGGCAGCCACTAGTGGGCCGAGGCCCGGTTAGCTGGGGTTTTTTTTTCCTTTTCTTTCCTATTGTTCATTTTCTTTTCTTTCTTTTTCTTTTCTGCTTTATTTAGTTTTAGGGCATATAGGCATTTTATAAAAAGGTGTTTGCTTCAACATAATTACCAGTGCAATATTTGGCAACCCCCGAACATTTTTGTTTTAATTTTTGAAAACTTTTGTTGTTTGCCAAATTTTGAATTTGAATTTGCAATGATTTTGAACTGCCACTTGATTAGCAATGCTTTCGGATGACATGGCATCATTAGAAGAGTTTTATCTGTAGCCTAATTATCCGGCATCACAATTCTCCACTGACTACAAGAAATCTCGCCCCGAGATTTAAGAGGACTAGGGGAAAGGTGCAGTTACTTAAATCCTAACGAATCTTCTCGTCTTTGGTTGCTCTTCTCGAAGAGGTCGACCCATTACATTGATGTCTTCAGTTCTCTGCTTCAGGTCATCATGATGAAGTCAGCGTACTTTCTTCAAGAACTCCATCGTACTTATGAAAGAATAAAGGGTGGGCATCCTGGGAGAACGGACCTCGGCAAGGTTGACTATCGGGTCGACAACATCAAGGAAGGTGGCGGAAAGTAACTCTCGAATCGAAACTTAAGAAAATATCGAGAGCAAAGTAAGGAGGTATCCTGGGAAGTTTCGAGCGGGCAGGCAATCGTTCGATGCCTGTTATAGGGCGTGAAAGGGTCAAAACAACGAGAATAAGTATTGTGTCCGATATCAGACCTGAAGGTGGCTCATGAATTACATATGAGGCCACGCGCGAGGAACAACCTTGGGAATAGAGGGTGTACAGGAGAGTCAGGTTTCGATCCTGGGACCTGTGGGTTATGGGCCCACCATGTGGGTTGAAAGTAGGAAGGGTGGTGACATCTTGCACACCGCATGACAGGAGGCATGTCAGTGAATAGTTTGTCAGGTATGCCGGCAAAAATCTTGGTACCAAGGACGGGGAACGAAGAGAGCAATTTTCCTGCTTGTTGAACGAGGCGAACCAATTGGCAAAGTTATCGCCCATCGGTGGTTACCGGAATGTCATTAATTATAGTAATAGGATCTTCTTGAAAGAGTTGTACACATTGTGTTATCACAAGCGGGGAATTATTACCGCTTATATCATATAGACCATAGAAAGGGTTTAAACAAACCAATGGAAGGGAAAAGTGTCTATCGATTTAATCGTAACAATGGAAAGAATAGTGTGTTTAAACACATAATTCAGGTATATCCTTTCCCAATGACAAGTAGAGCATGATATCCATAACAGGATATAACGAGAAAACCATTTAGGTTAGGGAGAGGAACCTTATGACATCATCAAACAATGGTGTTTGAAAAATTGATAAAGGAAATTTAGCATGGTGCTTCAAATGTTCTTATCGATGATCAGTACCACGACATGCTTCGAGATAGCATTGCCATGGTCTTTAAGCAAAGGTCGACTTGGATAGACAAAGGATTCATCAAGAACAACTTGCGAGAATAAGTCTTACGTTTCCTCCGGGAAGAATGGTTATCCTTGCAAAAGAAATTATAATGATAGGTCCTCCGGTAGGGGGTGCTAGGCATGACATCATATTACGGGTCATCAAAGGACCAACATCATATCTCATGGAAAGTTGTACCAACCATCATACGACCAAGATTCAGATCCGATTGGTGTCATGATACCTCGGACTTAGTATGCCCGAGAAGAAAAGGTGCAACACAATTGACGAGATGACAATGTAAGATTCTCGGAAATGAACTATGAAGTGATTTCCATTAACAAGAGTTCATCATTAACCCAAGGAGAGGACAAGGAGGTGTCCGTGAACTCAACGGCAATTCATCGAGATTCCCAAAGGATGGATTTCCACAATTAAGTGAACAAGGAGATAACATTTGTCAGATCAAATGATATAAGGAAGTATGCTCGAGGAAAACATACACAATTAAACGTTGGCTGAAAGGTGCGCCCAAAATATGGGTTGGGTTGCACGACCAATGTCAGAATGGTGATTCAATAAGCCATTGTCGTAGAATGAAACTGTAGACCAATAACTTCAAAGCAAGAGGGTTGCTTGAAGTTTAGAATTTACACATCACAGACCATCTGCCAGTATTCCGGTTAGAAATATCACGGGGACCAAGAAAAGAATGGTGATGTTAATAAGTATCACTGGTATCAAGAATTCTTAAGGGTGGTGAATTTCCCATGACATTTTTGACATAGAAGATAGCAATCCGCAAGGTAGAACATAACATAAGTTGGGTAGCAAGGATCTCAAGGTACAACACAAAACATGAACAAGTTTGTGTTGGAGGGGAGGCATTAAAGTGGTCGATGACAACACAAATCATCGAGGGCAAGGATGGTATTTCTCATCATGAATTCAATTGATATCCAGGAAGGAGTCAAGATGTTGATGATGATCACGACAAATTTTGTCGAGAGGCTCCACGAAGATGTAATCCATCGGCGATGACATCAAGTTAAAGGAATTACGAAGCAAAAGGTTATTGGAACCATGGGTACGACACAAACTTGAAATCAAGCTTGTTGTTCAAGGTGAAATGATATGACGAGGAAAATCAACGTAAGCTTAGCTCATCGTCAAAAATTGTGCTCCGTGAAGAAAGGACCGGTAGCACAGCTTAAAATTTAGCAAGGTAATGATATAGCCGATCGGGCTAGGGATGAGCGTGATCGAGTACAAACTCGTAAGCAAAGAAGATTACTAAGAGTTGTTTAATCGCGATGCGGACTCGATTCAGCTTATCGATGTCCTTGAGTGTTTAATAACTCAAGCACGTGAAACATTGGAATCAATGAGAATGTAGTACTTGATGGAGAACTCATAAGAAGTTATGCGGTTCCGTGACAATCTTGAGATACCGGGGTAATACTCAACGACAAATCAAAGTAGAGGTTGGACTGGGTATTACTCAGAGAAGACAAGTGCTTAAACTTGCACGAGAAATGGTATTTAAGGGAGAACATGGTGGAACCACGATTGCAAAATACGGATCCCGATATAAGATAAACTTATACCAATGAAATATTTATTTGAAGAGAAGCTTTAATGATACGATCTACATTGTTTCCATGGGCATGAACACAAAGGTTCAAGGTCGACTCCACTTCCTCAATGCATAACCTTACATTGACCTCTCGATTTGAAAATGACATTAGTTGTGGAAAGTTTTACGGTGCAATACCAAATAAGTATGACCCGTGAAATCTTTGGGTTTGCACATATTAGGGAAGGCATTGGTTCCACCCATCGGGCTTCTTAGGAACATATACCACAAGCTTCAAGAGTAAATATCACCAGCTCGAAAGCGAGCATGGTTGAGAAAACAGAGGATACAAATTACCAAAGGCTTTATATATCCGTGGAAAGGCTCACAAGGTTATTTGAATATGAAGGACACCGTCGGATAATAATCCAACAAAGGACTTGACGGTCCACAACGAATCGATGTGAGTATCGCTACTCAACCGTAAAAGGGAAGAATGCAAAGGCATCGGGTTATAGAATCATCGACTAATTCAAGCATAAATGCAAAGGAATTATGAATCCAAATCAAGGATCAAGTAATGCTCGATTAAAGAGGGATAAGTTGGATAGACCAGAGGCACAATTAACGACAAATAGTTTGGTCGAGAACCACTCATGTTCAAAATGACGTCGAGCCGGAAAGATAATTTAGAAGGGTTGATAGATGATTGTGTGCATTAGACACATATTGAGTCAACAGACTCAAAATGATAATGACAAGGGATGTCATTAAGATTACGAGACTTATGGGATTAACCATAATGCAAGTAAGCAAGAATTCCAAGAGCAATAGGCTGCTCAGATTTTCAAGATCGGGTAGTATTTGAATGTATTTTGTGAAACACATGAACAACTTTGTATTAAATGGATACTCGCAAGCGCGAGTAATCATCCATAGGGGTATTCATGCAAGAAGGAACCGCAGGCGAGAAGCATAAATAATTCTCGGAATATCAAGAGTACTTTAGGACATCTTGTAATAACAAGAGCAGCGGGGATGACAATAAGAACGATAGGTGTAAGTAGTTATCCGAGAGGATTTATCGATGGAAGTGAATTGCAAAAGCGATGGCTCATAGTCTCGAGAGCACATCGAGAGTATCTTCGAATCTTTCCGTGCAAATTGAGCGATCCTTAGTAATAAGGGGCTCTCCGGGAGAAAGTACTTTCGAGAACCTAAAGTTAGTTTTGTTTTTAGCAAAATCATTTAACCCGAATAGAAGAGAGATTAGAGTCCCAGAGTATAGGTCGGGAAATAAAAGATCCTAACACCATCCAATGGCGGCGTGGGCCCAGGGCCGCATGACCAAGTTAGTAAAACAGTTTTCGACTTCTAGACTCAACTTCGCCAAGGAGTTGGGAAGGATTCTACAGCAATCGGCTCGATACCAACTTCAGACGCCCCGATTCAATCAGACACTAATCATGCACGCAAACGTGTACGATCAAGATCGTGGACTCACGGAAGATATCACAACACAACTCTAAAACATAAATAAGTCATACAAGCATCATAATACAAGCCGGGGCCTCGAGGGCTCGAATACAAGTGCTCGATCATAGACGAAGTCACGGAAGCAACAATATCCGAGTACGACATAAGTTAAACAAGTTTGCCTTAAGAAGGCTAGCACAAACTGGGATACAGACGAAGAGGCGCAGCCTCCCGCTCTGGATCCTCCTAAACCGCTTCCCCGGTAAATCGCTGCCACTCGCACGTAGTAGTAGGCACCTCCTGTAGTAGTCGCCGCCGACGGTGGCGTCGCTCTGGGCTCCAACATCTGGTTGCGACAACCGTAAAGAGAGGAATGGGGGAAAAGGGGAGAAAGCAACCGTGAGTACTCATCCAAAGTACTGCAAGCAAGGAGCTACACTACATATGCATGGGTATATGTGTAAGAAGGCCATATCGGACCGAATCGCAGAATGCCGTAATAAGAGGGGATAGCTAATCCGTCAAGACTACGCTTCGGCAGCCTCCGCCTTGCAAACATGTAGAAGAGAGTAGGTTGAAGTCCTCCAAGTAGCATCTCCAAGTAGCATCTCCAAGAGCATCGCATAGCATAATCCTACCCGCGATCCTCTCCTCGGCGCCTGTTAGAGAGCGATCACCGGGTTGTATCCGCACTTGGAAGGGTGTGTTTTATTAAGTATCCAGTTCTAGTTGTCATAAGGTCAAGGTACAACTCCGGTCGCCCTTTACCGAGGGACACGGCTATTCAATAGATTAATCTTCCTGCAGGGTGCACCACATAACCCAACACGCTTGATCCCATTTGGCGGACACACTTTCTGGGTCATGCCCGCCTCGGAAGATCAACACGCCGCAGCCCCACCTAGGCACAACAGAGAGGTCAAACACGCCGGTCTAAACCTAAGCGCGCAGGGTGCGGGCCCATCGCCCGAGCACACTCAAGACGTTCGCGAGGGCGGCCGAAGCGCACCTAGCCTAGTGGCGTTCAGTCCAATCGGGTAGCGCCGCTCGTCGCCGACGCCAAGAAGGCTTCGGCCGATACCACGACGCGGGATACCCATAACTACTCCCACGTAGATGGTTAGTGCGTATAGACCAAATGGCCGACTCGGATCAAATACCAAGATCTCGTTAAGCGTGTTATTATGAAGCAAGCATGACGCCGATCAGGCCAGCCCACCTCTCGCCTAGGTGGTCTCAACCCGCCTGCCGCTCCGCCACAAAGATCCACACAGAGGGCCATCGGGACAAAGGTCCTTTAGCCCCCAATCCGTGAATCACTCATGGTACTCTTCAATGATCCGACTTTAGTCACCATCGTAGTATGTATGTATGTATAGTATATAACCGTGATCACCTCCCGAGTGATCACGCCCAATAGTATAGCAAGGCGATCGACAAGAATGTAGGGCCAAAGATGATAAACTAGCATCCTATACTAAGCATTTAGGATTGCGGTAAGGTATCAACAGATGTAGCAACAATGTCGCTATGCATCGTAATAGGATTATCGAAAAGCAAGAATATGCTACACTACTCTAATGCAAGCAGATAGAGGAGAATAGGCGATATCTGGTGATCAAGGGGGCTTGCTGGTTGCTCGGCAAGAGAGAGGGTCGTCAACACCGTAGTCGAACCGGGCAAAGCAGCAGCTCGGTCTCGTAGTCTACCGAGAGAAGAGGGGAAGAAACAATGAATACAATGCAAACAGATGCATATCGATGCATGACAAGACAAGTAACAATGCTAGGTGTGCCCAATCGCGGTAGCGGTGATACCGACGAAGGGAAACATCCGGAAAGTATTCCGGTGTTCGCGTTTTGACCGGTGAACCGAGGGGAAAGTTGCGTGTTCGATATGTTAGGGGTGTGTGGTGGATGAACGGGCTGCGATCCGAGTTCGTCTCGTCGTTCGAGCAACTTTCATGTTGAAAATATTTTAATCCGAAGTTACGGATTAAAAGATATGATTTTCTAAAGTTTTAATTCATTTTGGAATTTATTTAATTTATTTAATCCAACATTATCCAAAATAAGGATTGCCGACGGCAAGATGACGTCGGCTAGTCACTGTGGCGTTGACTAGTCAATTCCGATGTGTGGGTCGATGGGACCCACACATCATACTAATCGCTTAGATTAATTAGGTTTAACTAATCTAATTATTGTTTAATTAAACTAATTAGTTTAATTAGGTTAATCTAATCATGATTAATTATCTTAATTAATTCCTTAATTAATTAATTAATTAATTATTATTTATTTTAATTATTTAGTCTTTAATCATTTATTATTTATTTTTTTAATTCATTTTCATTTTTTTTATTCGTTCTTCCTGGGCGTGGGGGCCCTTTGTCATAGACCCATAGGCGGGTTTCATGCCAAGGGCTCAGAGGCCCCGAGCGGCGCTAGTGGTGCTGTGAGCGGGCGCAAGGGCGGGCGCCGAGCAGGCGTGAGTTCGAGGAGGTCTTGGCGCCTTGGCGACGCCGGCCCGGGCGGCCACCAAGGGAGGCGGCGTGGGGCGACTACGATGGCGAAAAGCGGATGGGGCCGAGGCGGCATGGCGCTGTGGTGGAGCAGCGGCGGGTTTGAAGAAAGCGAAGCAGGAGGGTGCGGGCACGGCGAGCGCGCGCTGGGCGGAGCGGGGCGGCAAGCGCGCGCGTGCAAGGCGTGGTGGTGTTTGTGGGGGATGGAGCGGAGCCACGGGAGCAGGGACGGGCGGAGCGCCGGCGAGGTGTGGCGGTGGTGGCGCTGGGAGCGGGACGAGGGAGAGAGGGATCCACGGGGAGAGCTCACGGTGGGGCGCAGGTCTCGAGGTGCAGCGGAGACGGTCGGGGCGACCGGTGAGGAGGAGATGGGGGCGGCGTCCGGCGCCGCGGATCCGGTGAGGGGGCGGGGTTGGGGACGGCCCGAGGCGACGAGGGCCTTGCGCCGCTGCGCCGGTCGGGAAGGAGGGACGAGGTGAGGTCGGGCGGCGGGTCGGTCGCGCCGGCGTCAGAAGCGACAGGATCGGGCGGAGCCGATCCAGACGGCATGGTGGGAGGAGGAGGAGGGATCGGGGAGAGGGAGGAGGCTAGGGTTAGGTGGGGGAGTGGGGTTAAGGCGTGGCCGGCTGGGCCAGTGGGGCCGGCCTGGCAGGCCACTAGCTGGGCCGAGGCCCAGTTGGCCTGGGGGTTTTTTTTTTCCTTTTTCTTTCCTATTGTTCTGTTTTCTTTTCTTTCTTTTTCTTTTCTGTTTTATTTAGTTTTAGGGAATATAGGCATTTTATAAAAAGGTGTTTGCTTCAACATAATTACCAGTGCAATATTTGGCAACCCCCGAACATTTTTGTTTTAATTTTTGAAAACTTTTGTTGTTTGCCAAATTTTGAATTTGAATTTGCAATGATTTTGAACTGCCACTTGATTAGCAATAGTAACTCAGATGACATGGCATCATTAGAAGAGTTTTACTGTAGCCTAATTATCCGGGCGTCACAGATATGCTAAAGAGTTGATGTTGGACAAGGAAGACAACGTAATGGTTTATGTTTCCCGACATCTCAGTTAAAGTATATTGTCATGGTTCATTCAAACATGTTGAGCTTGCCTTTCCCCCTCATGCTAGCCAAAATTCCTTGCACCAAGTAGAGATACTACTTGTGCTTCCAAATATCCTTAAACTCACTTTTGCCATGAGAGTCCACCATACCTACCTATGGATTGAGTAAGATCCTTCAAGTAAGTTGTCATCAGTGCAAGCAATAAAAATTGCTCTCTAAATATGTATGATCTTTTGGTGTGAAGAAAATAGCTTTATACGATCTCTTGTTATGGAAGCAATAAAAGCGGCAATTTGCATAATAAAGGTCCATATACAAGTGGCAATATAAAGTGACGTTCATTCACATTAAGATTTTGTGCATCCAACCCTAAAAGCACATGACAACCTCTGCTTCCCTCTGCGAAGGGCCTATCTTTTACTTTATGCAAGAGTCAAGGTAATCTTCACCTTTCCCTTTTTCAATTTATCCTTTGGCAAGCACTTTGTGTTGGGGTGATCCTGATATATATATCCAATTGGATGTAAGTCAGCATGAACTATTATTGTTGACATCACCCAAAGGTGAATATGTTGGGAGGCAACACTATAAGCCCATATCTTTCTCAGTGTCCGATTGAAACTCCATAACCATTAGTATTGCGTGAGTGTTAGCAATTGTAGAAGACTATATGATAGTTGAGTATGTGGAGTTTGCTATTCCTGAAAATAAGATGAATTGCAATTGTTTGATGACTGAGAATGAAGCTTGCTAGTTTTCAAGAATGTTTTTGGTCTATGCTTTGACATGTGAATTGCTTGTTACTTTATCATGAGAAGTTTTATGAGATGAACTACTGTTATTGTAGGATCGGAAGTATGTATAGAGGGGGGGGGGTGATTAGACTACTTGACAACTTAAAGGTTTCGCCTTTTGATTGGAGTAGATTCTTAGCAAGTTCATAATGATAACCAAGTCAAGTATCACCCTAGACATGCAATTCTAGAGTTGTGGCAGCGGAAAGTAAATTGCACGTATAGTAAATGAGAGGTGGAGAAGAGCAAACGCAATTTGGAGACACGGAGATTTTTCTCGTGGTTCCGATAGGTGGTGCTATCGTCAATCCACGTTGATGGAGACTTCAACCCACGGAGGGTAACGGCTGCGAGAGTCCACGGAGGGCTCCACCCACGAAGGGTCCACGAAGAAGCAACCTTGTCTATGCCATCATGGCCACGCCCACGGAGGACTAGCCTTACTCTGGGTAGATCTTCACGAAGTAGGCGATCTCCTTGCCCTTACAAACTCCTTGGTTCAACTCCACATCATGACGGAGGCTCCCAAGCGACACCTAACCAATCTAGGAGGCACCACCTCCAAAAGGTAATAGATGGTGTTGGTGATGATGAACTCCTTGCTCTTGTGCTTCAAATGATAATCTCCCCAACACTCAACTCTCCTCACCGATTTGGCTGTGGTGGAGGAAGGGATTGAGTGGAAAGCAACTTGGGAAGGCTAGAAATCAAGTTTCATATGGTGGGAGTGGAGCAACTTGATCTCAACACAAGGGTAGGTAGTTTTCTTCTCGAAATGTAAGGTAGGAGTGGTAGTTCTTTCGATGGCTCTCTCCACGAATGAAGAGGAGGTGGAGGGTATTTATAGCCTCCACACAAAATCCAACTGTTACACACATTTGACCAATCTCGGTCGGACCGAAGTTGACAACTCGGTGGGACCGAAAGTTCAAATCTTGTGAACGTTGGGATTTTCGATGGGACCGAAAATACAATCTCGGTTAGTCCGATTCTTCCAAAGTCTAGGGTTTGCCAATCTCGGTGGGACCGACTTTCTCATCTCGGTGACACCGATTTGAGTCTGTATGTTCTGAAGCTTGGCAACACCAATTTCGTATGACCGAGTTTGGAATCGAAAATCCGAAATTTTAGGGTTTGGCTATATGGCTGAGGTGGTTCATCTCGGTGTGACTGGTTTGGAATCGGTGGGACCGAGATTACTTATGAGTTTATGTTGGAATGAAAGATTGTCGATAGTTTGAGAGATAAATCACTAAGCACTTAGAGCAACCAGATCATTATCATAACCTCATCCCCTTTTAATAGTATTGGCTTTCCTATGGACTCAATGTGATCTTTGATCACTAAACCAAAAATGGAGTCTTGAGCTTTTGCCAATGTTTTCCTTAGCATTTTGAGGGGTCCACATCATCAGTCATTGCCATACCCATATCAATTGAACTTTCGAAATATTCTCAAGAAATGATTAGTTCAATGATATATATGTTGTTATTAATTACCAAAACCACCCGGGGATTAGTTGCACTTTCAATCTCCCCCTTTTTGGTAATTGATGACAACATATAGATCAAAGCTTCGACAAATGATATAATCAATGAATAACATCGTCGCTTTGAGAAGTATGTGATAAGCAAGAGCTCCCCCTAAATTTGTGCATTATTTAAGATTTGCGTTTGAATGCAAATGCACAATCGATTAGGATCATGGGTTACTCTTCCATGTCACATACATCTTGGTGGAGCGCACAAAATGATAAGAATGAATAACATGCACCCAATCACCAAGACATGAGTAAATGATCATACAAGATATGAATGGAATATGATAAGCATCAAGCACACATTAAGCGCAGTATGATCAAGCACTCATCAAGATAGAGCAAACATAGTATCAAACACACGAAATGTCTCAAGGAACTCAAAAGTATCTCAAGGAAAACCGCAAACGAAAGAGCAAAAACGAGCACTCTCTCTCTCGAAGCCCTATGATCTATACAATTTCTCCCCCTTTGGCAACAAGTTACCAAAAAGTTTGAAAGGTATAGAGCTAGTCGCCACGGGACTCTGCTGGCGGCTCTGTCTGCGTCGATGGAGTGGAGATAGCTGCATCTGCAAAAGCTTCACAAGTCTGTGGAGCTGGAGGAGTGGACACTGGAGCTGGTCTTTGGAACCGACGGAGCTGTAGGAGGTGCTTGATGTAGTAGCCAGGGTCATCCATGGAATAGCAAATGATCTGGGCTTTGTGGGCCACTGCAGCAGCTGCTCATAGTCATCTGGACTAGATCATCTTCCATCTCCCTCATGAGCTCTGCCTTTTTTCCTCTTAGCTTCCTCGATGTCCGCCTCAAGCTTGTTGGACGGTGACTGCACTTGATCCACTTGACGTCGAGCATGGAACTTATCTTCAACTATCCTCTCAAGGCTCTCCGAGGCGCACTATGCTGGGCAAAGTAGCTCAATTCTCTCGAGTGGCTTCAAGAAGTTGTTCTGCAACACTCTTGGGCTTTTTCTGCTGCTTCCTTCTCGGCTTTAGCTTGTTTGGCAGCTTCAGACTTAGCATGTCCTTCGACAGATGTGGGAGCATCCTCGGTCATCACAACCTCATTATCTTCGTGTTCAGCTGCGGTGGCAAGTGGGGTCTATCCAATGTAGGTGTCCGTGCCAAACTTGGCATTAATGAGCATCTGAATATGCGGAGCAAACCCACACGACCTCTTACAGTCTGTCTGCTGTCCTCTTGATAGTCTCTACTATCGTGTCCATCACCTTAAAAGGTGTCTTCGATCTAGAATGTGCAGCATGTTGATAGAATACCCTCTTATCATGCGGTGGTCTCTCGACTTGGGCATCAAAGTATGCCTCGTAATGGTATTGGTGGTTGGGAGACCTGCTCAAGATAATAGATCAACCAAGCTTCCATATCTCTACATCCTTCTCGGTACCTCATTGTACATGTTCTTCATTGACTCGTGATTTTTCTTTGGAATGCCATAGACATCAACATCATCATCCTTTGATCTTTGGTGCATTCAGCAATGCTCTCCATTCTTCAACAGTTGAATGGAATCTACGTCCTTCATCATCCATACAATTCGCCATCCGGATAGAAGTGTGCGGTGGCATAGAACTGCATGATCATCTCATCATTCCAAGCAGTCAGTTTCTGACCAACAAACTCTGCAATCCCACAAGCAGTGAAGCTTTCATGCACATGTGGGAAATAGTCTCTGTGCTCTTCACTGTCGATGTAATCCCAGTCTACATATCTGGTGTCAGCAACAATTGGCTTCTTATCCATGAGCACTGTCTCATAAAAGTCTTGTTGCTCTCTAGTGTGGAATCTTGGGTCAACTGCTGTCCTTCTCCTGGTGGCATATGGATGAACTTGCCTCCATAGCCTGAGTCCTTTGTCCTTCCTCTCCTTCATATTTTCAGCTCGAGGATGAGCATCATTATGAATCTGGCGGTTTCGCTCGAGCTTGACAAAACATGAGCCTCATCATCGATTCTGCAGTGGCACATTGTCCTTCTTCTTCTCTGAAGCGGTATTCCTCACAGTCTTCTTTGGCTTGGCAGCAGGTTTGGCTTGGGCTGCCTTTGCTTGAGTGATGGCTTAGCTTTTGTGGGTGCTCCTGCCTCGATGGCATCTCCCATCAACTTCGCTTCGAGGAGGTGGGGTGCTTCCTCATCGAATCATCATCATCGACTTCTTCATGAACTAGCCTCTTCCTCTTGGAAGTTTTCTTGATCTTGCTGGAGGTTTCTTCTTCCATCTTGAGCCTCTTTGCTTGAGTGGATTTCTTTACCTTGCTTGTGCCTTTCTTTGTTGTTGTCCTTGATAGCCCTTGGCAACCACTTGCCTTTTTGGCTTAGAAGTTATCTCCTCATCTCGCAACAAAGTCTGAATCCTCCTCATCGAATTCCTCTTCTTCCTGGCCCCGTAGCAGTGCAGGCGATCCACTTGGAGTGCTTCTCTCCATCATCTGAAAAACTGCTTTCTTCGGACTTGTCTTTGCCTCGGGAATCTCAATCGCAACTCGGCACTGTTTCGATTGTCACTTCCATCAGACATGACTGACAACCTGTGAATAGAATAGGTATAGGCAGAGTAGAAGAGTTATCACAAACTGCAGAGGATTTTGCAAAAAGAATGAGTTCAAACTTTAGTCTTAGGTTTTCACAGAATACATGTCGGTCTGACCGAATCTATAAATTCGGTGAATCCGAAGTGTCTAAACAGACCACATACACCACTTTCGGTTGGACCGAAATGGGTTTCGGTCTAGCCGAGAGCACTAGGGTTTCACTAAATCCTCACTTCGGTCTTACCGATTTGCATAACTTCGGTTTAACCGAAAAGTGTAAAGGCAATGGCCAGAGGCCAAATCGGTCGATCCGAGAATGTCGAATCGGTCACACCGAGATGTGTTCGGCGGAAACCTAACCCTAAAATTTTCACTCGAATTTTGTTCTATGATCTAAACGGCTGGATAGGGAGATTTCAATCTTGGCAAGAAACTTGACAACACCTATCGTGCATTGAATCAGCGGTTGAGCACGAGAGGATGAAACTCACCCAATGCGGTGGAGCTTCACCACGGCGGCAACGGCGCGATGAGAAAGACCGCTGACGGCGATGGAGACCAGCGGCGAGGGCGCACAGTGATGGCGGAGACGATCCGGAGACCAAGGCGACGCGTGAAGGGTTTGAGGGCGAGCGTTTGAAGAAGTAATCAGCGCTGTCCTCGGGTATATATACCCTTCGGTTGTCGGTGGGACCGAAGTTTGAAAACTTCGGTGGGACCGAGATGGTTAGCTGCGTGCGATTACACACTTCGTCACGCCGAATTTGAAACTTCGGTTTCACCGAGGTGAAAACCTAGATCAATCAAGTGATTTCGGTCTCGTCCGATTTGAGTATATCGGTTTGACCGAAAGTACTTAGAAGGTTTTGGAAGTTAGGCTTTTGACGGATCGGTTGCTCGAGTGCTCCTCACTCGGTGCATCAAGAAAAAGTCTTGTTCAAAGTTTGTGATATAAGCATGAATAGAGTTTGAGACAAGAAAGCATAGATAGCTAGGGGAGGAACTTAGGCATTCTTGTCCATCCATTTGGTCAAAAAGAAAGAAAACCAAAAGACCAAAGCAACAAATGGATGTCCTCGAATGGATAAAATCATGCATCCAACATGCTCACACAATAAGATAGCAAATGAAATATGTGTCAAACATGCACAAACAAAACACTAACAGCTAGCACACAATTTGGCGATGACTAGGTCATCTATATATGAGTATATTGACTTAGGAGTCAAATGAGAACATTTGATCATAGGTCATACTCATCGTTTAAGCACAAGTGGGGTTACCACTTTTCCATAAAGCATTGATGTGTTCACATCGTTAGAAGATGCTTTGGCTCATCTCTTTAGAGCAAAGCTCCCCCTTGATGTGAGAACCCCTTTTAAAGGGTCAAACTAACCTTGGGTTGTCGTTGAAGACTTCATGTAGATGTTGAAGATGTGGATGCTCAATGTTGATGAAGATCATCAAGAGTTGGGAGCAATCCTTTGGATTCGGGCACTTTCAATACCTACATGGGTTAGTCCCACAAGGAACAAACAAGGATATCCATGGACATAGATTGAAGTACACAATAGATGATGTCCATGAAAGCAATGATTACCTTGTCCCTTGACTTACCAACATGAGGGTTTGTGATTCCATGAACTAGTGCAAGATGTGAAAGTTGATTGCACAAGTCCTTGCCAAAATGAATGTGAGTGAAGTATATTGGCGGAGTCACCCTCAAGAACTCTCTAGTTCTTCTTCTTCGGGATCCACATCATCTTGATGGGAATCCTTGGTGTAGTAGTTGAGCTTGTTGAAGTAGAACTTGAAGTTGCCTTGGGAACCCACTTGACCATGGCCTTGGGTGCTTCAATGAATGCATCAATCTCCTCTTGAAGCTTGTCCTTGCCTTTTAGCTTGTGGTCTTGTGGTGGAAGGTCATCTTGAGCTTGTTCCTCATTTGAAGAAGTAGGATCATACTTCTTCTCTTGAGAGACGAACTTTGGAGTGGGATATTGACCTTCTTCCCATTCAACACCTTCGGCGTTGAACTTTCGCTCAAAACCAATTCCTTGATTCTTCCGGTGTCTTCCTTGCTTGCGAACAATTTCCTCAAAGCTTTTGCTTCCAGCAAGACTCTTGTAGACACCTTTCTCTATAATCCTTTCAATAGACTATTTTCTTGCTCAAGTGAAACTTGGCTTGAAACATTGTTAGTGGAATCAAGAGAATTACTAGAAGTAACAACATTTGATTTAGCATGATTATTGTTACTACTAGATGAAGAATTTTTCTTATGCTTGTCATGCTTAGTTTTGATAGGTGGCAAGAAATTAGACAAGAGAAGTCGTTTGGCAAGATATGAAGAACTCTTCTTTGAAGATCGTCATTGATAGCTTTTAGAAACTCATGTTCTTGCTCTAGATTGAGCTTCTCGAGCGTAGCTTCTCATGAGATCTTAGGAGCTCTCTATGATCTTCTTGAGTTGTTTCATGAGCTAACTTAAGAGTGTTTAGTTCTTTAGTTAGTCGCTCAATCTCCTTCATAGCATTGTCATTCGACTCTTCTCGACTATAAAGACTACTAGCATGTTCATCATTACTAAGCTCACTAGATTTATCATGTAAAAGCTCATCTTCACCAAGCAAGTCATCCTCATCACTATCAAAGTCAATAAACTCGTGGTGTGATACCTTGTGGCCTTTTGCCATGAAGCATCTTCCAATTCCCTCATTTGGTGAATCAAATATGTCATAGGAGTTGGAGTTGGAGGACACGAGAGCAAGACCGCAACACCTTCATCTTGATCAGATTCGGAGTTGGAGTGATAGCTTCTTTGGAGTGATTGCCGAGTCGGAGCCGGAAACCCATTCACCAACATGAGCTTGATGTTTTCTTCTTGTGTAGCTCCTTGATGACTTGTCTTTCCTTTCCGAATCCTTGCTTCTCCAAGAGGATCTTCGTTCATAACGATCATCTCTACTCCTTCTCTCTTTTCGAGGCGACTCTTCTCTTGAGCTTCTTCTTCTTGGAGATTCTTCTCTTCTCTTGTGGGGAGTCGAACACTCATTTGAGTAGTGTCCGGGTCTTCCACAATTATAGCAGTTTCGATCACGACTAGAAGATCTCTTTTCATCATATGATCTAGACTTAGAGCTTCTTTCCTTGCTTCTACTCTTGTAGAATTTGTTGAAGTTCTTCACCATTAGGCTTATCTCTTCATTGGAAACTAGCTTGTCACTTGAGGTTGTGGGAGCTTCAACTGCAGCTTTGTAAGCACCACTTGACTTGTTGTGAAGCTCTTCCTTATCTTTAAGTGTCATCTCATGAGCAACAATCCTTCCAATGACTTGGTAGGCTTGAGATCTTTGTAGTTTGGCATCATTTGGATCAAAGTGCACACGGTGTCATACTTTCCATCCAAAGCTCTGAGAATCTTCTTGATGATGAATCGGTCGGTCATTTCTTCACTTCCTAAGCCTGCCATCTCATTGGTGATGAGAGCAAGCCTAGAGTACATTTCAGCGACTCCTTCACCTTCCTTCATCTTGAACTTGTCAAGTGACCTTGAAGAACATCTAGCTTTGATTCCTTCACGGACTCGGTACCTTCGTGCATTTCGACCAAAGTATCCCAAATCTCTTTTGCATTCTCAAGGCGGCTGATCTTGTTGAACTCCTCGGGACACAAAGCATTGAAGAGAATGTCACAAGCTTGAGCATTGTTACAGTAGCATCCGCAACTCATCCGCAGAGCTTCGCGATCCGAACTTTTCCTTCCTCGAAGAACTCACCTTGCAAGCCAACACAAATAATGCCCCATCGGCAGGTTATGTCCAAGAATATGCATTTTCATTTTATGCTTCCAACTAGCAAAGTTTGAACCATCAAAGTAAGGACCTCTATGAAAATTACCCTCACTAGGCGCCATACTCTCCTAGGTTGTGAAACCAAGCTTATGGAGTCAATGCAATGGAAACCAATCCAATGGAAACCAAAGCTCGATACCACTTGTAGGATCGGAAGTATGTCTAGAGGGGGGTGATTAGACTACTTGACAACTTAAAGGTTTAGCCTTTTGATTGGAGTAGATTCTTAGCAAGTTCACAATGATAACCAAGTCAAGTATCACCCTACACATGCAATTCTAGAGTTGTGGGCGGAAAGTAAATTGCACGTATAGTAAATGAGAGGTGGAGAAGAGCAAACGCAATTTGGAACACGGAGATTTTTCTCGTGGTTCCGATAGGTGGTGCTATCGTCAATCCACGTTGATGGAGACTTCAACCCACGGAGGGTAACGGCTGCGAGAGTCCACGGAGGGCTCCACCCACGAAGGGTCCACGAAGAAGCAACCTTGTCTATGCCATCATGGCCTCGCCCACGGAGGACTAGCCTTACTCGGGTAGATCTTCACGAAGTAGGCGATCTCCTTGCCCTTACAAACTCCTTGGTTCAACTCCACATCATGACGGAGGCTCCCAAGCGACACCTAACCAATCTAGGAGGCACCACCTCCAAAAGGTAATAGATGGTGTTGGTGATGATGAACTCCTTGCTCTTGTGCTTCAAATGATAATCTCCCCAACACTCAACTCTCCCCACCGATTTGGCTGTGGTGGAGGAAGGATTGAGTGGAAAGCAACTTGGGAAGGCTAGAAATCAAGTTTCATATGGTGGGAGTGGAGCAACTTGATCTCAACACAAGGGTAGGTAGTTTTCTTCTCGAAATGTAAGGTAGGAGTGGTAGTTCTTTCGATGGCTCTCTCCACGAATGAAGAGGAGGTGGAGGGTATTTATAGCCTCCACACAAAATCCAACCGTTACACACATTTGACCAATCTCGGTCGGACCGAAGTTGACAACTCGGTGGGACCGAAAGTTCAAATCTTGTGAGCGTTGGGATTTTCGTGGGACCGAAAATACAATCTCGGTTAGTCCGATTCTTCCAAAGTCTAGGGTTTGCCAATCTCGGTGGGACCGACTTTCTCATCTCGGTGACACCGATTTGAGTCTGTAGGTTCTGAAGCTTGGCAACACCAATTTCGTATGACCGAGTTTGGAATCGGAAAATCCGAAATTCTTAGGGTTTGGCTATATGGTGAGGTGGTTCATCTCGGTGTGACTGGTTTGGAATCGGTGGGACCGAGATTACTTATGAGTTTATGTTGGAATGAAAGATTGCTGATAGTTTGAGAGATAAATCACTAAGCACTTAGAGCAACCAGATCATTATCATAACCTCATCCCCTTTTAATAGTATTAGCTTTCCTATGGACTCAATGTGATCTTTGATCACTAAACCAAAAATGGAGTCTTGAGCTTTTTGCCAATGTTTTCCTTAGCATTTTGAGGGGTCCACATCATCAGTCATTGCCATACCCATATCACTGAACTTTCTGAAATATTCTCAAGAAATGATTAGTTCAATGATATATATGTTGTTATTAATTACCAAAACCATCCGGGGATTAGTTGCACTTTCAGTTATGACATATTATCATGCTAGAAAAGGTGATTGAAATTATCATTGATCAAACTTGTGCACCTTCTAGCATTCACACTTCATAAATTCTTTCTTTTATCACTTACCTACTCGAGGACGAGCAGGAATTAAGCTTGGGGATGCTGATACGTCTCCAACATATCTATAATTTATGAAGCATTCTTGCTATATTACTATGTGTTCTGAATGATTACGGGCTTTATTATACACTTTTATATTACTTTTGGGACTAACCTATTAATCGGAGGCCCAGCCCGTATTGCTATTTTTTGCCTATTTCAGTATTTCGAAGAAAAGGAATATCGAACGGAGTCCAAACGGAATGAAACCTTCGGGAGCGTGATTTTTGGAACGAATGTGATCCAGAGGACTTGGAGTGCAAGTCAAGAAGCAGCCGAGGCTCCCACGAGATAGGAGGGCGCCCCCCCTATAGGGCGCGCCCCCATGTCTTGTGGGCCCCTCGAGCACCCCCCGACTGACTTCTTTCGCCTATATAAGCCTACGTACCCTAAAAACATCGAATATCAAGATAGATCGGGAGTTCCGGCGCCGCAAGCCTCTCAGAGCCACCAAAACCTCTCGGGAGTCCATTAGGCACCTGCCGGGGGGAACCCATCACCGATGGCCATCTTCATCATCCCGGCGCTCTCCATGACGAGGAGGGAGTAGTTCTCCCTCGGGGCTGAGGGTATGTACCAGTAGCTATGTGTTTGATCTCTCTCTCTCTCTCTCTCTCTCTCTCTCTCTCTCTCTCGTGTTCTCGACTTCACACGATCTTGATGTATCGCGAGCTTTGCTATTATAGTTGGATCTTATGATGTTTCTCCCCCTCTACTCTCCTGTGATGAATTGAGTTTCCCTCTTGAAGTTATCTTATCGAATTGAGTCTTTGATTTGAGAACACTTGATGTATGTCTTGCCGTGTTTATCTGTGGTGATAGTGGGATATCACGTGCCACTTGATGTATGTTTTGGTGACCAACTTGTGGGTTCCGCCAATGAACCTATGCATAGGGGTTAGCACACGTTTTCTTGACTCTTCGGTAGAAACTTTGGGGCACACTTTGAAGTACTTTGTGTTGGTTGGATGAATCTGAGATTGTCTGATGCATATCGTATAATCATACCCACGGATAATTGAGGTGACAATGGAGTATCTAGGTGACATTAGGGTTTTGGTTGATTTGTGTCTTAAGGTGTTATTCTAGTACGAACTCTTTAATAGATCGATCCGAAAGAATAACTTTCAGGTGGTTTCATATCCTACCATAATCTCTACATTTGTTCTCCGCTATTAGTGGCTTTGGAGTGACTCTTTGTTGCATGTTGAGGGATTGTTATATGATCTATCTATGTTATTATTGTTGAGAGAACTTGCACTAGTGAAAGTATGAACCCTATGTGTCGGGGATATACCCCACGGTATGACCCGGCCGGAGTCGTAACCCACCCGGGACTTGGTAAACCGGTGAGTGGTAAACTGGCAGGAGTTAAGACAGATGGCTAAGACAGACGGTAAACCGGTAAGTGGTTAACCGGCAAGTGTTAAGACAGATGGATAAGACAGACGGTAAACCGGCGAGTGTTAAACCGGCAGAGTTAAGACAGATGGTGGCACCGGCAGGTATTCAGACAATGTTAAACCGGCAAACAATGTTAAACCGGCAGACAATGTTAAACCGGCAGACAATGTTAAACCGGCAGACGTTAAGAAGCCCAGGAAAGGAAGTCAAAATAGTTTAAGTCTTAGTCCGAGATGGACTCTACATGTAACCCGCCCCTTCAACTTATATAAGGAGGGGCAGGGCTCCCCAAAGAGGGAGGAGCAAGAAACAATCTCTAGGGCTAGACACAACTAGAGGAGAGCCGGTTTACGGCGACTCCATCGTGATGATAATGAGATCTAGCCTCAAATAGCATGTAGGGTTGTTACCGAATGATGTTTCCCGGGGCCTGAAGCTATCTAAACCCTTGTCTTGTGTTGTGTCTCTCGATTCCGCTCAATCCCTCTCAAGCTACCACATAGATGCATTGGCCTCGCGACTAAGTCCCCACACTAAGGACATCTGACGTGTTAATTCCACGATAGTTGGCGCCCACCATGGGCTTGCGCACGGTGGTGTCGAGTTTTTGGAGGGATCTTTTCTAGGGTTCGAGAAGTTCGCAATTTTTCGAGATGAAAAAGAGTCATCAACGAAGGAATTATATTGATATCAAGCAGTCAGAGCAACAAAATACAAGATTGGTCCAAAGTCAATAGCAATGAGGGTTATGGTCTGTTCATTGCTACCATCCGGCGGTTCATCTAATCACTTTGATCCGCCGAGATTGATTGGAATTTTTTCCTCTGAAACCGGCATATTACAAAGTCCACCGAGCTCGTAGGAATTGGCAGAATCAGCGGCCGAGTCCAATTACGACAAGCATCTGAGCTGGAGCAGGGAAAGTAATTACGGAAAAGGAAAGGTAAAAAAAGGGGGGAAGAGGAGGAGATCATGACCCGGAAACTAATCGGCCATGACCAGAACTCGTCCGTTGACCGCGCCCGCACCCTCGCTTCAAGCTGGCCTCCGCCACTGTTCCGACCCCAAACCGGTGACCGGTGAGCCGCCATCTCCGGGGCTGGCCCCGCCCTATGTCTCCGCTCTCTGTCCCGGGCCACGCCGGGCCTTGCTTTCTCCGTCAGCATGGGTGCACGGCCCGAGCCCTGTTCAAGCTGCTGTGGCCTCTTTGAATCTTCGCCAAGCGCTCGGATCGACTTACGCCTGCCACTACGTGGATGTTTCTCCTCTCCAAGTCATCGCGCCTCTGTTCCAAGGTTTGCAGTTGTTGTTCACTTCCACTGGGTTCCGTCGAAGCCGCCGCTTTACGCCTCGTCGAAGCTGCCGCCGCGGGCCTGTTTCCACCAAGTCTACGGCTCCTCCACACACCTCCGTTCCTCCTCGGACCTGCCTGCATCGCATTTTGCATCCGAGTCACAGTGGCCTCGAGCTGCCGCTTTAGGCCGCCGCCTCGCCAAACCAGTCGCGCCTGAACCGGCCTCAGCGGCGCGCCGAGCCACTGCTGTGGCCCGCCTCGGCCTCGCTCCGCCTCGAACCGGACCAGCACACTATGCGTGGGGCTAGCGCAGCACCGAGCTGCTCCACATCCGCCTCATCGCTATCTCACCTCGCCTACTGGCCTCTTGCGGCACAGCCACCGGCGCGTCTTGCCTCCTCTGCGTGGCCGCACTAACCCGGTCACGGCCATGCTTTTCCAACCCGCCTTCGTAGCAGAGCCACTCTGTCGACTCACCGGAGCGCCCTCGTCTGTAGAGAGCCGCCGCATTGACCTTGCCCTACTGCTAAGTCACCTCCGCCTCCATGGCTCCTCCGTCCCGCGCGCTCGCCTGCCGGTTCCTGCGTCCTCCGCCGCAACAACTTGATCCACCATCGGGGACCTTCAAGCTGTCGTCTCGCATTGCCGGATGCCTCCTCAACAGCGCCAAGCTGACCCAGCCACCTCCCGCCGATTCATCGTTACCCAGTGCTCGGCCTTCAGCGCCATGAAGCGGCCATTCTTGAATCGCCTCCGGCTCACCGCTGCGCCCTGCCAGGCCGCCCCAGACCTCTGTGGCCTCCACCTCCGTCATCTCACCACGCTGGATCACTGCCGTCACACCCAAGGTTGCATCTGAGTCGCCGTACTTTCGATTGTCGGCCTGGGTCCTGACGTTGCCGCTACGATTCACCTCGTCGGTTTACCCCACGGACTTACTCTGTTCCAAACCGCCGCGCCCCGTGAACTTATCAGCCGTCGCGCCCTTCTCCATGAACTGAAGTAAGCGGTCGCCGGGTCGTTCCCATCGTCTTCACGGGCCTAACCTCCTCCTGGCATCCTGCGAGGACTAGACGTTCGCCGGCCTTGTGCCGCTGAGCCGCCATCGCCGACGCACCAAGCTGCTGTGCGGCCTGCCTTGGAGGGGCGTGCCTTGATTTCACTCCTCCAAACCGCCGCCGGTTCGGCCGCGCTTCGCCTCCTCTTGGTCGCCTCACCAACCGGCCGCTGGTTCGATTGCACCTCACCTCCTCCTCCTGCTGCTGCTACATACGCCACAAGCTGCTGCCATGACTCGCCCTGCCTTGCGCGGCCTTTGCGGCCAAACCACCGCCGTACGAGCCGCCTTGCGCCGCCCAGTGACTGGTTTTGCTCTACCGGTGCCTTTTCCTGGAAAAACGCCGAGGGCGTGACCCGCCGGTGCCTCTGCTTGAACCGCCGCGGTGTTGGTCCGCTTGAATCCTAAACCACCTCGCGCGTCTCACTACTCCGGGTTTCCCTCCGCCTCGCCGGTTCACGACCGCGGGTGCAACCCCGGAAGCAGGCACGTCTGCGGACTCGTGCTCCACTATTTTGTACAGTTCAACCCGTGGCTCCATGAGATGACAAGATTGCATGAGGAGCAAAGCGGAGCGCCGTCAGTACTTACGCAAAAACTGCCATGCAGAAAATCATTGGTTTTGACCGGCTCTAAGTGACACTTGATGCTATTCATCGGGGGATTAAGATAACACTGCCATCTGCTATTTTTATCATAAGTGCAAAAATGCCAGTGATTTTACAAAATTTCAGCATCATCTGTCTGCATCATTTTAAACGGCAGATACACGAACCACATTCCAGAAGTTGCAGATAAAAGACAAAAACATGTCCGCTCAATAAATCTGGTTAAATATTATGAGGCGCCGAGTTTGCATATGGAGCTGTCACTTAAACAAAATCAGGTGTTGTCCCTCCTTTATATTTTTATCAGTATATTTTTACATCCTGTTGGCACCTTTACGTTGCCCTATGATGTCTTTATACATAGGTAAATTATTCATTACAAAGGTGTTGTTATATTGCGGAGATGGAGGCGCGCCAACATCATTTAGCACAGATGGTTGTCCGTGTCGCGTTACTCGATGGGCTCCTACACCGGTTTATAACGCCGCGGCCGTATCTCGCAACTGAACCGGATTACAACACCATGGATAACTCACCTAAGTTCGTGCCATTTCTAATGCTGCGACCGACTCTTTCTCCTGCACCGGCTTACAGTGCCGCGGCCGACTCATCTGTCTATGCCGCCTTTGATACTATGGTCATCTTTATTGTCTGCCCCTGCAGTCCGGTCTACGTCAACACACCGGGCCGCACCTGTCTGCATGAGATGTTTATTGAGTAAGAGCGAGTCACTGCTTGGGTAGCCCGGTTTTATTCTTCCAACAAATTGAAGGCAAATTATTGTGTATTATCAGCCACCGTCTGCACTGGATGGCCCAATGGACAGGCGCACAAGTCGCCGCTTCTACAATTTGGTTAAATTTCAAGGAGCCAGTTGGAAGGAACCATTGGTCGAGTTGCTGACATGCCTCATATGGGAACATTTATAACCCGTCGCGGTCACCTCAACATTCTATGGATTCACATCATGCTATCAACACCAATGACATACAACTGATACTTGTTTATATTGCAGTCAAATACGGGGAATCTCAAGCCAATTCCTCGAGTCGCCTTGAGACTTGGGGGCTACAATGATATGATTCAACAAATGTTGCCGGTTTATTAGTGAATTCAAGAACCCCAGGACATTGGAGGGAAATATAACCCGGTCCCGAAGGCTATTACCATATTGATGAGAATTTAAAGGCCGTCAAAAAATTTCCGGTTGAAAATGAAGATTCCGGTTTAAAGATCCAGTTCAAGGGAAAGATGTCTCCCATAAAGCTTTGAAGCTCTCAATATCCGGTTTAAAATCACGGTTCAAGAAGAATTTATCTCTTGCAAAAAGTTAAAGGTTGCCGAAGAGGACCTGTTGCTATGATGCACGGTTCAAACATGGGTATCCCGCCTTATTGGCTTATCATATTATTGATTACATGGGGGCTTCAGCTGACAAAGCGGAGTTCTGTCCATTAATCCAGCTATCATGCCACAACAAAGCTTGGGAGCTTCACACCCAAGGGGCCAAAGAGAGTTTTGTTGCTACGCACAGCTCAAACATAGGCACCCATTGAGCACAACTCACAAAGTTACTTGGGGGCTCTTTGTGCAACGCAACAAAGAGTTTGAAAGGACCCTTGTAATTGGGTATCGACCCACGACTTGGAAGCCTGGTGTATTCACCTAAAACCCCGGGTTAACCTGCCTTCATCAAGTAAGCCACTCCTATCCAGGTAATCCTGGTATGACCCGCCGAACGTTTGACAGTTACTCTCATTGAGACCCTAAACTTGTCAAAGTTAAAACGACAATTGGTTAGTTGGAGGCCCATCTTAAAATCCTTTGCAAAATGGTTTAACTCAGCGGCCTGGCAGCCCATGAAAAGCCTCAAATTTGGGCCTGGCAGCCCTTGAAAAGCCTCGACTAACCGATTTTATTTGCCTTTGTCAAGATGTTTCTATTTTGAATAAATTTTATGTTGAACCGGTGTCTATTGACTCGGCATGACTATCAGTCATCAAATTAACCCGGTGTTCATTAACCCGGCTCGACTTTCAACTACAAGTTGTCAGTACATAATCACTTATAATCCGGTGTTTATTGACTCGGCCTAGCTTTGGACTATTAGTCGCCAGTATATATTTGGATGGCTCCATTGGAATCATGCGCTTATAAATCATTGGGTATATTATTCAAATCTTTAATAGCCAACATGGCTGGATTTTTATTATGGTTATCAATGACCAGTATTATGATTAAGGTTTTCAAAGTCGCTTTAGCACAATGGCTATCATATTATCAATGGATATGATTTATTCTACAATTGAAGGAATAGTCCCGAGTTGCTGCAGGCTTACAACCCGGCACTTGGGGGCTACCAATTACTCCTGTCAACAATTCAGATTGAGATTACATTAAATATGCAAGTATCATGTCGCTGCAAGCATGCACCATGACACTTGGGGGCTAATGCAAAGTCATTTTTTGCTCATCTTATTGAAGACCCGACTCATCACATTATAATGAGCCGACCCTTGGGGGCTACCAATTGCTCCTGTCAACAATTCAAGGTACAAAGATTTTTATTCATTATATTGAAGGGTCCACTGCTCAGTTGGTAAAGCACAAGGTTCTTAACTGTGTGGACGTGGATTCAAGCCCCATGACGGGGTTACATCATATGATGTTATTTTTCATTGAAGTATATATCAAGTCCGAGCTCAATATTATCTTACTAAGCCGGCCCTTGGGGGCTACACTGTTGCTGTTCAAAGTTTACATGATTACATTTACAAAGTCCCTACTCATTATTGCATAATGACCCGGCCCTTGGGGGCTACACTGGTTGAAGTTTTTATGAGTATCAGGCAATTACAAGTCCCAGGTTGCTGCAAGCATGACAACCCAACACTTGGGGCTACATATGTGGAATACTCAATTCTGACTAGTGATTGAGATGAACAACCTGGATTTCTTCAAGATTGTGATATTTATATTGAAGCAAGTCTTAAGCTGTTGCTATGGTGCCTTCTTAAGACTTGGGGGCTACAAGTGATAGGCATATAAGAGGTATATTTTCAAGCTGGATATTAACTACAGGTATGACCCGGTGCTATCAATATTTATAAACCGACAAATTCTACGTCCTTAAACCGGCTGAAGATCAGATGAGTATTTCAAGGACCAATATTGTTTTTAAGCATTGGGAGCTGAATCAAAGGAGTTATTCTTCACAATATATTTTCTATGAGAAACCAATGTCAGCAAGTTGATTATGAAGCAGGCCTATTAAACCGGATTTTCTAGAAGAAGGAAGTGACAAGGACTTAAGGATGATCAGAGTCAGATTAACATGGATAAATCCAAATTAAACTGGGGGCTAATGTCGGGGATATACCCCGCGATATGACCCGGCCGGAGTCATAACCCGGCCGGGACTTGGTAAACCGGTGAGTTGTAAACCGGCAGGAGTTAAAACAGATGGCTAAGACAGAGGGTAAACCGGTAAGTGGTAAACCGGCAAGTGTTAAGACGGATGGATAAGACAGACGGTAAACCGGCGAGAGTTAAGCTGGCAGAGTTAAGACAGATGGTGGCACCGGCAGGATTTCAGACAATGTTAAACCGGCAGACAATGTTAAACCAGCAGACAATGTTAAACAGGCAGACAATGTTAAACCGGCAGACAATGTTAAACCGGCAGATGTTAAGAAGCCGAGGAAAGGAAGTCAAAATAGTTTAAGTCTTAGTCCGAGATGGACTCTACATGTAACCCGTCCCTTCAACTTATATAAGGAGGGCAGGGCTCCCCAAAGAGGGAGGAGCAAGAAACAATCTCTAGGGCTAGACACAACTAGAGGAGAGCCGGTTTATGGCGACTCCCTCGTGAGGATAATGAGATCTAGCCTCAAACAGCACGTAGGGTTGTTACCGGATGATGTTTCCCGGGGCCCGAAGCTGTCTAAACCCTTGTCTTGTGTTGCGTCTCTCGATTCCGCTCAACCCCTCCCAAGCTACCACATAGATGTTGGCCTCGCGACTAAGTCCTCACACTAAGGACATCTGACGTGTTAATTCCACGACACTATGCCTTGTTTCCTATCATTGCAATACCGTTTACGCTCACTTCTATCATTAGTTACCTTGCTGTTTTTATATTTTCAGATTACAAAAACCTTTATCTACTATCCATATTGCACTTGTATCACCATCTCTTCGCCGAACTAGTGCACCTATACAATTTACCATTGTATTGGGTGTGTTGGGGACACAAGAGACTCTTTATTATTTGGTTGCAGGGTTGCTTGAGAGAGACCATCTTCATCCTACGCCTCCTATGGATTGATAAACCTTAGGTCATCCATTTGAGGGAAATATGCTACTGTCCTACAAACCTGTGCACTTGCAGGCCCAACAACGTCTACAAGAAGAAGGTTGTGTAGTAGACATCAAGCTCTTTTCTGACGATGTTGCCGGGGAGGTGAGTGCTTGAAGGTATATCTTTAGATCTTGCAATCAAATCTTTTTGTTTCTTGTTTTATCACTAGTTTAGTTTATAAAAGAAAACTACAAAAAAATGGAGTTGAGTTTGTCTCATACGCTTCATCTTTTTAATATCTTTCGTGAGTTTGATGGAAAGGAAAATTGTGCTCAAGTGTTGGAAGAAGAATGCATTAAAATTCTTGGTACTAAATCTTTGAATGATGAGCATGATTGCAATGTTGTTAGTATGAACTCTTTGAATATCCTTAGTACTAATGATGATTGCTCTAGTTATGATGAAAATGTCTCCTATAAGCATGTTGATTTTTGTGGAGTGCATGTTTGCATGAACACACCAAATAGAGAAGATATATATTGCAAGAGGCTAAGCATTTAGAAACTAAATTGTTGCAAGAAAAGTTAAATGGGAGTGCTAAAAATTTACACTTCCTTTGTCGTACTTGTGAACTATGCAATGAACGTGGTCGTCTACATCTCCTATGCAAATTATTTGATGATCGAATCTTGTCCAAAAATTGTGATGATTTGATTTCCCTTGCACATTACAATGAACTTAGTTTACTTTTGGGTTATGAAGAATTGAAACGTTTAATTAAGGACCTTCCAGAATTTGCCCATAAGAAATTCCTTGATATTGATCTAGAGAAGATTTATTTGTATTGTGCGGAGAATTGCATTGAAAATCCTTATATTGCCAATTACCTAAAGAAAAAAAAGCAAATAGAAGATGATGAGAATACTAATGAAAGGGAATAGACTTCCCAATATCCTCCTATTATTTCTTATGATGAATCAGGTAACGAGGAGGAGCTTTCTAGTCAACCAATCTCGTCAATAAGGAGCTCAAAGAGGAAGGTTGAGCCCACACATAATATGAAGAAGAAAAGGAAAAGAAGGGGCAACAAAGGTAAAAAGGTATCCTTCCAAATGATGTTGCTCCTACTACTCATTGTGACGATGATAATTGCTATACTATTGGTGCTATCCATACTATTAATGATGAGAGTGATTATGCTTATGATATGAAAAGGCCCAAGCTTGGGGAAGCTATGTTTGATGAGAATGAAATATTTGAGAATATATTTTCTGAAATTAATGTTTGTCCCAAGCTTGGGGATGATATGTTTAATGAAGATGATATTTTTACCATCCCAAGTTTTGATATGCAAAGTTGTTATGATGATAGCATGCCTCCTACTTATGATGATTATATTGATGAAAGTGGGTTTGGAAGAGTGTCAACTTTAGGAAGTAGAGATCCCACTATTTTGGAGGATGTTGAATTTTATTGTGATGAATATGAAAGTGGATTTGGAAGAGTGTCAACTTTATTTAGTGATTCCACTATCTTGGGAGAGGTTTCAATCGATTATGATGAGAACAAAGTTGCTACTTATGATGATTATTATGATGAAACTTATGCTATAAAAAGTAGTGATGATTATATTTATAAAACTTGTCATAATTATGATTACCCTTTTTCTGAACATTACTCTTTTAATGTGGAAACATTTTTTAGTGTTCAAGTCTCTTATGATACTCCCACTATTCCGAATGAGAAGAAGTTTGCTTATGTGGAGAGTAGTAAATTTTCTATGCTTGTAAATCATGAAAAGAATGCTTTAGGTGCTGGTTATATTGTTGAATTCATTCATGATGCTACTGAAAATTATTATGAGGGAGGAACATATGCTTGTAGGAATTGCAATAATGTCAAGTTTCCTCTCTATGTGCTTCAAGTTTTGAACTTATGCTTGTTTTACCTTCCTATGCTAGTTGATTATTGTTCCCATAAGTTGTTTGCTCACAAAATCCCTATGCATAGGAAGTGGGTTAAACTTAAATGTGCTAGCCATATGCTTCATGATGCTCCCGTTATGTTTCAATTCTTATCTTTTCTGTGAGCATCATTGTCATCATCATGCCTAGCTAGAAAGGCATTAAATAAAAGCGCTTGTTGGGAGACAACCCAATATTTACCCTTAATGTTTTTGTGTGTCCACATGATTATGCTACTGTAATAATCATGTTTTATAGCTTTTGTTTCAATAAAGTGCCAAGTAAGACCTTTAGGATAGCTTACGGTGATAGTTGTGTTGATCCTGCTGAAAATCAGAAACTTTTGCGCCTAGTAATTTAGTTTTGTTAATTCACAGAAACGTGTTTCTGATCTTATTCTTTTTGATCTGGATTTCCACACACATTGCGTAGTACTTACTAATTTGGTGTGATTTTTGGAGTTCCAGAAGTATACGTTTGATACAGATTACTACAGACTGTTCTGTTTTTGACAGATTCTGTTTTCTATGTGTTGTTTGCTTATCTTGATGAATCTATGAGTAGTATCGGAGGGTATGAACCATAGATAGGTTGAAATACAGTATATATTACACAAATATGAATTTATAATGAGTTCATTACAGTACCTAAGTGGTGGTTTTATTTTCTTATACTAACGGAGCTTACGAGTTTTCTGTTGAGTTTTGTGTTGTGGAGTTTTCAAGTTTTGGGTAAAGATTCGATGGACTATGGAATAAGGAGTGGCAAGAGCCTAAGCTTGGAGATGCCCAAGGCACCCCAATGTAATATTCAAGGACAACCAAGAGCCTAAGCTTGGGGATGCCCCGGATGGCATCCCCTCTTTCATCTTTGTTCATCGGTAACTTTACTTGAAGCTATGTTTTTATTCACCACATGATATGTGTTTTGATTGGAGAGTCATTTTATTTTGTTAGTATTTGTTAGATGTTAGTTATAATAATGTTTTGCATCTTTAGTTTCAATAAAAAAGTCAAGGACAGCCTTTGCCATGCTTATTTTGCTAGTATACATGTTGCTGTTTGAAAACAGAAAGTTTACCGCTGTTGCAAAAATTCCCTAGAAACGTCAAAGCATGATATAATGTTGAAATTTTTTGCATGATGAGCTCTGATAAATTTACTACAGTGGGACTTTTATTTCATAATTTTTTGAGTTAGGGAAGTATTGATACTCTTGCATTCTTTACAGACTGTACTGTTTTGGCAGATTGCTGTTATGTTTGCATTGTTTGCATATGTTTGCTTGTTTAATGATTCTATTTGAGGATAGGAGTATTAAATATGCAGAGGCTTTTAGTATGAAATGTTGAATAATAATTTTAGTGATTTGTTACAGTAGAAAATGATAAGGTTTTGCATTGGTTTATACTAACCTATCTCACGAGTTCTTGTTGAGTTTTTTGTGAATGAAGATTTTGATAAAAAGAAGAGAAACCGTGATATGAGAGGAATTAAGGAAACATAAAAGCCCAAGCTTGGGGATGCCCAGGGCACCCCAAGTTAATATTTCAAGAAGTCTCGAGCATCTAAGCTTGGGGATGCCCCGATAGGCATCCCACCTTTCTTCTTCAACAACTATCGGTTAGTATCGGTTGAGCCTAAGTTTTTGCTTCTTCACTTGAGTTGTCCTATCCTTGCAATGTCATTTTATTTTGATTTGCTTGCTGTTTGAATACAATACCAAGATCTGAAATTCTTAAATGAGAGAGAGTCTTCATATAGTTACATAATTATTTAGCTACTCATTGATCTTCACTTATATCTTTTCGGAGTAGTTTGTCAATTACTCGTGTGCTTCACTTATATCCTATGAGTAAATTGTAGAATGAGTTGAATGTCATAAATCTGAATTTTATATGTTACATTTTCTTATCCCATGGGGATTAATGACTTCACATCTAAGAAGTAGAGGTTGTAAATTTATTGAAGGTTAGCAAGCGTTGTATTGGTCATTTGAACAATTCATGAAAGAATATTTGAGGAAGAGAGATTTCACATATAAATACACTATCCTAGACATCTTTTATAATTGGGAGCACTAATTAAGTATGAAATGTTAAATAGTTGATGTTGGACAAGGAAGACAACGTAATGGTTTATGTTTTCCGACATCTCAGTTAAAGTATATTGTCATGGATCATTCAAACATGTTGAGCTTGCCTTTCCCCCTCATGCTAGCCAAAATTCCTTGCACCAAGTAGAGATACTACTTGTGCTTCCAAATATCCTTAAACTCGGTTTTGCCATGAGATTCCACCATACCTACCTGTGGATTGAGTAAGATCCTTCAAGTAAGTTGTCATCGGTGCAAGCAATAAAAATTGCTCTCCAAATATGTATGATCTTTTGGTGTGAAGAAAATAGCTTTATACGATCTCTTGTTATGGAAGCAATAAAAGCGATTTGACTGCATAATAAAGGTCCATATACAAGTGGCAATATAAAGTGGCGTTCATTCGCATTAAGATTTTGTGCATCCAACCCTAAAAGTGCATGACAACCTCTGCTTCCCTCTGCGAAGGGCCTATCTTTTACTTTATGTCTTTTACTTTATGCAAGAGTCAAGGTGATCTTCACCTTTCCTTTTCATTTTATCCTTTGGCAAGCACTTTGTGTTGGGGTGATCTGATATATATATATATATATATATATATATATATATATATATATATATATATATATATATATCCAACTGGATGTAAGTTAGCATGAACTATTATTGTTGACATCACCCAAAGGTGAATATGTTGGGAGGCAACACTATAAGCCCTATCTTTCTCGGTGTCGATTGAAACTCCATAACCATTAGTATTGCGTGAGTGTTAGCAATTGTAGAAGACTATATGATAGTTGAGTATGTGGAGTTTGCTATTCCTGAAAATAAGATGAATTGCAATTGTTTGATGACTGAGAATAAAGTTTGCTAGTTTTCAAGAAAGTTTATGGTCTATGCTTTGACATGTGAATTGCTTGTTACTTTATCATGAGAAGTTTTATGAGATGAACTACTGTTATGACATATTATCATGCTAGAAAAGGTGATTGAAATTATCATTGATCAAACTTGAGCACCTTCTAGCATTCACATTTCATAAATTCTTTCTTTTATCATTTACCTACTCGAGGACGAGCAGGAATTAAGCTTGGGGATGCTGATACGTCCCCAACGTATCTATAATTTATGAAGCATTCATGCTATATTACTATGTGTTTTGAATGATTACGGGCTTTATTATACACTTCTATATTACTTTTGGGACTAACCTATTAACCGGAGGCCCAGCCCATATTGCAGTTTTTTTTTTGCCTATTTCAGTATTTCGAAGAAAAGGAATATCAAACGGAGTCCAAACGGAATGAAACCTTCGGGAGCGTGATTTTTGGAACGAACGTGATCCAAAGGACTTGGAGTGCAAGTCAAGAAGCAGCCGAGGCTCCCACGATATAGAAGGGCGCCCCCCTATAGGGCGCACCCCGCTGTCTCATGGGCCCCTCGAGCACCCCCCGACCGACTTCTTTCGCCTATATAAGCCTACGTACCCTAAAAACATCGAATATCAAGATAGATCGGGAGTTCCGCCGCCGCAAGCCTCTGTAGCCACCAAAAACCTCTCGGGAGTCCGTTCCGGCACCCTGCCGGAGGGGGAACCCATGACCGGTGGCCTTCTTCATCATCCCGGTGCTCTCCATGACGAGGAGGGAGTAGTTCACCCTCAGGGCTGAGGGTATGTACCAGTAGCTATGTGTTTGATCTCTCTCTCTCTCTCTCTCTCTCGTGTTCTCGACTTCACACGATCTTGATGTATCGTGAGCTTTGCTATTATAGTTGGATCTTATGATGTTTCTCCCCCTCTACTCTCTTGTGATGAATTGAGTTTCCCTCTTGAAGTTATTTTATCGGATTGAGTCTTTGAGTTGAGAACACTTGATGTATGTCTTGCCGTGTTTATCTGTGGTGACAATGAGATATCACGTGCCACTTGATGTATGTTTTGGTGACCAACTTGTGGGTTCCGCCCATGAACCTATGCATAGGGGTTGGCACGCGTTTTCTTGACTCTCCGGTAGAAACTTTGGGGCACTCTTTGAAGTACTTTGTGTTGGTTGGATGAATCTGAGATTGTGTGATGCATATCATATAATCATACCCATGGATACTTGAGGTGACAATGGAGTATCTAGGTGACATTAGGGTTTTGGTTGATTTGTGTCTTAAGGTGTTACTCTAGTACGAACTCTTTAATAGATCGACCCGAAAGAATAACTTTGAGGTGGTTTCGTATCCTACCATAATCTCTATGTTTGTTCTCCGCTATTAGTGGCTTTGGAGTGACTCTTTGTTGCATGTTGAGGGATTGTTATATGATCTATCTATGTTATTATTGTTGAGAGAACTTGCACTAGTGAAAGTATGAACCCTATGGCTTGTTTCCTATCATTGCAATACCGTTTACGCTCACTTTTATCATTAGTTACCTTGCTGTTTTTATATTTTCAGATTACAAAAACCTTTATCTACTATCCATATTGCACTTGTATCACCATCTCTTCGCCGAAGTAGTGCACCTATACAATTTACCATTGTATTGGCTTTGTTGGGGACACAAGAGACTCTTTGTTATTTGGTTGCAGGGTTGTTTGAGAGAGACCATCTTCATCCTACGCCTCCTATGGATTGATAAACCTTAGGTCATCCACTTGAGGGAAATTTGCTACTGTCCTACAAACCTGTGCACTTGCAGGCCCAACAACGTCTACAAGAAGAAGGTTGTGTAGTAGATATCACTGTCGAAGATGTCGGTGGAGCCCTGCAGCAGCTCACAAAGAGCCTCGGCTTCATGCGCCTCCAGCGCCCAGCTTGGCGTGGGGGATCGGCTGGGGCCTTCTCTCGGCGCGTACCTCAGGTCCACTGCGACGAGTACGTAGGTCTCCGGGCTGGCCGCGCCCAAGTCGCTGCCTGGTTGCCTCACGCTTCCGTCTTCTTCGGTTGCCATCGGGCCCTGACGACCGAGGGCCCGTGCCCCAGCGCGGCCCCAGGCGAGATTACTTGGAGTCACCCCGCCCCGGGGTGGCATGGTCGAAGCAGAGCGTGCCGCACCGCAAGGTAGGCCAACGCCGAGAGGCTCTTTAGGAGCCCTGGGAGGAGGCGCTGAAGGAAATATGCCCGAGAGGCAATAATAAAGTTATTACTTATTTCCTTATTTCATGATAAATGTTTATTATTCATGCTAGAATTGTATTAACGAAAAACTTAGCACATGTGTGAATACATGGACAAAACATATTGTCCCTAGTATGCCTCTACTTGAATAGCTCGTTAATCAAAGATGGTTATGTTTCCTAACCATAGACATGTGTTGTCATTTGATGAACGGGATCACATCATTAGGAGAATGATGTGATGGACATGACTCATCCGTTAGCTTAGCATTATGATCGTTACAGTTTCATTGCTACTGCTTTCTTCATGACTTATACATGTTCCTTAGACTGAGATTATGCAACTCCCGAATACAAGAGGAACACTTTGTGTGCTACCAAATGTCACAACATAAATGGGTCATTATAAAGGTGCTCTACTGGTGTCTCCGAAGGTGTTTGTTGGGTTGGCATAGATCAAGATTAGGATTTGTCACTCTGAGTTTCGGAGAGGTATCTCTGGGCCCTCTCGGTAATGCTCATCACTATAAGCCTTGCAAGCAATGTGACTAATGAGTTAGTTGCGGGATGACGTATTATGGAACGAGTAAAGACACTTGCCGATAAGGACATTGAACTAGGTAGGATTATACCGACGATCGAATCTCGGGCAAGTAACATACTGATGACAAAGGGAACAACGTATGTTGTTATGCGGTTTGACCGATAAAGATCTTCGTAAAATATGTAGGAGCCAATATGAGCATCCAGATTCCACTATTGGTTATTGACTGGAGATGTGTCTCGGTCATGTCTACATGTGATAGAGGCAAAGATGTCCTATCTTTCGATGAGATGGTGGCTATCATTTTCTGTGGGAGTCGACCTTGACGATCCGACTACGAACGTGCGAGACGTCGCGCCTTAGCAATCGCTAAACCAACTTCCGAAGGGTTATTGACCACACCGGAGCATGATCAACCTGACTACGAGGGTCTGTTTTCCTGCGAGCAAACAAACAACAAGCAAGAAACTTAGATTGCAATCTGGATATTGCGAATATAAGAGGAAAGCTTTATTAATGAAGGTGGGGTTCTGTGACAACTTTGTCTGGTCATTGAACACAAACGAAGTACGTGAAGTTGTAGCTATGGTGAACTTTAATCTAAACAAAACCCAAAGTCTAACTGACGCCCTAAGGGCTGTATATATGGAGGAAGAGGGGGGAATTTCGTGGCCTTGGGGAAGGGGTCCGAAACCAACCATATCTCTTGTTTCCCCACATATACGGACTCTAAAAACAGCCTATACTCAAGTATTTCGAAAATACAGACTGGCCCAATAATAAGGTGACGCAGCACCTGTAATAGCCTTTGGACGAAAGTTATGAAGTAGCATCTTGTATATTTCATCCAAGGCTTCATGCACTCATTATGGTGGCTTCAACGTCCTGAAATCATCACTTGTAACCCGTTCTTGTTCCCCTTGCGCATGCCAGCATCTCCATGCTTGTTCTTGCTCTAATGTTCATCCTTCTCCAAGCTAGGCCCTTCATTTGTAAGCAAAACAAATGTATCCAATTTAGGCAGCATCATATTCTCATGAACATTAGATTCATTACCAAGAAACGAAAGTACCTGGTAATTTAATTGGCGTGCGCGAGCTCTAGTAATTGGTCCGGTATGTATAGCAACAGGGGCTGTCGGTGTAACAATGGTATTTATGTCCTCATCAACATAGTTCTCGAACTTGTAGGGTCCACACGCTTAACGTTCGATGATGATTTGTACTATGAGTTATGTGATTTGATGACTGGAGTTTTTTCGGAGTCGAGGATGAGTTCACGGACATGACGACGAGACTCAAAATGGTCGAGACATAAAGATCGATATATTGGAAGGCTATATTCGGACATCGGAAAGGTTCCGAGTGATTCGGGTATTTTTCAGAGTAATCTGGGAGAGTTCTGAGAATTTGCGGGAAGTAATGGGCCTTAATGGGCCATACGGAAAAGGAGAGAAGGGCCTCAAGGGGTGGCCACGCCCCCCCTCCCCATGGGCTGGTCCGAATTGGAGAAGGAGGGGGCAGCGCCCCCTCCTTCCTTCTCCCCTCTTCCTCCTTCCCTCCTTCTCCTACTAGGAATAGGAAAGAGGAGGGGAATCCTACTTGCACTGGGGAGTCCTAGTAGGATTCCCCACACCTGGCATGCCCCCCTTGGGCCGGCTACCTCTTCCCTCCCCTCCTTTATATACGTGGCCATGGGGCACCCTATAAACACACAAGTTGATCTTTAGCCATGTGCGGTGCCCCCCTCCGCAGTTTTCCACCTCGGTCATATCGTCGTAGTGCTTAGGCGAAGCCCCGCGCCGGTAACTTCACCATCATCGACATCACGCCGTCGTGCTGATGGAACTCTCCCTCGGCCTCAGCTGGATCTAGATTTCGAGGGACGTCATCGAGCTGAACATGTGCAGATCGCGGAGGTGCCGTGTGTTCGATACTTGATGATGAGGACATCAATACCATTATTACACCCACAGCCCATGCTGCTATACATACTGGACCAATTACTAGAGCTCGCGCATGCCAATTAAATTACCAGGTACTTTTGTTTCTTGGTAATGATTCTAATGTTCATGAGAATATGATGCTGCCTAAATTGGATACATTTGTTTTGCTTACAAATTAAGGGCCTAGCTTGGAGAAGGATGAACATTGGAGCAAGAACAAGCATGGAGATGATGGCATGCGCAAGGGGAACAAGAACAGAGTTACAAGTGATGATTTCAGGATGTTGAAGCCACCATAATGAGTGGATGAAGCCTTGGACGAAATATATAAGATGCTACTTCATAACTTTCGTCCAGAGGCTATTCTAGGTGCCGCGTCACCTTATTATTGGGCCAGGCCCATGTATTTTCGAAATACTTGAGTATAGGCTGTTTTTAGAGTCCGTATGTGTGGGGAAACAAGAGATAGGGTTGGTTTCGAACCCCTTCCCCAAGGGCCACGAATTCCCCCCCTCTTCCTCCATATATACAGCCCTTAGGGCTTCGTTTAGACTTTGGGTTTTGTTTAGATTAAAGTTCGCCATAGCTGCAACCGGCGTGCCGTTTGTGTTCAACGACCAGACAAAGACGTCACAGAACCCCACCTTGATCAATAAAGCTTTCATCTAATATTCGCAATATCCAGATTGCAATCTCAGTTTCTTGCTTGTTCTTCATTTGCTCGCAGGAATCAGACCCTCGTGGTTAGGTTGATCGTGCTCTGCCGTGGTCAATAACCTCTCGGAGTTGGTTTAGTGATTGCTAAGGCGCGACGTCCTTGCACGATCGTAGTCGGATCATCAAAGTCGACTTCCACCAAAGCGATATCCATCATCTCATCGAAAGACGGGACACCTTATTCTTCATACCTATAGTCCACGAAAAAGCCACAAAAAAAATTAGGGTTAGGTCATCATATCCGAACCAGTCTGAGCCTTTGCATAGTCTTTTCAGTATTTTGATTTGTTGAATTTGCGGTTGCATCGTCGTGTCAAGTTGCCGGTCTTAGCGTCTAGTCTTTTAGAGTTTCGAGTTCTGGTCATAAGTTGTCACGCCGCCGCCGCACTATCATCATCGCCCCTTCCATCTACCACCATCGCTTATATGCCACTGATCCGTATCATACCATCACCAATCCGTATCCATATACCACCACAAGTCTGTATCCATATACCACCACCCCTGCCATATTTTCCCATCATATACCATCATCACCTGTCCAAGTTCCATCAGATTCATCTCCGCCACCAGTCCTAGACCGAGTCCAGTATTTGTTCCTTTATTTCCGAGTTCCAGATCACGCGATACTCCCAGTCGTGACAGAGTAGGACTCCCGAATTGCCGTGTTACCCGTAGAAGAAAAATAGTTCCAGTTTAAAAAAACTAAGTCTGGAAAATTCTGGCTAGGCAGTTTTTAGACCATTTGTAGACTTTTTCGAAAAAAAATTGTTGCGGAGCAAAAAAAAAGAGGAAAAAAGTGAAAAAAAGAGAATTTTTTTTTCAAAGTGTGCTCCTCCCTTGATTACGTGTCGCGCCGTGATTTTTTTAGTGTTCTAGGATCGAGTCTCTAGCACGGTCTAGCCTAGGACCAGCACAGTACCGTCGTTGAGCGTTTATTCAACTTTGCATCTCTGAATTGATTATTGCTGACCATTTTTGCTACCATATTATAAGCCTTCCCAGCTCCATATACGTCTACGTCGTGCGTTTGACTCTCCCTAGTAATCGCTCTATCCAAGCTTTGAGAGTTTTGACTACAACGGTTGCCGATCACCACCTCTTTGGGTAAGAACTGGTAAGAATTTGAGATTCGCAGCGGATTTGTGACACCCCACCAAACACCATATTCTAGTAGTCTGTAGGATCATATTCTTGTCTGTTTCTATTGCTGCTAACTATGGCAGGAACACAAGTCGACGAGATTGACTGGGAGAACATGACGAACAAGGAGCTTCATGATAAGTTTCATCAAATGTTGGGTCAACAGGTGGAAGACGTGATGGCCAGCTTTGGAAAGGCAATGGATAAGATGGATGACATTGAGAAGTCAATTGACACCAAGTTGGAGGCCAAGTTTGATGAATTACTCAAACGTCTCCCACAACCAGCTCTACGCCGCGATACAGTAGGGCGAGCACAGCGAGTTCCTATTGAGCCAGGACAAAATTCTGGTGCCGCTGCTACTGCTGTTGGTGCTTCTATAGCTCCTGCTGGTACTGCAGAGGTGGAGGACTATTAAGAGGATGAGGTTGATCAAAATCAGAACTACGTGCATCCACCAGCACCACCACCAGCAGGTCGACCTCAGGTATATTTTCGCAACTGTAGGCCTGCACCACCACCTCAGGTACGAGATAATGACCATATTCCAAAACTGAAATTGAATATTCCACCGTTTGAGGGTAGATATGTTCCTGATATATATATCTTACTTGGGAGTTAGAAACTGAACAACGTTTTACATGTTTACAATATCCCGAGGAGGCGATATTCTTCTTCTTTGTTTGTGCTTTCACTAGTTTTGCATGTGTATGGTGGTCTGAACATTGTAGATTATATCCTATTCCAACTACTTGGGCTGCTTTGAAAACTGCTATGCGTACTCGTTGGGTTCCACCATAATATCAACATGAATTACTTCAAAAATTGCAGCGCTTAAGACAAGGAAAAAATTCTGTAGAAGAATATTATCAGGAATTAGAAACTTGCATGATTAGATGTGGTATTGTTGAGGAGAATGAAGCTATGCTTGCACGTTTTATGGGTGGATTAAATAAAGAGATTCAGACCATTCTAGAGTATAAGGAGTATACTAATATCACTCGTTTATTCCATCTTGCTTGTAAAGCTGAACGTGAAGTGCAGGATCGACAAGCATTGGCACGAACTAACTTTTCTGCAGGTCGACTTTCATCATGGACACCGCGTGCATCCTCAACTTCCACTGTACCAGCACCTCCATCAGCTGCTACCTCCAGCCGTGATACAAGAAAGTAGGCACAAGCACCACTATCTGCCAAGAGCACACCTGCCGGGCCTGCACAGAGCTCTTCTCCGTCCATGGCATCAACAGGGCACACAAGTGATATTATTTGTCGTCGTTGTAAGGGAAGAGGACATTATGCGCAAGAATGCAAATCTCAGCGTGTGATGATTACTACTGAGGATGGTGGGTATGAGTCTGCTAGTGATGAGGAGACTTTAGCCCTTATTACAAGTGAAGAACACGGTGGAGATGATTCTGATCATGAGACGCAATACATGGCTCCTGAAGATGCTGACAGGTATGAATGTTTAGTTGCTCAACGTGTTTTGAGTGTGCAGGTTACACAAGCTGAGCAAAATCAGAGGCATAATTTATTCCATACAAAGGGAGTTGTGAAGGAACGTTCTATGCGCGTCATCATAGATGGAGGGAGCTGTAACAACTTGGCTAGCATGGAGATGGTGGAGAAGCTATCTCTCACCACAAGACCACATCCACATCCTTACTACATCCAATGGTTCAACAACAGCGGCAAGGTTAAGGTAACACATATTGTTCATGTGCATTTTAGTATCTCTACATATGCTGATTATGTTGATTGTGATGTGGTACCTATGCAAGCATGTTCCTTATTACTTGGTCGACCATGGCAATTTGATAAAAATTCTGTACACCATGGTAGAAACAATCAGTATACTCTTGTTCATAAGGATAAAAATATTACTTTGCTTCCTATGACTCCTGAGTCCATTTTGAAAGATGATATTAATAGAGCTAATAAAGCAAAACAGGAGAAAAATAGGAGTGAAAATCAGATTGGCAAAAGAATTTGAGCAACAAATGAAGCCTAATAGTAAACCATCTAGTGTTGCTTCTGAAATTAAATTGAAAAGTGCATGTTTACTTGCCACTAAATCTGATATTGATGAGCTAGATTTTAGCAAATCTGTTTGCTATGCTTTTGTGTGCAAAGAGGCATTATTTTCATTCGAGGGCGTGCCTTCCTCTTTGCCTCCTGCTGTCACTAACATTTTGCGGGAGTTCACGGCGTCTTTCCACAAGGCGTGCCTTTGGGATTACCACCTATTCGAGGATTGAGCATCGATTGACTTAATTCCCGGTGCTTCACCGCCAAACCGTCGCCATACCGTACCAATCCGGAGGAGCGAAGGAGATTATCGTCAAGTACAAGAGCTTCTCGACAAAGGTTATATCGCGAATCCCTTAGTCCTTGTGCTGTTCCTACTATTCTAGTGCCAAAAAGGATGGTACATCGCGTATGTGTGTTGATTGTAGAGGCATTAATAATATTACTATTCGTTATCGTCATCCTATTCCTAGGCTAGATGATATGCTTGATGAATTGAGTGGCTCTACAATATTCTCCAAAGTTGATTTGCGTAGTGGATACCATCAAATTCGTATGAAATTGGGGGATGAATGGAAAACAACATTTAAAACTAAGTTTGGATTATATGAGTGGATAGTCATGCCTTTTGGGTTAACTAATGCACCTAGTACTTTCATGAGATTAATGAACGAAGTTTTACGTGCTTTCATTGGACGATTTGTGGTAGTTTACTTTGATGACATATTGATTTATAGCAGATCTTTGGAGGAACATTTGGAACATTTACGTTTGTTTGGTAACCTTGGGAAGTGCACCTTTTGCACCGACCAAGTGTCTTTTCTTGGCTATGTTGTTACTCCACAGGGAATTGAAGTTGATAAAGCCAAGATTGAAGCTATTGAGAGTTGGCCGCAGCCTAAAACGGTCACACAAGTGAGGAGTTTTCTTGGCCTCGCTGGATTCTATAGGCGTTTTGTGAGAGATTTCAGCACCATTGCTGCAACTCTCAATGAGCTTAGAAAGAAGGATGTGCCTTTTTTTTGGGGTACCGCACATGAAGAAGCCTTCACAGTGTTGAAAGATAAGTTGACACATGCTCCTTTACTCCAACTTCCTGATTTTAATAAGACATTTGAGCTTGAATGTGATGCTAGTGGAATTGGATTAGGAGGTGTGTTATTACAAGATGGCAAACATGTTGCATACTTTTCTGAAAAATTGAGTGGGCCTAGTCTGAATTATTCTACTTATGATAAAGAATTATATGCTCTTGTTCGGACTTTAGAAACATGGCAACATTATTTATGGCCCAAAGAATTTGTTATACATTCTGATCATGAATCTTTGAAACATATTAAAAGTCAAGCTAAACTGAATCGTGGACATGCTAAATGGGTTGAATTCATTGAGACTTTCCTTATGTCATTAAACACAAGAAGGGTAAAGAAAATGTTATTCTTGATGCTTTGTCTCGTCGCTATACTATGCTTTCACAACTTGACTTCAAAATATTTGGTTTGGAGACCATCAAAGATCAATATGTGCATGATCTTGATAAAAGATGTATTGCGAATTGTAAAGAAGGAATAACTTGGAACAAGTTAAATCGTTAATGATGGATTTGTGTTCGTGCTAACAAGCTATGCATTCCAGCTAGCTCCGTTCGTCTTTTGTTGTTGCAGGAGGCGCATGGAGGAGGACTAATGGGACACTTTGGCGTGAAGAAGACGGAGGACGTACTTGCTACACATTTCTTTTGGCCCAAGATGAGACGGGATGTTCAGCGCTTTGTTGCTCGCTGCACTACATGTCAAAAAGCTAAGTCACGACTCATTCCTCATGGTTTATATAGGCCTTTGCCTGTACCTAGTGTTCCTTGGGAGGATATATCTACGGACTTTGTTTTAGGTTTACCTCGAACAAAGAAGGGGATGGATAGCATATTTGTTGTCGTGGATAGATTTTCAAAAATGGCACACTTTATACCATGTCATAGAAGCGATGATGTTGTTAATGTTGCTGATTTGTTCTTCCATGAAATTATTCGCTTGCATGGTGTGCCAAATACTATTTTTTTCAGATCGTGATACGAAATTTCTTAGCCACTTTTGGAGATGTTTATGGGCTAAGTTGGGGACTAAACTGCTTTTTAATACTACTTGTCACCCCCAAACTGATGGACAAATTGAAGTAGTCAATAGAACATTGTCTACTATGCTTAGGGTTGTTTTGAAGAATAATAAGAAAATGTGGGAAGAATGCTTGCCTCATATTGAATTTGCTTATAATAGTTCATTGCATTCTACTACTAAGATGTGCCCTTTTGAAATTGTGTATGGTTTCCTACCTCGTGCACCTATTGATTTGTTGCCTCTTCCATCTTCGGAGAAGGTTAATTTTGATGCTAAACAACGTGCTGAATTGATTTTTAAAATCCATGAGTTAACTAAGGAAAACATTGAGCGTATGAATGCTAAATATAAACTTGCTGGAGATAAAGGTAGAAAACATGTTGTGTTTGCACCTGGAGATCTTGTTTGGTTACATTTGCGTAAGGATAGATTTCCTGATTTGCGCAAATCAAAGCTAATGCCACGTGTTGATGGTCCTTTTAAGGTGTTAGAGAAAATAAATGATAATGCATATAAACTTGATCTGCCTGCAGATTTTGGGGTTAGTCCCACTTTTAACATTGCAGATTTGAAGCCTTATTTGGGTGAGGAAGATGAGCTTCCGTCGAGGACGACTTCATTTCAAGAAGGGGAGGATGATGAGGACATCAATACCATTTTTACACCCACAACCCCTGCTGTTATACATATTAGACCAATTACTAGAGCTCCCGCACGCCAATTAAATTACCAGGTACTTTTGTTTCTTGGTAATGATTCTAATGTTCATGAGAATATGATGCTGCCTAAATTGGATACATTTGTTTTGCTTACAAATGAAGGGCCTAGCTTGGAGAAGGATGAACATTGGAGCAAGAACAAGCATGGAGATGATGACATGCGCAAGGGGAACAAGAACGGAGTTACAAGTGATGATTTCAGGATGTTGAAGCCACCATAATGAGTGGATGAAGCCTTGGACGAAATATACAAGATGCTACTTCATAACTTTCGTCCAGAGGCTATTCTAGGTGCTGCGTCACCTTATTATTGGGCCAGGCCCATGTATTTTCGAAATACTTGAGTATAGGCTGTTTTTAGAGTCCGTATGTGTGGGGAAACAAGAGATAGGGTTGGTTTTGGACCCCTTCCCCAAGGGCCACGAAATTCCCCCCTCTTCCTCCATATATACAGCCCTTAGGGCGTTGTTTAGACTTTGGGTTTTGTTTAGATTAAAGTTCGCCATAGCTGCAACTTCGCGTACTTTGTTTGTGTTCAACAACCAGACAAAGACGTCACAGAACCCCACCTTGATCAATAAAGCTTTCATCTTATATTCGCAATATCCAGATTGCAATCTCAGTTTCTTGCTTGTTCTTCGTTTGCTCGCAGGAATCAAACCCTTGTGGTCAGGTTGATCGTGCTCTGGCGTGGTCAATAACCTCTCGGAGTTGGTTTAGCGGTTGCTAAGGCGCGACGTCCTCGCACGATTGTAGTCGGATCGTCAAAGTCGACTTCCACCAAAGCGATATCCATCATCTCATCGAAAGACGGGACACCTTTGCATCTATCACTTGATCGGTTGGATCACGAATATGTTCGACTACATCAACCGTGTTACTTAACGCTTCCGCTTTCGGTCTACGAGGGTACGTGGACACACTCTCCCCTCTCATTGCCATGCATCACCTAGATAGATCTTGCGTGATCGTAGGAATTCTTTTGCAATTACTGCATTCCCCAACAGTGGCATCAGAGCCAGGTCTATGTGTAGATGTTATATGCACAAGTAAAACACCAAGAGTTGTGGGCGATAATAGTCATATTGCTTAACAACATGTCATACTTTGATTCAGCGGTATTGTTGGATGAAGCAGCCCAGACCGACATTACATTACCGCGTTCATCAGACTTGTTCTACCGATGTGCTTCGCACACAGGTGGCTAGTGGGTGTCTGTTTCTCAAACTTAAGTTGAATCAAGTTTGACTATGCATGGTCCTTGTTGAAGGTTAAAACAACACACTTGATGAAAAATCGTTCTGGTTTTGATGCGTAGGTAAGAACGGTTCTTGCTAGAAGCCCGAAGCATCCACGTAAAACTTGCAACAACAAAGTAGAGGACGTCTAACTTTTTTTTGCAGGGCTTGCTGTGATGTGATATGGTCAAGAAATGATCTAATATAATTTGTTGTATGAGACGATCATGTTTTGTAACAAAGTTTCGGCAACTGGCAGGAGCCATATATGTCGCTTTATTGTATGCAATGCAATCGCCATGTAATTGTTTTACTTTATCACTAAACGGTAGCGATAGTCGTAGTAACAATAGTTGGCGAGACGACAATGATGCTACGATGGAGATCAAGGTGTAACGCCGGTGACGATGGAGATCGTGACGATGCTTCTGTGATGGAGATCATCAACACAAGATGATGATGGCCATATCATGTCACATATTTTGATTGCATGTGATGTTTATCTTTTATGCATCTTATTTTGCTTAGTACGGCGGCAGCATTATAAGATGATCCCTTACTAAATTTCAAGGTATAAGTGTTCTCCCTCAGTATGCACCGTTGCTACAGTTCTTCGTGTTGAGACACCACGTGATGATCGGGTGTGATAGGCTCTACGTTCACATACAACGGGCGCAAGCCAGTTCCGCACACGCAGAATACTCGGGTTAAACTTGATGAGCCTAGCATATGCATATATGGCCTAGGAACACTGGAGACCAAAAGGTCGAGCGTGAATCATATAGTAGATATGATCAACATAGTGATGTTCACCATTTAAAACTACTCCATCTCACGTGATGATTGGACATGGTTTAGTTGATTTGGATCACGTGATCATTTAGATGACTAGAGGGATGTCTATCTAAGTGGGAGTTCCTAAGTAATATGATTAATTGAACTTTAATTTATCATGAACTTAGTCCTGATAGTACTTTGTAAATTATGTTGTAGATCAATAGCTCGCGTTGTAGCTTCCCTATGTTTTTATATGTTCCTAGAGAAAACTAAGTTGAAAGATGATAATAGCAATGATGTGGACTGGGTCCATAATCCGAGGTTTATCCTCATTGCTGCACAGAAGAATTATGTCCTTGATGCACTGCTAGGTGACAGATCTATTACAAGAGCAGATGCAGACGTTATGAACATTTGGCTAGCTTAATATGATGACTACTTGATAGTTTAGTGCACCATGCTTTACGGTTTAGTACCAGGACTTCAAAAATGTTTTTTGGACACCACAGAGCATATGAGATGTTCCAAGAGATGAAATTGGTATTTCAGACTCATGCTCATGCCGAGAGGTATGACACCTCAGGCAAATACTTCGTCTAAAAGATGGAGGAGAATTGCTCAGCTAGTGAGCATGTACTCAGAATCTCTAGGTACTACAATCACTTGAATCAAGTGGGAGTTAATCTTCCAGATAAGATAGTGATTTACAGAGTTCTCTAGTCACCATCACCAAGTTACTGGAACTTCGTGATGAACTATAGTATGCAAGGGATGATGAAAACGATTCCCGAGCTCTTCGTGATGCTGAAATCGACGAAGGTACAAATCAAGAAAAAGTATCAAGTGTTGATTGAAAAGACCACTAGTTTTAAAAAAGGGCAAAGGGAAAGAAAGGGAACTTCAAATAGAATGGAAAGCAAGTTGTCACTCCCGTGAAGAATCTCAAAGCTAGACCTAAGCCTGAAACTGAGTGCTTCTACTGCAAAGGAAATGGTCACTGGAAGCGGAACTACCCCAAATATTTGGTGGAAAAGAGGGATGGCAAAGTGAAGAAAGGTATATTTGGTATACAGGTTATTGATGTGTACCTTGCTAGTGTTCATAGTAGCCCCTGGGTATTTGATACTTGTTCAGTTGCTAAGATTAGTAACTCGAAACAGGAGTTACAGAATAAATAAAGACTAGTTAAAAGTGAAGTGACGATGTATGTTGGAAGTGGTTCCAAGATTGATATGATCATCATCGCACACTCCATAGTTTCGGGATTAGTGTTGAACCTAAATAAAAGTTATTTGGTGTTTGTGTTGAGCATGAATATGATTAGATCATGTTTATTGCAATACGGTTATTCATTTAAGAGAGAGAATAATTGTTATTCTGTTTACATGAATAAAACCTTCTATGGTCATACACCCAATGTTGATGGTTTATTGAATGTCGATCGTGGTAATACACATATTCATAATATTGATGCCAAAAGATGCAAAGTTGATAATGATAGTGCAACTTCTTTGTGGCACTGCCGTTTGGGTCATATCGGTATAAGGCGCATGAAGAAACTCAATAAAGATGGACTTTTTGAATCACTTGATTATGAATCATTTGATACTTGCGAACCGTGCCTTATGGGCAAGATGACTAAAACTCCATTCTCCGGAACAATGGAATGAGATAGTGACTTATTGGAAATAATACATACCGATGTATGTGGTCCAATGAGTGTTGATGCTCGTGGCGGGTATCGTTATTTTCTGACCTTCACAGATGATTAAGCAGATATGGGTATATCTACTTAATGAAACACAAGTCTGAAACATTTGAAAAGTTCAAAGAATTTCAGAGTGAAGTGGTGAATCATCGTAACAAGAAAATAAAAGTTTCTACGATCTGATCGTGGAGGAGAATATTTGAGTTACCAGTTTGGCTTTCATTTAAAACAATATGGAATAGTTTCACAGCTCACGCCACCTGGAACACCACAGCGTAATGGTGTGTCCGAACGTCCTAGCCGCACTTTATTGGATATGGTGCGATCTATGATATCTCTTACCGATTTACCGCAATCGTTTTGGGGTTATGCATTAGAGACAACTACATTCACTTTAAACAGGGCACCATCAAAATTCGTTGAGACGATGCCTGATGAACTGTGGTTTGGCAAGAAACCAAAGTTGTCGTTTCTTACAATTTGGGGCTGTGATGCTTATGTGAAAAAGCTTCAACCTGATAAGCTCGAACCCAAATCGGAGAAGTGTGTCTTCATAGGATACCCAAAGGAAACTGATGGGTACACCTTCTATCACAGATCCGAAGACAAAATCTTTGTTGCTAAGAATGGATCCTTTCTAGAGAAGGAGTTTCTCTCGAAAGAAGTGAGTGGGAGGAAAGTAGAACTTGATGAGGTAATTGTACCTTCTCCCTTATTGGAAAGTAGTTCATCACAGAAATCAGTTCCAGTGATTCCTACACCAATTAGTGAGGAAGTTAGTGATGATGATCATGAAACTTCAGATCAAGTTACTACTGAACCTTGTAGGTTTTCTAGAGTAAGAGCTGCACTAGAGTGGTATGGTAATCCTGTTCTGGAAGTCATGTTACTAGACAATGATGAACCTACAAACTATGAGGTAGCAATGATGAGCCCAGATTCCGCAAAATGGCTTGAGGCCATGAAATCTGCGATGGGATCCATGTATGAGGACAAAGTGTGGACTTTGGTGGACTTGCCCAATGATCGACAAGCCATTAATAATAAATGGATCTTCAAGAGGAAGACGGACGCTGATAGTAGTGTTACTATCTACAAAGCTTGACTTGTCGCAAAAGGTTTTCGACAAGTTCAAGGTGTTGACTACAATGAGATTTTCTCAACTATAGCGGTGCTTGAATCCGTCCAAATCATGTTAGCAGTTGCCATATTTTATGAAATCTGGCAGATGGATGTCAAAACTACATTCCTGAATGGATTTCTGGAAGAAGAGTTGTATATGATGAAACCAGAAGGTTTTTTCGATCCAGAGGGTGCTAACAAAGTGTGCAAGCTGCAGCGATCCATTTATGGACTGGTGCAAGCCTCTCGGAGTTGGAATAAACACTTTGACAGTGTGATCAAAGCATATGGTTGTATACAGACTTTGGAGAAGCCTGTATTTACAAGAAAGTGAGTGGGAGCTCTGTAGCTTTTCTAATATTATATGTGTATGACATATTGTTGGTTGGAAATGATATAGAATTTCTGGATAGCATAAAAAGGATACTTGAATAAGAGTTTTTCAAAGAAAGACCTCGGTGAAGCTGCTTACATATTGGGTATCAAGATATGTAGAGATAGATCAAGATGTTTGATAAGTTTTTTCAATGAGTATATACCTTGACAAGTTTTTGAAAGGGTTCAAAATGGATCAGTCAAAGAAGGAGTTCTTGTCTGTATTACAAGGTGTAAAGTTGAGTAAGACTCAAAGCCCGACCATGGCAGAAGATAGAAAGATAATGAAAGTCATTCCCTATGCCTCAGTCATAGGTTCTATAAAGTATGCCGTGCTATGTACCAGACCAGTTGTGTGCATTGCTATGACTTTGGCAAGGGGGTACGATAGTGATCCAGGAGTGGATCATTATATAGCAGTCAAAATTATCCTTAGTGCGGACTAAGGAAATGTTTCTCGGTTATGGGGGTGATAAAGAGTTCATCATAAAGAGTTATGTCGATTCAAGCTTTTACACCGATCCAGATGACTCTAAGTCTCAATCTGGATACATATTGAAAGTGGGAGCAATAAGCTAGAGTAGCTCCATGCAGAGCATTGTAGACATAGAATATTTGCAAAATGCATACGGCTCTGAACGTGTCAGACCCGTTGACTAAACTTCTCTCATGAGCAAAACTTGATCACATCTTAGTAATCTTTGGGTGTTAATCACATAGCGATGTGAACTAGATTATTGACTCTAGTAAACTCTTTGTGATGTAGGGTAGAACCCTAGATGCCCGATCTTTTACGATTGGAGTGGGATCCCTTGAAGAACACAATGAACACAGGGAAGAACAGAGAGAAATCACAAGGGGAAACACTCAAGAACAAGTCCAATCACACATCCACTAGACAATAAAACACACAAGATCCACAAGGTACAGGAAGAACAAAGAGAAAGATACAAGGTAGAGTTCATCCCAAATCCAAAGGAGATGGGGGCTTGAATCCTAGAAGGATCTTCCCACGAAGGGGGGCTTGAATCCCTCGGGATCTTCTCACATGGAGGTCTTGAACTCCATGGGAGTGGTATCTCTCTCTCTCTCTCAAGAGGACGAGGCAGGAGCAAAGCTCACCTAAGAATGAGCTATCATATTTGCTTACCCTAGAAAGGAGGTGGAGGAGGTCTATTTATAGCCCAAAGGGCGAAGGGGTAAGTGAGGGGGCAAATGGGTACACAGGCCTCGACCCAAGTCATGCGCGGAGGCAAGGCCGGATGATCCGGACGGGGTCCCGGATGATCCGGGCGCCGGGGGTCTGTCCGGATCAACGGAGTCCCGGATGGTCTGGCTTCGGTGGAAGCCTTTGGGTGTCTTCAGCGCACTTATCCGGACGATCCGGGGGAAGGTTCGGATGATCCGCCTGGGCCCGGATCATCCGGACAGTGGTCTGGACGTCCGGCTTGGCTCCAGCAGCCGCTCCATCTTCTTCTTCTCCTTTCTTTCGTCTTCTCTTCCATGCTTCCCTCGCGGACGGTGTAGTCGTTCCTTGGTGCTTGCACTCCTCCTTGACATCGTGAAGCTCCGACAATACCTATGCATGCCCACGGGAGAAGTGTCAAGTAGTACACCATTCTCGAAGGGGTCAAATGAGCACGTCTAAAGGAGATGATTCACCTCTGTGTATGCGAAGTAGATGTCACATGTGTCATTTGCCAAACGGAATCTTGATATGGTGATGTCCATAGGATGCTCTGCATCATCCCCTCCCCCTGGAAAGGTCCGACCTCGGATCCAAAACCAAATCACCATGGGAAAGAGATGGCTTCGACATGAAGAAGTGGACGTTCACCAAATACTCATCATCTTCAAGCTCGCAATGGGCACTCTCCAATGTCGCACTGTCTTGGGTTTCCTTAAAATTGACCAAGGACAACAAACACTTGGAAAAACAAATGTGGTTAGCATTAGTGCAAAACCAAGCATTCAAGTGGTGATTCACCAAACAAGTGTCGTCATCAAGCATAGCATATGGTGTGACATGGGATTGTGGCATGGCATAAAAGCACATATTGTGAGCAAAATCAAGGTCATCATGGAAACAAGCATGTGAGGTAGTGATGCAAATATGCGTGACAATAGAATAAGCATATACCTCATGGGTGTGGCAAGCATTCACAAGCTGCTCAATGAAAGGTCTATGGTAGGCATAAGAATCATTCACAACACCAAAGAATATGAGATTTCTAAACACACGGGTCAAGTGTAAGACAATCCAAGCATAACGTGCATAGGGTGTAGTGAATATAGTGTGGCACTCAACACAATAGAAAGAGCAATTGTTCATCATGTGTGAGGCAATCAAGTCAAGCATGTGACAAACAATGGGACATGGCATATGTGAAGCGATGATATTGGTGCAACCAACCATATGATAGTAGCAAGTAGTCCAAGAATTGGATGCAACACACAAGGTATACATGTCATGAAGCATGGTAATGTGGCAATCATGGGTGAAAGCAATATCTTGAACATGCGTGCAAATGGTGCAAGAAACATATGAAGTATGATCCACAATATCCAAGCTCAAGAAGGATGTCACCTTGAAAGCATGTCCTTGTGCATTCTTCACAATGCCAAAGTGGTAGGGAATGCAGTGTAGAAGTGAGTCGTGGTAGAATATATGAGGCTCACTCTCAAGAGCTCGAATGGTCAGCTCACGTGAAGTGGAAGTCGACACGAAGTCCAAGTATCCTACACATGCACACAACAAAACAAAGAACATATGCGCATGGTAGATAAACACATCATCCATCATGATGGTTCTCATCTTTTTCACATAACCATTAGAAGAACAAGTGCATGAACAATATGATGCAACAATGGCTATATTCATGGCAGTAGGTATATGGTGCAAAGAGGTAAGACAAGCATGCCTCACAAGGAGTATGTCAAAATCTCCAAATATATGTGAGAATGCTATGGGGGCAATCTCATGAGCAAGATTAAGAGCATTGGTGCACTCAATACATGTCAAATCTTCTAGCATGAGAGAAGCAACATATGGAGATATGTGACAAGAAGCAAAAAAAATCATGTGCAAAGAATGTAGATGGTTGTCATCAACCCCATGAAATGAGCAAGTATGAGTCATTGGTGATGCAACATAAGCAAGCATAGTAATTAAGTCGTGCAAACTAGTGGAGCAAAGATGCAACACACTAGAGTAAATCATGGCAATCATGTCATGTGAGTAAATACTAGGCATAGACAATGCACATGACATATCGCAAGCATGAGCACAAAGCAAGATGAAAGTATCATTACTGGAATGGCAATAACAAGAGATATCTCCACCAAGCTTGCAAATACACATAAAAGTACGAGAATCAATCACCATGTGTAAAGCAAAGCATGGGTCACAAATGCATGGCAAATGCATAGGAAGGGGCATATCATACAAAGTGAACATGGCAATATGGGCAAATGATACATAATGGACAATAAACCATAACCATGTGAGGGACATGTAAAAGAAATGCGCGAAGTGTTTGCGTGAAGAGAGCAGTGGGAAAGACAATCCACGTGATCCCAAGCCATCGTTGTTCTCTAGAACTCGTTTTGTCAACTCATCAGATTGTGAGGTTGACAAATATTCATGGGTACTGTTAGGGATATACCCCGCGGTATGACCCGGTCGGAGTTATAACCCGGGTGGGACTTGGTAAACCGGAAGACAGTTAATCCAGATAGTAAACCGGCAGATGATAACACGGCAGATGTTAAGTCAGATGATAACCCGGCAGATGTTAAGTCAGATGATAACCCGACAGATGATAACCCGGCAGATGTTAAGTCAGATGATAACCCGACATATGATAACCCGACAGACAGTCGTAACCCAGCAGACAGAGTCGCCTGGGGTTAATAAGCCCGAGACGTTAAGAAGCCCAAGATGTTAAGAAGCCCATGAAGAGAAGTCAGAATAGTTTAGGTCTTAATCCGAGTTGGACTCTACATGTAACCCGTCCCTTTAACTTATATAAGGAGGGGCAGGGCACCCCAAGAGGGGGGAGGAATAATTGTTAAGATTAGACACAACTAGGAGAGCCGGTTTACGGCGACTCCCTCATGAGCATAATGAGGCCTAGCCACAAACAGCATGTAGGGTTGTTACTAGATGATGTTTCCCGAGGCCCGAAGCTGTCTAAATCCTTGTCTTGTGTGTTGATCCGCCTCGCATCTCTCGACTCCGACCAACCCTTCAAGCTACCGCATAGATGCGTTGGCCTCACGACTAAGTCCTCACACTAGGACATATGCCGTGACAATTCCACGACAGTTGGCGCCCACCGTGGGGCCCGCGCACGATGGTGTTGAGTTCTTGGAGGGATATCTCTGAGGGATCAAGAAGTTCGCGATTTTTCAGATGAAGAAGAATCATCAACAAAAGATTAATATTGTTTCAATATCATGCAGTCAAAGCGACAGATATAAGATTTGTCCAAAGTCAAAAGAAGTTAGGGTTACAGTCTCTTCATAGCTACTGTCCGACAGTTTATCTAATCACTTTTGATCCGCCGAGATTGAATGAAGCTTTTCTTCTGAAGTCAGCATACTACCAGTCCACCGAAGCCCGTAAGGATTTTAACAATTAGTGGCCGGGTATAATTACTGTATTCCAAACATCAGTCCGATCCAGCACGTTTGCATTACTACTATACATATGCGTTTTCAAGTCCTGAGGGTATCAACTGGTAGCTACTATTATTTTTTGCTGTAAAGCATCAGCCTAGTGAACAACGATCTGTCATGAAGACCAGAACGAGTCAAAGTAGTCATCAAGAGGTGCAACCATTATTACTACATCAGGAGAAAGCCACCCAGCGCAGCTACCAAAGTACTACTAGTTATTTGCAAAAACCAATCGGTGAGCAGTACAAGATGGATTAGAGGAAGTAGTCAAAGAAAGGAAAGTCCTGGGCGAACGATTCGTCAATAAAAGAATCATCAGAACAACCCGGAGAGGATAGGGTCATGGGTGTGGACTTGTTCCACCGTTGCTGCGGCCATCATGGCAGCCTTGCATCGAGCCGCCTAGCTCGCCTTGCCGGTTCAAGTTCTTGTCACGGGCACCTACCGATTTGTGCTTCCACACACCCCCGGCCGGCTGTGCACCACGCTGCTATGCCGCATCGTGCTTCCACCTTCGCACTCACCTCCGGACTCCGTCGTCCGCCTCAACTGTTACAGGAGCGGGTCTCTGCACACTTCAGCTGCAGTATGCCTTGGCCTCATCTCGCACCGGCACGCTCCTGCCGTGGCTGCGCCAGCGAGCCGCCTCCATCACTGGCGTTGCCTCAATCCGCCATCTGGTTCTCGAGTTATTTCGGAGAGTTGCTGCTGCCATGGTCGTCGGAGCGCGTCCCCGAGCCATCGTTGCCGTGATCCAACCCGACCCCGCTTCAGAGCCGCTGCCGTCGGCTCACCGTTCGACCTTATGCCACGACCTTCACACTTCTGAACCGGCTACCATTGAAGGTATCATGGCCCCCGCGATTGTCCGAGTCACCATTGCTGGGTGACCCGCCTTACCAAAATGCTCGAACGACCACTGCGGCCTTGAGATGCCGCTCACATAACCACCGCAAGTTACCGGAACCCTTCGGCTGAAGTCGAGGCGCCTTGAACCGGACAACCGGGCCCTGTTGAGTCGTCGTCGAGCATGCCTCTGAGTCGCCACCAAGCATGCCTCCGCCGGTCGATCCACTGCGGTCGTTCTGAGCCATTACCCACCACTGCTGCCTCTGCGGTCCTCATCTGTCCCACGCTGAACCGCCACCGATGAGCCGCCTGCGGTGCCGCTCCTCTCGCAGCCTGCGCCCCCGTCACACCTCGAGCTAGGCCGTATCCGGCCCTCATCCAGCCCTGAGTCGGCTCCCAAGGGGCGCCGCTGCGCCTGGCCGGGTTAGACTTGCTTCTGTTGGCCACGGCCGTGACCCGCCTGATCGGGTGCTTCCCCATCTCTGAGCCACCTCCACTTCTGTTGTGGTCCAGCGTCAAGTCGCCTCCCTTGCCTCGAGCCACTACCGAGTCATGCCTCGTTGCGTCGCTTCCACCAAAACCCGCCTTGGGTGGCCTGCTGCGGCTCACCTTCAAATCGCCTGCCGCCGTCAAATTGCATGATCGGCCTGCTTCTGCCGCAAGGCTGATGCCGTGCTCTGAGCGCCTGTGGCCTCGTCAAGCCTATTGTGCTTGAGCCGCCCTCGCCGACGTGTCAGGTCGCCGTCAACTTCTGCAGAAGTCTCCGCGAGCGGTTTTCAAGTCAGCAGCGAGTTGGCCCGGGCCGTTGAACCGGCGTCCGCCTGCAAGCGGTTTCAGCCTACCTTACTCTAGGGCCTTGACCATGCTTTATCCGTGCTAGTACAGCATTGGCAAAGAGCAAGTGAGCAACAAGTCAAAGCTACAGCTGAAAGGTGTATGTGTCATCAGTCCAATCGGAGATTCTGCTGCCATGGACCGACCCGCCTGACCGGGTCCTCCACCTCTGAGCGCCTCCTCTGGCGTGCCTTGCTAGAGAGCCTCTGCCGTGTTCTGGCCGTCCGTATCCAATGCTGAACCATTGTAGCCGCAGCGCGTTCCGGCCTTGAGCCGCCCGAATCCATGGTCGGGTCAAGAGCTGTATATCGAGTCAACGGTCTTCGCCGGCCCTGCCTCGTCGCCGTGAGCCGCCACTGCCTTTCACCTCCTGCTGCTCCTGCATCGCAGAGCCGCCGTGAGCGCCTCCGCCCCTGCCGCGAGGCTGCCCTGTATGAATCGCCCCGTTGCCGAGAGTCGTCGGCGTCCGCCGTTTTTTTCTGGCCGCTGATTCACTTTCAAGTCATCACCATAGTCTCACTGTACGGGCTCGTGGCGTGCTAAACCGCCATGCCTAAGTCTGAGGCCGGCCCAACTCTTTCCACGCGCATACACCGCCGAGGATACATAGCCAACTGCGATGCATCATCGCTTCGCCCTCTGCCGTGAGCTAGCCCTGCTTCAAATTGCAAACCGCCCGCCGGTTCATGCCGTTTCCTGCCGTCTCGCCGTTGCGGCAAGCCGCCCACCGTTTCGTGTTTTTCTGCCACACGCCCTCATCTCCACAGCCACGAGCTCGGACCAAGTCGCTGCTCTGTTCGGTTCTGGCAACCCCCGCGCCGGTTCTGCGGCTCGATCTCCAGCCCTGCTGGCTCTCACCGGTCGCTCCACCAAAGAAGGAGCCCTGCTTCCCCTGCGCTCGCTCTGGCTGGAAAGAAGGAAACAAAGGAAAAGTCAAGGTCTATCTAAAAAAAATCATGGAAGCAGTAAAATTCGAACCAGTTGGAAAATGAACAACGTACACGGCTGGCTCGACGTCCCAGGAAAATATCAGGTGCTATCCACCTTATTTATTTTTCAATGTACCTTAAAATTCCTCCGAGAACAACTATTTTCCCTTTAATATTTTTTTCATGATCATGGTAGAGACAACAAGACCATCTATCATCCAAATACATCAGGACAATTATTCACCGCAGAAGTGGAGTTATATCGCGGATATGGAGTGCATAACATTGTCATTTTGCACTAACATTTATCCGTGTTGCCGTGCTCAACGGAAGTGCTTACGCTGCCACCCTTGCGGTCTAGTCTACATCAACACACCGGGCCGCACATGTCTGCATGAGCTGTTTATTGAGTATGAGCAAGTCACTGCTTCGGTAGCCTAGTTTTCTTCCAACAAATTGGAGGCAAATTATCATCAGCCGCCGTCTGCGCTGGATGGCTCAATGGACATGCGCACAAGTCGCCTCCACTACAGTTCGGTTAACTTCAAACAGCCAGTTGGAAGGAGCCATTGGCCGAGTTGCTGACACAGCTCATACGGGATCATTTATAACCCACCGCAGTCACCTCAACATTCTATGGATTCATATCATGCTATCAATGCCAACGATATACACCTTCTGCTATGGTCAAATACGGAGAATCTCAAGACAACTCCTCAAGTCGTCTTAAGACTCAGGGGCTACAATGACATGACTCAACAAATCTAGGCAGTTTCAGCAGGCTCAAGAACTCCGGATCATTGGAGGGAAGATAACCCGGTCCCGGAGGCTACCGCCATATTGGTGAAAAATTAAAGACCGTCAGAAGATTTCCGGGTCAATGAAGAAGTTCCGGGCATCAGAAAGGATTCCAGTTCAAAATCCGGCTCAAGAGACATCTCTCTCCCATAAAGCGTTGAAGCTCTCAAATATCCGGTTTAAAATCTGGCTCAAAGGGAAGTCAGTCTCATTGAAGCTCTCAAATATCCGGTTTACAATCCGGTTCAAGGGAAATTTGTCTCCCACAAAGCTCTGAAGCTCACGATATGCGGTTTAAAATTCTGGCTCAAGAAGAATATTATCTCTCGCAAAAGTTTGAGTTCTCAGAAAAAGTTAAAGGGACCAAAGAGAGTCTGTTGCAAAAGCACAACTCAAACATAGGTGCCCCTTGAGCACAGCTCAAAATATTGCTTGGGGGCTCTTTCTGTTCTCAAGAACAAGAGTTGATATAACCCTTGTGATAGGCTATAAAAGCCAGGCTTGGAAGCCAGGTGTATTCACCTAAAACCCCGGGTTATCTTGCCTGTATGCCGGAAGCTTCTCCATCAGGTAATCCTGATTGACCTGACGAACTCTTAACAGTCAATCTTTTTCCAAAGACCCTGAACTTGTTAAGGTTAAAACACTAGTTTGTCATGAGAGGGCATGGTTTACAAATAGCAAGGAGAAGCTCAGGCTGTTAAAGCCGCCTTCCTTGAAACTTGGATAATTCGGCCTGTGATGCTTGATGCACTCTGACCCCGCGTACTCCTGATAAGTCTATCTTTAAATAAGAACTGAACTTATCTGGGTTAAAATGTTGAAGTGGTAGTGTGAGGGCTGGCTCACGGAAAGCGCGTACCTTCCAGTGGTTAATACTAGTTTCATTGAAGAAGATATTTTGGCTCGGTGGCCTATGAAAGCCTTGGATTTTTTTCTGATTGATTTGCTTTGAACATCTTTTTGCAATTTTTTCTCTTGTGACATAGTAATACATGGTTGAAAGCCAAATAAGGCTTATAAAGCCTCATGAGTCATATATGACGATAAACCGGTGTTTATCAACCCGGCCTGTCTTTGACTATAAGTCGCCAGTATGAGATAATTCTCCAGTGTTTATTGACCCGGCCTGGCTTTTCACTATAAGTCGCCAGTGTATGATGAGAAAATATCCGGTGTTTATTAACCCGGTCTGGCTTTGGACGTTAAGTCGCCAGTATATATTTGGATTGCGCCATTGGAATCATGCGCTCATAAATCATTGGGTTATATTATTCAAATAGCCAACATGGATGGATATTTATGGTTATCAATAACCAATATTATGGTTTAGGTTTTCAAAGTCGCTTTAGTGCAATGGATATTATTTTATCAATGGGTATGATTTATTCTACAAAGGAATAGTCCCAAGTCGCTGTAGGCTTATGATCCGGCACTTGGGGGCTACATTATTCAAGTTAAGATTATATCAAATATGCAAGTCTCATGTCGCTGCAAGCATGCACCATGACACTTGGGGGCTAATGCAAAGTCATTTTACTGGCCTTATTGAAGACCCGATTCATTACATCATAATGAGCCGGCCCTTGGGGGCTACCAATTGCTCCTGTCAACAATTCAAGGTACACAAGTCTTAAATCCATTATATTGAAGGATCCGCTGCTCAGTTGGTAAAGCACAAAGCTCTTAACCTTATGGACGTGGGTTCAAGCCCCATGATGGGGGTTACATCATATGATGTTCTTTTCAAAGAAGTATATATAAAGTCCCAACTCAATATTATCTCACTGAGCCGGCCCTTGGGGGCTACACGTTGCTTCTTAAAGTTTATATGATCATATTTATAAAGTCCCTGCTCATTATTGCATAATGACCCGGCCCTTGGGGGCTACACTGGTTGAAGTTTTTATGAGCATAAGGCAATTTCAAGTCCCAGGTTGCTTCAAGCATGACAACCCGGTAATTGGGGGCTACATATGTGGAATACTCAGTTTATGTCTCGTGATTGAGATGAACAAATCAGATGTTTTCAAGGTTGTGACATTTATATTGAAGCAAGTCTTAAGCTGTTGCTATGCTACCTTCTTAAAACTTGGGGGCTACAAGTGATAGGCATATAAGAGGTATATTTTCAAGCTTGATGTTAACTACAATTAAGGCCCGGTGCCATCAATATTTATAAACCGCCAATTTTGGCAATGATAAACCGGCAAGTTCTACATCCTTAAACCGGCTGAAGAATCAAATGAGTATTTTAAGGACCAATATTTTTGTTAAGCATTAGGTGGTGAGTCAAATGAATTATTCTTCGTAATATTTTTCTGTGACAAACCAATGTCAGCAAATTGTTTATGAAGTTGGCCTATTGGCCCAGATTTTCTAGAAGAAGGAAATGACAAGGACTTAAGGGTGATCAGGATCAGTTTAACATGGATAAATCCAAATTAAGCTGGGGGCTAATGTCGGGGATATACCCCGCAGTATGACCCGGCCGGAGTTATAACCCGGCTGGGACTTGGTAAACCGGCAGACAGTTAAGGTAGATAGTTAACCCAGACGGTAAACTGACAGATGATAACACGACAGATGTTAAGTCAGACGATAACCCGGCAAATGATAACCCGGCAGATGTTAAGTCAGATGATAACCCGACAGATGATAACCCGGTAGATGTTAAGTCAGATGATAAGCCGACATATGATAACCCGTCGAATAGTCATAACTTTGGCGACGGTCATAACCAATGACAATCATAACCCGATAGAGCGGTCATAACCAAAGATGATGCGAGTCTTTGGGGTTAATAAGCCCGAGACGTTAGGAAGCACAAGATGTTAAGAAGCCCATGAAGAGAAGTCAGAATAGTTTATGTCTTAATCTGAGTTGGACTCTACATGTAACCCGCCCCTTCAACTTATATAAGAAGGGGTAGGGCACCCCAAGAGGGGAGGAATAACTGTTAAGATTAGACACAACTTGGAGAGCCGGTTTACAGCGACTCCCTCATGAGCATAATGAGATCTAGCCACAAACAGCATTTAGAGTTGTTACCGGATGATGTTACCCGGGGCTCGAAGCTGTCTAAATCCTTGTCTTGTGTGTTGATCCGCCTCGCGTCTCTTGACTCCGACCAACCCCTTCAAGATACCGCATAGATGCGTTGGCCTCACGACTAAGTCCTCACACTAGGACATCTGCCATAACAATTCCACGACAGGTACCTACACAAAAGAGACACAAACCAAAGAAATTGTGTGCGTGGTAAATGTGCACATTATCCATCATGATGTGTATGTGCACATGTGAGTTATCACAAGATAAGCATCGCTCAAAGAAATTTGATGCATGGTATAATTACATGTCATCCATCATAAAAGAATAGTTATTATGTATAACACGATGGGGACACAAATTGAGAATGCAAGTATATGGCACATCAATAGCATGGGGAGCATATGGTGCACACAAGTATTGGGATCATGCAATGAATGGGATGGATCAAATTCTCCTAATATGTATGAGGAAACTATGGGGGTCTCCTCATGAACAACATTGGAAACATCATATGGAGAAAATGGATAACATCCAAAACAATGCATATCCGAAGCTAGGTTGGGCATGGCATGACATATGAGATAAATGATGCAAAGGGAGCATATCAATATCATCACAAGAAAAACAAATGCTAATAACCATGGGCTTGTCATCTATGACATATGTGCAAATTGGGTTTATGTTAATGGCATATGCATAGTCACTATGAAGAGATTGCAAATAAGACATATGGTTGATCTCATGCATAGCATATGACAAGTCAAGCGAATTGTCAAACATGATGTGACCAAGGGAATTGTCACAAGAAACCCTATGTAACATGGCATCACAACTAATAGACTCCACATGAGAATTACCGTACTCATCATAAATGGGCAAATCATCACGTGGGAAAACCATATTAGCATGAAGCATGGTACTAGGTGGATCAACATCATGCGAGCAATCAATGTCAAGAATGTCCACTAGTGGGACTAGACCATCACCGTCACCTTTGCTACCTTTGTCATTCCACTCAAGTGGTGTAGGTGAGGTGGGAAAGACCAAATGGTGGTCATCTTGATCTTGATGGAACCATGTGGGGGGTGCATCATATTCCACCATGGCCATCGTCTTGTCCAAAGGGAGGAAAAAGTCGTCGAGGATCATGCATCATCATAAATGGGACCTAGCACCAAATGAGAAGACACAATAGAGGTAGAGGTCAAGTTGCTAGAAATGCAAATGGCCTCACGAGACCTATCGACTATCACACTCTCTCTGTGGTGGTTCACTCACTCCCTCAAAGTAGGTGCACTCAGTCTCACATATGGTGGAGTCACTTATCTCACTCAAGTGGTGGGGGTTGTGGCTCTCCTAACATGGAAAGTGGGGCAACTCATCATATATGGGCCTAGTGGTGAAGTCACTCTCACTCTCAATATGGTGGCAAAAGTCACTCAAGTCATCATACGTCGTCGTGGTCGAAGGGAAAATCCCAAGCTCAACCATCTCGTCGCCGTTGCCATGGATGAAGGCCGAAGATGGCACATTGCTACCTCTTGAGCACTGCGTTGGTTTTCCCTTGAAGAGGAAAGGGTGATGCAGCAAAGTAGCATAAGTATTTCCCTCAGTTTTTGAGAACCAAGGTATCAATCCAGTAGGAGGCTCCTCAAAAGTCCCTCGTACCTACACAAACAAACAAGAACCTCGCAACCAACGCGATAAAGGGGTTGTCAATCCCTTCACGAAAACTTGCAAAAGTGAGATCTGATAGAGATAATAAGATAAGATAAATATTTTTGGTATTTTTATGATATAGATTGGAAAGTAAAGATTGCAAATAAAAGTAGATTGGAAACTTATATGATAAAAGATAGACCCGGGGGCCATAGGTTTCACTAGTGGCTTCTCTCTAGATAGCATAAGTATTACGGTGGGTGAACAAATTACTATCGAGCAATTGATAGAAAAGTGCATATTTATGAGATTATCTAGGCATAATCATGTATATAGGCATCACGTCCGCAACAAGTAGACCGAAACGATTCTGCATCTACTACTATTACTCCACACATTGACCGACTCCTGCCTGCATCTAGAGTATTAGGTTCATAAGAACAGAGTAACCCATTAAGAAAGATGACATGATGTAGAGGGATAAACTCAAGCAATATGATATAAACCCTATCTTTTTATCCTCGATGGCAACAATACAATATGTGCCTTGCTGCCCCTGCACATAAGGAAGACAATTAAAAGAGCACCCCATGCAACAAATTTGTCATACAAATTTTACCATACGTGCATGCTACGGGACTTGCCAACCTTAACACAAGTATTTCTCAATTTCATAATTACCCAACTAGCATGACTCTAACATTATCACCTTTATATCTCAAAACAATTATCAAGCATCAAATTGATCATAGTGTTTAATGTACTTTCTATGATAGTTTTTATTATACCCAACTTGGATGCCCATCATATTAGGACAAATTTTATAACCATAGCAAATACCATGCTGTTCTAAAAGACTCTCAAACTAATATAAGTGAAGCATGAGAGATCAATAATTTCTACAAAATTAAGCCACCGCCGTGCTCTTAAAATATATAAGTGAAGCACTAGAGCAAAACTATCTAGCTCAAAAGATATAAGTGAAGCACATAGAGTATTCTAATAAATTCCAAATCATGTGTGTCTCTCCCAAAAGGTGTGTACAGCAAGGATGATTGTGGTAGACTAAAATGGAAAGACTCATATCATACAAGATGCTCGAAGCAAAACACGTATCATGTGGCGAATAAAAATATAGCTCCAAGTAAGGTTAACGAAGACGAAAGAGGGGATGCCTTCCGGGGCATCCCAAAGCTTAGGCTTTTGGTTGTTCTTGAATTATCTTGGGGTGCCATGGGCATCCCCAAGCTTAGGTTCTTGCCACTCCTTATTCCATAGTCCATCAAATCTTTACCCAAAACTTGAAAACTTCACAACACAAAACTCAACAGGAAATCTCATGAGCTCCGTTAGTGCAAGAAAGAAAAACCACCACTTAAGGTACTGTAATGAACTCATTATGTATTTATATTGGTGTTAAACCTACTGTATTACAACTTCTCTATGGTTCATACCCCCCGACACTAGCCATAGATTCATCAAAATAAGCAAACAACACGCTAAAAACAGAATCTGTCAAAAACAGAGCAGTCTGTAGCAATCTGTAACTTTGGAATACTTCTGGAACTCTAAAAATCCTACCAAAATAGGAAGTCCTGGTAAATTTGTCTATTGATATACTGCAAAACGAATCAACTCAAAATAACGTTTCTGTGATTTACTAAAATTATTCTCGTGCGTGCAAAAGTTTCTGTTTTTCAGCAGAATCAAATTAACTATCACCGTAGGTTATCCTATAGGTTCTACTTGGCACAAACACTAATTAAAACATAAAACCACATATAAACAGAGGGTAGATGAATTATTTATAACTAAACAAAAGCAAAAATCAAGGAACAAAAATAAAATTGGGTTGCCTCCCAACAAGCGCTATCGTTTAACGCCCCTATCTAGGCATAAAAGCGAGAATAGATATAAGTATTGCCACCTTTGGTATTCAATTCATAAGTGGCTCGCATAATAGATTCATATGGTAATTTGACTTTCTTTTTAGGAAAGTGTTTCATGCCTTTCCTTAATGAAAATTGTAATCTAATGTTCCCTTCCTTCATATCAATAATTGCACCAATCGTTCTAAGGAAAGGTCTACCAAGAATAATAGGACATGAAAGATTGCAATCTATATCAAGAATGATAAAATCTACGGGCACATAATTCCTATTTTCAATAATAAGAACATCATTAATCCTTCCCATAGGTTTCTTAATAGTGGAATCCGCAAGATGCAAGTTTAAAGAGCAATCATCAAATTCATGGAAACCTAGCACATCACATAAAGTTTTTGGAATCATGGAAACACTAGCACCCAGATCACACAAAGCATAGCATTCATGATCTTTAATTTTAATTTTTATAGTAGGTTCCCACTCATCAGAAACTTTTCTAGGTATAGAAACTTCCAATTCATGTTTTTCTTCATAAGATTGCATCAAAGCATCAACAATATATTTGGTAAAAGCTTTATTTTGACTATAAGCATGAGGAGAATTCAACACGGATTGCAACAAGGAAATACAATCTATTAAAGAACAATTATCATAATTAAATTCCTTGAAATCCATAATGGTGGGTTTAATGATATGTAAGGTTTTGACCTCTCCAATCCCACTTTTACCAAATTTAGCATCAAGATCTAAAAACTCCAAATCATTGGGACGCCTTTTAACTAAAGTTGACTCATCTCCAGTCCCATCATTATCAAGATTCATATTGCACAACAAGGATTTAATAGGGGACACATCAATAACTTTTAGATCTTCATCATTATTTTCATGGAAACTAGAAGAACACGCTTTTACAAAGCAATCTTTCTTAGCACGCATCCTAGCGGTTCTTTCTTTGCACTCATCAATGGAAATTCTCATGGCTTTGAGAGACTCATTGATATCATGCTTAGGTGGAATAGATCTAAGTTTCAAAGAATCAACACCAAGAGAAAGTCTATCAACGTTCCTAGCCAATTCATCAACTTTAAGCAATTTTTCTTCAAGCAAGGCATTGAAATTCTTTTGAGAGATCATAAATTCTTTAACACTATTCTCAAAATCAGAGGGCATCTTATTAAAATTTCCATAAGAGTTGTTGTAGGAATTACCATAATTATTAAAGGAATTACTAGGAAACAGCCTAGGATTAAAGTTTCCTATATACGCGTTGTTACCAAAATTATTCCTACCAACAAAATTCACATCCATAGATTCATTAATATTCTCAATCAAAGTAGACAAAGGCATATCATTGGGATCAATAGGAGCACTCTTAGTAGCAAATAATTTCATAAGTTCATCCATATTTCCACTCAAAACATTATCTTTTAGTGTGCCATTGAGAATAATTGACCATAATATTATCAAGGAGTTTAGTAGCTTCTCCTAAAGTGATTTCCATAAAAGTGCCTCCCGCGGTCGAATCTAAAAGATTTCTGGAAGCAAAATTTAATCCGGCATAAATTTTTTGTATGATCATCCATAAATTCAAACCATGTGTAGGGCAATTGCGAATCATTAATTTCATTCTTTCCCAAGATTGGGCAACATGCTCATGATCAAGTTGTTTAAAATTCATAATGCCGTTTCTAAGTGAGATGATCTTAGCGGGAGGAAAATACTTAGAGATAAAAGCATCTTTGCACTTGTTCCAAGAATCAATACTATTTTTAGGCAAAAACGAAAACCAAGTTTTAGCACGATCTCTAAGTGAAAACGGAAATAACTTCAATTTAACAATATCATTATCCATAGCTTTATTATTTTTCATATCACACAAATCAACAAAGTTGTTTAGATGAGTAACGGCATCTTCACTAGGAAGGTCAGAGAATTGATCTTTCATAACAAGACTCAAGAAAGCAGCATTGATTTCACAAGATTCAACATCATTAAGAGGAGCAATCGGAGTGCTAAGAAAATCATTATTGTTGGTATTGGAAAAGTTACATAATTTAGTATTGTCTTGAGCCATCGTGACGAGCAATCAAACACACAAGCACACAAGAGGAAAGTGAAAGAAAAGAGGCGAACGGAAAAGAGAGGGCGAATAAAACGGCAAGGGTGAAGTGGGGAGAGGAAAACGAGAGGCAAATGGCAAATAATGTAATGCGAGGGAGATGAGTTTGTGATGGGTACTTGGTATGTCTTGACTTGAGCGAAGACCTCCCCGGCAATGGCACCAGAAATCCTTCTTGCTACCTCTTGAGCACTGCGTTGGTTTTCCCTTGAAGAGGAAAGGGTGATGTAGCAAAGTAGCGCAAGTATTTCCTTAAGTTTTTGAGAACCAAGGTATCAATCCAGTAGGAGGCTCCTCAAAAGTCCCTCGTACCTACACAAACAAACAAGAACCTCGCAACCAACGCAATAAAGGGGTTGTCAATCCCTTCACGGAAACATGCGAAAGTGAGATCTGATAGAGATAATAAGATAAGATAAATATTTTTGGTATTTTGATGATATAGATTGGAAAGTAAAGATTGCAAAATAAAGGAGATTGGAAACTTATATGATAAAAGATAGACCCGGGGGCCATAGGTTTCACTAGTGGCTTCTCTCTAGATAGCATAAGTATTACGGTGGGTGAACAAATTACTGTCGAGCAATTGATAAAAAAGTGCATAGTTATGAGATTATCTAGGCATGATCATGTATATAGGCATCACATCCACAACAAGTAGACCGAAACGATTCTGCATCTACTACTATTACTCCACACATCGACCGACTCCTGCCTGCATCTAGAGTATTAAGTTCATAAGAATAGAGTAACGCATTAAGAAAGATGAGATGATGTAGAGGGATAAACTCAAGCAATATGATATAAACCCCATATTTTTATCCTCGATGGCAACAATACAATACGTGCCTTGCTTCCCTAACATCCTTTGGGAGAGGACACGCAAGATTGAACCCAAAGCTAAGCACTTCTCTCATTGCAAGAAATATCAATCTAGTAGGCCAAACCAAACTGATAATTCGAAGAGACTTGCAAAGATAACCAATCACACATAAAAGAATTCAGAGGAGATTCAAATATTTCTCATAGATAAACTTGATCATAAACCCACAATTCATTGGATCTTGACAGACACACCGCAAAAAGAGTTACATCGAATAGATCTCCAAGAAGATCGAGGAGAACTTTGTATTGAGATTCAAAGAGAGAGAAGAAGCCATCTAACTAATAACTATGGACCCAAAGGTCTGTGGTAAACTACTCACAACTCATCAGAGAGGCCTTGGAGATGATGTAGAGGCCCTCCATGGTCGATCCTCCCTCTGACGGAGCACCGGCGAAGGCTCCAAGATGGGATCTCGCGGATAAAGAAGGTTGCGGTGGTGGAAATAGTTTTTCATGGTGCTCCTAGATGTTTTCGGGGTGCGTGGATATATATAGGCGAAGGAAGTAGGTCAGGGGAGCCACGAGGGGTCCACGAGGGTGGGGGGCGTGCCTATCCCCCTAGGGCGCATCCTCCTACCTTGTGGCTGCCTCGGCTGCTTCTTGACGTCCACTCCAAGTCTCCTGGATTGCGTTTGTTCCAAAAAGATCGCTCCCAAAGGTTTCATTCCATTTGGACTCCGTTTGATATTCCTTTTCTTTGAAACTTGAAATAGGCAAAAACAACAATTGAAATTTGGGCCTCCGGTTAGTAGGTTAGTCCCAAAAATGATATAAAAGTGTAAAGTAAAGCCCATAAATAGCCAAAACGGGTAATATAATAGCATGGAACAATAAAAAATTATAGATACGATGGAGACATATCACACATCGTCACTCTCGCCTCCAAAGATGGAAGCATCATCCTTGCTCGCCACCTTGTTGCTCGCCTCCAAAGCTTGGTCCTTGAGGGTCTCCATAGTCATAGTCGTCGCCGCACCGTCTTGAAAAAGAGTCATGGTAGACTCGGCACCATCAATGCCACAAAGAGGGATGGTGGTGAAGTCGAACTTGGGAGCATCGTCTTGGAGCTCGTCGGGCTTGGACATCGTGGTGGTACTAGCCTCATGCTTGTCGTAGAGCTTGCTTGCCGCGAAGTGTGCTTGGGGTGGAGAAGCCTTGGCCTTCACGAGTTCTTATTCCTCCTTGAGAGCACCAATGTAGTAGTCATCGAAGGACTTGTAGTTCTTGAGGAAGATAGTCTTGGAGATGTCGTTGTTCAATCCCATCATGAAGTGGAACTTCATCGAAATGGGATCGTCCACACCAGCTCGTCCCAAGGCAATCTTCATCTCCTTGAAGTACTTGTCGATGGACTTGGGTCCTTGGATGGTGTTCTCCAATTGGCATCGAAGTTGTTCAGTGTAGGTTGGAGGCACAAACTCTCGCCACGAAGCTCTCTTCGTCTTGGGCCAACACATGTCGTAGCTCTCCGAAGGTGTGTGAAGCCACCATGTCGAGGCGTAGTCGTGGAAGTTTCTTGTGGCGCACTTCACTTGATCTTCAGAATGGACTTGATGTAGCTTGAGGTAGCCGTCCATCAAGCGCTCCCACTCGAGATACTCCTCGGGTTCTTGAGTCCCATAGAAAGGAATCTCATTGTCGGTGTTGAGGTCGTAGGAGCTCGTGGAAATTGCAGACTTGAGCTTGGGGAGCTTCTCTTGAGCGTAGTCTTGGGGTGCTTGTTGGCGAAGATGCCGTATGTCCGTAGGCGAAGATACCTTGAAGTCGTTGGGCGAACATGCCAAGGGTGATGGTGATGTCGTTGAGCGGTTGTTGGTGTTGATCTCTTTACCTTCACATTCTTATTGGTGATGGTGTAGATGCCGATGTGATCTTGCCGGAGATGGTAGCTCGGAAGGATGTGCTCTTGAGTGTCTTCTCAAAGATGAGTAAGATCGTTGCAGGACTTGATGAGGGCTTTGATCTCCTCCATTCGAGCTGGCATCTTGGCGTCGAAGTTTTTGTTCGTGGCATCGAACTCGTCGTTATTATTGTAGACCAATGGTGAAATGCCTTGCCTATCCATCACAAGACTCGAGTAGAGGTGAGTAGGAAATGAGATAAATAATACCAAGTTACCTTTTTCCAAAGTTGAGGATGTATCCCGTTTCACTCAGTGTGAAATGAAAGAATAGTGGAATTGGTACCGGACTTGTTCACTCACACCTATCAAGTAAAGCTTATGGTGGAGCTCGGTGAGGATAGTGGAACAAAAAAAATTTGATGCAAAATGTTAGCAAGAGTCAAATAATGTTGAAAGAGATTCACAAATTCGCAAGTGAAACAAGTAGACCAATAGCAAGGAATGGCACACAAAAACACACACACACACACACACACACACAAATAGATAAATGGGGTCGTGCAACCAAGGAATGAGCACAAAATGTGGAATCCACGGAAAATGCTCGTGTTGCACAACTCAAGAGAGACGCTAGCACGATTTCTCTATAGGCGGATACGACACTTGTGCACAACCTATAAGATGCAAAATGTATGGTCTTCTATCCCAAGTATGCTATCTATGTATGTGTTCCCGGTGTTCTTCCTAAAATGATCCAAGATGATTGGATATGACAATCTTAAGTGCAATGTGGTATGATGCTATGACTATTGCTTACAAGCTTCTTTGCTCTCTCTTTCTTTGCTTAAAAGCTTATTCTTTTTTTGTTGATATGGCCACAATGCGAAATGCACAAACCAAGATAACAATTGTGTATATGCGGGAACAATCTTGTGACACAAGGGATGATATGATGATACCAAGATGATATGCAATGGAAGGTGTAGATCACTAATGTGCACAAGTAACGTTGCCGGCAATACTCAATGGCTAGTCTCGATAGGCAAGTGACACAAAATGGGCTAGGGGTTATCAATGCAATTGCAAGGGGAATATACAATGGTGTCGTCGAGGTTACCGTCCTTGGTGATGATGAGAGGCGGTGTTGCCGATGTCGACCCGTTCCTAGTTAGCCGAAACACCCTAGGAAATGGAAAAACCGCAAACTCAAAATCTCCAAAGGCAAATGTGAAATGGTGGTAGCGGAAAGCGGTGGCAGTTTTGCACTTGTCAATACGGAAGTGGGAGGGATGGGCTATACACGTGTTGGAGTTGAAGTTGTCGTCCCTAAGTAGCCGAAGCACCTTAGGAGACACAAACCACAACTCAAACAAACTCAAACAAAATTGGGTTAAATTGGGGTGGCGGAAGTGTATGGTGGGCACGTCTATGCGGAAATGGTGGTGGTGGTTGAAGAAGAAGCAACAGTCCCTAAGTAGCCGAAACACCTTAGGAGACTCGAATCACTACTCAAGCAACCACTAATGCTAAGGGGAACAAAATGGGTTAGGTTGCAGAAGTCGGTGGTGGTAATGCGGATGATATGGTGGAGGGCCTAGGCAGGCTTGCCAAATTTCAGAAAATATATGGAGTCAAATGATGGTGGTGGTATTTTTGTGTGATGGAGGATGTCAATAGCTTCAAAACGAGCTAAAGAATGTCAAAAATGGACTCCAGATGAATTAGTTATGGCGAAAACAAAAATTCAGCCGTGTCTGTCTCAGGGTTAGCCGAACATCCGGGAGGAGGTCCAGATGATCCGGGAGTACTTCTGAATGATCCGGGTTCGTCAACCAGATTTCTGTCGTGTGGGGCGTCCGGACATCCGGGAGATGGTCCAGCTGATCCGGGTGGATCCGGATGATCCGGGAGTACTTCCGGATGATCCGGGCAGGTCAAACTGCTCGGGATTTCCTCGTGGGAACGAATTTTTGGGTGGAAAGTGGGTGATTTCAGGGCAAAAATTGCGGAGATTTCGTGGATGGAAGGTGGGGGAAAAGATGGGGGATTTTTGGTGGGGATTTTTGGATTTAGGACGAAATGAAGCAAAAAAAGGCTAGAAAACGGTGAGAGGGACTCCAAATACGTGATAAACGTGGCTCATGATACCAAGATGATATAGGGTAGAACCCTAGATGCCCGATCTTTCACGATTGGAGTGGGAACCCTCAAAGTACACGATGAACACGGGGAAGAATGGAGAGAAATCACAAGGGGAAACACTCAAGAACAAGTCCAATCACACATCCACTAGACAATCAAACACACAAGATCCACAAGGTACAGGAACAACAAAGAGAAAGATACAAGGTAGAGTTCATCCCAAATCCAAAGGAGATGGGGGCTTGAATCCTAGAAGGATCTTCCCACGAAGGGGGGCTTGAATCCCTCGGGATCTTCTCACATGGAGGTCTTGAACTCCATGGGAGTGGTCTCTCTCTCCCTCAAGAGGAGGAGGTAGGAGCAAAGCTCACCTAAGAATGAGCTATCATATTTGCTTACCCTAGAAAGGAAGTGAAGGAGATCTATTTATAGCCCAAGGGGCGAAGGGGTAAGTGAGGGGGCGAATGGGTACACGGGCCTCGTCCCAAGTCATGCGTGCAGGCAAGGTCGGATGATCCGAATGGGTCCTGGATGATCCGGGCGTCGGGGGTTCGGATGATCCGGACAGAGTCCCGGATGATCCGGCTTCGGTGGAAGGCTTCAGGTGTCTTCGGCGCACTCGGACGATCCAGGGGAAGGTCCGGCTGATCCAGATGGGCACGGATGATCCGGACAGTGGTCTAGACGTCCGGCCTGGCTCCAGCAGCCGCTCCATCTTCTTCGTCTCATTTCTTCCGTCTTCTCTTCCATGCTTCCCTCGCGGACGGTGTAGTCGTTCCTTGGCACTTGCACTCCTCCTTGACATCCGTGAAGCTCCGACAATACCTATGCATGCCCACGGGAGAAGTGTCAAGCAGTACACCATTCTCGAAGGGGCCAAGTGAGCACGTGTAAAGGAGATGATTCACCTTTGTGTATGCGAAGTAGATGTCGCACGTATCATTTGCCAAACGGACTCTTGACATGGTGATGTCCGTAGGATGCTCCGCACCACTTTGGGTGCATGGCGATGTGAACTATGGGTGTTAATCACATATAGATGTGAACTATTGGTGGTAAATCACATGGCGATGTGAACTAGATTATTGACTAGTGCAAGTGGGAGACTGAAGGAAATATGCCCTAGAGGCAATAATAAAGTTATTATTTATTTCCTTATTTCATGATAAATGTTTATTATTCATGCTAGAATTGTATTAACCGGAAACTTAGTACATGTGCGAATACATAGACAAAACATATTGTCCCTAGTATGCCTCTACTTCACTAGTTCGTTAATCAAAGATGGTTATGTTTCCTAACCATAGACACGTGTTGTCATTTGATGAATGGGATCATATCATTAGGAGACTGATGTGATGCACATGACCCATCCGTTAGCTTAGCATTATGATCGTTACAGTTTCATTGCTACTACTTTCTTCATGACTTATACATGTTCCTAAGACTATGAGATTATGCAACTCCCGAATACCGGAGGAACACTTTGTGTGCTACCAAACGTTACAACGTAAATGGATGATTATAAAGGTGCTCTACAGGTGTCTTTGAAGGTGTTTGTTGGTTGGCATAGATCGAGATTAGGATTTGTCACTCTGAGTTTCGGAGAGGTATCTCTGGGCCCTCTCGGTAATGCTCATCACTATAAGCCTTGCAAGCAATGTGACTAATGAGTTAGTTGCGGGATGAAGTATTACAGAACGAGTAAAGAGACTTGCCAGTAACGAGATTGAACTAGGTATGATGATACCGACGATCAAATCTCGGGCAAGTAACATACCAATGACAAAGGGAACAACGTATGTTGTTATGTGGTTTGACGGATAAAGATCTTCGTAGAATATGTAGGAGCCAATATGAGCCTCCAGGTTCCACTATTAGTTATTGACCGGAGATGTGTCTTGGTCATGTCTACATAGTTCTTGAACCCGTAGGGTCCACACGCTTAACGTTTGACGACGATCTGTATTATGACTTATGTGATTTGATGACCGAAGTTTGTTCGGAGTCCCTGATGAGATCACGGACGTGACGAGGAGTCTCGAAATGGTCGAGACATAAAGATCGATATATTGGAAGGCTATATTCGGAGATCGGAAAGGTTTCGAGTGATTCAGGTATTTTTCGGAGTACCGGAGAGTTACAGGAATTCGCCGGGGGAAATAATGGGCCTTAATGGGAAATACGGGAAAGGAGAGAAGGGCCTCAAGGGGTGGCCACGTGCCCTCCATGGGCTGGTCCGAATTGGACTAGGAGGGGGCTACGCCCCCTCCTTCCTTCTCCCCTCGTCCTCCTTCCCTCCTTCTCCTACTAGGCATATGAAAGAGGAGGGGAATCCTACTTGGACCGGGGAGTCCTAGTAGAATTCCCCACACCTAGCACGCCCCCTTGGGCCGGCCACCTCTTCCCTCTCCTCCTTTATATACGTGGCCAGGGGGCACCCCATAGACACACAAGTTGATCTTTAGCCGTGTGCGGTGCCTCCCTCCATAGTTTTCCGCCTCGGTCATATCGTCTTAGTGCTTAGGCGAAGCCTTGTGCCGGTTACTTCGTCATCACCGTCACCATGCCGTCGTGTTGACGGAACTCTCCCTCGGCCTCAGCTAGATCTAGAGTACGAGGGATGTCACCGATCTGAACGTGTGCAGATCATGGAGGTGCCGTGCGTTCGGTACTTGATCGGTTGGATCACGAAGACGTTCGACTACATCAACCGCGTTACTTAACGCTTCCGCTTTCGGTTACGAGGGTACGTGGACACACTCTCCCCTCTCGTTGCTATGCATCACCTAGATAGATCTTGCGTGATCGTAGGAATTTATTTGAAATTACTGCGTTCCCCAACAGGCGCGCGGGGAGTGGCGAGGGTGAGCGCCCACCCCCGCCACGACCTGCGACTTGGGCAGGGTGCAGAATGGTGTTGCGCCCCTGCATGTCGCATCCAGCAGCTCGGCAACTCGCTCCAGCAGGGCATCGCAGCCACTTTCCGCTAGTTTGCACCTCAGTAGTTCTCGAGCCACGATGACCGCGGCTGACATGTTCGCCTGCTCCCGGCGAGTGTGCGGTGCCGTTGCCACGGCGTAGCTTGAGGACCGAATGCCGACACGGTTGTGGCGCGGCGCCAGAGGAGAAGGTTGCGGCCCGTGCCTCGCGCGGCCGGTGGCCCCAGGCGGAGTGCGGGCCGCGAGCAGAGCGAAGTGGAGATCTTCCTCATCGGCATCTGCTGTCGAGGAGGCCCGTACAACCTCGTGCTCAACGCGGGCTCTCGGGGCGTCGGCCATGGTGCCGGTGGAGCAGCGGCGGACCGGTCGACGGAAGAGAAGATCCTACGCACCCCTACCTGGCGCGCCAAATGTCGGATTTCGGGTTCCACAAACCATTGATAGGTTCAAACTTGGGGGTGGGTGCGGAGATCTCAACCTATCCAGCCTGCCTACTCGTGGTCCTCTAGGCCTAGCGCGTCGAGCTCAAAGGGACAGAGAGACACAATAGTTTCTCCTGGTTCGGGCCACCTTGTGGTGTAATACCCTACTCCAGTGTTTTGGTGGATTGCCTCGAAGGGCTGAGGATGAACTAGTACAATGGATGAATTGGCCTCAGGAGGTGAGGTGTTCTTGAGCTCAAGAGAGCTGGTGAGGTGGTCGGATGAGAATGGATCCGATCTCTTCGTCCCCCTCTCTATGGTGGTGGCTAAGTCCTATTTGTAGTGGCCTTGGTCCTCTTCCCAAATGTTGGCGGGAAGGGATCCCACAACGGCCAGATTTGAAGGGGGACAAGTAGTACATCCTATCCTGACTAAAGTGGTCTTCGCCTGCAAAAAGCCTCTGGTCGTGACACTGTAGTGGGCTCGATGATGACCTCCGCCCCGCCGTCATGGCGGTCTTGGTCTAGTTGCACCAGAATGGAAACCTTTGGCTGATTCCTCGGGACTCCACGCCTGCTGCTTGCCTCCTTTGCACCAAAGAGGAAACTGGTGCTCTGTGCCCGCTGGCGCCCGCCTAGCCTTGGTTGTCATGGCTCACGTCAGCTGAGCCTCATGAGGTGCACCTTGCATAGAACTCTCCGCCCCTCGGGAGCCAACCTGAGGAGGCTGACCCCCTTGGAGGTCTTGGCGTCGCCGCCTCGCGAGGCTTGGTCCCTCATGAAGGCCTTGAGTTGTCGGTGCTGAAGCTGGGCCGTACCAGGCCATCGATGGAGCCAAGCAGTGGGTCGTAGGCAGGCAAGTCTGGGTACCCCCGTATCCAGAACGCCGACAGGAACTTCCTCATGTCAATGATCTGCATGTGCATCTCGTAGCATGTGTACACGCTCTTGTCCGCGACCCAGAGGTGAGGTTCATCCAGTTGCCGCATACAGGCCCCATGCCAGGATACGGGACATGATCTGTTTGCATCCTACTTCATCTTTTCATAGTAGGGGTTGATGATGGCTGAGGCGAGTTCAACCAGGGAATCCTTCTTCGTGCTACCTCAAACCCTGTAGTGCTCATGGATTTCGACAAGGTTCTTGCAGGCCAAGCCCGTAACCTTGAGCGCTTTTGCATCGTTGGAGGTTTCCACCATAGCAAACTTGTACTTGGTGTTGTTGACAAAACTGGGCGAAACGATCGGAAGGCTCCGTGGCCATGCAGTAGTGCTAGATGAGGACATGATGGCGCACGCACAACTAGGCGACGGCAACCTTCTAATCTTTGCCAGGATGACCAACGGTGTACTAGAGGTCGATGCCAATGACCTTATACTTGTCTCGAGCAAGCAACTGCTCCATGGTGTTGATGTAGTCCTCCACCATGATCAAGTCGATGGTGTACACCACCGAGAGATCCATTTCCCTCGCGTGGGTCTCCACTTTATGCCGCTAAACTCCATTGGAGGGCTGCTGGATATCCTCTCTGTATGTGTCATTGTGGGTGTGCTTGTTTGGTTGCGGGGTGCGATAGAAAGGTTGAAGAGACTAAGGTTATAATGGCCGTGGGAATTAATGGGGAAGCCGGACGGCCTGGAATATCCACACGTCCAGATGGCAGTTCTAACTTGCAGCGTGTAACTCCATCGTGTCGCACGTAATTGCGTCATGGCGACGCGCGCGGCACAACTGCATGCATATGGGCCCCCAACATGATTGTGCGGAGGCCCCAACCACTGGCAGAGGGCAGGCGCAGGGACGCGAGCAGAGCGCTCCACGGTCGCCTCAACAGCGAGCAACCATATATATGCATATAGTAGTTGAACACGCAAGGAAAAGTTGTCCACAAGCTGAGCGGATGGAGGTACACGAGCAGAGCATGTCGCGGCGCCTAACGGCAACTAGAGCATGCCGAGGGACGCGAGTAGAGTGCGCTATGGCGCCTAATGGCGAGCAGAGCACGCCGAGGGACGCGAGTAGATGCCGACACAGTGATACATGGCAAATAAGATGAACCGTGCGAGCGATGGCGAAGACATCAAGCATGACTCATATTCGAGTTGTGTGTGCGATACATGGCATACAGTTGATCCAGCTGAGCTATTTGTGATGGAATTAGACATGTGTGTTGTCGGCAAACGCTTGCTGGTATACAACTGTCTGCGATTGATGAATTCATCACCGGCGGGTTCCCTAGTTTGGTCCGTGTGCGATGCGATATGCTCTGTCTACACAACATCTATGCTCGGTGTACAGAAGAACAACATATATACTTATAACAGGACATGATTGCAAAACCAAATTAAACATCCAATTACATTATATAACAAATACTATACATATTGCAAGGTTCAAATTCCAGCATTGCAAGGCCCAAATTCAAAGATTACAAGGTTCTAGCTATTCCGACAAATAGAATTCATCTTCTGCAGAAACTTTTTCATGCACTATTTCTGCGAAAGGATCGACAACCGAGAGGTCATATAGCGGCTCGATACAGTGACTTCCGAATTATCTGTCATATGAAGTTACAAACTAAAATTCAGCTTTCTAGAGTCTTTTCCATTCAGCTATAGACGCATGTGCTCTTTAGCAATGCATTCACTTCTGCACAGTAAATATAGGGCAAACCTCATTGTCTTGAGCAACCTTGCTTTCTCAAAAAAAAACTTGGTGAATATAATTTCTGGTGTGGTGCCTCGGTACTCGTTAAAAGTAATTTTTCTGAGATGAAGATCAAGGCATTCAATTGGATTGTTATATTCCCAACATTTTCTACTTTCGGGCATGCTAGTATCTGCAACCGAAGAGAACATATTAGTGTCTAGCTGTAGATTTGAACACTTCAGGCCTCTTTGATTTGCAAGATTTCTAAAATACACGAAAAGAGTGAAATGGCACCTTCAATCTTTCATGATTAACTTCTCAAAAAATATATGTATTGAAATCCTCCAAATTTCCTTTAGAAATCATTCTACATTTGTCATTGTGATCATGGGTAAAAGTAACAACAAATTGAGCTCCGTTGTGGTTAATAATTAACATGAAAGGAGCATCACCTCGATATATAGCTTCTCCATGCAAGGAAAGCATCTAAGGAATCTAACAACTTCATCAAGATCGTGGCCGACAGATTGTAGTGCCAATATCTTCACTGTGAGTAGTGGTCAGGTCAAGCATGTGGGAATCATTTTCTGGATGACAGGTGAACATATAGATCAACAAAAATTAGATGAAATATGATGTCCAATAATATATAAGAAGGAGAAGAAGAAGACTATTGTACCTGAACGGACAATGATCCGGCAACAAGTTCGTTGAATTCAGCACATGAATAGCCCAACACTATCAATTTTGGTGCGTGAATGACCCTGATTCTTGCTGGACCTAATTTATCAAGTACATAAAATCTCTCAAGGAAAGGCGCATTCCCAATGACCATATCATGAAACACCTCAACTGACAGCCTTGGGCGGCGCCAGCAATGCACATAAATCGCACAAATTCGTTGAGGTCACTTGGAGGCCACTGAACTCATCCATTGCATGAAGACAAAGGTACTTGAGCGTTGTACAGCTGATGAGCAGGCACTCCAAATCCTCATTTGAGATGCGGTTAACAATGAGCTTGAGGTGCTTAACTTTAGGGAGATGAAGAGCGTGCACAACATCAATCTAGGTGAAAATGCAGTGCTGAATGTAGCGCGGCGCGGCGTGGGCGCGAGATGGGGCGCGGACGCCCAACATGAAAGTTGAGCTCCTCTAGCCGATCTAGGGCTGGAGATAGATACCAGTAGTGAAACCTGGGGTCGGCCTTGCAGTTGGAACTAAACTTTCCGATAGCAATAGCAAGGCGTCTGATCAGCCTAGGGTGCATGGCGAGGATGTGGGACAATGTATCCAAGCATTGGCGCACCCCGCTGCAGAGGTCGTCATCGACGATGAGGTCCAGGGAGTGGAGTGGTAGAGGGGGCACCACCGCAGTGAGAAGACAGTGGTCCGCACGCTAGATTTTATGGGGAGCTGGGATATGATGGTTACCAACATCTCATCGGGGAGGTTGCTGATGAAGTCCACGCTCGCCGGAGACTCTTGATGGTTACCAACTTTTTATATTATTTTTGGGACTAACATATTGATCCAATGCCCAGTGCCAGTTCCTGTTTGTTGCATGTTTTTTTTGCAAAATATCCATACCAAATGGAGTCCAAACACGATAAAAACTTACAAAGAATTTATTTGGAATATATGTGATTTTTGGGAAAAAAGAATCAACGCGAGACGATGCCCGAGGGGCCCACAAGCCCTAGAGGCGCGTCCCACTACCCTGGGTGTGGCCAGGGGGCTTGTGGCCACCCGTAAGGTGGTTGGTGCCCTTCTTTTGCTGCAAGAAAGATAATATCTGGATAAAAATCATGTTAAAATTTCAGCCCAATTTGAGTTATGAATCTCCGGGAATTTAAGGAACGGTGAAAGTGCAGGAAACAGGAACGCATAAACAAAAGGAAATAGAGAGAGAGATCCAATCTCGGAGGGGCTCCCGCACCTCTGCCGCCATGGAGGTCGAGGACCAGAGGGGAAACCCTCCTCCCAGCTAGGGGGAAGGCCAAAGAACAAGAAGGAGGAGGGGGGCTCTCTCCCCTTCTCTCCCGGTGGCGCTGGAACACCGTCGGGGCCACCATCGTGACAATAATGTACACCAACAACTTCACCGCCATCATCACCAATTCTCCCTCCTCTATGCAGCAGTGTAACACCTCTTCTCCCCGCTGTAATCTCTACTTAAAACATGGTGCTCAATGCTATATATTATTTCCAAATGATGTATGGCTATCCTATGATGTTTGAGTAGATCTGTTTTGTCCTATGGGTTGATTGATGATCATGATTGATTTAAGTTGTATGTTTTATTATTGGTGTTGTCCTATGGTATTGTCCTTATCGTGCAAGCGTGAGGGATCTCCATTGTAGGGTTTGCAATATGTTCATGATTCACTTATTGTGGGTGGCGTGAGTAATAGAAGCACATACCCGAGTAAGTTGGTTGTTTGCGTATGGGAGTAAAGAAGACTTGATACTTTAATGCTATGGTTGGGTTTTACCTTAATTATCTTTAGTAGTTGCGGATGCTTGCTAGAGTTCAAATCATAAGTGGATATGATCCAAGTAGAGAAAGTATGTTAGCTTATGCCTCTCCCTCATATAAAATTGCAATAATGATTACCGGTCTAGTTATCGAATTCCTAGGGACAAATAACTTTCTTGTGACAAAAAACTCTCTAGTAAAACTAACTTAGTTGTTTATTTATCTAAACAACCCCTAGCTTTTATTTACATGCTCTTTATTATCTTGTAGACCTATCCTACAACACATATAAAGTACTTCTAGTTTCATACTTGTTCTAGGTAAAGCAAACGTTAAGCGTGTGTAGAGTTGTATCGGTGGTCATAGAACTTAAGGGAATATTTGTTCTACCTTTAGCTCCTTATTGGGCTCGATACTCTTACTTATCGAGAAAGGCTACAATTTATCCCCTATACTTGTGGGTTATAAGCTCGTCCTGCATCTCGCAGCAGGCGGCGATCCTCGGCGGCGGTGCTTATAGATGATAACCGAGGATTGTTCTACATACCTTCCCAAGGCGGCTGAAACAAAAGCCCAAAACCAGCAATAAATTGTAGCGCTTGCAGCTCGCTTCCCGGTATGGTGAGCGTGCGCACCGGACTACTCGTAGTCACCCCGTCTAACCAAACTGCTGCCCGCGATAATAAATGGTTAGTTGAACGCCCACAGTTGGAATAATACGACCGTTTGCGATAACAAATTGGTGGCTATTTGTTAAAAAATGCCTAGGGAAATCAATGAATAAAAAGGAAAAACGGACCCTCAGTAATTTCATATTTTTATCACGACACTCCTATAGTTGCATGTTGCCTCTGTAAAATAAATCAAGGTAGGAAGAGACAACGTATGTCATTTCGCACACAGATCAGGTGACCAAGTTCCCTCTCGGAACCATGATGCTTCTTGAGAGAAGCTCCAGTTTGTATGAAAGAAAATATGGGTCAAAGCGAAGTTGAAAAGGGCAACAATATCTAACTCCATCTTTCGAAAGGTCCAAAAGCACGAGGATTAATTGTTCATCAGGTTTACACAAAATCCAGATTGAACAGGACAATAACATCTAACTCAACCAAAGTTTTCGGCAGTCACAATCAAATGGATCGATCTGATCCATAAAATCAAGATCCTGGGCAAGAAAATCTATTGGTACATGAAGACAAGTTGTTATAAATAGAATTCAAACACATTCAGAAGCCCTTTTGTTCATCTGAAACTTCTTTTTATGTTGTTCAACGTGTCCATCAGTGAGAAAGTTTTTGTTAAAAACCTTAATGCTTAGAGACAATAGTACCCTCGCATTCAATAGGAAGAATGTGACAAAGCAAGTGTTTCCATGGTTGGATGCATATCCTTCCAGCGTTAATGTCCTCAGACGAGTGTGATGAGAACTGAGAAAATCCCGGTGCATCTTATGCCACCGATTGATTAGACCTTTTTGTCCATGTGCTTTTGCCTAAATAGACATGAAGACTGAAAACAGTTAATGTCTAAAAAAAGGGTATGTCGAAAGAGCGATTGTTGAACAATTAATTCTAGTAAATTATATATGGGCTTTCAATGTGCTTGAAATCATCACCTCTATATACAAATTCTCCAGACATGGAAAGCATCGCAACAAGCCGATAATCATGTTCATATCAAAACACCACATACTAATATGTAAGGTCTTGACAGAATCCAGCACCAGTGATAGGGTATCCATGGACAAACTCTTCATTGAGCATAGAACATAATATTAGTACCAAAAATGTACTCCAAGATGATATATGCGCACAAATGAAAAATGCAACTTATGTTTACAAAAGTGTTGATGATATAAAATTTATGTGCACAAATGAAAAATGCAGCTTATGGTTACAAAAGTGTTGATGATAATATACTTGAATAAGAGTGGAGCCAACCACTATCTTGTAACCTTCAAGTGGATCAGGAAGTACACCCAAGGTCTATAGTTTAGGCGCAGAGACCATAGTTGCGAAGGCGCATGACGATGATCAAGGAGCAACCTTTGGAGTGAAGGGGCATCTTTGATGATGAGATCCTCTCCTTTAAAGCAAATTTCAATGCTTACAAGATGAGGTGACTTTATTTGGAGACAACGGATATGGACTTCTTTACCAAAAACAAGCAGCAAGCGCTCCAGGGCAGGGCAGCAGGAGTGGATGATGCTATGCACTGAGGCCTCTAATAGATCGACCACCACAAGCGTCAGTTTTTTAGAAGTGGGAGTCAAAGCATTTGTACCAGATTGTGTGCTAGATGGCACCGTGCCAAGGTGGCGGTGTGGAGAGAGGAGGAAAACCATGAGATGGACATCGGTGGTTAGGGCACCGCTACAACGCTTGATGGGAAGCTATTTGTGTAGTAATGGTAGAACTCAAGATGCTGGAGTTTTTGAATTGATGGGATGTCAGCGAGGCATCCACCATGCAGGGTATGTGCAGCAGGCAGCAAGCCGGGATGCATAGGCATTGAACGGAGCCCTACTGGGAGGAGATGATGGCTCTGTGGAGTTCAAAATCATGAATGACAGATAGCCGGCGATGTCGATATTAAGAGGCGCGGCATGCCACAGAGGGAACCACCGAGCTGCGAGGACCTGTGCGCGGCAACCATCCTTGGTGGGGAGAAGGAAGATGATCTCCCCAAGGATGGCGTTCGGTAGATCGCTGATGCGGTCCGCCCGAGATTCTATGGGTTCCTCATATCCAGGGGGCGTGGCCGCTTCAGCTCGCATAGCTGGGTGCAGGATCTACAACCGGCGGCACCGCTGGCCGGAGTCTCATCAGTGTACATACCGATCTGGGGGAAAATTGGCACAAAAATATATGTAGGACATTCAAAATCAATTCTAAAGATCTGGAAGAAAAAATGGCACAAATATATGTATGGCAATCCAAATCAATTCTCAAGATGTGGCTATGAATTATTAGCACGAACGCGCAAAAAAATCATTTATATAGAACAAACAATTAATCACTAACCATAGATACCATTCAAACAATCAATACAATACACAGATCTAACAAATCTTACTCTGATTTCATGGACTAGGTGAACATAACCATAGGATTTCTATTCCAAGAAAAGAAGGGGTGGACTACCTGGTTTTCCGTTGGAGTCAGAGTCGTTGCGGGAGTAGCCGCAGACCTCGGCATCAGGCTGGGGAGGCATTATGATAGTGGCGAAGTCAAGGTCTCGTTGCTGCCTGCGCGAGACCTCATTGGCAGCGACCCAACCTATGTGCCCAGCTTCATGTGTTGCGTGGGTGATTCACTAGCCCCAACATCGCCAATCCCTCTGATGGTGGGCTTCGGCGGCATCCTCATACACTCCAAGTGGCGGTGACAACTGTGGGCGACATTTGGGGCTAACTATTATGACCATGGAATCGGGTGCGCCATTAATATGGAGTAGTAGGAGCAAGGTGGGTAGCAGTCAAAGGGTTGGCTCGCGTCCTGGTGAGCCTGCGCAATGGTCTGCTGGCATGCCTATCGTCATTTCACATAGCTACTAGCATGATACCGGTGACATTGCATAGCGAACACGCACATGCCTCGGCCTCCCAGTCTGCCTGCGTAGCGGACTGCTCGCATGCGTCTTGTCAACTCACGCATGCTCATACGGCACACGGGGCACCTGTCGGCACATATTATATTGATTTTCCTTTTTGATGATCAATTCTGTCGCTTTATTGCTTAACCGAAGCACGACATGTACATTGTTGGTCTAACGCACACGGTTCGAATAAAGAGTCTGTTTGCGATATTGGTTGCTAAAGTTATAATTTCTTGTCTGTAAGAAGATTATATCAAAACTTGTCTCAAATTTGACAAAAAATATATAATATCACAGTCTATTGGTGTCCATATGACACCACAATAAGTTTCATCAATTTCAACTTAGTTTTGGATTTACTGGATGTGGCACCCCGACTCGGAGAGACCAGAACACCCCGTATTCTAGCCAAGAGATCAAGTCTTCTGGAATATGGCACTGCTTGACACAGAACAAATTAGCTCTTATTACAATTGATATGGATACAAGGGTTCCAATATAACAAAAGATTACATCGGCACGACGACATTATGCCAGAAAGGGTAGCTCTATGCTAGCGGCAGAATAACTCGTAGCAGTGGAATATATTCTAGCAGTGGAGTCCACTCCGCAGGGACTCTGGCTGGAACACTTATCCTATCTCGCAAACTCGGGATCCTCGACAAGCAAGCAATCACAAGATGACCTGCAAACTGGCATGACATGCCAAGTGAGAACTTTCAATGTACTTGCAAGCTCACGACAACCAAAAGCAATCAAGATATACAACAACATGGCATTTATGTTAATGCAATAATAAACACGATATCCCTAGGATATTATAAGCATGGCATGAACATATGAACATAATGATACTAGCATGCAACATGTTAACCATATCATGTACCAACTTACTTTGTTCGGAGGTTACCACATAACCGCCACATGTAGCACTTACCATCCGGTCATCACACGATCACCTCAGGATCAAATCAAGCTTGGTATTAACAATACTATAGTAATCATTACATGACCATAAGGAGCTTGATCTTTACCCGTGATTTTCGCATAACACCACAAATATCAACCACTTCGGTATCCATGATACCATTGAGATCCTCTCACGATCACATAAAGATCAACCAACTTTTTTCCTCATCGAACAGGGGTTGTTAATTATTCAGATTATTTTTACCGTTGACCCATACTGTGACCTACTATGAATTGGGCCCATATCCGCGGGCGCGACTATTGATAGTTTATACACTCTGAAGTGGATAGTACATTGTACCCGCACCACAGAACCCATGGCCTCATACTCCCATTCGTGGACCAATGATGTTCCGGCAAAATCGATCTACTGCGTGACACTCACCCGGCCACTCCGACCAACTCCCCTTTGGGCTAAGTCATGGTTGGCCCCGATGCCACTCTGGACATCCAACGGGCACCGTCGCGGCAAAACAAAAATGATCCCAAATGGGGACAAAGGGCCCTATAACAACTATGGACACACAAGGCTTACGGCTGCCCACATGATCAGGGCAGGGCGCGCACATAACCTTCCCTAGTTGGAGGGACCGGCTAGAGGCATGACAATAGACCTAATTAGGGCCTTCCCATACAGGCAAGTGTGGCCACACTGGTCAGCTCAACTCGATGGCACTATGACTCAGCCAAAAGGTGTTCAAGTTCAATTAAAGTCTGGTTAAACTTGAATGAGGATGAGTTGAGTCACAATAGAATAGCATGATGCAATAATGATGCATATGAGCATTGTATCAGCATGAACATGGATGGAAAGCATAATCTCTCCCTAATCATAAAGCACGGATTGAGTCTCCGGGTTCACCGTCGTGGCGTTTTTGCAAAAAAGTCCCTCAATTTTTATGGAATCAACCCGCACTCTGTATGGGGATCAACCGAGAAGAGGAAAAAAAATGCCGTCGTCCGTCTCGCACACGAAGGAGCAGTCCGTCTCCAACACGAACACGAGTGGGGAACTAAAAAGGTCGATCTGCCGTTGATTTGCCCCTCATCCCTGTCTCTTCTGATCTCTCTCACCTCCCATTGCTTTCCGCTGTCGACCGATTCCGCAAAGCGAAGCGCTCAAGGAAGGCGTGCTCGCTACCATCGCCGCCACGCCCCCATCCCCTCTCCTTGGTGCGTGTCCTCGCTCCACCGTCGCCGAATCCGGATGAGATCGGTTCGATCCGCCGCATCTCGTGCCTGCGGCCGGCCATGGCTTTCGGCGGCATCGGGGGCGCTGGTCCGCCCCTTCTCCTCCGGGGCTGGCGGAACGACGGAGCGGCGCTTTGGTCAGGTTTCTCTGCTTCGAGAGCGGCGCGTGGGCTGATGTCGAGGGTGAGGCGGCTGTGCCTCTGCGCCGGGCGTTCCTGGATGGGAGGGTGGTCGCAGAGGCCGCGTATGGCAGCAGGGAGTTCCTGTTCGACTTCCTGTGGATGGTGCGCATCGATGCTGGCACCGCCGAGGAGGTCGCCATGGGCTGGATTGATGACCACAGGGCCTGCTTCTTCCCTGTGCCAGAGAGCGGGAGGAAGAGGAAGAGGGGCGAGCCTGAGCTGGAGGATGGGGCGTCGTCCACGGTGGATGATGTTAGAATAAATCTGAGGCATACCGTTGATCATCCGAGGACCAAGCAATCACACGAGGCACGACACCGAGATTTGTTAACGAGGTTCACCGATATGGCTACATCCTCGGGGCCTGACTATGGGCGCTCCTCCCCATGACACCGCTACAATACCGCACCCGGTCGCCCTGGACACTGGCACATGCCGGCGGCTTCCCCTGCATTCCGGTGCTATTATGTTGGCATATGTTACATCGTGTGTCTAGCCCCGCTATATATTAGAGGCCTAGGATAAAAGTGTCCTATTAGGACAAGACTCCATATCCTATCTAAACACAACACAACTACAAGTCCAATTGTAACCCACCTTGTACACTATATTCGACACAACTCCAACAAACTCCACCTTGGCGAATATACTCCACCATCCTGGATTTGTCCATGCGTCAAACTTCCATGTACATTGGACTTGAGCTTATTCCGTGAGTATCGCTGCTACTCCAAAGACTCCATGTGACTCCACCTGCAACTTATAGTCCCTTCTTTTCTTGACCACAGTCAACATTGAAGCAAAATTAAGTTCCTTGTTACTATAGTGTGTGCTCCCAACTTCCAGAGTATCCGTCAACGCCATCACACACCAATCACTGACCTGCGTGAAAGTGAACAACTCACATATTGGATGTCACACATAAGAGTTACCTGAACTCAACTTCACCACTCCTTTCTTGACTGCCTGTCTGAAACTTGAAGGAATTTCACTATTGCTTGTAGTCATCCCGAGTCAAATTCACAGTTGTCTCACCACATGTATGACCACCAGAGCCCTGGCCCGTCTCCATGTCTAGTGCATACCGCACACCTCGCCGCTATTACCGCGTCGAGCCTCCGCTGTCCTGATCGAGTCTCAAGGGTCGTGAACCCACACCACTCAACCCCCACTGGAGAGTACCATCGATCATCATCGACCGATAACGAGTTTCACGCTTCCATCAGACCACCGGGCTCCAGTCCGAACTGCATGTCACTCCCTTTTCCCCCTCTAGATCAACAATCCAAAACATCTGACAACCTAGCTCTGATACCACTTGTTAGAATAAATCCAAGGCATACCATTGATCATCCGAGGACCAAGCAATCACACGAGGCACGACACCGAGATTTGTTAACGAGGTTCACCGATATGGCTACATCCCCGGGGCCTGACTATGGGCGCTCCTCCCCATGACACCGCTACAATACCGCACCCGGTCGCCCTGGACATTGGCACATGCCGTCGGCTTCCCCTGCATTCCGGTGCTATTATGTTGGCATATGTTACATCGTGTGTCTAGCCCCGCAATATATTAGAGGCCTAGGATACAAGTGTCCTATTAGGACACGACTCCATATCCTATCTAAACACAACACAACTACAAGTCCAATTGTAACCCACCTTGTACACTATATTCGACACAACTCCAACAGATGAGAGGTCCGATGAGAGCAGTGACACGGTGCAGTCCTCAATCTAGCCTAATCTCCTGCCTCTCTCAAGCACTCCCTGTCGTGGTTCTAAGTCTGACAGTAGAGTGGGGGTAGGTATGGAGAGGCAAGATCCTAGCTATGGAGCAGTTGTAAACACAAGAGATGTACGAGTTCAGGCCCTTCTCGGAGGAAGTAACAGCCCTACGTCTCGGAGCCCGGAGGCGGTCGAGTGGATTATGTGTGTATGGATTACAGGGGTGCGAACCCTTTACACTGAGGAGGGGGTGGCTTATATAGTGTTCGCCAGACCCCTCCGGCCCTCAGTAATGTGGGGTTTAAAGTACATTAAGTCCAGGCGTTACTGGTAACGCCTTATATAAAGTGTCCTAAATGCCATAAAGACTACTTAATTACAGACCGTTTGGATGCAGAGTGCCTCTTGATCCCCTAGTGGTCGAGTGAGTCTTCATGGTCGAGTCCTTCGAGTCCATCGAGTGGAGTCCCTCTTGGTCGACTGGAAGGCAGTTTCTTCTGAGAGTGTCCTTGGGTGGGGTACTTAGATCAGGTCTATGACCCTACCCTAGGTACATGACTTCATCATTAGCCCCCGAATGGATCGAGGTTCGAGAGAGGAAGGAGTTGGCAATATTTCCGACCTGCTTTTGTGTTCGGACATGTACCGTCTTGGACTAATGATCTCTTTGTAGATATCAGCAACTTTTCTTTCAGTTGCCTTGATCCATTCTTTTCTTTCGTTGAGTGAACTTTTGACCTTAGCAATCTCCGAGCGATGGATCGCAGGAAATCTCTCGTTTGACAGATCGATCTGCTGTTCGCGGATTTTGTGGGATCCAAATTTTGGGGAAGCGCGCGAAGCGGGGCGGACCGCGACGCTCAGATGGGATAGGGCATAGACGCCTCGATTCCCGCACCGTCTTTTTCGCCACGTATCGCATACGCGCTACTGTTTCGGGATGTGATTGGATTGCCTGGTCCCACCTGTCATCCACTTAGAAGTGTTCTTATAAAGGCGCCCGATGAGGGTTTTTGAACAGTATCTCTCCATTCTTCCCCCTGTCCTCTCCGCCTCCGCCCACCGCGTCCGCTCTCGCCTCCGCCCAACCACTCCTTGCACGCTTCGCCGGCGGCAATGGTGAAGAAGAAGACGGCGGCGTTGGGCCTTGAAAAAGCGGCAATGACGGGAAGGCGAAAAGCGGCGACGGTCGGGCGGATCCTCGTCAAGGTCCCGCCTGCCGCAAGGCTGGGTCCAAGGGGATTGGATCCGGTCGACCATCACCGAGAAGGATCTCACTAATATGGCCAACGATGGTTTGATTCCCCACGGAGCAGCGAGGCCCCCGGGGAACGAGTGGCAACCACAGCCGGAAGAGGGTGAGTGTGTTCTTCTGGCTACCCACGTCAACCGTGGGTTCTCTCTGCCTCCGAGTGTTTTCTTCCGTGGTTTCTTGAATTTCTTTGGGGCACAACTTCACCACTTCAATCCGAATTCTATCGCCTACCTTGCTGCCTTCGTGTCCATGTGTGAAAACTTCCTGGGTTGCCGACCGCACTGGGGTCTGTTCAAGCATATATTCACTTGTCGTTCTCAGACCGTGAAAAAGGCGAGTCCAGATGACGATAAAACCAAAGTTATTCAGATGTGTGGAGGTGCAGGGATTCGGATGAGGAACAAGAGCACCTTTCCGCCATGACTCTCCTGAGTCGGTCAGAGGATGGCGATCGACTTGGTTCTCTTGCCAAAGCGAGTCGGCGCTTGGGCGGACAGTGGTCTCCTCCGTTCTCCATGGACCGGCGCTTGAAGCCCTCTTCTCTGAAGGTGCTCCACGAGGAGAAAGCCCAAGTGAAGATGTTGATGGGCGCGTAGTCCAGTTAGTTAGGGAAGGAGTGGCGGGTATGGACCTTCGGAGGTCTTTCTTAGGCGACGCATCCAGCCTCTTGAAGACGAGGCCATTGCATGTGGCTGTCTTCGGAACCGAGATGAGACTCGGATCAATCGAAGCGATCAGCGGCGCCACCTTTGGAGAGGTGGATGGCGCATGTCACGGGAACAAAGACAACCCTAGAGGAGCCAGGAGGATTCCGCCACTCGACAATTCTAGCACTCCAGACAAGGTATGCTTACTTTATTTCCAATTGTAATCTTGCCATACTTATTCTGCTTTTGCTCCAAATTGGTCGATTGATCTTTGTCTTGATGCCTGACAGGCCCTCACCAAACTATACTCGATGCCCAATGGAGCGCAGACTCCGACTGAAGAGGAGGAAGCAACTGGGGGCAAAAGCCAGGAGGAGTGGGACTCGGATGCTGCTGAAGATGATGATGACGATGACTCCGATGGGGAGGAAGAGGAGGAGGAGGAGGAGGAGGAGGAGGAAGTTGCACCGCCTCGCAGGGAAAGGCGATCGAAGCTCATCCATGACCTGCGTTGAGCGTGGTAAGGGGTCGCGGATCGTCGCGATCGACCAAGCGCCCTCGGACCACTTCTCGGCGCCGGCGAGAAGGCTCGAAGCAATCTCGAGCAGCGCCCGGCGAAACCAGCGAAGGTCTTGCGAAGATGAAGGTGTCAATTCCACCATATCGGGGTAAAAATGCTATCTGAGTCTTCTTGCTCTACACGAGTTTATTTTTGGTCGACTCATGAGTTAACCGACTGATTTTTGGAAATGCAGTGCTGCTACTTCTGATACCTCGGCCAGGGCTGACGATCATGAGATGGAAGATGCTGCAACCTCAAAATCTGGTACCTCTCTCTTAATTCCGTTCTTTAGTCGATTGGCTCTTGGTCTCTAATTCTGATTCTTTTCTGTAGCTCCATCCAATGTCGTTATCACCCTTCCCGGCGGCGGCGGCGATGAGAACGCTGAAGCACAGGAGGAGTAGGAAGCGTCTCTTGGCGGGGTGACTCGGGGCCAAAGCACCGAGACACTGGTCGCAGAGGAAGAGAACACCACTCGGCACACCGTATCTTTCGCGGTGCCGTTGACGAGTGCTCATCCCGCGTCATCGAGTGCTGCGCAGCCTTCACTCTTCTCGACCCTCGTCCCGAGGACCAAGCGATGCTGCAAAAAAAAGCGTCGCCCGGCGGAGTCATGATGGAGCGGTGAAGGCCATCCGGGAGGCTAGCCAGGCAGCCTATGACGCCAGTTCCGCTCTTCAAAGCAACGTTCAGGTCAGCCGGTCATTGCCTGTTCTGTTAGGATATGATCTCTGAAAACTCTTCTTTCCGAAATTCGTAGAAGTCCTACACCCACTGGGTGTGTCGATTGGAAATTCGAACTAGTGGGGGCATGCTGAGTGCACCCATTGGGTGTAGTCCCCAAGGCTATGGTGGACTGCTGGCAGTCGACCATAGTCTTTATATTTCAAACTTTTTCCTTCTTTCGATTAGGTCAAATGGACTTTCAGACTGGTGGGGGCACGCTGAGTGCACCCACTGGGTGTAAGTCCCGAGGCGTGGTCGATCGGCTGGCGGTGACGGCTCTGAAGAACACTAAATCTGTTTTTTTTTGTTGGTCGGTGGTCGACTCTATCTTGATAGAACTAGTGGGGCACGCTGAGTGCACCCATCAGGTGTAATCCCGAGACTACGGTCGAATGTTTGTATTCGGCTGTAGTCTTAAGCATATGATTTTTCCTTAATCACTTTCGGAAGTGAATTATCTTTGACATGTTGTCGATTGGTTCTTCGTAGAAATCCTGCGACCTTCGGCTCGTTACACGGTGGAGAACAAGCATATCCAGCTCGAGCTTGATCTGAAGCTGGTCGGGAGAATCTGGCGAAGGCGAAGGAGGAGACCAAAGGTATGTTTGGTGAGGTCTCGATATTTGCTTTTGCCCCTCATTTGTTTCAAAATCTGATCTTCTTTGTAACTGCGAGGCAAAGTGAAGGAAGCCAGAAGAAGAAAGACCTTGAGCTAGCTGAGATGCAAAAGACAGCTTTAGAAGACCAAGCTCATGAGACGAGAAGTTAGCCGGTCACCAAGCTTGAAGAAGAAAACACCAATCTGAAAGCTGCTCTTGCTATTGCCAACAAGGAGGTCAGTCGACTGAAAAGCGACAAAGTTGCTCTGAATAACAAGGCCAGTCAGTTGGCTGGGAAGAAGAATGATCTGGAGGCCTATCTGAGCGGACTCGCCAACAAGTTGTTCCTCATGCTCGAAGGTAATCCTTTGCGCCAAACAATCGTTTTTACGGTGATCTTTCCATTCGACCATTGCCTTGACTCGGCGATTGTACTTGCAGAATTTTGCCAAAACTTTGAAGAGGAGACTGGTCGACTGGAACCAAACTTGGACCCCATCAACTCTCCGGTGAATGATGAAGTCGCCATGAACGTGTTCCGGCTCGAGTCTCGCATTGCTGCTGTCATTGACTATCTTGCAAGGCTGAAGGTCGCCACTTCCCGCATTGACACTATGCTCTGGCCCAGGGAGACACTCCAAAATGACCTCGAGTCTCTGATGACTCGACTAAACCGATCCACAGTCGAGTGCAGGAGTGGAAGAAGTCTTCTGCCGGTGTGGTGCGGATGTCGCTCGTATCGGCCCGAGTCCATTGCAAGGATGCGAGAGGACAAGCTGGTGGCCCTTGGTGGCTAACACCAAGAAGCATGATTTCCGGTCTTTCATGGAGACTTTCATCGCTGCTGCCACCGGATCGCGGGACGGAATTGATCTTGATGAGTTTGTTGCACCTTCGGCCCTCCACGGGAGGGTAAAAACTTCTTGGGCTCGACACTTTAAATTTGCCTCGGTATGCGAGTGATTTTGTAACCGATAAACCTTAACAGGCTTAGCGCTGAGCACTTCGGTTCCGTTAGGTATTTATCGAACTTGGATTGACGTTGAATATGCTTGCATTTGGCTTGAGATGTCTTTTGCGAGGTTAAGCGAGGTGCTCATTGCGATCAACTTGTTCCCAATTAAGCAGGCAGAGCCTTGGGCTGCGGCTAAGCCTCCAGTGGGAGGCATGCTCGCCACTCGGTAGGAATTTTATAACTTAGGCAAGCACTGGCTGCAGCTAAGCCCCAGTGGGAGGTCTGCTCTCCACTCGGTAGGATTTTTATAACTTAGCGAGCAGGCTGCAGCTAAGCCCCGAGTGTGAGGTCTGCTCTCCACTCGGTAGGATTTTTATAACTTAGGCGAGCACTGGGCTGCAGCTAAGCCCCCGAGTGGGAGGTCTGCTCTCCACTCGGTAGGATTTTTATAACTTAGGCGAGAACTGGGCTGCAGCTAAGCCCCCAAGTGGGAGGTCTGCTCTCCACTCGGTAGGATTTTCACGTTGTACTTGTGGCGTAGCTCGAAGGAGAAGGTGGCAGTCGACCTGCATCTCGTCTTCCTTGCGCCCACACATTGTACTTGTGGCGTAGCTCGGAGGAGAGAGTCGCAGTCGACCTGCACCTCGTCTTCCTTGCTACCGCACGTTGTACTTGTGGCGTAGCTCGGAGGAGAGGGTCGCAGTCGACTTGCACCTCGTCTTCCTTGCTACCGCACACTGTACTTGTGGCGTAGCTCGGAGGAGAGGGTCGCAGTCGACCTGCACCTCGTCTTCCTTGCTACCGCACATTGTATTTGTGGCGTAGCTCGGAGGAGAGGATCGTAGTCGACCTGCACCTCGTCTTCCTTGCTACCGCCCGTTGTATTCGAACTTAGGCGAGTACTTGGACTGCAGCTAAGCCTCCGAGTGGGAGTCTGTCTCACCACTCGGTAGGATTTTATTGAAACTTAGGCGAGTACTTGGACTGCAGCTAAGCCCCCGAGTGGGAGTCTGGCTCACCACTCGGTAGGATTTTATTGAAACTTAGGCGAGTACTTGGACTGTAGCTAAGCCCCCGAGTGGGAGTCTGGCTCACCACTCGGTAGGATTTTATTGAAACTTAGGCGAGTACTTGGACTGCAGCTAAGCCCCAGTGGGAGTCGGCTCACCACTCGGTAGGATTTTATTGAAACTTAGGCGAAACGAATTCGCAGCTAAGCCCCCGAGTGGGAGGCTGGATCACCACTCGGTAAGGATTTTTTTACAAACTTAGGCAAAATGGATTCGCAGCTAAGTCACCCACTGAGGGGGAAATTTTACTGAACAAATAAAAGTGACAAAAATCATTGGTGAAATTATGACACTATTATCTTGCAACACATGAACTACATAAGTACTTCTATTACAACTCATCCGAGTGAAAACTTAAGTGTAAAATGGGCGGAGTAGCTCCGCGTTCCAAGCTCGGGGCTCGTCGATATTGTGCTTGACGTTGTAGAGACAGTACGCTCCGTTGTGGAGAACCTTGGTGACAATGAAGGGTCCTTCCCAAGAAGGAGCAAGCTTGTGTTGTTTCTGCTGATCCACTCGGAGAACCAAATCTCCTTCCTGGAAGGCTCGACTCTTCACGTTTCTAGCGTGGAAGCGACGCAAGTCCTGTTGATAGATGGTCGATCGGATCAAAGCCATCTCTCTTTCCTCCTCTAAAAGGTCATTGCATCTTGCAGCGCTTGTTCGCTTGACCTCGTTGTAGAGCTCAACACGAGGAGCATTGTGGAGCAGATCTTTCGGCAAGACCGCTTCAGCTCCATAGACCAAGAAGAATGGAGTCCTTCCGGTCGACCGATTAGGCGTGGTCCTCGGACCCCAAAGCACCGAGGGAAGTTCATCGACCCATGCTCGGCCGCATGCTTAAGGTCACGCATCGATCGGGTTTCAACCCTTTGAGGATCAAGCCATTGGCTCGCTCCGCTTGTCCATTTATTTGTGGATGGGCGACGAAGCGTAGTCGACTTCGTGTGCCTTGAGAAGTGCGAAATCCCTGAATTCCTCCGAGTCAAAGTTTGACCCATTATGCGTGATGATGCTGTCACGGGACTCCATATCTGAATATCGGTTCACGATGAAGCTAACAGCGATGCCGGCGTCAAGGTTCTTGATGGGTTTAGCCTCAATCCACTTGGTGAACTTGTCAAGCGCCACCGGTACATCGTGAAACCGCCCGACCTGTCCTCAAGGGCCCACCATATCAACCCCATCTGCGAAGGGCGGATGAGTGGTATGGTCTTGAGTCGACGCGGGCTTGTGTGACATATTGGAGTAGAACCGACATCCCGCACTTGTCCACTATTTCCTTCGCCATCTCATTTGCCTTTGGCGATAAAATCCGGCTCGGTATGCTTTGGCCACGATGGTCGAGAGGGCGATGATAGCCACAGGTCCCCGAGTGGATATCATCAAGGATGATTCAACCTTCTTCTGGCGTTATGCACTTCTGACCAACTCCAATCACGCTCTCTCTGTACAACTATCCTTTGATTACGGTAAAGGCCTTGGATCAATGGACGATCTGTCGAGCCTCTTCCTCGTCCTCCGGGAGCTCTTTTCTCAGGATATACGCGATGTATGGAACTGTCCAGTCAGGAGTAATCACTAAGACCTCCATGACCAAGTCGACCCTTCTTTGGGACTTCTACTTGATCGGATCTGTGGCACTCGGGGCTGCGGAGCTTCTTGGTGAAAGGATCTTCTTTTCTTGGCGGAGTATGGATATGCTCCAAGAACACACCACTCGGAATGGCTTCTCTCTTGGAACCTATCTTTGCCAGATCATCAGCCTCTTGGTTTTTCAGTCGGGGTATATGATGGAGCTCTAACCCCTCAAACTTCTTTTCAGCTTCCTCTTTGCATTGCGATATCCGGTCATGGCTGGGCTTCTTCGCCCCACTCCTTCATCACCTGGTTGACCACCAAATCTGAGTCGCCATAAACCATAAGGTGACGGACGCCGAGTGAAATGGCCATGCGCAACCCAATACAAAAGGGCCTCATATTCTGCCTCATTGTTGGAGGAATCAAAGTGAATCTGGAGCACATATCGAGCTTATCTCCTCGGGGAAACCGGAAAACCCGACACGGAACCATTCAACATCTTAGAGCCATCAAAGAACATGGTCCAATGCTCGAGTGAACTTGAGTCGGCTGCTGTTGTTCAATCCACTCGGCGAGGAAATCTGCTATTGCTTGGGACTTAATGGCTTTCTTTGCCTCAAACTTGATATCAAGGGAAGAAGCTCAATCGCCCATTTAGCCACTCGACCAGTTGCATCTCTGTTGTGCAGAATCTCACGAAAGTGGGCGTCGGACGGCATCGTGATGGAATGATCGGAGAAATAATGAGCAACCTTTTTCGTGGTCATGTAGATCCCATACACAAGCCGATAATGAGGGTATCTTTGCTTGGGCGGAGTTAAAACTTGAGACGAGATAATACCTTTGGGCGCTGTACTTTGAAGGCTTTCCTTCTTCTTCCCTTTCGACCGTAAGTACTATCTTGACGACTTGTCTGTGGCTGCGATATAAAGCAGCAGAGGCTCTTTGCTGATTGGAGCAGCAAGCACCGGCTGGGTCGAGAGCGAGCTTTTAGCTCGGCAAGCGGCATCGACTTCAGAGTCCACTCGAACTTGCGCCTTCTTCATCGATCGGTAAAGAGGCAATGCCTTTTCACCGAGTCGTGAGATGAATCGACTTAATGCGGCCAAGCATCCAGTAAGCTTCTGGACATCGTGCACCCGCACGGGGCGTTTCATTTGGAGTATAGTGCCGACTTTTTCTGGATTAGCGTCGATTCCTCGTTCGGAAACGAGAAAACCGAGTAACTTGCCACGAGGAACTCCGAATGTGCACTTTGATGGATTGAGCTTGATATCATACCTCCTGAGGTTGGCAAATGTTTCGGCGAGGTCAGTCAACAGGTCGGAACCTTTTCGTGACTTGACCATGATATCATCCATATACGCTTCCACATTCCGACTGATTTGAGTGAGCAAACACTTCTGAATCATTCGCATAAACATGGCTCCGGCATTCTTGAGGCCGAATGGCATGGTGATATAGCAGAAGCACCCAAATGGAGTGATGAAAGCTGTTTTTATCTCATCGGGTCCGTCTGAGCGGATCGATGGTACCGAATAAGCGTCTAGAAAAGACAATCTCTCGCATCCCGATCGAGTCAACAATTTGATCAATGCGAGGAGAGGAAAATGATCTTTAGGCAGGCCCAATTGATGTGCTTGAAGTCAATGCACATTGGAGTGAGTTGTCCTTCTTAGGAACCATGGCGACATTGGCGAGCCACTGGGTGGTATATCTCTCGGATAAATCCTGCCGCCAATAGTCGAGCCACCTCCTCACCAATAGCTTTTATCTTACGAGCGGCGGACCGCCGAAGATGTTCTTTGACGGTTTTGCGGTTGAGTCGACTCTAAAGCGATGCTCGGCCCGATCCCCAGGAACACCGGCATGTCGGTGGCTTCCATGCAAAGATGTCCCGATTCTCACGGAGGAACTGGATGGCGCTTCTTCCTATTTGGTCGAGTGTTGTGGAGATGTGGGTCGGAGCTGCATTGGGGTCGGTCGGGTGAATGTGGACAGGCCGTCTCACGAGCAGTGAAATCTTGACTTCTGTGACGAGCTTCTTGGCTCGCAGCAAATCACTCGGATCTGCATTTTGCTTATATCCTTCAAACTCGACCGCTGTCACCTGGGAGTCGGCAATCTTTGAACCTTTCTGGAAACACTCTTCTGCTTTTTTCTGATCACGCCTTTGGGGCCGGGCATCTTCAGTTTGAGGTACACGTAACATGGTCGAGCCATGAATCGTGCATAAGCTGGTCTTCCCAGAATAGCGTGGTAAGCGCTCTGAAAATCCACGACCTCAAACGTCAGCTTCTCTTTGCGAAAATGCTTTGAATCACTGAACACCACGTCCAGAGCTATTTGGTCGAGTGACTCGGCTTTCTTTCCTGGTATAACTCCATGAAACTCATGTTACTGGAGCTCAGTCGGGACATCGGAATGCCCATTCCTTTCAGCGTGTCCGCATACAACAAGTTCAGCCCACTACCACCGTCCATTAGCACCTTCGTCAGTCGAGTGCCTTCGACAACCGGATCGACCACCAAAGCTTGCCTCCCAGGGGTGGCTATATGAGTCGGGTGATCGGACTGGTCGAATGTAATGGGAGTTTGGGACCATCTCAAATAACTGGGTGTCGTCGGGGCGACCATGTTCACCTCACGGTTAATAACCTTCAGTCGGCTCTTGCTTTCCACATCGGCAAAGATCATCAGAGTGGAGTTAACATGAGGATATGCTCCCTCACTGTCCTCCTTGTCTTCGGCTTTGTCCGATTCCTTCTCCTTTTCCTTAGACTGTTTACCTTGGAACTGCTGGATCAGGAGCCTGCATTGCCGAGTGGTATGTTTCGGGTAGATGATATTGCCCTCTTCGTCTTTCTTCGTGTGGATGTGACACGGCATATCCATCACGTCATTTCGCTCTTTATCCTTCACCTTCTTGGGGTTCCAGGATCCTTTGGGTTTCCCTTTGAACTTGCCCTGAGTCACGACCAGAGCCTCTCCAGGAGCCGCTGGTTCGGCTTTCCGTTTCTGCTTCCGACTGGAGTTTCCTTTCTCCGACTGACTCGGCTTGTATTTGCCGCTACGGAGTCGGTCCTCCTCTTCGCTGTTGGCGTACTTGGTAGCAATTTCCATCATCCGACTCAGGGTCATATCTCCGGTTCGACCAAACTTCAAACTCAATTATTTGTTCTTAACACCATCCTTGAAGGCGCAAACTGCCTGATGATCAGACACGTTCTCCACGGTATGATGCAAAGTGATCCATCTCTGAATATACTCTCTTAGAGTCTCATTCGTCTTCTGCACACAAACTTGCAGCTCTGTCAATCCAGCTGGTTGCTTGCAAGTTCCTTCAAATGTTCTGACGAACACTCGGGAAAGATATTCCCAAGTGTAAATGCTGCTTGGAGGTAACTGATTCAACCATGTCCTGGCAGAACCTTCCAACATGCGTGGTAAGTGCTTCATGGCCACCTCATCATTCCCACCGCCGATCTGTACAGCCACTCGGTAATCCTCAAGCCATGTTTCGGGCTTAGACTCACCGGTGAACTTGCTTACTCCGGTTGCCAACCTGAAGTTGGGGGAATCACGCATGGCTCGATAGCCTCTTTGAAACATTCGGACCATAAACATGCACTCGACTGCTAGTGGGCGCATCTCTGTCAGGGCCACCTCGATGAGCCCTGTTCCGATCGACCAAGCCTTGCACGATGATGGATCGCGCGTCAAAGCCTGGTTCTCTGGAGTCGACCGGAGCTCTTCACCCCACACTGAGTTGACGCCTATCATCCTGCTGCCGAGGAGCGTAAGACCCACCCCTCGGGGGAGGAGTGGGCACTCGACGCCTATCATCACGATCATGTCGGTCACCATATTGGTCTCGCTGATTCTCGCGTCCTTCACGCCGCGGAGGCGATCTGGGACTGTGAGCCAACTGAACCGTATTCGCAGCGACGGATCGACTGTGAATTCTGTTGCGTGACTGCGACACGGCTGAATTCTAATCTCCTGCTGCCCGGAGCAAATCTCTGATCTGCATCAAGCCTCTGCCAGCCTCCAACTAAGAGGGCTGGATGGACTCTACTATACGGGTTCAGCTGCTAAATTCTGAATCGGGGTTCGATATACCTGAGTCAGCGGGAAGAGTTGACATCGATTGGAGTCGGTACTCGTTGCCACGCGCGCTCGTCGAGTGCTCGCTGAAGGTTCTCGAGACGGCGCATTCAGCCAAGTTAATGGCGTGCCTCCTCCAAAGCGCGAGCCTCGGGGTTTCTCCGCGATGGGAGTATCTGAGGCATCCATGTTCTGCTGCGAAGTTCTTCCTCTGCGAGGGAATTAAGTGGCTCGGGCTGGTACTCTTCATGGACTTGGCGGGTCGCCTCCACCATCTACCCCATCCTCGCGAGAAACCGGGAGGACTGCGAGGCCATTGACCATCAAGACCTCTACCGCTGGATCCTTTGCTATCACACTCGGATCACGGTCTCTATGGAGTCGGTCGACGGATCGAGCAGCCGTAAAGAGATTCGTCGGGCTCGATTGCATAACAGGTGGTGGCCGTCTGGCGAACCATCGCGTGCCTCACCCACCGCTGGAGCCTCGACCGACCAGGCGCTTGTTGGCGGGAGACCGGAGGGTGATCGATAGGAAGTCGACCGATATGGAGTCGGCGGTTGCCGCATGAGTAACGCCCGCGGACACATGCGCGAAAATGCGTTGCACTGCGGACGGGGAGCGCATCAACGTCGAGTGGAGCCTCCTGGAGCCAAGCGGAGTCGTCGGCGATGAAGGAGAGAGCGCCGAGATGGATCTCGCGGCCCTCGACTAAAACTCCACCAACAACCATGATGAAAGTAATCAGAAGAATGACAACTTCTCCAAAAATCGCTAAGACACCCGCCCCAAGGTGGGCGCCAACTGTCGTGGTTCTAAGTCTGACAGTAGAGTGGAGGGTAGGTATGGAGAGGCAAGATCCTAGCTATGGAGCAGTTGTAAACACAAGAGATGTACGAGTTCAGGCCCTTCTCGGAGGAAGTAACAGCCCTACGTCTCGGGCCGGAGGCGGTCGAGTGGATTATGTGTGTATGGATTCTGAGGTGCGAACCCTTTACCTTTGAGGAGGGTGGCTTATATAGTGTCCGCCAGACCCCTCCGGCCCTCAGTATTGTGGGGTTTAAAGTACATTAAGTCTAGGCGTTACTGGTAACGCCTTACATAAAGTGTCCTAAATGCCATAAAGACTACTTAATTACAGACCGTTTGGATGCAGAGTGCCTCTTGATGTCCTAGTGGTCGAGTGAGTCTTCATGGTCGAGTCCTTCAAGTCCGTCGAGTGGAGTCCCTCTTGGTCGACTGGAAGGCAGTTTCTTCTGAGAGTGTCCTTGGGTGGGGTACTTAGATCAGGTCTATGACCCTACCCTAGGTACATGACTTCATCACTCCCCGTGCAGCAGGCCTGGTGTGTCGACTGCCATGGCAAGGCTACATCCATTCATTATGTACTGCTATCTCCTTCCTCTCTCTCCTGATTTGCCTCTTCCATTCTCTCATTTGATTTAATCCCTTGAGCATATTTTCTTATGTCCGGCAGGGTCAGCAAGGCGGCCAGCTTGGGGCAAGGCAGTGAGGCTGGAGGAGACGGACAAGTTCTACTAGGTTGTTACTTGTCAAGAAGCTCTTCATCAGAGGGATAGCCCCGAGTGGGCGGCGGTGTGGCGATCATGGCGGTGCACAAGGTCTTGCAGGGTCCCCGGTCCAGGGCGTTCCAGATGAAGGGCTAGCTCCTAGCCGCTGCGCGTGGCGCCGACGAGGGCAATGCCAAGTTCGCGTGGTATGGCGCTCCGTCGGCGGATGTGGCCACGGCGGTGGAGCACGGGTTCGGCAGGATGAACAGCCAGGTCCTTTGCCATCGCGCGCACGGTGACGACGTCCACCTCTCGCCTGGTTCTTGATTGTTGAGTAATTCATGTTAGTTGTTGCTGAATTAGGGACTTGATTCATGTTGGTTGCTGAATTGATTTATGTCTTATGTATACTTGATTCCGTAGATTAATATCTCTTTTGGTTGGCAAGAATGGATCAAACATATTTTTGTAAGTTAAGATTTTTCTTCGCGGGCTAGCGCAAATCTTCTGCAGGACTACCTCCCCTCTGCAAACCAATTGATATCAAATAGTGGGACTGAATTATTGTAAATATTCAGAACTCTAGAATGGATATTTGTACATATCATCGTCTCCAGTAATACATAATAATGATTGTTGATGCCACCAACCCCAACTGTATTGTGATAATGATATTGAATTGTTTTAATTTGGTCGTGTACTCAAATCTGAAAGCATTCTACTTTATTATGTCCTGTACAGATGTACCTGCAGCATAGCTATTTGAGATATGCCACTACAGTATTATCAGTCCTTTCATGTCTCTGAAATGGGGCTTTAAATTTTGTGTGTTCTTATTGTACATCAACAACAAGAGCAGAGGAAGGCTACTGATGCATTTGAGTTCTCTTCTTATTTCAAAGAAAGGCATCAAGTTGATGCATCTGAGTTCTTGGATCTAAAGCATAATACAATGAAAGGTAACAGTACGATACAGTCGATACTTGCTTGACCCATGCGAAGCTAAAAGTGTTCTCTTACATCCCATATTTGTTGATCTAATTCTATTCACAGGTATTTTTTTATGAATAGGAAGATTGACTAGGGGAGGATTATGTATTGAGGTAGGGAAAGTTGTGGTCGTGCGGCCATACAGGTACACAGTAGTGATGAGGACATGGCTACCACAGTTACACCCATATCCCCTACTGTTTTACCTCTTGGAACAGTGGCTAGAGCTCAGATACGCCAATTAAATTATCAGGTACTCTCGTTTCTTGGTAATGTTTCTAGTGTTCGTGAGAATATGATGACGCCTAACTTAGATACATTTGTGTTGCTTGCAATTGAAGGGCATGGCACGGACAAGAAGGTTGAACATTGGAGCATGGTCAAGCACAGAGATGAAGGTGCCTGCGAAGAGATCAAGAACAGAGGTTCAAGTGGAGATTTCCGGACTTTGAAGCCACCATGATGACATATAAGATGATGGACGAAATATACAAGATGGCCTTTCATAAATTTCGTCAATAGCTTATTATTGGTGTTGCACCACCTTATTTTGGGCCAGGCCCATGTAATATATTTTTAAAGTCCATATTGTAGGGAAAACGACTTAGGAGGTGTTTTAGTCCCACCTTGCCAAGGGTGGACAAAATCCCCTCTCTTTTCCCTATAAATATAGCCCTTAAGGCATCGTTTAGACTTGGGTTTTATTTAGTTAAAAGTTAGCCATCGCTGCAACTTCGTGTACTTCATTTGTGTCCAATGACCAGACCAAGACCGCTTATTAAACCCCACTTTTATCAATACTTCATCCATACTCACAATATTCCGATTGCTTAATCATATTCTTGCTTGTTCTTCGATTGCTTGCAGGAATAGACCTTCGTGGTCAGGTTGATCGTGCTCCAGCGTGGTCAATAACCTCTCGGAGTTGGTTTAGCGATTGCTAAGGGGCAACGTCGTGCACGTTTGTAGTCGGATCGTCAAAGTCGTCTCCACCAAATCGATAGTTATCATCTCATCGAAACATAGGGATCCTCGCCTCTATCAAGTGGTTTCAGTTTTCAGGTTGCTCGGTGAGATTTTCTAGTTTTTCATAGTCTTAGATTGCATCTGTTCTTCATACCTATAGTCCAAGAAAAAGCCACAAAAAAAGTTAGATTAGTTCATCCGTGTCCCAGACAGTCTTAGCCTTTTCGCTATTACCACTTCGTTTTTGCATTGTTGAATTTTCGGTTGCATTGTGTGTCAAGTTGCTGGTTCTAGTGTCCAGTCTTTTAGAGTTTCGAGTTCTAATCATGTTCTTTTTCACGTCATTCCGCTCGCACCATCGTCCACTTCATTGTGATCTTCCTTTGTCGTTAATTTGCTTTGTCACCGCTGCCGTCATCACCACAAGTCTTCCGCTCCCGTCGTTCGTCCCCGTCTTGGAGTATCATTCATCTCGTGGAGAGAAAAGTTGAGAAAAGATCCTACAAAAAAAGAGCTTTTGCAACAAGGTTAAATCGGCCAAAATAAAAAGAAAGGAAGTGCATGATGTTGGAATTGAATCCTTGCAATTGTGAGTATAGTAAGAGAAAAGGAGAGAAGTACTTCTTGGAAACGTGTCCTCATGTCCCACGATTGGCAATTTGAAAAAAAAAACACCAAGATTGTACAGTCAAAGGAGAAGAGGGAGTTGTGTTACGTGAGGAAGGTTCAAAGTCCGTACTAGGCCGGTTGGAAAGTTGTGTTGCTAAGGACAGTACCAACCATCACGTCGCCTGATCCATTGAGATCGCAGCAAAAAAATAGCAAACAGAGGTTGGCGGAAGAAGAGGAGAGAGAGGCAACGTGCAGAACTTTTGCATTGCGTGCAGTTTTTTTTGGTTGGAACGTTTTGGGTCAGTCCTAAAAGAAAGGAGGAATTTTTTGTGTTGATTCTGCTGGGCAGATTTTCCATCGGTGGGCAGATTTTGTGGCGATACATAGAGGGAAGGAAAAGAAAGAGTGCTACTAACTTGGTTTAGATCTCCTTAAAAAAAGGTTTGCTTTGCAACATGTGTTGGAGTTATCACAGGGAGACACTTCGGTTGTTTGGCAGGGAATCTTTGACCTTGGAAACCACGTTGCCATTAAATGACAGTGATTTCAAGAAAAAGAAAACAGATTGGTTACGTGAGAAGAAAAATCAGAGAAATAATAAGGAAAGAAAAGCAATAAAGAGGAAAAAGAGTTGATTTCAGATTCGTTTTTGCTTTGGAGATCTATTTCTTTTCGTGCTAAAATAGGAGGAGAAAAAGGAAGAGGGGCATAGTTGTTGGGATTTGGGCCGTGATCCCCTCCCACGTTGGTTCTGTTATTAAGTTGGAAGGTTTTGATCGGTGAAAAAGAAGATTTTTTTTGAAAGAAAAGGTAGATCATTTTCTACCTTATGCATTCAAAACAGGTACGTGAAAAAGAAGAATAGAAGCGGAAAAAACAAAGTCTGCAAGAAGGCAAGTTTGGATCAGCTCATCAAATAAAAAGGAAGGTGCCGGTCTAATTGTTTGTTTGGAAGTTTTCTATGTAAAAAAAAGGAGAGAATCACGTGTGGGCTTTGAGCCAATTTGAGCAATATCTGATCTCTTGGTTTGGTTTCCAAAAGTATTAGTTCGCAAGCTCAAGTTCGGAAAGAAAAAAAAAGGCAGGTTTTGATCCCAAAAAAACCCAGATCGGTTGCATTTGGAAGTAATCCCACGTGAGTTGTTTCCTTTTGGAAGGAGATAAGTATTTAAAAGAAAATCTGCACGTAATTCAAGGAGAGCTGGTTGTTTCCCCGTTTGGCAAGAGAGTTGTTGATTCCACGTGTAGTTTTTCTTGGGGAGAGGCAAGAAAAAAAAAGATTCGGTTGGTTGTTTCCACGGTCTGGCACTTTTCTTGGCGAAAATAAGGGTGAAAAAAAAAATCAAAGAAGAACAGGAGGACGTGGTGTCCTATACTACTTGGATGAAGTCTTGAGAAAAAAAAATCAGACCGAATGTTGGTTTAGTAACGTTGGATCAGGAAAAAAACTTGAAAGACAAACGTGAAAAAAAAGAGTTGTTGATTGCTTACGTTGCCTGCTTGGAAAGTTGAGATATTTGCTCCCTCCTGAAGCATATTTCCTTTGGCTTTTGGACCGTAGCGAGAGAGAGAAAAAAAAGATAAAGTGTTGACCTATTTTGATTTGGCTGCAGAGTTACCTTAAGGACAAAAAAAATCACACATGGAATATTTGGAGTATATCTTTCGTACTAGTAGTACTAGTTTGCCACGTCACTTTTGGTACAGTGCCTTGACATATACAGGTGCCAGTATACTCTGGTCGCTGCATCACTCATCATTTTTCTTGGGACTTGAGTTCTTGTTGGTATCGAGTGTGAATTTTACTTGTGTTGTTAGGCTCGCGTCTCTAGTACAGGCTAGCCTAGGACCAACACTCGACCACTTTAAACGAATTTTCAGCTTGCATTAATTAACGTGGTTGTAGCATTTTTTTCCACATATATAAAGCCAACCCAATTTCACATATTTCTACACCGTGTATCCATACGTTCACCTGGCAATCACTTTACCCAACTTTTGCAGTTACTTGACACCGCTGGTTGCTGATCACCGTCTGCTGCATGGTAAAAACTTGTAAGACATTGATATTTGCTTTATTGTAAGCGTCTTACCACCACATCCTAGTAGTTATAGGAACATCATTTTTGCATTTTGTTTCTTGTTTCTACTAATCATGACAGGATCTAGAGTCAATTCATGGGCTTTGTCAATCGCGGGAGACGTGCCACCACCTATGCAAATTCCACAACGATCACGAGAGGTGCATAAACATCCAAATGCACATGATCAGGTTAATGTTTCTATACTATCATTTAATGGCCGTCTTAGACCTGCTTTATATATTGAATGGGAGTTTGACATAAATAATATATTTGCTTCCAATAATTTTGATGAACGTAAAAAAGTTAAGGTTGCGGTTGGTTCTTTCACTGGTTATGCTATAGTTTGGTGGTGAATATTGTCGGTTACACCCTAATGATATACCTACTACTTGGGATGATTTGAAACTTGCCATGCGACATACATTTGTTCCCACTTATTATACTTGTGACATGATTAAAAAGTTGCAACATTTAAAATAAGGTAGTGACACCGTAATGAAATATTATGATACTTTACAAACTACCTTGCTGCATTGCTCTTTAGAAGAAAGTGAAGAAGATTTTATGGATAGATTTTGGGGAGGATTAAATCATGACATTCAGGAGATACTAATTCATGAAGAGTGTTATCCTATGGACCATTTGTTTCATCTTGCTTCAAAGCTAAACACGAAATAAAACGACGTGTTGCCCACAAGGAGAACAAGCGCGAGATGCACATTCCAAGAGTTGATACGGTTGTCCCTTCAACTACTAGGCATACTATGACAACCACACCCGTTGTTGTGAGGACTACATCACCTCCACCATGCGACACATCATCACCGAGAGTGCCTACATCATCTGAGTTGATCATAAGAGATAATGACAAAGGTACTAATCTTCCACCTCCACATGAGTATGATGAATGTCTTGTCAATTTAAATGCACCATGCGGTGAGCTACCCACTACTTTGATCACACCAGCTATTTTAGAGGACTATGTTGATGATTTGACTTTGCCATGTGATCAAACAATTTTGAGTGAACCCATTGAATTAACTATCGATGCAAAAGAATCAAGTGAATCAGGGAATAAAGCAGATTTGGATCAAATACGTTTGAAAATAATTGTGCCAATGTTTAATCATTTTGATATGACCTCTAATCTTGGTGATGGTTCATCAATGTTGGGATGGTTTAGTGATGAGCATTTTCAATCTTTTGATATGTGATGCCCAGATAATTAGGCTATAGTAATCCCACGTTAATGATGCCACGTCGCCACGATTACTGTTGTTAATCTCGCGTTAGTTCGAAACCGATTCAAATCCAAATTTGAATTTAAGTCAAACGATAAAGGTTTTCAAATTTAAAAAAAAAATGTTCGGGTTGTGCCAAATATTGCATAAATAATTTTGGTGGAGAATCCACATTTTTATAAGGTATTTAATTGCACTGAAATAAATAAAACAGTAATGCAAACAAATATTTAAATGCCTTTTTCAATTAATAGAATATTAAGCTAATTGGAACTAGTTTTGTATTTCATTTAAACTATAATAAGGTGAAACTAAGAGAAAACATAAAAGAAATAAAAATAAAACAGACAAAAAGAAAAGGGGCAAAGCCCCCACTCTCCCTGGGCCGAACGACCTATCTGGCCATCTAGGCCAACCCCAGACCAGCCCACCAGCCGCGCCCATATCCCCACACCACCCTGAAACCCTAACCGCTACCCCCACTTTCCCCCACGACCCCGCTCCTTCCTCTCTCCCGATTTGGATCGGGGCAGCAGCGCCTCCCATAAGCCCGACACGCGCCTCCACAGATCCGTCATTGGACCACGTCACGCTGCTCGATCTCACGGAGCAGCCCGCGCTGCCACGACTCCGCCAGACGCCGTCCCGATCCTCCTCCTCGCCGGGCCACCTCCCGAGCACCGCCGCCTCGACCTTGCCGTCCTCGTCCTCCTCCCGAGCCAGCGTCGACATCTGCAGGGCCGGTGAGCCGCCGTACTTTCCCCTTTTTCCTCTTTGCGGCGCCGTTAAATCGCGTGTGACATGCTGCGCGTCCGACTCGCGCCTACCGACCACAGCCGCCTCCCTCGTGCACTACCCGTCCGCCACGGCATCGCTCGGCATGCCGTCTCCCTCCTGCCCTTGCCTCGCCGGCACCTGCGCGAGCCCCTCTGCTCGCGCCTAGCCGCCGCACTCGGCGCCCTGCTGCGCCGAAGGCCGCGCCCGCAGCCCCTCCCACTCCCGCCTCTCGCCACCGGCCCCTGCACAGACCACCATCGGCCGCCTGCATGCACCCTGCCCCGCCCGCTGCGGCTTGCGAGAGCTCCACGCCGTGCGCCAATACCACCACCAGCCGTCCCACGGCGCCCAGTCGAGTGTGCCCCCATGGGCCAGCACCCGTTCGGGTTGTGCCCGTTAGCACCCAGCGCCCGTAACCCGCATCGGCCCCCTGGTCGAATGACACGTGGGGCCCAGCCCCCAGAACGTTAAAAATAAAGAAAGAAAGGAATTAAAAAAAGTAATAATTAAAATATTAATTAAGTAAAGAATTAATTAACTTAATTAATCTGGATTAGATTAACCTAATCATTTAGTTAAAGCTAATTAACCCTATTTAATTACTATGAGTCTATGACATGCGGGACCCACACGTCAGATTGACCCAGTCAATGGCCTGTTGACTGCTGATGTCATGATGACGTCAGCATGCACCTATTCTAGATAATGTTGATTTAAAATAATTAAGTAAATTTTAAAAATGATTAAATCTTTTAAAATTAATATAAAATAAACTGTAGCTCGGATGAAAATACTTTGTACATGAAAGTTGCTCAGAACGATGAGACGAATCAGGATACGCAGCCCGTTTGTCCGCCACACATCCCTAACATATCGAACACGCAACTTTCCCCCTCCGGATCACCTGTCCGAAAACGCAAAACACCGGGGATACTTTCCTGGATGTTTCCCTCTTTCGCCGGTATCACCTACTACCGCGTTAGGGCACACCTAACACCGCTCATTGTCATGTCATGCATCGTCATGCTTATGTTTGCATTGTATTTACTGTTTCTTCCCCTCTTCTCTCGGTAGACTACGAGACCGACGCTGCTGCTTGCCCGGTTCGACTACGGAGTTGGCGACCCCTCCTTCTTGCGAGCAACCAGGCAAGCCCCTTCCCTTGATCACCAGATATCGTCTATTCTTCTCTATAGTGCTTGCATTAGAGTAGTGTAGTATATTCTTGTTCGATTACTCCTATTACATTGCATAGCCTATCATTGTTGCTACTGATCATTGATACCTTACCCATGATCCTAAATGCTTAGTATAGGATGCTAGTTTATCATCATTGGCCCTACATTCTTGTCGACCGCCTTGCTATACTATTGGGCGTGATCACTCGGGAGGTGATCACGGGTATGTTGGGAACGTAGTAATTTCAAAAATTTCCTACGCACACGCAAGATCATGGTGATGATATAGCAACAAGAGGGAGAGTGTTAGTCCACGTACCCTCGTGAGACCGTAAGCGAAGCGTTAACACAAGCGGTTGATGTAGTCGTCGTCTTCACGATCCGACCGATCCCCGGCACCGAACGTCACGGGGCCTCCGAGTTCAGACACGTTCAGCTCGATGGCGATCTCGGCCCTCCGATCCAGCAAAGGCTCGGAGATGAGTTCGTCAAGACGACGGCGTGGTAGCGATGATGATGTTCTATGGTGCGGGGCTTCGCCTAAACTCCGTGACGATATGACCGAGGTGGAATATGGTGGAAGGGGCACCTGACACGGCTAAGGAACGATCCGTAGATCAACTTGTGTGTCTTTGGGGTGCCCCGCCCGTATATAAAGGAGCTAGGGGAGGAGGCGGCCGCCCAGAGGGCGCACCAGGGGAGGTCCTACTCCCACCGGGAGTAGGACTCCCTCTTTCCAAGTAGGAGTAGGAGAAGGGGGGAAAGAGGAGGAAGAGGGGAAGGAAAGGGGGGGCGCCGCCCCCCTTCCCTTGTCTTATTCGGACAAGGAGGGGGAGGGGCGCGCGGCCCCCTCCTGGCTCCTTCCCTCTTCTCCCTCGTGGCCCATGTAGGCCCATTAACCCCCCGGGGGGTTCCGGTAACCTCCCGGTACTCCGGTAAAATGCCGATTTCACCCGGAACCATTCCGATGTCCAAACATAGGCTTCCAATATATCAATCTTTATGTCTCGACCATTCCGAGACTCCTCGTCATGTCCGTGATCACATCTGGGACTCCGAACAAACTTCGGTACATCAAAACTTATAAACTCATAATAAAACCATCATCGAAGCGTTAAGCGTGCGGACCCTACGGGTTTGAGAACTATGTAGACATGACCTAAAACCATTCTCGGTCAATAACCAATAGCGGGACCTGGATGCCCATATTGGTTCCTACATATTCTCGAAGATCTTTATCGGTCAAACCGCATAACAACATACATTGTTCCTTTGTCATCGGTATGTTACTTGGCGAGATTTGATCGTCGGTATCAATACCTAGTTCAATCTCGTTATCGGCAAGTCTCTTTACTCGCTTAATGTCGTCATCTCATAACTAACTCATTAGTTATAATGCTTGCAAGGCTTAAGTGATGAGTATTACCGAGAGGGCCCAGAGATACCTCTCCGACAATCGGAGTGACAAAACCTAATCTCGAAATACGCCAACTCAACATGTACCTTTGGAGACACCTGTAGTACTCCTTTATAATCACCCAGTTACATTGTGGCATTTGGTAGTACCCAAAGTGTTCCTCGGGTAAACGGGAGTTGCATAATTCTCATAGTTACAGGAACATGTATAAGTCATGAAGAAAGCAATAGCAGAATACTAAACGATCAAGTGCTAAGCTAACGGGATGGGTCATGTCAATCACATCATTCTCCTAATGATGTGATCCCATTAATCAAATGACAACACATGTCTATGGTTAGGAAACATAACCATCTTTGATTAATGAGCTAGTCAAGTAGAGGCATACTAGTGACTATATGTTTGTCTATGTATTCACACATGTATCATGTTTCGGTTAATACAATTCTAGCATGAATAATAAACATTTATCATGATATGAGGAAATAAATAATAACTTTATTATTGCCTCCGGGCATATTTCCTTGATCTCCCACTTGCACTAGAGTCAATAATCTAGATTACATAGTAATGATTCTAACACCCATGGAGTCTTGGTGCTGATCATGTTTTGCTCATGAGAGAGGCTTAGTCAGCGGTTCGCAACATTCAGATCCGTATGTATCTTGCAAATCTCTATGTCTCTCACTTGGACTTGGTCCCGAATGGAATTGAAGCGTCTGTTGATGTGCTTGGCCCTCTTGTGAAATCTGGATTCCTTTGCCAAGGCAATTGCACGATATTGTCACGAAGATCTTCATTGGTCGATGCACTAGGTATGACACCTAGATCGGAAATGAACTCCTTCATCGAGACTCCTTCATTATTTGCTTGAAGCAGCTATGTACTCCGCTTCACATGTAGATCCGCCATGGCGCTTTGTTTAGAACGCACCAACTTACAGCTCCACCGTTTAATATAAACACGTATCCGGTTTGCGATTTAGAATCGTCCGGATCGGTGTCAAAGCTTACATCGGCGTAACCATTTACGACTAGCTCTTTGTCACCTCCATATCTGAGAAACATATCCTTAGTCCTTTTCGGGTATTTTAGGATGTTCTTGACCGCTGTCTAGTGATCCACTCTGGATTACTTTGGTACCTTCTGCCAAGCTTATTGCTAAGCATACGTCAGGTCTGGTACACAGCATTGCATACATGATAGAGCCTATGGCTGAAGCATAGGGAACATCTTTCATTTTCTCTCTATCTTCTGCTGTGGTTGGGCATTGAGTTTGACTCAACTTCACACCTTGTAGCATAGGCAAGAATCCTTTCTTTGCCTGATCCATTTTGAACTTTTTCAAAATTTTGTCAAGGTATGTGTTTTGTGAAAGTCCTATTAAGCGTCTTGATCTATCTCTATAGATCTTGATTCCCAATATATAAGCAGCTTCACCGAGGTCTTTCATTGAAAAACTTTTATTCAAGTATCCCTTTATGCTATCTAGAAATTCTATATCATTTCCAATTAATAATATGTCATCTACATATAAAACTAGAAATGCTATAGAGCTCCCACTCACTTTCTTGTAAATCTGAGGCTTCTCCAAAAGTCATATAAAACCATATGCTTTGATCACACTATCAAAGCGTTTATTCCAACTCGAGATGCTTGCACCAGTCCATAAATGGAGCGCTGGAGCTTGCACACTTTGTTAGCACCTTTTGGATCAACAAAACCTTCCGGCTGCATCATATACAACTCTTCTTCTAGAAATCCATTCAAGAATGCAGTCTTGACATCCATTTGCCAAATTTCATAATCATGAAATGCAGCAATAGCTAACATGATTGAGACGGACTTAAGCATCGCTACTGGTGAGAAAGTCTCATCATAGTCAACCCCTTGAACTTGTCGAAAACCTTTCGCAACAAGTCGAGCTTTATAAACGATTACATTACCATCAGCGTCGGTCTTCTTCTTAAAGATCCATTTATTCCCAATAGCTTGCCGATCATCGGCAAGTCAACCAAAGTCCATACTTTGTTTTCATACATGGATCCCATCTCGCATTTCATGGCCTCTAACCATTTTGCGGAATCTGGGCTCATCATCGCTTCCTCATAGTTCGTAGGTTCATCATGGTCAAGTAACATGACTTCCACAATAGGATTATCGTACCACTCTGGTGCGGATCTTACTCTGGTAGACCTACGAGGTTCAGTAGAAACTTGATCTGAAGTTTCATGATCAATATCATTAGCTTCCTCACCGATTGGTGCGGTTGTCACAGAACCGGTTCTTGTGATGAACTACTTTCCAATAAGGGAGTAGATCTGATTATCTCATCAAGTTCTACTTTTCTCCCACTCACTTCTTTCGAGAGAAACTCCTTCTCTAGAAAGGATCCGAATTTAACAACGAAAATCTTGCCCTCGGATCTGTGATAAAGGTGTGCCCAATAGTCTCCTTTGGGTATCCTATGAAGACACATTTCTCGATTTGGGTTCGAGCTTATCGGTTGAAGTTTTTCACATAAGCATCGCAGCCCCAAACTTTAAGAAATGACAACTTTGGTTTCTTGCCAAACCACAGTTCATAAGGCGTCGTTCAGCGGATTTTGATGGTGCCCTATTTAGCGTGAATCGGCCGTCTCTAAAGCATAACCCCAAAGCGATAGCGGTAAATCAAGAAGAGACATCATAGATCACACCATATCAAGTAAAGTACTATTACGACGTTCGGACACACCATTTCGTTGTGGTGTTCGGTGGCGTGAGTTGCGAGACTATCCGCATTGTTTCAAGTGTAGACCAAACTCGTAACTCAAATATTCCCTCCACGATCGGATCGTAGAAACTTTATTTTCTTGTTACGATGATTTTCCACTTCACTCTGAAATTCTTTGAACTTTTCAAATGTTCCGGACTTGTGTTTCATTAAGTAGATATACCCATATCTGCTCAAATCATCTGTGAAGGTGAGAAAATAACGATATCCGCCACGAGCTTCAACATTCATTGGACCACATACATCTCGTATGTATGATTTCCAACAAATCTGTTGCTCTCTCCATTGTCTGGGAGAAGCGGCATTTTAGTCATCTTGCCCATAAGGCACGGTTCATAAGTACCAAGTGATTCATAATCAAGTGATTCCAAAAGCCCATCGGTATGGAGTTTCTTCATGCGCTTTACAACGATATGACCCAAGCGGCGATTGCCACAAATAAGTTGCACTATCATTATCAACTCTGCATCTTTTGGTTTCAACACTGTGAATATGTTTATCACTACTATCAAGATTCAATAAAAATAGACCACTCTTCAAGGGTGCATGACCATAAAAGATATTACTCATATAAATAGAACAACCATTATTCTCTGATTTAAATGAATAACCGTCTTGCATTAAACAAGATCCAGATATAATGTTCATGCTCAACGCTGGCACCAAATAACAATTATTTAGGTCTAATACTAATCCCGATGGTAGATGTAGAGGTAGCGTGCCGACCGCGATCACATCGACTTTGGAACCATTTCCCACGCGCATTGTCACCTCGTCCTTAGCTAATCTTTGCTTAATCCGTAGTCCCTGTTTTGAGTTGCAAATATTAGCAGAACCGATATCAAATACCCGGTGCTCTGCGAGCATTAGTAAGGTACACATCAATAACATGTATATCACATATACCTTTTTGTTTAGAGGCGGCAGGCGGTGGGTGGCGCGCCTTGGGACACCTATGGGGCCGGGGCCCCTTCGTGTGTTGATGCGAGGCGGAGGAGGCACTGAGAGAGCAGATCGAGGCGATGCACGCGGGCGGATTTTACCCGGCCGGACGCGATGGTCGCGTAAACCCTCTTGCTGCTTTGTGTTGTATTGGATCTTGCTCAAGAATGCGGCGAATGGTGGTGTGGTGTATGGAACCAGCCGAATCCCAGCGCTAGAGTTGCCAAGGGTTGAACCCCCCACGTTGTGCATGGGCCTCCTTTTATAGGGCAAGGGTCACCGACAGTGTCAGCGAGGGTAGAGGGGTAAAAATGTAAAGAGGTGGTAGTTGGAGCAGTCAAGGAACAGGCAGCTACGATGCTTGAGCGATGGATTCTACCTACTTTTGTGAGAGGGACAAGAGCATTTAATGCCGTCGCCGTCGCCCCAAAAGCTCCCCGCCCTTGCGTCTCCGTTTGCCACGGCGATGGATCCACCGCCGTGGAGTGCCACCGCACCCCTCGGTTGCCTGACCATCCGCCACGCGTCTCTGGAGAGGGTGAAGGCGACCGTGGGCGAGATGAGCTGGAGTGCGAGACGCGCAGCGTAGCTTCGCCCGGCAAGTACCTTGCCGGGGTCTTGATCTTGCGGGCCCGGAGCTTGTCGGGCTTGTAGTCTTGTCGCTCCCGGGCCCTCGCCGGACGCGTATAAGCGCCGAGGCGTGTTTTTGTGATGTGACCTTCTAGTCTCCCGGCGAGCTCCTCTCGCCGAGGACTTCATGAGTGATGTAATCTTGAGCACAGGCGGCCTTCCGGCAAGCTCCTCTTAGGGGCCTTGATCTTCTATCTTGTACACTTTGTTCTTGAATGGCTTGATGTGGAGTGGGAATGATCTCCGGCAAGCATATGGTGGATCGGCCATGAAGCTGCGATTGCCCGTGCACAAGTTGGGGTCTTGAGGTACCCCTACCTTAGTCTACCGACACCTTTGTTCACTTTGCCATCCTTCTTATCCGCCAAATACTTGGGGCAGTTCCGCTTCGATGTCGATGCGCTTGCGGTAGAAGCACTCGATTTCAAGCTTAGGTCCGGACTTGGGTTTCTTCTCTTGAGCGACAACTTGCTTGCCGTTCTTTTGAAGTTCCCTTCTTCTTCCGTTTGCCCTTCTTCTTGAAACTAGTGGTCTTGTTGACCATCAACACTTGATGCTCCTTGATTTCTACCTCCGCAGCTTTTAGCATTGCGAAGAGTTAGGAATAGTCTTATTCATCCCTTGCATATTATAGTTCATCACGAAGCTCTTGTAGCTTGGTGGCGATGATTGGAGAATTACATCAATGACACTATCATCGGGAAGATTAACTCCCGGTTGAATCAAGTGATTATTATACCCAGACATTTTGAGTATGTGTTCCTTGTGAGAACTATTCTCCTCCATCTTGCAGCTATAGAACTTATTGGAGACTTCATATCTCTCAATCCGGGCATTTGCTTGAAATATTAACTTCAACTCTGGAACATCTCATATGCTCCATGACATTCAAAATGAGCGTTGAAGGCCGGTTCTAAGCCGTAAAGCATGGCACATTGAACTATAGAGTAGTCATCACTTTGCTCGCCAGACGTTCTTAACGTCGTCGGTTACATCAAGAAGCAGTTCTGGCACCAGCGGTGCTTCCGGGGCGTAACTTTTTGTGCAAACAATGAGGATAATCCTCGAGTTACGGACCCGATCCGTGTAATTGCTACCATCATCTTTCAACTTTGCTTTCTCAAGGAACGCATTAAAATTCAACGGAACAACAAAGCATGAGCCATCTATCTACAAACAAACATAGACAAGCAAAATACTATCGGTACTAAGTTCATGATAAATTTAAGTTCAATTAATCATATTACTTAAGAACTCCCACTTAGACAGACATCTCTCTAGTCATCTAAGTGATCACGTGATCCAAATCAACTAAACCATGTCCGATCATCATGTGAGATGGATTAGTTTCAATGGTGAACATCGCTATGTTGATCATATCTACTATATGATTCACGCTCGACCTTTCGGTCTCCGTGTTCCGAGGCCATATCTGTATATGCTAGGCTCGTCAAGTATAACTGAGTATTCGCGTGTGCAACTGTTTTGCACCGTTGTATTTGAACGTAGAGCCTATCACACCCGATCATCACGTGGTGTCTCGGACGAAGAACTTTATAGCGGTGCATACTCGGGAGAACACTTCTTGATAATTAGTGAGAGATCATCTTAAAATGCTACCGTCAATCAAAGCAAGATAAGATGCATAAAGGATAAACATCACATGCAATCAATATAAGTGATATGATATGGCCATCATCATGTTGTGCTTGTGATCTCCATCTTCGAAGCACCGTCATGATCACCATCGTCATCGGCGCGACACCTTGATCTCCATCGTAGCATCGTTGTCGTTACTCCATCTATTGCTTCTCGACTATCGCTACCGCTTAGTGATAAAGTAAAGCAATTACGATGCGTTGCATTTCATACAATAAAGTGACAACCATATGGCTCCTGCCGATTGCCGATAACCGGTTACAAAACATGATCATCTCATACAATAAAATATAGCATCACGTCTTGACCATATCACGTCACAACATGCCTGCAAAAACAAGTTAGGCGTCCTCTACTTTGTTGTTGCATATTTTACGTGGCTGCTACGGGCTTAGCAAGAACCGTTCTTACCTACGCATCAAAAACCACAGCGATAGTTCGTCAAGTTGGTGCTGTTTTAACCTTCGCAAGGACCGGCGTAGCCACACTCGATTCAGCTAAAGTGAGAGAGACAGACACCCGCCACCACCTTTAAGGGCGAGTGCTCGTAGCGGTGAAACCGGTCTCGCGTAAGCGTCTGGCGTAATGTCGGTCCGGGCGCTTCATCTCACAATACCGCTGAACCAAAGTATGACATCTTTGGTAAGCAAGTATGACTTATATCGCCCACAACTCACTTGTGTTCTACTCGTGCATATAACATCAACGCATAAAACCCGGCTCGATACCCATTGTTGGGGAGCGTAGTAATTTCAAAAATTTCCTACGCACACGCAAGATCATGGTGATGATATAGCGACGAGAGGGAGAGTGTTAGTCCACGTACCCTCGTGAGACCGTAGCGAGCGTTAGCACAATGCGGTTGATGTAGTCGACGTCTTCATGATCCGACCGATCCAAGCACCGAACATATGGGGCCTCCGAGTTCAAGACACGTTCAGCTCGATGGCGATCTCGGCCCTCCGATCCAGCAAAGGCTCCGAGATGCGTTAAAATCGGCCGACGCGTGGTGGCGATGATGATGTTCTACGGCGTGAGGGCTTCGCCTAAACTCATGACGATATGACCGAGGTGGAATATGGTGGAAGGGGACATCGCACACGGCTAAGGAACGATCCGTAGATCAACTTGTGTGTCTTTGGGGTGCCCCCCGCCCCCGTATATAAAGGAGCCAGGGGGGAGGAGGCGGCCGGCCTAGAGGGCACGCCAAGGGGGGGAGTCCTACTCCCACCGGGAGTAGGACTCCCTCTTTCCAAGTAGGAGTAGGAGAAGGGGGGAAAGAGGAGGAAGAGGGGAAGGAAAGGGGGGGCGCCGCCCCCCTTCCCTTGTCCTATTCGGAATAGGAGGGGGAGGGGCGCGCGGCCCCCTCCTGGCTCCTTCCCTCTTCTCCCTCGTGGCCCATGTAGGCCCATTAACCTCCCGGGGGGGTCCGGTAACCTCCCGGTACTCCGGTAAAATGCCGATTTCACCCGGAACCATTCCGATGTCCAAACATAGGCTTCCAATATATCAATATTTATGTCTCAACCATTCCGAGACTCCTCGTCATGTCCGTGGTCACATCTGGGACTCCGAACAAACTTCGGTACATCAAAACTTATAAACTCATAATAAAACTGTCATCGAAACGTTAAGCGTGCGGACCCTACGGGTTCGAGAACTATGTAGACATGACCTAAAACCATTCTCGGTCAATAACCAATAGCGGGACCTGGATGCCCATATTGGTTCCTACATATTCTACGAAGATCTTTATCGGTCAAACCGCATAACAACATCGTTGTTCCTTTGTCATCGGTATGTTACTTGCCCAAGATTTGATCGTCGGTATCCAATACCTAGTTCAATCTCGTTACGGCAAGTCTCTTTACTCGTTCATGTCGTCATCTCATAACTAACTCATTAGTTATAATGCTTGCAAGGCTTAAGTGATGAGTATTACCGAGAGGGCCTAGAGATACCTCTCCGAGCAATCGGAGTGACAAAACCTAATCTCGAAATCGCCAACTCAACATGTACCTTTGGAGACACTGTAGTACTCCTTTATAATCACCCGATTACGTTGTGACGTTTGGTAGTACCCAAAGTGTTCCTCCGGTAAATGGGAGTTGCATAATTCTCATAATTCTGAGGAACATGTATAAGTCATGAAGAAAGCAATAGCGAGAATACTAAGCGATCAAGTGCTAAGCTAACGGGATGGGTCATGTCAATCACATCATTCTCCTAATGATGGGATCCCATTAATCAAATGACAACACATGTCTATGGTTAGGAAACATAACCATCTTTGATTAATGAGCTAGTCAAGTAGAGGCATACTAGTGACTATATGTTTGTCTATGTATTCACACATGTATCATGTTTAGGTTAATCTGATTCTAGCATGAATAATAAACATTTATCATGATATGAGGAAATAAATAATAACTTTATTATTGCCTCTATCATATTTCCTTCAGGGTATATACTATACATACATACATATATACTATACAGATGGTGACTAAAGTCGGGTCAGCTCGTTGAGTACCCATAAGTGATTCGATGTGGGGATGGAAGGACGGTGGCTCCATCCCGGTAGAGGTGGGCCTGGGTTCCCGACGGCCCCGATCGTTACTTTTGTGGCGGAGCGACATGGCGAGTTGAGACCACCTAGGCGAGAGGTGGGTGCAGCCTGGTCGGCGTCCGTGGTTACTTCATAATAACACGCTTAACGAGATCTTGGTATTTGATCTCGAGTCGGCCTTTGGCCTATCGCACTAACCAACTACGCGGGAAAGATATGGGCACTCGGCGTCGTGGTATCGATCGAAGCCTTCGTGGACGTCGGCCGTGGCGCGCGCGCCGGATTGGAGCGTAAGCTGCTCTTGTATTAAGGGGTCTAGTTACGCTCCGACCGCCCTCATAGCGTCTTGGTGTGCAATGGGCGATGGGCCGGACCCTGCGCCATAGGATTTAGACCGGCGTCTTGACCTCTCTGTTGTGCCTAGGTAGGGCTGCAGCGTGTTGATCTTCCGAGGTGGGCATGACCCAGAAAGTGTGTCGGCCAAATGGGATCGGCGTGTTGGGAAATGTGGTGCACCCTGCAGGAAGTTTATCTATTGAATAGCCGTGTCCCTCGGTAAAGGGCGACCGGAGTTGTACCTTGACCTTATGACAACTAGAACCGGATACTTAATAAAACACACCGGACAAGTTCCACGAACAACTTGGTGATCGCTTTTCCACGAGGCGGCGAGGGAGGATCGCGGGTAGGATTATGCTATGCGATGCTACTTGGAGGACTTCAATCTACTCTCTTCTACATCTTTGCAAGGCGGAGGCTACGAGCGTAGTCTTCGATAGGACTAGCTATCACCCTCTTATTCTGGCATTCTGCAGTTCAGTCCACCGATATTGCCTCTTTACACATATACCCCTGCATATGTAGTGTAGATCCTTGCTTGCGAGTACTTTGGATGAGTACTCACGGTTGCTTTTCTCCCCCCTTTCCCCCCTTTCCCTTCTACCTGGTTGTCGCAACCAGATGTCGGAGCCCAGGATCCAGACGCCACCGTCGATGACGACTCCTACACTGCAGGTGCCTACTACTACGTGCGGGCGGCGGCGACGACGGTGAGTAGTTTAGGAGGATCGAGGCGAAGGCATGCGCCTCTTTCGAGCAGTATCCCGGTTTGTGCTAGCCATCTTATGGCGCCTTGTTTAACTATATGTCGTACTCGAGATATTGTTGCTTCCGTGACTTCGTCTATGATCGAGCACTTGTATTCGAGCCCTCAAGGCCCCCGGCTTGTATTATGATGCTTGTATGACTTATTTTACTTTTAGAGTTGTGTTGTGATATCTTCCCGTGAGTCCCTGATCTTGATCGTACATGTTTGCGTGCATGATTAGTGTACGATTGAATCGGGGGCGTCACATGATATGAATAAGAGCTTCACTTATATGTGCAAACTGAGTTGCAATTTTTTCATGCCTTTGACTTCTTGTGATAATATATTGGCTTTATATTTCATGACTTTGAAGGGTGCTCTTGTATAACTGTTTCACATGTGCCCCAACTGAGATCAATGAAAATGGATGACATATACATATACAACGTGTACACCTTGTCTCTTTTATTAGCCAGATTTTAGATTAAGCAACGCCGAGGACGGCTTAGTTTTCAAGAAGGGGAGGACGATGAGGACATGTCTACCACAGTTACACCCATATCCCCTACTGTTTTACCTCTTGGAACAATTGCTAGAGCTCAGATACGCCAATTAAATTATCAGGTACTCTCGTTTCTTGGTAATGTTTCTAGTGTTCATGAGAATATGATGCTGCCTAACTTAGATACATTTGTGTTGCTTGCAATTGAAGGGCATGGCACGGACAAGAAGGTTGAACATTGGAGCATGGTCAAGCACAGAGATGAAGGTGCGTGCGAAGAGATCAAGAACGGAGGTTCAAGTGGAGATTTCCGGACTTTGAAGCCACCATGATGACATACAAGATGATGGACGAAATATACAAGATGGCCTTTCATAAATTTCGTCAATAGCTTATTATGGGTGTTGTGCCACCTTATTTTGGGCCAGGCCCATGTAATATATTTTTAGAGTCCATATTGTAGGGAAAACGACTTAGGAGGTGTTTTAGTCCCACCTTGCCAAGGGTGGACAAAATCCCCTCTCTTTTCCCTATAAATATAGCCCTTAAGGCATCGTTTAGACTTGGGTTTTATTTAGTTAAAAGTTAGCCGTCGCTGCAACTTTGTGTACTTCGTTTGTGTCCAACGACTAGACCAAGACCGCTTATGAAACCCCACTTTTATCAATACTTCATCCATACTCGCAATATTCAGATTGCTTAATCATATTCTTGCTTGTTCTTCGATTGCTTGCAGGAATAGACCTTCGTGGTCAGGTTGATCGTGCTCTAGCGTGGTCAATAACCTCTCGGAGTTGGTTTAGCGATTGTTAAGGCGCAACGTCGTGCACGTTTGTAGTCGGATCGTCAAAGTCGTCTCCACCAAATCGATAGTTATCATCTCATCGAAAGATCGGGACCCTCGCCTCTATCAAGTAGGATGCCAAACTTATTGATCTATTTTTGTGCTAATTTTTTTCATCAATGGTTTATTTTTCTATCAATTGTAGAGAAATCCTCACCTTGAAGAATGAAACAAATGATTATCTAAGATTTCTTTCTACCAAAGAACCAGGCCGTGCCGAGGTAGTGGTGTGGTTCCGATGATGGTGGCGAGGCTAAAATAAGGGAGATGACTTGGAGTTATTTTAAGCATGAGTTGTGTACTGGTGTGGTTCCTTAACTCATCCCTTTCAGATCTTACCCCTATGTTATCGATCAACTATTTCATTTTGTGTTTACTGATACAGAATTTAGTACACTTTTTTGTACCACTAATGACCAATCTACAAAATAAAGCAAACTACAGTATCAGCTACAAGGTACTATATGCAGTATGATTTATCGATCATTCGACTGCTTCACAAAGGAAAAGTGCTAAATGCCAACTGACAAGATCAATAGTAGAGTAAAGGGATGGAAGGAAAAATAAGTATCTCCAGTTTCCTTGGTGGTGTGTGGAAACTGTGAAGGTTCTGTTGTGATGAATAATGGAGCGTAGGCAGTGAGCTAACCAGATGGACAACTGGCTGGAGGTACCGAGGTGGTAACTAAACCATGCATCATGGCACAATTTATTTTACTTTCTAATCATCTCATTTTCTAACTGAACCCGAGATGCAAACTGAATATAAGCCATAATAGTGGAGCTAGCAGGCCTCATTAACTCGGACGTCTGGCCGCTGCCCATGGTCTCGCGTGCTCATGGCAGAGCTACTTGACGTCGCGGACATACTCATGTGGACGACCCATTTGATCCGTCCTCTTTGGACTACATATATGCTGTATAGAGGTGTTATGTTTGGTGTTCTTTTAGGGTCTTTAAATTTATCATGTCAACGGTCAAATTGTTCTTCCCCGCATAAAAAAAGAGGTCAAATTGTTCAAATGTGGCAGCAAGTTCTGGGTAGCTAGCGAACACTTCTCGGTTTTTGTGTCTGATATTCATATCGGTGCCAAGTTGTCTGACGGTCAATGAATTACCTATTGTGTTTCTTGGGTTTAAGATCTAGAAATGGATGGCAGGTTATTTTTTATGACATTTATTACTCACCAATAAATCATGTGTCTTTATAGTTTTTTTTTGTTGCCTTGTTACTAAAAAGGTCTAACTGATGTGCATAAGGATCATAAGACATAATTGTATATTCACCAAGATCATAATTTTATATTATTTTGTTCACCAAAATTTTAATTTTATATATTCTTTTCATAAAACCATCAGATGATTGTCCATGATTTACATTAACATACCGGCTAGCAGCTAGGTAATCGGTTCAAGCTGAGATTAGCTTAGCTAGCTGTATTCAACCCGCACAGCGTGTTTGGTTCGGGGGAATTAGAGATGGGGAATAGGAGTTGAGGGGTAAGGAGATTAAAAATCCACTGTTTGATTAGAGGGATTGGGAGTTTAAGTGGGAAGGGGACTGGGAGTTGACGAAGCCAATTCCCACCGATTTCTTCCCAGGGGGTACCCTGTTAATTCATGAGCAGAGTTTTATCCCACGTCAATTCCCATCATATGCCAAACAAGGGAATGAGAGTAAAAATCTATTTTCCATGCCTAATCCGTTCATAACATCCTTGTGCAAACTCCCATTCCCTTGCCCGAGTGTTTACCAAACAGGCTCGCAGTCCAATTTCAAGTGGATCTGACAAAACGTTTCGTTTCTGCACAAAACTCCCTGTTGTTTGGTATATTCAACCCGCGGTCCTTTTTATAGTGGCTGGGCACATGGATCCATCCTCCTCCGCGCACCGGCGGGGGCGGTCGTCATCGGCTCCGCCAAGCGCATGCTCGCCCTCGACATGGCAATGAGAGAGGCGGAGCGGCCGGCGGGCGGGACAGCCCCACGGACCACGCCGAGCCGAGCACCGCAGCCGACAGGGATCCGGGCGCCAAAAGGAGGCGCGGCGGCGGCAGCGGCGACGATGCGCACGTCGTGGTCCAGAGGCCGGAGAAGCGCCGGATCCTCGCGTGGAGGGTGCACCAGTACCGGTCCCTGGTGGCCGAGGCCAAGGCGGCGGCGAGGTAGGGCCAGAATCCGGACGTTGAGGAAGAGGACGGCCGCTTGGAAGAGCGTCCAACGGCAATTCGCGCGCGCCACTGCGACGGCCTACACAAATGGAGCCCCGGCGGCGGCGGAGGAGCTGCTTAGCAATATTAAAGATCCGCTAGTAATTAAATCAACTAAATCCTCATGCTAATTAGGGAATAGGATTAGCACCCTAGCATTTTGTTTTCCTACTCGATTAGACAGTTCTCCTTGATCTGAATGACAGGGGAGCTCAGCTCAATTAGGTTGGCTTTTGTGATGTTATCCAATTGCGTGTAGAAATCCCATCTTTATGCTCTGAAAAACTTACTACTGACACTCTGAAAGACAGCAGTGTATATTAGTGTTCTTAGATTATTGCGCACACTAGCATTTGTGCTCTAAGTTGATTTACTAGATGACAGCATCAGTCTCGGCTGATTTTGCAGCTTCATTCATGCCTTCCACTGGGCATTGATCTGTCTCCAGTCTCCACAGCATTTCACTGGCAGTAGTTTTCGCCTTGTGAGGTCTGAGCTATCAAATATTCAAATGCCTTAACTTTTCTAGCTAATCCAATAGCCTAGGAGTATCACCATGTTTACACATTTAGAAGATTTTTGCAGTTAGACGATTCCGAGAGAGCAAAGAGTGAGTTGAGAGGGATGGAGAGAGCACAGAAGGGAAGGAGAAAGGAATAGGGAGGCGCGGCGGTGGTTGGTTCTCCGACGGCACTGGATCGGGCACGGGCGCAGAGCTCCTGCTCTGGGACACGAAGATCCAGGGAGGCACTCTCCCATTCAGTTACCCTTACTATCGGTTCCTAGGTGCAGCCCCGGCCGCCATCGCCTGAACGGCGCTGACGCGTGCTTCTCCCCAGGGAGGGCCATGCCACTGCAGATGAAACTGTCAACTCTTCTCCTCTCTATTCAACAATCATGGCCGAATTCAAATCCACATCGCACAGAATTGGGGATCGTGGAAGGGGATGAGAGTTCCTCCGCTTCACGCACATGCCGTGCCTCGGCTTCTAGCCGTTCGCCACTGCACTCCACTCCGCCACCCACACATGTTTAAGTATCAGTTACAAGGCTTAAGCCCACTCAGGCCCAGCAAGCCTAGCGGGCCGCTGAGGCTTGCAATGAGGCCTGTCCGTAGCTTGAACTGCAGCTTCCCGCGTCGCTTGCCCACCAGGATCGCTGACAACTCCTCCTCCCTTAGAAACGACTTGTCCCCAAGCCGGTGCACGAGGGAACATCTGCTTGAGTGTTTCCTTGTCCTCCCACGTGGCCAACTCCTCTATAGAGTCGCTCCACTGGATTAAGACTTGGACGATCGAGTCGTTGCCGTGACGAATCACTCACTGCTGCAACACCTGTTCAGGGACACGCAATCGTCGTCGGCGTTTAATCGCGAACGAACACGCAATCCGCGCCAAAACCTTCTTCAGCAAGGAGACGTGAAACACCGGATGCACCCGGGCGGTAGCTGGCAGCTCCAGTTGATAGGCAACCTCTCCCACGCGAGCAATGATCTTAAAGGGGCCATAGTACTTGAAAGCCAATTTGTGATTTGCTCGAGGGGCCACAGACGACTGGAGGTAAGGCTGTAGCTTCAAGAAAACAGATTCGCTGACAGAAAAGGTGCGTTCAGTGCGGTGTTTGTCAGCTTGAGCTTTCATGCACTGTTGGGCACGCAACAGGTGTTGCCGGACTGAATCAATGACCACGGTGCGTTGCGACAACCACTGTTGAAGATCTTCAGATTGTATCGTATCATCAGTGGTCAGTCCAAAATGTCGCGGGGGATGCCCATAAATGACTTCAAGCGGGTAGAGCGAGAGCGAGAATGCCGTTGGTGTTATACCAATACTCACATAATGGGATCCATCGAGCCCAACGGCGAGGTGAGCATCGTAAAACAAACGAAGAAAACACTCTACTGTTGATTGACACGCTCGGTTTGACCGTGAGATCGAGGGTGTCGGCGAGCTCATTATGACAAGATTCCGGACACGCTAAAAGTTCCTTCAAAAAGAGGCTAGTGAAAATGCGGTCGCGATCCGATACAATGGACAGTGGCATTCCATGAAGCTTGTAGACTGAATTCAGAATGCTACGCAAGCTATTTGAGCAAATGAATGGATGATGCAAGGGAATGAAATGACCATATTTTGACAACTTGTCAATGACTACCGATGTGATTATACCGCTCAAGTAGGTAATCCTTCCACAAAATCCATGGTCACCATTTCCCACGGCATGTTTGGAATAGGCAGCGGCTGAAGGAGCCTTGGGTAAGGTATGCGCTCCGGCTTAGCTTGCTGACAAATCACGCAATGATGCACAAACTGTTTGATAAACCCACGCATTCCTGCCCAACGGAAAAGCTGTCTAACTCTTTTGTATGTAACAAGGAAACCAGAATGGCCACCGATCGGGCTGTCATGGAACGCACTGACAATTCTTTGATGCAAAGCAGGTGTGTTTCCAATCCAGATGCAGTTATCAACACGAAGTAATCCAGCTTTTAGAGAAAACTTCTTATCAGCTTCAGGATCCGTTGCTAAGCGTTGCAACAATCCAGCACAGAAAGGATCGCTCGAATAACTGCCCAATATATCTGTGAGCCAGAGCGGCTGAACTGACGATACTGCCAAAACTTCAGGTAAGGTTTCAGAAGAATTGTGAGGTCTGCGTGACAGCGAATCAGCTGCACCATTTTCACTGCCTTTCTTGTAACAAATAGTGTAGCTAAGCCCCATCAGCTTGGTAAGAGCCTTCCGCTGCCACACTGTATGCAGTCTTTGTTCAGACAAGCTAGACAGGCTGCGTTGGTCTGTTCTGATGATAAATTCAAACAACTGCAAGTACTGACGCCAATGGTCGATAGCTAACAGTATGGCTAGATACTCCTTTTCATAAACAGACAGGGTTTGATTTCTAGGGCCAAATGCCTTGCTCACATAGGCAAGTGGGTGCCCATCTTGCATGAGTACTGCACCAATTCCCACATCACAGGCATCTGTCTCAATCACAAATTTCTTGGAGAAGTCAGGGAGGGCCAGGACAGGAGCTGAAACTAGAGCCTGTTTGAGGGCCTCAAAGGACTGTTGCTCAATGTCTGTCCAGTGGAATAACACTCCCTTCTTAAGAAGATTGGTGAGGGGCCTGCTGGTCACTCCAAAAAGTCTGATGAATTTTTTGTAGTATCCAGCCAGACCAAGGAATCCTCTTACTTCCTTGACATTAACAGGAACAGGCCAGTTCTGAATAGTTTCAATTTTAGTAGGGTCTGTGGCAACTCCTTCCCCACTGATAACATGCCCCAAATATTCAACCTGCTGTTGAGCAAATGTGCATTTTGACAGCTTAACTTGCCACTGTTATTTCTGCAGGAGCTGCAACACCTCATCCAAATGCTGCAAGTGCTGAGAATATGTGATACTGAAGACCAATATGTCATCAAAGAAAACAAGAACAAATTTCTTCCCCTTATGGCGCCTCATGGTGGCGGATCACTATTCATGGCAAATCGAAATGTCTTTGGGGCCACCAGTAAGACCAAAGGACATGACTAGGAACTCATAGTGGCCCATATGTGTCTGGAATGCAGTTTTATATTCTTCACCAGGTGCCATTCTGATTTGGTGGAATCCAGCCCTAAGGTCCAACTTAGAGAACCAATGAGATCCAGCTAGTTCATCCAGTAGCTCATCTATAACTGGTATAGGATATTTGCTCTTAACAGTGATATTATTTAGGTGTCTATAATCAACCACTGGTCTCCAGGTTGTGTCCTTCTTTTCTACCATGATCATAGGGGAGGAAAAAGGGCTGTTACTGTGCTTGATAATGCCACTGTCCAACATCTCTTGTACCTATCTTTCCATTTCAGTTTTCAGGGCAGGTGCAATTCTGTAGGGCCTAAGGGACACTGGAGTGGCACCAGGAACCAGGGGAATGGTGTGGTCATACTGTCTTCTTGGAGGCAGGCCGGAGGGAGCTTCAAACACAGAAGCATATTTGTCCAACAGTAGTTGCACTTCTGGTGGTACTTCAGATATAACAGTATCTGATGCAGTAGTGATAGCAAACAGGCTGAATAGTGTGCAAACATGCTGAGTGGCATTTTCTCCTAGCAATGTAATGAGAGCACCATTATGCTGAAAAGCAAGCCAATGGGCAGACCAGTCCACCTGCATAGGGCTGTGTTTTGCTAGCCAATCAATGCCTAAAATTCCATCATAGGAGCTCAGAGGAAAAATCCTGAAATTACTGACAAACTTATGACCACCACAATGCCGTTGGCCACTCTGACCATGGATACAGGCATGTCTGACACTCCTGACAATAACTCAGCTACTGCACAGTTCAGAAAGGTATGAGAACTACCCGAATCAACCAAAAATGTTAAGGAGCGACCTTGCAACTGGACTTTCATCTTCATTGTCATGGCAGTAGTTGCAGAAGTATCACCCAGTGCTGCAGCAGAAAGAGATAGAGCATTGGCTTCAGAAGCTGTCTCTGATTCATTGTAATCTGTAAACTCCTGTGGAAGATGCTGCACATAATCCAACATCTCTTGCACAACATGCAGTTGGACCTCTTGTTTACAACTGTGATCCTTACCCCAACGTTCTCCACATACAAAGCATAACCCCTTGGCTCTCCTATAGTTACGCAGAGCACTCCATTTTGTCATCAGCAGCAGTTTTTCTGAAACCTTCCGTTGCCTTCTTATCATCAATCGTCCGAGCAGCAAGCATAGGTGTTGATGAGGACGAAGGTGGAGGTGGCAAGGGCAACGCCGAAGCTCTACGGCTGGTACTGGTTGCTGAAGCACTAACAGTACTCATGCCCAGCTCCTCATGCAGGATAGCTAGCTGATAAGCGGTGTCCAAATCAGCTGGCTGCTGAATGCCGACGGCCAACCTGACAGCAGGTTTCAGTCCTTCCGTGAAACGGGTAACGTAATGCACTGTGTTAGGAGAACTTTCATATGCAGACAGCTGGTCAAACAACTCAGAGAACCGCTCGACATAATCTTCAACAGTTCCAGTTTGAGAGATGTGAAAAAATTTCCTCAGCACAGTCTGGTGCAGGTTGCGGCCAAACCTGTTCTGAAGCAGCCTGCAGAACTCATCCCAAGTAGCATGGGGTACTCGGCGACGAACAGATTCCAACCACCGAGCAGCAGACGCCTCGAACATAGAAGTGGCCAGAGGGATCCACTGATTCTGTGGCGTGCCCCAAAACCTGAAATAATCCTCGCAGCGGGTCTGCCAGAGTTTCGGGTTGGATCCGTCGAAACGGGGCATCTCAATCCGAGGACCATACCATACACATCAGTAGAGTTCTGTCTCGAGTCCAGAGGAGCGAACGGAATGCGCTGCAGCACCTGTTCCAGATGTGTACCTCTGATCGGAGGCGGAACGTACGGCCGGTGAGCAGAACCTTGATTCTCAACATCAGAGCGGAACGCCTCGGAACCCGACGAGCTGTTGCCGTGCGCCCTTGAAGGAGTAGCAGGCGCGACACGCGGATCCGCCGCCGGTGGCGTAGGCGGTGCAGGCTTGTCGAATTCCTGCCGCAACTCGTCGATGTCGACCCCAATCGAAACCTTGACCTCGTCGAGGCGCCCGGAGAGGAGGTCGAGCTTGGCGTCGAGCTGCGCGATGGCCTTGGTAGTAGTGTCCTCGCGCTCGCGGCTGGCCTTGTCGAAGTCGGCGCGCAAGAGATCGTAGATGGCCTTCGTCTCCGGCGGGATGCGCTTCATCGCCTCCGCACGCAGCCGGTCAGCGAGCCGCGTATGCCGGTGGTGAGCCGGAAGGGCCGATGGATCGAATGGCTCTGATGCCAGATTGTCAACTCTTCTCCTCTCTATTCAACAATCATGGCCGAATTCAAATCCACATCGCACAGAATTGGGGATCGAGGAAGGGGATGAGAGTTCCTCCGCTACACGCACAAGCCGTGCCTCGGCTTCTAGCCGTTCTGCCAGCCTGTACCCACTCACGCCACCCACACATGTTTAAGTATCAGTTACAAGGCTTAAGCCCACTCAGGCCCAGCAAGCCTAGCGGTCCGCTGAGGCTTGCGACGAGGCCTGTCCGTAGCTTGAACTGCAGCTTCCCGCGTCGCTTGCCCACCAGGATCGCTGATAGAAACTGAATCCACTTCCGAGCCGGCGGACATGACATGGTAAGAACGCTCACGCATAGATTCAGTTTTGTCACGCAGAGATTCAGTTTTGGATGGACGGCTGTTCTTATTTAGTCTCTCTGTTTTTCTCTTGTGCCCTGGTCATTCAGGTTGGGCTGTTCTTATTTAGTCTCTCTGTTTTTCTCTTGTGCCTTGGTCATTCAGGTTGGTTTCACGAGATTGACTCGGCTACCTACAGAAGTGCCACCAATCTGAACCAAGCTGTTGCGTCAAGGTGAGATGATAAATTCCGTTCTTGACCACTGCCACCCTGTTTAGTACTCTTATTGATCTGATTTCTCTCTTGTTGATGCAACCTACTCAGTTCACGTGAAGGCATGTAGGTTGATTCATATGATTCTTCAGCGGCAGCAAGTTTTTCATGTACATTCCTTCCTATAAGCGACGGGCGCGACACACACCTCCAACCAACGCTTTCCCCGGTGATCCCCGGCCACGAGCATGTCTATCCCCTACAAGCCGCTACCGGTGCTCCCTCTCCGCTGGATGCGGCAAGGTCGTGCGAGTGTTCTGTAGCTCGGCGCTGCACCATGGGCACAGGATTGTCGCCCTCATGGCCACAGCCGCAAACTTCGTGTCTGGCCTGCTTATCCTCACCACTTTCAGAATCGGAGGCAGTGCATGACTGGTGACCAGTGTCCGACTTTGATCGTCGACGCTGATGATGGATTCAAGCACTCAACCATATTCTTGGTACAGCACCACTGGGGACTTGGCAAAACTGCTTTTTAGCCATTAACATCCAAGTCCTAGATATTTTTATGGCATAAATTTTGACGGTTAGGATTTTAACAAGGTGCAGAGCTGTGTAGGTTGAGATGACAGAGATAATAGTATGCTAAATGTGTAGACATAGTTTGACAATTTTGCTGAAACATAGTACTCCCTTTAGTAAAAAAGATGTCCTGAATAAGCTCTAATATGACATCATGATTGTTACCAGTTGTTCCGAAGAACAAGTGTAAGTTCTATAAAATAATTGACTGTTATTTTCAGATTTTCTCCTCGTACACTTTTAATAGCTCATGATGTTTAGTGATCCTTTTTCCATATGCTTGTGATCTATTTTCAGGCTACATCATCAGGATTCACACCTCGTCAGATCCGAGATCTTTGATTTCCTGCTGTTTGGAAGGGATCCATTAGTCGTCGCCGCTGTTCAAGTTAGATGTAACACAATCTGTAAAGCTCCATTATTGCGATTCAGAGACTCCATCATGGAGTATTTTTTGTTGTAGCTTCTAGGTTAATTTTTTATGTGGTCGGCATAACACCTAATTCATAATGAAGTAATTTTAAATAAGTTATAAGGTTTAAGAGAAATCTTATACCAATAAAGAAAATAATCAGGTTGGTCAAGGGGAGGGAATGTGTCTCCTCCACTATTACATTACACCCGATACTATCTAATTAGATGCATGCTCACTAGAATGCCTCATTTTTATTCTAATTTGAAAATTTAGGATTCTACCTACAAGACTTGCAGTCTTTGTATAAATTAAGATTAAGTAGGACAATGTTCTAGGTTTAAGAAAAAAATTAGGTTTAGGATAAAACTGTTCTAGATTTTGAGAAGATTGTTACATATCCATGGGAAAAATGTCCCAAGTTAGAAAATTAACTATCCATGTGTTCGGTTCTTGGTTAATAAACTGGTCACAATAGTTTTTTATTTTTGAAGCAAGCTGGTCACAATAGTTAACCTAATAGATTCCCGGTCCTACATATGGCTCGCATTAACACCGGGCAAAAAGTACGCCATCATCGTGAGTGGAGAGCACAGTGAGGAGGAAATAAAATAGCAAAGTCGCGAACTAAACAATGCAAATATTTCTTAGCCATTTTGCAAAGATGGTCTCGCTGAAAGCATAATTCTTCATGTTGAGAATAGTTGATGTGGGTCATAAATTAAAGAATTACTCGTGTAATAGGCTATGCTTAAGCGGTGTGATAAATTCTTTTCTCCTGGTGCAACGCACGAGCATTTTTGCTAGTCATTATACATGTAAACATCAATAAATCATTTACCCTACTAGCTGCAAATGAGTATGGCATACCGATGATTATGAACAGCACAAGTATAACAAATAATAACACTTCACATGAGTATGGCATGACCACTAGCATCAGAAATAAGTACTAGACAAGAGCATGGCAATAATATTAGGAAGTAAACAATTAACCAACTAGATGCAAATGACCATAGCATAAGGATGAGCTTGAGTTCACAAGCATATATGAATCATTCGCAAAATATTAACATGCACAACTTATTTAAATATTCAAGTTGAAAACCATTGCTGCTACAAGGCTCTCATGCAAGTGGTTGTCGTGGCATGCGTATGGTTGATGGGTTCTCCGAGAAGAAGTGTGGTGAAGTCACGGAACGATTTGCCAGAACATTTCTCTCTTAGAGGAGGCTAGATAAGGGCAAGGAAAAAATGGTCATTTCTAGTATGTGGAAACATAGTGAAAATGGTACTAACATAACGGGCTCGACGATACGAATACATGGGCTTTGGAATCACCTGATTCGGAGTTACGGTCGCGAAGATACGGACGGTTGAAGTCCAAGGACTAATCTGTAAAAGTTCCTCACAAACAAGCCCCTGGCTGAAAAACAGAAAACGCCTTTAGATGGAATACGCTTTCTGCATAGGGAAATGCATTCTTAGCCGCAGTAGAACCAAAGTAGGCTTTCAGAGAAGTGAAAGCGCACTTATGTCTGAATCATCACTAGAATACGTTTTTAGCAAAGGAAAACACATACACGCGGAAAAGCGCCTCCACTTACGCTGACTAGGTCGTGCTTCTGGTCGCTTACAGGTGGGGTCGAGGCGACGCGGGCCTACCTGGCTCGCCTTCGTCTTCTTCCTCGCCCTGCCACACACAGAAACATAGGAGGGAGCAGCAGAGGGGCGTTGCCGCAACGGGCCGACCGGGCGGGAGGCACCAGCGGGCTCGGGAGGATGCGTTGCACTCGTCCAGACGGAGAGTAGGCGCCGGGGAAGACCAGGGCAGCCACGGCTTGAGGCGACAAAGGGCAAGGGCGGGCGGCGGCCGGACTTGGGGGCAGCTGCCACAGGCATCCGGCGGCGAGATGAGGGGCTGGGGAGGACCACCGGCGAGATGGGCTTCTAGTGATGTGGTCAGGGGGTGGAGGGAAGGCTTGGCTAGCTCCAACCAAGAGGAGATCGAGGCGGCAATGGTGGGAGGAGGAGCGGGCAGAGAGTTACGATGGTCTAGGAGGGCGGTGGGGAGGTCGATGAGTTGCGGAGAAGCACGAGGCATCACTTTATAGCCTTTGGGAGGGATCAGAAGAGCTCTAGAGCTCGCTGGCTAGCGGACATGGCGATGGCAGGGGCGGTAGGTCACGGGCAAGGTCGATGGCGACTCGACGATGACGAGATAGGAAGGGGCATAATCAGGGAAGTGACCGCACGATCACGAGGTAGCTCCAGGACACGAATAGCATTCGAGAGGAGGAGGAACGGACAAAAACAGGGGACATGATTTGCCAGAGCGCGAGAACATGCATGCCAGGAACATAGTCACAACATGAACAGGCGCGCGCGATGCACACTGGCCGGCCAGATCATGTCCGGAAGATTGGTCATTCATCAAAGAATGCCAAGGAGGAAAGAAACGAGCACAGGGGCTCAAGATGTGACCAGAGCTTGCAAGATTACAATGGAACAACAAGGTGTTTGGAGTGTAGTGAGGGAGATTGGCCTGGAGATCGACTCTGGTCTATTGCTGAGAGTGATCACATACTAACATGATCATCTCTGCAAATTTTCAACTCAAGGCAATGATGATAGCTAGAACTTGCTATACAACTCATCACACTGCACAGAAATGCAAAATATTAAGTAGCACTCACATGATTGATTGGTTTAGGCTGAATTTTTGTGGAGATGAGTTATTTGGGAATATGAATGCACTGTAAAAGTTTCATACCATTTTGAAATACCAAAATGGTACTTCCTTCACAGTGGTCCTCTCTAGACAAAAACTAAGAAAAAATATAGAGAAATATTGGGTGAATGAAATGAGCCAAACTGTGTGGAGGGATGTTATATGGGTAGGATCATGTCCTGGTAAATTTTCAGCTATAATGAAGCAATATAAAATATGGTTGTTTCACAACCTGAAAATCTGTCCAGAAACAAGGGTTTGATGCTGAGCTCCCATGGATTGATGAATGAAGCTCAGATTTTGAGGAGAGCTATTATTTGAGCATATTAATGAGCTTGCAAAATTTCAAATCATTTTGATACTCCTAGCTAGTACTTCCTACACCAAGGCTTCCATCTGACAGAAACTTTGGAAATTTGTTGAGGAAGATTCACTAGGCAAATGGAGTTGAATTTTGTCATGTGGCAATGATATGGACAGGAATGAGTGTCCAAAAAGTGTGGGGCATACAAGCAAATATAAATGGCACTTCCTTCTCAAAGTGCCATTTAGGGCAGAATAGGAAAATGATTATTTGTGACTTGTTTTTGAACTAGGCAAGGAAGGATTTTGACATACCTGTGGAAGACATGTCCCAAAGGATTTATGAGCATTTTGTGGGACTCCAAAGCAAGATAGAAGTATAGTTTGCTTCACAACCTAAAGCAAACATGGTTATTCCTTTATTAGAAAAAGGAATATTCCCAATAAAAAGAATATTGGGATTGGGCTAATATGGAAACGACATGGTCTAGGAATGGATTTGAGATTGGAAAGCCAATTGGAAGAGTGAGAAGAGATGATCTTCCCAAGTTTCCAGACCACAAAGCCATAGAAAAAGAAAATCAAAGCAAAATCCAAAGAAATTCAAAAGAAAAAGAACAAGCCAAAATCCAGGGTGTTACAAACCTTCCCCCCTTAAAGAAATCTCGTCCTCGAGATTTGGTTGCTCAGGGAACACGTAAATATTCTGACTCAAGGAAAATGTTTCCAATTCGGTTTTCCCTTTTTTCCCTTATATTATGTTCCCACTAGATTTCATCCGACTGCCTTGCTCGGGGGTGGTTTGCTTCACCGTAACCGACATTCAGATAGGTCTTACCTTATATGTTCTTGTTCACACCGGCTCCAACTTCTTTCATATCTGCTGACTTAGCTGAGGTTCGAAAGATTATCATAACTGGAATATGTGTCCTTCTCGATAGCGATTCTAGATGGAGGTGTTATTCCAGTACCGAGAATATTCCACAGAGTTGTGAACACATCTTCTCGGGGAAGAAGGAGCCTCTTATATCCAGGCATCGGGTTGCTCAAATATATGCATGTCCTCGGGGTTCAAAATAGTGATGTGAATCATATCCGTTCTCCTGGTGGACTCTGACTTCTCGCAGGAGTTTCTGAATCATCTTGACTGGCTTCACCGTCTTGAGTATCCAATCCATACCAAAGATTTGACTGTCTCTTGTCGTGACTGACATAAAAGTGTACAACCTTGTGATGATAATATTCACAGAATTGATTGGTAGCGTTTTGGCAAAAGAATCTTGTCCATGGTAGGCTATTCTTTTAACTTATGCCCATATGTGAGGGCACATGCTTTGAGGCTTGTAGTTTATCATTCTGATTACTCCTTTTGCTGGTACGTCCATGTGGATAATAGGCTTGATATGAGGTCCTTACGGATGGAGTAGACCTCTTAGGGGTATGTACCTGGTATTTGATATGGAATAAGGCTATCTTGCGCATCCGTACCACGTTGTTCACGCAACAACCGTCGGTCACTCCTGAAAATGGCTTGGATGGCTAAAGCTGGTAGTACGACACTTGGAGTCTGTCGAGCATTTGAACAGACAGGACATTGAGCCCCGCTCCACCATCGATGAGAGTCTTGCTGACGACCACGTTGCTGATGATGGGAGAGCAAAGCATGGGGAGCGCGCCGGCAGTGGCCGCGCACTTGAGTTGGTTTGAGGAGCTGAAGGTGATGGCGCAATTGGACTACCTGAGAGGGCGAGTTGCTTCGGGCTTGGGGAGCGCTGCGTTCACCTCGCGTGCGAACTGCTTGAAGACGCGGTGAGAAGCTGGGACTTGTGAGCCGCCGAAGATGCAGGCAATGGCTCGAGGCTTCTGGAAGCCCCCAGCCCCCTTGTCCTGGTGATGTTCTTCATTCCTTCTTGGTGGTGGAGGCAGTGGAGGAAGACCGGCATTGCCCTGAGGGCGCTCCTCGCGAGGCTGCTCCCTCCAAGCGCCCTCGCGAGGTTGGCCCTGCCAACGGTCCTCCCGAGGATGGTCGCACCACTCCTGGCGATGGTCGCGTGATAGAGGCAAAGGTGTCCCGATGTTTCGATGAGATGATGGCTATCGTTTTCTTTGGGAGTCGACCTTGACGATCCGACTACGAACGTGCCAGACGTCGTGCCTTAGCAATCGCTAAACCAACTTCCGAGGGGTTATTGACCACGCCGGAGCACGATCAACCTGACCACGAGGGTCTGTTTCCTGCGAGCAAACAAAGAACAAGCAAGAAATTGAGATTGCAATCTGGATATTCCGAATATAAGAGGAAAGCTTTATTAATGAAGGTGGGGTTCTGTGACGTCTTGGTCTAGTTGTTGAACACAAACGAAGTACGCAAAGTTGTAGCTATGGCGAACTTTTAATCTAAACAAAACTCAAAGTCTAAACGACGCCCTAAGGGTTGTATATATGTAGGAAGAGGGGGGGGGATTTTGTGGCCCTTGGGGAAGGGGTCCAAAACCAACCCTATCTCTTGTTTCCCCACACATACGGACTCTAAAAACAGCCTATACTCAAGTATTTCGAAATTACATGGGCCTGGCCCAATAATAAGGTGACACAGCACCTAGAATAGCCTCTGGACGAAAGTTATGAAGTAGCATCTTGTATATTTCATCCAAGGCTTCATGCACTCATTATGGTGGCTTCAACATCCTGAAATCATCACTTGTAACTCCGTTCTTGTTCCCCTTGCACACGCCATCATCTCCATGCTTGTTCTTGCTCTAGTTTCATCCTTCTCCAAGCTAGGCCCTTCATTTGTAAGCAAAACAAATGTATCCAATTTAGGCAGCATCATATTCTCATGAACATTAGAATCATTATCAAGAAACGAAAGTACCTGGTAATTTAGTTGGCATGCACGGGCTCTAGTAATTGGTCCAGTATGTATAGCAGCAGGGGCTGTGGGTGTAACAATGGTATTGATGTCCTCATCATCCTCCCCTTCTTGAAATGAAATCGTCCTCGACGGAAGTTCATCTTCCTCTCCCAAATAAGGCTTCAAATCTGCAATGTTAAAAGTGGGACTAACCCCAAAATCTGCAGGCAGCTCAAGTTTATATGCATTATCATTTATTTTCTCTAACACCTTAAAAGGTCCGTCAAGACGCGTGGCATTAGCTTTGGTTTGCGCAAATCAGAAATCTATCCTTACGCAAATGTAACCAAACAAGATCTCCAGGTGCAAACATAACATGTTTTCTACCCTTATCTCCAACAAGTTTATATTTAGCATTCATACGCTCAATGTTTTCCTTAGTTAACTCATGCTAAAATCAATTCATGTTGTTTAGAATCAAAATTAACCTTCTCCGAAGATGGAAGAGGCAACAAATCAATAGGTGCACGAGGTAGGAAACCATACACAACTTCAAAAGGGCACATCTTAGTAGTAGAATGCAATGAATGATTATAAGCAAATTCAATATGAGGCAAGCATTCTTCCCACATTTTCTTATTATTCTTCAAAACAGCCCTAAGCATAGTAGACAATGTTCTATTGACTACTTCAGTTTGTCCATCGGTTTGGGGGTGACAAGTAGTACTAAAAAGCAGTTTAGTCCTCAACTTAGCCCATAAACATCTCCAAAAGTGGCTAAGAAATTTAGTATCACGATCTGAAACAATAGTATTTGGCACACCATGCACGCGAATAATTTCACGAAGGAACAAATCAGCAACATTAACAGCATCATCGCTTTTATGACATGGTATAAAGTGTACCATTTTCGAGAATCTATCCACGACAACAAATATGCTATCCCTCCCCTTGTTTGTTCGAGGTAAACCTGAAATAAAGTCCATAGATATATCCTCCGAAGGAACACTAGGTACAGGCAAAGGCATATATAAACCATGAGGATTAAGTCGTGACTTAGCTTTTTGACATGTAGTGCAGCGAGCAATAAAATGCTCAACATCCCGTCTCATCTTTGGCCAAAAGAAATGTGTAGCAAGTAGGTCCTCCGTCTTATTCACGCCAAAGTGTCCCATTAATCCTCCTCCATGCGCCTCCTGCAACAACAAAAGACGAACGGAGCTAGCTGGAATGCATAGCTTGTTAGCACGAAACACAAATCCATCGTTAATGATGAACTTGTTCCACATTCTTCCTTCTTTACAATTCTGCATTACATCTTTAAAATTAGCATCATGCACAAATTGATCTTTGATGGTCTCCAAACCAAATATTTTGAAGTCAAGTTGTGAAAGCATAGTATAGCAACGAGACAATGCATCAGCAATAACATTTTCTTTACCCTTCTTGTGTTTAATGACATAAGGGAAAGTCTCAATGAATTCAACCCATTTAGCATGTCTACGATTCAGTTTAGCTTGACTTTTAATATGTTTCAAAGATTCGTGATCAGAATATATAACAAATTCTTTGGGCCATAAATAATGTTGCCATGTTTTTAAAGTCTGAACAGGAGCATATAATTCTTTATCATAAGTAGAATAATTCAGACTAGGCCCACTCAATTTTTCAGAGAAGGTCCTAATCCAATTCCACTAGCATCACATTCAAGCTCAAATGTCTTATTAAAATCAGGAAGTTGGAGTAAATGAGCATGTGTCAACTTATCTTTCAACACCATGAAGGCTTCTTCCTGTGCGGTACCCCAAACAAAAGGCACATCCTTCTTTGTAAGCTCATTGAGAGGTGCATCAATGGTGCTAAAATCTCTCACAAAACGCCTATAGAATCCAGCGAGGCCAAGAAAACTCCTCACTTGTGTGACCGTTTTGGGCTGCGGCCAACTCTCAATAGTTTTAATCTTGGCTTTATCAACTTCAATTCCCTGTGGAGTAACAACATAGCCAAGAAAATACACTCGGTCGGTGCAAAAGGTGCACTTCCCAAGGTTACCAAACAAACATGCATCACGTAGAGCAATAAAAACAACATGTAAAGGTTCGAAATATTCCTCCAAAGATCTCCTATAAATCAATATGTCATCAAAGTAAACTACCACAAATCATCCAATGAAAGCACGTAAAACTTCGTTCATTAATCTCATGAAAGTACTAGGTGCATTAGTTAACCCAAAAGGCATGACTAACCACTCATATAATCCAAACTTAGTTTTAAATGCTGTTTTCCATTCTTCCCCCAATTTCATACAAATTTGATGGTATTCACTATGCAAATCAACTTTGGAGAATATTGTAGAGCCACTCAATTCATCAAGCATATCTCTAGCCTAGGAATAGGATGACGATAACGAATAGTAATATTATTAATGCCTCTACAATCAACACACATACGCGATGTACCATCCTTTTTCGGCACTAGAATAATAGGAATAGCACAAGGACTAAGGGATTCGCGTGTATAACCTTTGTCGAGAAGCTCCTGTACTTGACGCATAATCTCCTTCGTCTCCTCTAGATTGGTACGGTATGGCACACAGTTTGGTAGTGAAGCACCAAGAATTAAGTCAATCTGATGTTCAATCCCTTGAATTGGCGGTAATCCCGGTGGCACGTCTTGTGGAAAGACGTCAGCGAACTCCCGCAAAATGTTAGTGACAGCAAGAGGCAAAGAGGAAGGCACGTCCTCGAATGAAAATAATGCCTCTTTGCACACAAAAGCATAGCAAACAGATTTGCTGAAATCTAGCTCATCAATATCAGATTTGGTGGCAAATAAACATACACTTTTCAATTTAATTTCAGAAGCAACACTAGATGGTTTATTATTAGGCTTCATGTGTTGCTCAAATTCTTTTGCCACAATCTGATTTTCACTCTTATTTTGCCCCTGTTTTGCTTTATTAGCTCTATTAATATCATCTTTCAAAATGGAATCAGGAGTCATAGGAAGCAAAGTAATATTTTTATCCTTATGAACAAGAGTATACTGATTGTTTCTACCATGGTGTACAGAATGTTTATCAAATTGCCGTGGTCAACCAAGTAATAAGGAACATGCTTGCATAGGTACCGCATCACAATCAACATAATCAGCATATGTAGAGATACTACAATGCACACGAACAGTACGTGTTACCTTAACCTTGCCGCTGTTGTTGAACCATTGGATGTAGTAAGGATGTAGATGTGGTCTTGTGGTGAGAGATAGCTTCTCCACCATCTCCATGCTAGCCAAGTTGTTGCAGCTCCCTCCATCTATGATGACGCGCACAGAACGTTCCTACACAACTCCCTTTGTATGGAACAAATTATGCCTCTGATTTGGCTCAGCTTGTGTGACCAGCACACTCAAAACACGTTGAGTAACTAAACATTCATACCTGTCAGCGTCTTCAGGAGCCATGTATTGCGTCTCATGATCAGAATCATCTCCACCGTGTTCTTCACGTGTAATAAGAGCCAAAGTATCCTCATCATAGTCACTAGCGGACTCATACCCACCATCCTCAGTAGCAATCATCGCATGCTGAGATTTGCATTCTCTCGCATAATGACCTCTTCCCTTACAACGACGACTAATAATATCACTTGTGTGCCCAGTTGATGCCATGGAAGAAGAAGTGCTCTGTGCAGGCCCGACAGGTGCGCTCTTGGCAGATAGTGGTGGTTGTGCCTGCTTTCTTGTATCACGGCTGGAGATGGCACCTGATGGAGGTGCTGGTGCAGTGGAAGTAGAAGATGCACGCGGTGTCCATCATGAAGGTCGACCTGCAGAAAAGTTAGTTCGCACCAATGCTTGTCGATCCTGCACTTCACGTTATGCTTTACAAGCAAGATGGAATAAACGAGTGATATGAGTATACTCCTTATACTCCAAAATGGTCCGAATCTCTCTATTTAATCCACCCATAAAACGTGCAAGCATAGCTTCATTCTCCTCAATGATACCACATCTAATCGTACCAGTTTGTAATTCCTGATAATATTCTTCTACAGAATTCTTCCCTTGTCTCAAATGCTGCAATTTTTGAAGCAATTCACGTTGATAATATGGTGGAACCCAACGAGTATGCATAGCAGCTTTCAAAGCAGCCCAAGTAGCAGGAATAGGAGATAATCTACAATGTTTAGACCACCATACACATGCAAAACTAGTGAAAGTACAAACAACAACAGCAACTCGTCTCTCCTCGGGATATTGTAAAACATGTAAAACGTTGTTCAGTTTCTAACTCCCATGTAAGATATATATCAGGAACATATCTACCCTCAGATGGTGGAATATTCAATTTCAGTTTAGGAATATGGTCATTATCTCATACCTGAGGTGGTAGTGCAGGCCTACCGTTGCGAATATATACCTGAGGTCGACCTGCTGGTGGTGGTGCTGGTCGCTGCACGTAGTTATGATTTTTGATCAACCTCATCCTCATAATCGCCCACATAATCATCATCCTCCTCGGCACCAGCAGTCGCTGTAGCAGGAGCCAAAGAAGCATCAACAGTAGGTGCAGCGGCACCAGAATTTTGACCAGTCTCAATTGGAACGCGTTGTGCTCGTCCCACTTGATTTGGGAGGCGGCGTTGGATATGTTGTTGTTGTTGTTGTAGAGGTGCGACAGGTGCAGCCGGTGGTGGTTGGGGAAGACTTGAGCAATTCATTAAACTTGTTATCCAGCTTTGTCTCGAATGACTTCTCAGTGCCATCTATCTTCTCCATGGCCTCTTCAAATCTGTTTAGCACATCTTGCACCTGTCCACTCATCATTTGCTAAAATTTATCATGTAGCTGTTTGTTCGCCATGTGCTCCCAATCAGTCTCATCGGCTTGTGATCCGGCCATGGTTAGCAGCAATAGAAACACAAAAGAATATGATCCTACAGACTACTAGGAAGTGGTGGTGATGGTGGTGTGTCACAAATCCTTCAGGCGAATCTCAAATTCTTACCAGTTTTTACCCAACAGCAGGTGGTGATCGATAACCGTTGTAGTCAAAACTCACAAAGCTTGGATAGAGCAATTACCAGGGAGAGTCAAACGCACGACGTATATGTATGTGGAGCTGGGAAGGCTTATAATATGGTGCAAAAAGGGTCAGCAATAATCAATTCAGGGATGCAAAGTTGAATAAACGCTCAACGACGGTACTGTGCTGGTCCTAGGCTAGACCTTGCTAGAGACGTGAACCTAGAACACTAACAAAATCACGGCGCTGCACGTAATCAAGGGAGGAGCACACTCTGATTTTTTTTTCTCTTTTTTTCACTTTTTTTGCACTTTTTTTCTCTTTTTTTTTGCTCCACAACAATTTTTTTCGAAAAAGTCTACAAATGGTCTAAAAACTGCCTAGCCAGAATTTTCCAGACTTAGTTTTTTTTTGAAGCTGGAACTATTTTTTCTACTGCGGGTAGCACGAAAGTTCGGGAGTCCTACTCTGTCATGACTCAGAGTATGGCGTGATCTCGAAATCCAAAATAGAGTAACAAAATACTGGACTCGGACTGGTGGCGGAGATGAATCTAGTGGAACTCGGACTGGTGGCGGAGATGAATCTGGTGGAACTCGGACTGGTGGCGGATATATGTTGCAGGTGGACTCGGATTGGCGTGATGACGGCGTATATGTGGTGGTGTTGGGGATATAACTACTGAGTGTAAACCGGCCAGGAGGGCCCGGTTCACCCTCGACTATGCTGAAGCCCATAAAGATCCAGAAAATGGCGCTTTACTAATGAAGCTTAGAGGCCCAAAGCCCAAAGGCGGTTTAGGGCCCATAGTGGTAAACCGCCATGACTATGTAACTTGTAATGTAAGTTAGGAAAGGAGAGACCGAGCCGGACACTTTGTATGAGTCGGCCTCGGGGCTCTGTAGACCGGCTGGGCGTCAACCTATGTATATAAAGGGACGACCGGCGGCAGTTCAGGAACAAGAAACAACAACTCGAGACTCAGGCAGGCGTATTTGCTCCCTGGTTATCGAAACCCAATCAATCCCATCACAACTAGACGTAGGATTTTACCTTCATCGAAGGGGCCAAACTAGTATAAAACTCCCGTGTCCCTTGTCCGGTTTAACCCCTTTAAGCTAACCCGTTGCGATGGCTCCACGACTAAGTCCTTTCATGAGGACATCGGCGTGTTAATTCCTGACGTTGGCGCCACCGTGGGGCTATCGCACGTTGGTTTCGAGTTCTTGAAGGGCAGCTTTGAAGGACTCAAGGGGTACGTGGTTGGCCGGATGACCAAGATTCGTCGCGGCAAGCTTTACATCGACGATGAAGGATGGGGCCCCGAGGCCGGCTCAATCGAGTATGGGTACCGGGTCCCCTTTGGCGGAATTCATGTCTTCATCGGCAAGATCGGCGAACCGGGCCCTGAGCCGGACATCTGCACCGACCTCGTCGAAATGGCTCAGCGTGCGAGTCCAGCCCGGATTAAGCCCGTCATGAAGCGTGCGTTCGTAGGATGTGTCCATGAGATCGGATCTGAACCGGTGTCTGAAGGCGAGACGGCTGTTTATTCCGACGGCGAATCATCCACTGGCGAAACCGAGTCCTTGTACCAGATTCATAATGGTGTGTTCGAAGGATATTCCGATGGCAACAGTATTCCGGACGTCCTTGAACCACCGAGTCGGGTTGCTGTTTACATGGCCGGAACGCAGCCCACTTTGCAGCCTTCATCTACAACTGCGATGAATACCGGATTAGCAGCCGTGGTAGGAGCCCCGGCGCGCCGACCGGCTCAAGTCCTCTTCGGTTTGATGGATGCCTGGGCGACTTTGTTAACCACGGCAGTCACCCCGGAGACGCGGGATCAGCATAATGTGGACATTGCAAAGTTGAAGGACCAAATAACACAGGCAAAGGAGGACCTGGCAACTGAGGATGCTAGGATGGCTGAAGAGCGGGCCGCTTTGGATGCCCAGTCACAACAGATACATGCGCAGAATTATCGGCTCATGCTGGATCGGACCGCGTCAGAGGATGTAATGCGAAGGAAATACCGTTGGTCTACGAAGGGTTGAACCTCTTTCAAACACCGGGCGTCGGGCCGAGAAATCCGGCAGCTACAAATCGGACTGATGCGCCTAGGACAGCTCCAGATCAGCTACGGAAGACAGAACCGCCCTGGCAAACAGATGACCCGCCGCAGTACGTGTCCACACCGCCGGGTCACTTCTCGAGCCCTCTGGATAACATGATTGCCGCATCCTCGCGCCTGGCAGCCATTCCGATGGAGGGCGATTCACTGGCAGCAATTGAAACGCTGCGGGCTAGGGACCTTCTTCAAACCGCCGTGGTGCAGCAGCAGGCTTATTCTTCCAGCCGGGATAGAATTCATTCAACCCCTCGTCCAAGCCCGAGCTATAGCAGGCACATGGATGAATCGGAAGTGTCTAGCAGTGCGCGGCATCGTAATACGCAAGGTGTGGTGGATAATGGCAGAGCATGAAGGGAGGCCGCTTTGGGTCGTCATCAACCAGCCCCAGTTCAGCCAGCTGCATTAGTTGACCGAGGCATCGGGTTTGCCTTCAGTTGCTGGGGAGTGCCGTGCCTTATTCCGGCTCTCCGTAATGTGCGTCTGCCAAAGATTTCAAGGGTCCACGTAAAGTGCCTAACTACACGGCGGATCAGCCACCTTAGGCGTGGGTCGAGATTTATGAGATGGCAATGGAGATGCTGGATGTAGATGAAGCGGCTTGTGCAAAGTACTTCACGATGATGTTGGAAGGAACGGCCAGTACTTGGTTGAAAAATTTACTAGCTAACTCCATCGAGTCATGGGATCAGTTGAAGGCCCGGTTTATAGCCAATTTCAAAGACACGTGCAAACAGCCCATGTCCATTGTGGATCTGGATGATTGTGTTCAAGGAAAGAACGAGTCAACAACTCATTGGGTACGCCGGGTTTAAGAGGTTTTGCACTCATCCGACCGGATTAACGCTGGTCAAGCGATCATAACGCTGGAGCGTAATTGCCGGTTTAAGTCACTAAAGATGAAGTTGGGACGGCTCAAGCGCCACTGCAATGACATGGGAACCCTTATGGCAGCCTTGGTCAAGTATGCCGATTCTGATTACCAAGGATTCCAATTCTGATGAGGAGAAACTGGAGAAGGGAAAGAAGAACGGCGGTGCAAAGGGACATCATCACAACCAATGAGGCCATGGGAACAATGGTAAGCACAAGGCGGATAATTTAGATCTTGTGGCTAACACTAATATGCAGCGTCGTAAAGGTAAACCGCCCCAGCGCGGTGGAGGGATGAATCTAGAACATTTGATGAACCAGCCCTGTCCCAAACATGGGACCAAGGAGGCCCCTTCCACACATCTATGGAAAGATTGTTATATCATGAAGGAGTTCAAGAATTTCGATATTTTCCGGTATGATCAGGGTCCTTTGGGCGGTTCAGGTCCAGGTTTTCATGGTGGCGGCGGTTCAAGCTCTGGATTTCAGAATAATCAGGGCAACCAGCATAACCAAGGTGGTAATGGCCAACAGAATAATCAAGGGAATCGGCAGCAATGAGGTTATCAAAGTCACCCCAAGCAATTGAATGCTGGGCAGTATCATGTGTTCACTACTAGCCTGTGTAAGCGAGATCAGAAGCTTCACAAAAGGGCAGTTAATGCTGTTGAACCGACAGTGCCACATTACTTACGGTGGTCCGAGCAGCCCATCGTGTGGAGCAGGGAGGATCATCCGCCCCGGATTGACAATCCGGGTCAACTGGCCTTGGTAGTAGCACCTCAGGTGGGAGGTTACAAGTTTACCAAAGTCCTGATGGATGGAGGGAGCAGTATCAACATCCTGTACTATGAGACTTTTCGTTGTATGGGGTTGACAGATAAGAGTCTTAAACCGTCCAACACTATTTTCCATGGTGTGGTGCTAGGTAAATCGGCATATCCTGTTGGCAAGATCTCTCTGGAGGTTGTTTTTGGAGATGAGCATGATTCCAGGTCTGAAAAATTGACCTTTGAAGTGGTGAAAATCCAGAGCCCGTATCACGCGCTGTTTGGATGGCCGGCTTACGCAAAATTCATGGCGAGGCCCTGCTATATCTATTTGCAGATTAAAATGCCGGGCCACAAGGGAACTATCACAGTACATGGAAGTCGAAAGATCGCTTTGGATTGTGAGGAAGGTGATGTGGCTTACGCTGAGTCGGTTTGTGCTACGGAGGAGCTGAAGTTTTATAAGGACAATGTTGATTCGGCAGACATGACTCCATTCAAAAAGCCGACCACTGAGCATGACCCGACTCTGAAGTTCAAACCGGCTGATGAGACTAAACTTGTTGACTTTGTTCCTGGCGATTCATCCAAACAGTTTAGCATCAGCACCAATCTGGATCCGAAATAGGAAAGCGCACTCATCGAGTTCATCCGTGAGAACCGAGACATCTTCGCATGGAATCTTTCTGACATGCCAGGTGTACCGAGGGAACTCGCTGAGCACACTCTCAATATTGATCCCAAGTTTAAACCGGTCAAGCAATTTCTTCGGCGGTTTAATGAAGAAAGACGCAAGGCCATTGGTGAAGAGGTAGTCCGGTTGTTGGCTGCTGGGTTTATCATTGAGGTGTTCCATCCCGAGTGTTGGCTAATCCGGTGCTCGTTCTTAAGAAAAACGGCACCTGGCGTATGTGTGTGGACTACACAGATTTGAACAAAGTTTGTCCGGCAGATCCTTTTGCCCTCCCACGTATTGATCAGATTATTGATGCGACGGCGAGTTGTGAGCGCTTGAGTTTCTTGGATGCTTATTCAGGTTATCATCAGATTAAGATGCCAGTTAAGGACCAGGAGAAGACAACCTTCATCACTCCATTTGGAGCCTTCTACTATGTTTCTATGCCTTTTGGGCTCAAAAGTGCCCATGCTACTTATCAGCGTTGTGTGCAAAATTGTCTTCACACGCAGATTGGGCGTAATGTTCATGCCTATGTGGATGATATTGTGGTAAAATCCAGGAAGAAGGAAACCTTGATAGATGATCTCAAGGAAACATTTTACAATCTTCGGGTTTACAAAATGATGCTTAATCCGGATAAATGTGTTTTTGGTGTTCCGGCAGGCAAGCTCCTAGGTTTTCTGGTGTCCAACAGAGGAATTGAGGCTAATCCGAAAAAAATCAAAGCGATTACATCTTTGGCTAAACCGAAGTGTATCAATGATGTTCAGCGTTTGGCGGGTCGAATCGCCGCCCTTAGCTGGTTTATTAGCCGTTTGGGAGAAAAGGCGATTCCTTTGTATTAGATGTTGAAAATGACAGACAGTTTCGTCTGGAGTGATGCGGCTGATGTGGCGTTTGAGGACTTAAAGTGGCAGTTGGTTGAACCGCCGGTTCTTGCTACTCCGGTTGACAAAGAGCCCTTGTTGTTGTACGTGGCTGCTAACGCCCGTGCTGTCAGCATGGCGATTGTGGTAGAGAGCAAAGAGGCTGGTAAGGAATACCCGATTCAACGACCGGTTTACTACATCAGTGAAGTGCTTATCGAGTCAAAGCAGCGATATCCGCATTGGCAGAAGCTGGTTTATGGGGTTTTTATGGCAAGTCGGAAGCTCAAGCAGTACTTTCAAGGCCATCCCATTACGATGGTCGATTCAGCTCCTTTGGGCGATATAATTGTAACAGGAGGCAAGCGGCGGGTTGCAAAGTGGGCAATTGAGCTTGGCCCGCACAGATTGAAGTATATGCCTCGGACATCAATCAAGTCACATGCACTTGTTAACTTCATCACTGATTGGACAGAGTTACAAGCACCAGAAGACAAACCGGATAATACATATTGGACTATTCACTTTGACGGTTCCAGGCAATTGGAGGGCTCGGGGGCTGGAGTTGTTCTTACTTCCCCTCGCGGTGATAAACTTTGTTATGTTCTCCGCTTAATGTTTCCTTGTACTAACAATGCAGCTGAGTACGAGGCCTTACTCCACGGTCTCTGGGTGGCTAAGGAAATGAACTTAAGCCGGGTTTGCCGTTTCGGAGATTCTGATCTGGTGGCTCAACAAGTCTCTGGTACTTGGGATTCTAAGGATCCACTAATGGCGGCTTACAGACGCGAGGTGGATATTGTGGCAGGTCATTTTAAGGGTTATCAGGTTGAGCATATTGACCGGCGCAAAAACGAGGCAACAGATGCTTTAAGCCGGCTGGGATCTCAGCGTAAACCGGTACCACCCGATACCTTTTTAGATATCCTGCATAACCCGTCTGTCAAGTTGCCTATAGAGGAGGATTTAGCTTTTCCTGATCCGGAAGCCCAGTTGGTGGCCGCTTTACGTACTACTCCGGATTGGACGGTTCCATATTTGGCGTATCTGAACCGGGGCGAGTTACCAGATGATGAGGTTTTCGCTAGACATATCATCCGGCGGTCCAAGTCCATGGTTATTCACAATGGCGAGTTACACCGTTGCAGTGTTTCAGGCGTTTTTCAATGCTGTATTTCCCCTAAAGAAGGACAAGAGATTCTACGTGAAATCCACGAAGGGGATTGTGGTCACCACGCCGGCTCAAAACCGCTGGTGCCTAAAGCCTTTCGTCATGGGTTCTATTGGTTGACAGCTCATGCTGATGCAGAGGATCTGGTAAAGCCGTGTGACGCTTGTCAGAAATTTTCACGTCGAGCTCATGTTCTGGCTCAGGAGTTACGGATGATTCCTATCACTTGGCCGTTTGCCACTTGGGGGCTTGATATGGTGGGACCTTTTAAGCGCTCCCAGGATAAGAAGACCCACCTGTTGGTGGCGGTTGACAAGTTCACTAAATGGGTTGAAGCGAAACCTGTCAGTAAGTGTGATGCAACCACGTCGGTTCAATTTCTCAAAAAGATTATTTTCCATTTTGGGTTTCCTCACAGTATCATCATGGATAATGGCACAAACCTTTCTAAAGGTGAGATGGAGGAGTTCTGCCAACGAGAGCACATCCGGCTTGATGTAGCATCCGTGGCTCATCCCCAGTCCAATGGTCAAGCCGAGAGGGCGAATCAAGAAATCTTGAAGGGTATTAAACCCAGGCTTATGGTTCCATTGAAGCGGACACCAGTTTGTTGGGTGGAAGAATTGCCTTCTGTGTTATGGAGTATCAACACCACCCCAAACCGATCCACGGGTTATACACCTTTCTTCATGGTTTACGGGGCTGAGGCTGTCCTCCCAAGTGATATTCGTCATGACTCACCCCGGGTTGCCAATTATGTTGAAGCGGACAATGAGCAAGCACGTCAAGAGGCGTTGGACCTGTTAGATGAGAAACGGGACATGGCTTTGGCTCGGTCGGCGGTTTATCAACAAGACCTGTGGCGTTATCACAGCCGCCGCGTTAAGACACGAACCTTTCAAGAAGGTGACTTAGTGCTTCGGCTCATCCAGGATCAGACCGATATGCACAAGTTATCCCCACCTTCGGAAGGACCCTTTGTGGTGAGCAAAAATTTGCACAACAGATCTTACTACCTCATTGATGTTCGAGAAGACTCACGCAGTTCTGAGGAGGAGACCCGGCGGCCATGGAACATAGCTCTCCTTCGGCTTTACTACACTTGAGCCATAGGCTTTCCTTATGTACATATTATGACAATGTATATATTATGATTAATATAATAAACCGGCATCCTTGCTACAAGCAGGACCTCTGTCGTTCTTCCAAAATATTTCTTTGTTACAAGGGGGCTTCTGCTCTCAATGCAATGACTCACCTTGTCCATTAAACCGTCTATAATGCCACAATACAGCTTGGGAGCTTCACACCCAAGGGTCCAAAGAGAGTCTGGATGTTATACAACAGCTCAAACATAGGCACCCATTGAGCACAGCTCACAAAGTTACTTGGGGGCTCTTTTGTGCAAAAGCCACAAAGAGTTTGAAGGGACCCTTGTAATTGGGTATCGACCCACGGCTTGGAAGCCTGGTGTATTCACCTAAAACCCCGGGTTAACCTGCCTTTATCAAGTAAGCCACTCCTATCCAGGTAATCCTGGCATGACCCACCAAACGTTTGACAGGTCAATCTTACATAGACCCTGAACTTGTCAAAGTTAAAACGGTGATTGGTTAGTTGGAGGCCCATCTTAAAAGGCTTTGCAAAATGGTTTAACTCAGTGGCCTGGCAGCCCATGAAAAGCGTCGAATTTGGGCCTGGCCGCCCTTGAAAAGCCTTGCCTACATGGTTTCTTATTAGTTTTTTCTTGCAAAGTTTTCACCTTTTTGAAGAATTTGTTTTAAACCGGTGTTCTTTAACCCAGTGTGGTTTTTCAGTCACAATGTTAACGCGGTGTTTGTTAACCCGGCTTGGCTTTCAGCTATACGTTGTCAGACCATCTTATCAAACCGGTGTTTATTAACCCGTCCTGGCTTTGACTATATGTCGCCAGTATGATCATCTGGTGTTTATTATAACCGGCATGACTTATTCATCCTATCATTATAGGGTAAAGATCTTGACAGCTCACAATTTTGGGCTTCTACACTTCTTAAGTGATTACACATCATAGGTATGAGTTACTTCATATTCATTCCGCTTTGGTTTCCAACCAGGCTTTATCTTGGGCACTATGACCCATCTAGCGATAAGCCGCCAGGACAGCTCTTTTCCATGCAGACACAGGGATTGCATAATATTATAAAGATATATAAGCTAGCATTGAAATCGGCATGGCGGATCAAGCAAAGTGTATCCCAGTGCACGATGGCAGCAGATCAAAGTATTTTAACTAGCCTATTATAAGGCGCTTCAAGGCCCAAAATATGAATTTGTTCTTTCCACAGATCGAAGTTCATGACAGCATCAGTCAGATTGCCGGATCAGGCCTCATCACCATGTTGACGTGAAGTGGATGGATCATCTGGCATCGGTTCAGCCTCCTCCTCATCCAGTGGCTGGAAGTCAGCGGTGGTCCAATCAATCCGGCTTAAGGCCTGAGAGACAGCCTCTTCACTTATAAGTTCAGCCGGATCAATGTCAGGGGCGTAAGTGTGCTTACGGATTGGCGTGATAAGATTTTGCACTTCTGGCACGACAGTCTCAACCCGTCTGTTGTTGGCATCATAAAAAGACCGGTGAACCGTCAAGTTTGCTTCTTTTGCCAATTGACTCGCCAGAGGATGCATCTCCCTTGTCACAACTTTGAGGGCGTCGTTGTCAAATTCTACTCCGTTCTCTTGCTCACTAGGGAAGCCCTTGGCAATATCCGCCGGATCAAGATCAGCTATCCACGCTTTGGCTCGGGTAAGTGCAAACAAAGCGCCAGCCGTGGCAGCAGATTGATTCATCTCTTCTATCTGTGCCGGCGTTACGGATAACTTTGCCAGCGTATCCTTGATTAAGGTGGGGGCCGGGTTGTTGTACGAAGCTGCGGAGATAACCCGTGGGCACCGGTATATAATTGTTCAATCAAAGTGTATGCTGCCTTCAGCTTCATCCGCATATCAGAGCCCAGATGAGCAATGCAGCTACCTACAACGGTTTAAGAATTTCATGTTAAACCGGCAAGTTACCAACATGGTCATTCAAGAAGTCTTGGTCAAACTACTTAGCAAACACTGCAGAAGTCATTGCATTCACTTGGCGCTTTAACCTAGAGAGTTCCTCTGCTACCGGTTTAAGCGCTGATTCGGCGTCTTCCGCCCGCTTCAGTAATGCATTCTTCTCTGTATCCCAGTTGGCAAGCTCCGTCTTAAATTCTTCCTTGAGTTGCTCCATGGCTGCCAAAGCGGTTTTTAGTTCATCTTTTGCCTTGGATGTCTCTGTTTGTTGGGTCTTGAGGTTCTCTTGCAGATCGGCGATTTGAGAGCCTTGGCGGTTTATATCAGCCTGTTACAGAGGAAGAGCATATAAATATTCTCAAAGTCCCAAGCATATAACCAGTTATACACTTGGCACTTGGGGGCTAATGCGGATTGCTTTTTCACTACTCATTGTTTAAAGTCCCAAGGATCAATACAAGTTTTAATCTTGGCACTTGGGGGCTAATGTGTGTTTGATCTAAAACATACGCAAAGAAAGCCAACAAGATATAATGTGGAATGTAAAAGTCCCGGTTCGTCTTTAAAAAGGCAAACCGACCCTTGGGGGCTATGAAGTCAGTGTTTTTTCATCTTTAAAGACCCGATTTATCTTTCAAAGATAAACTGGCCCTTGGGGGCTACAATACAAGGAATGGACAGAATGAAGATGGTGTTTTGAAAATTACCTCATAGCGTTCCTTCATTAGATTCACCAAACCGGCTTCATAGTCTCGGCTGGTGTAAAGCCGGTTCAAGAATCCGGAATGAAGGTCTTGAGCAGAAAGATCAACATAGGCTGACAAATCAGTTTTCCCTTCCCCTTGCTCATAGCAGCAAATTCGTCCTTGGCAGTGTGCTTTGATAAAGCAACCGGATTGCTGGGGGCAGTATAGGCAGTACCAGTGACAACAACGTCATCGTCATCCTTGGCTGGGCTCGACGGATTGACCTTGTCTTTGGCTGGGCTTGGCGGTCTGATAGCAGGACTTGGCGGATTGGCAGCCGGACTTGGCGGGTTAGCATTTGAGCCCAGCGGATCAGCAATTGGGCTTGGAGGCGTGGCATGTGGACTTGATGTGTCAAGATGTGTTTCCTGATCAGCCTCCGGCGGATTGGCATCAGCAGCTGGATCTTGTGGAGCAGATTCATCCATGACATTATCAGTATCATCACCAGCATTATCTGGGGTCTTCTCTGGTTCAACATCGTCAGAAGGACCGCTGGTTTTGGCTTTCTTACTCAATCGAGCTTTGGCACTGCAGCATCAAGATAAAGGTTAGTATGGTAAACCGATGCGTGAAGAGACAAACCAACAAATGATGCACTTGCCCTGCGACATTCTTGAGGGGAGGCACCTGTGTGGTTGATGAACCGCCAGACGAGTTAGAAGACGCCTGGTAATTTGGATCAGACGGATTAAGTGGGTATCGGAAGAAACCCTTCAAAGGATAACGTTTTTCGGGAGAACAAATAACCTCTGGACGACGCTTCCGGATTGGAGTATCCGGTAAACCGGAAGAAGTGACTTGCTGGCCACTGTGTTGGGTTGTGCGGCTCTCTTCAGGTTGTTGTTTCTTTAAAGAAAATTTTGGATCCAAACAGGCAAGAGGGTGAGAGCGTTTCACTTTCCGAACTGCACGGCGAAACGTTTGAACCGACACACGATCTGAACTGGAAGAAAGAGAGATTACCTCGACATGGTCCGCATGGCTGACCTCTGCATCATCATTATGATAATCATTGTTAATAATATGAATGAAAAAGGAGCCAAGGGAGTCAAGTTCTACCTCTTGATCCGACTCTTCAGCATCTTCGAGCGGATCAGCAGCTTCGCCGGTCTTCTCTTTTGATTTCTTGACAGCCTTGCTCTTAGCACGAGGAGCTTTAACTGTTTTCTGTGAAGTTTTCTTCTTCCAAAAATTGCTATTGGACTGTAAAGATTAAAACAAAGGATTGTTAGCACAAATGTTAAAGTGGAGGCGGATCAAGAAAGTACAAATTCAAAAACTTATTGCTGGCGATTTGTTGGCGGCGTAAAAAGAAGCCAGCCCGGTTTGACTGCATACGGCGAGGGGTTCGTCTAGCATCTTATTCACTGATTCGGTGACTTCATCATCAGTCACCTCTATCTCATTGAACCGTTGAGGATCGTTGGAGTTGCCGGTATACTCATACATTAATCTGGAGCGGCTACTTAGAGGTAGGATGCGCCATTGAACCCAGCAACGAACAAGATCAACGCCAGTTAATTCGTTGGCCATGAGAGCCCGGAGCTTGGCGAGTTGAAGAGCATAAGTTTGTCTCTCTCTGGCGGTTAATCGCTTAGGTAACGGGTGGCCATTGCTAAGCCGATGAGGGTGGTAACCCGGCAGGGGATTCTCTTCAGCAGGGGCTGTGTTCTGACAGTAAAACCAAGTTTGGTTCCAGTCTTTGGGATGACTATGGTGGGATGCATGTGGGAAATCAACCTCCTTACTTTTCTGGATTGATACCCCGCCAAGTTCTATGTTAGGGCCGTCAGAAAACTCGGTTCGGCGGTTCAAGTGGAAGAAGTCCCGGAACAGCTCGACATATGGTTCTTCTTGAAGGTACACTTCGCAAAACACTTGAAAGTTGCATATATTTGATACATAATTTGGGCCAATATCTTTTGGATGGAGTTGAAGGCTTGCAAGGACATCCCGAAAATTGTTTGATCCGGGAGGGCTGAAGCCCCGGTCTAAGTGCTGCATAAAAACAATAACTTCGCCATCCTGAGGCTCAGGAGGGCACTCAGGGCTAGAAACACGCCAGTGAAGAACATTCTTCAAGGCTAAAGCGCCAGTTGTGACGTAGCCATTAATCTGAGTTTCTGTAATCCGGGACGGAACCCAGTTACAGGCGGCGAATTGCTTGGTCATCTTGGACAGTAAAATGTAAAGGTTAAAAGAAAGCCGGTTTACGATTGACGGTTCAAGGAGCATTTGTTGATGTTAAACCGGAAGATTTGTCAAAGCATATGTGTGGGATAAACCGGAAACTGCTATTCAAATCAAAGATGGCGGTAAGCGAGGGCTAATGATAAGTGGCGGATTACTGACTGCTAAAGGTTTAAACCGCCCTTTGGCGGATGAGACGGATGAAAATATGCTAAGTGTTGACAGAAACAGGTTCCACACAATGACCAAATTTATTTAGATCTACCACACTTCAGTAAAGAAAAATTACTGCGACTTATAAATGGTGTTAAAGCAGAACAAGGAAGGTCGTGTACTCTACAGAAGAAAGGGAAGATCTGCTAGTATTAAAAATGGATGCGGAGTAACTACCGCACGAGATCTACACTGCTATTTGATCAAAGCAACCGCGGCAGAAGGAAAAGCGAAGAACTGAGGAAGAACGACGAACTGTACAGATGAACTCACGAACCCTAAACACAGATCTAAAGATGAACGAAGAGGAAACTTACCACTGCAGGTTTATCATGGGGGGATCTGTGAGTTCAGTCCGTTTCAGGTTGATGCAGCGGCCTTTGTCGATGCAGTTCTCAAGGGTCGCGGGCAGCGGCGGAGCTTCAGAGCTTGGGCGTCGCGAGGAAGAAGAAGGCACGGTAGGGGAAAAAGAGAAAAGGACCCTCGGGCTTTATTTATAGAGGAAAGGATAAATGGCAGGCGCGAGAATCGAGGAGCTTGAAGCGGTAGAGTGGGCGCGCCTGTCGCCTTGATTTTCGGGACGCCATTAATGAGGGGAATCTTTTTAATCTTTTTATACAGAGATGATGTCATGATGGACCGTTGCTGTGTCCAGAAGATGACGTCACGGCGATTTAACAAAATTTACAGGAGAAGAAAATATGGCGGTTTACGAGAATACAAGGAGATGTTCACAAGATTTCTTTGAAGTATTGAAGATTGACATGAACAAGTTCAAATCAATCTGGGGCCTAATGTTGGGGATATAACTACTGAGTGTAAACCGGCCAGGAGGGCCCGGTTCACCGTCGACTATGTTGAAGCCCATAAATTTCCAGAAGATGGTGCTTTACTAATGAAGCTTAGAGGCTCGAAGCCCAAAGGCTGATTAGGGTCCATAGTGGTAAACCGCCATGACTATGTAACTTGTAATGTAAGTTAGGAAAGGAGAGACCGAGCCGCATACTTTGTATGGGTCGGCCTCGGGGCTCTGTAGACCGGCCGGGCGTCAACCTATGTATATAAAGGGATGACCGGCGGCGGTTCAGGAACAAGAAACACCAACTCGAGACCCAGGCAGGCGTATTCGCTCCCTGGTCATCGAAACCCAATAATCCCATCACAACTAGACGTAGGCTTTTACCTTCATCGAAGGGGCCGAACTAGTATAAAACTCCCGTGTCCCTTGTCCGGTTTAACCCCTTCAAGCTAACCCGTTGTGATGGCTCCACGAGTAAGTCCTTTCATGAGGACATCTGACCTGTTAATTCCACGACAGGTGGCGTATATGGACTCAGATTGGTGGTGAATATGTGATGGTGGTATATGGCAGCGGCGATGAAGTTGGTGCGGTGGTGGTATATGGCAGCAGCAATGATGATGATGTGATGGTGATATATGGCAGCGGCGACGTGACAACCTGTGAACAGAACTCGAAACTCTAAAGGACTAGATGCTAAGACCAGCAACTTGACACGACGATGCAACCGCAAATTCAACAAAGCAAATACAGAAAAGATTATGCAAAGGCTCAGATTGGTTTGGATAGGATGAACTAACCCTAATTTTTTTTGCTTTTTCGTGGACTATAGGTATGAAGAAACAACCTCGATCTAAACTACGAAAAACTGTAATATCTCACCGATCAACCTGAAAATCTGATACCACTTAATAGAGGCAAAGGTGTCCCGATGTTTCGATGAGATGATGGCTATTGTTTTCTTTGGGAGTCGACCTTGATGATCCGACTATCAACGTGTGAGACATCGCGCCTTAGCAATCGCTAAACCACCTTCCGAGGGGTTATTGACCCCGCCGGGGCACGGTCAACCTGACCAGGAGGGTCTGTTTCCTGCGAGCAAATGATGAACAAGCAAGAAACTGAGATTGCAATCTGGATATTGCGAATATAAGAGGAAAGCATTATTAATGAAGGTGGGGTTCCGTGACATCTTGGTCTGGTTGTTGAACACAAAAGAAGTACGCAAAGTTGCAGCTATGGCGAACTTTTAATCTAAACAAAACCCAAAGTCTAAACGACGCCCTAAGGGTTGTATATATGGAGGAAGAGGGGGGGATATCGTGGCCCTTGGGGGAGGGGTCCAAAACCAACCCTATCTCTTGTTTCCCCACACATACGAACTCTAAAAACAACCTATACTCAAGTATTATTTGGCTAGGCCCTTCATTTGTAAGCAAAACAAATGTATCCAATTTATGCAGCATCATATTCTCATGAACATTAGAATCATTACCAAGAAACGAAAGTACCTGGTAATTTAATTGGCGTGCGTGAGCTCTAGTAATTGGTCCAGTGTGTATAGCAGTAGGGGCTGTGGGTGTAACAATGGTATTGATGTCCTCATCATCGTGTCCGTCCTAGCGTCCTCCACCTCGGCCACCTCCATGGCCATAGCCTCGATCGTTGCACTCGGGGTGTCGTCCGAGGCGCCTATCGCAGAGGGCCCTGAGCTCCTGGCAGTCGTTGGTGTTGGGGCTATGGACATTGTGGAAGATGCAAAACGGTCGGTTGCTTTTGGACGACTTAGGGTGGTCACATGCGCGCTTCATCTCTGGCTCGACCGTGAGAACGGCCGACCCTTTGTGCTTTACGTCCTTGGCCTTGGCCTTCTTGTCTTCAGGGTCAGCATCGGGGAGCTCGAGGAGGGAGAGGCGCCCCTCCTTAGCCCTTGCACACTTGTTCGCCAAGTTGAACATCTCCAAGGCTGTGCGCAGGTCCTCATGGATGGAGAGCTCCTCCTTCATCTTGACATTGCGAACGCCATCAGTGGACGTTGAAATGATGGCCTCGTCCGACACCATGGGGATCTCAAAGCGAACATTATTGAAGCGCTGGATGTAGTTCTACAGGGTCTCTCCTGGCTGCTTCTTGATGCGACGCAGGTCACCCATGGCCGGGGGACGGTCACGAGTGCCCTGGGAGTTGTCGATGAAGCAACCTCACATCTCCTCCCAGGAAGATACCGATCCCTCGGGGAGATTCAGGAGCCAAGAACACGCGCCATCCTTGAGGGCCATAGGGAACTAGTTCGCCATGATCTTCTCATTGCCGCTGGCCGCCTCGATGCTCAGCTCGTAGAGCTGCAGGAACTCGGCGGGGTCGACGGTGCCGTCGTAGTGTGGGGGCAGGTCAGGCTTGAATTTGCTCGGCCAGATGACGATGCGAAGCTCCGAGGTGAACGCTCGACATCCTGCTGTGGCCACTGGGGCCCGTCGAGGAGGTGGAACCTGGTCCTGGTGCACGCACGCCGCCACCTCCTGTGGCGGCACACGGGCTTGGTGTGGGGGTGCAGAAAGCACGTGTGCCTCCCCTTGAGGCTGCTGCACCACCTGGCAGCTCACCTCCTCTTGAGCAGGCGCTGGGCGTGGCAGGTCACACCGTGGTGCCACACGGCTTGGCTCGATGATGACGCCCTGAGCCGGAGGTGGCGGAGGAGCCCCGTGAGCCACGTCGCTCGCGGCAGGCGGCTGCTCGGGCAGTGAGTGGGCCGGTGCAGTGGAGCCCCCAGCCGCGCTGACGAGCTTAGCGATCCGCTCAAGCCATTCATTGTAGAAGTCATCGACCGGGCGGTAGCGAAGGAGCTCCCGCGCCATGAGTAGAGCGGCCTGCACGTTCGCCGGGCCGTGACACGCGTGGGAGGACGAAGATGCTTGGGTTAGTGACGGAGTGGCGGCGCGCCCGTCGCGGCGCACCAAAGGGTGCGGCTAAGAAGCTTGCTGCTCGTGGCCGGCAGGGCCCGTGGCGGTGTTAGCCACCGGAGACGGAGCATGAGGAGCACAACCATCGCCCGCTGGAGCCGTCTGAGCAACACGAGCTACGACTGCGGCCCGACGCTCGGCGCGAGCTCGGCGCGCGTCGGCCATGGAGGTGTCGGAGTGACGGTGGATCGATCGACGGAAGAGAAGATCCGACGCACCCCTAGCTGACGCGCCAAATATCAGATTACGAGTTCCGCAAACCCTTGAAAGGTTCGAACTCTGGGGTCTGTGCGGAGATCTCAACCTACCCAACCTTCCTACTCGCGAACCTCCTAAGCCTAGCATGATGAGCTCGAAGAGACAAAGGGACACAATAGTTTATCCTGGTTCGGGCCACCTTGCGGTGTAATACCCTACTCCAACGTTTTGGTGGATTGCCTCCAAGGGTTGAGGATGAACTAGTATAGTGGATGAACTGGCCTCAGGAGGTGAGGTGTTCTTGAGCTCAAGAGAGCTGGTTGGGTGTGTACTAGATCAGGTGCGATCCGGTCGATGGTCTCCCTCGTTTATGGTGGTGGCTAAGTCCTATTAATAGTGGCCTTGGTCCTCTTCCCAAATGTTGGCGGGAAGGGATCCCACAACGGCCGGATTTGAAAGGGGGCAAGTAGTACAACTTATCTTGACAAAAGTTGTCTTCGCCTGCGAAAATCCCCTGGTCATGATGCTACGGTGGGCTCGGTGATCTTGGTCTTGTTGCACCAGAATGGAAACCTTAGGATGATTCCTCGGGACTTCGTGCCTACGGCTTGCCTCCCTTGCACCAAAGAGGAAAATGGCGCTCTGTGCTCGCTAGCGCCCGCCTGGCCTTGGTCGTCATGGCTCACGTCAGCTGAGCCTCATGAGGTGCACCTTGCATAGAACTCTCCGCCCCTCGGGAGCCAGCCCGAAGAGGCCGATCCCCTCTGGGGTCTTGGCGTTGTCCGCCTCGCGAGGCTTGGCCCCTCGCGAGGGTCTTGAGCTGTTGATGTCGAAGCTGGGCTGTACCAGGCCGTCGATGGAGCCACGCGGTGGGCCGCTGGTAGGCAAGTCTTGATACCCCCATATCCAAAATGCCAACATCATGAATGAAAATGCAACCATCATGTAGAGCTTCAAGAGATGAACAATTTGACATATCATGCATGCAAAACGGAGCAGTAGGCACAAGGTTATGGCAGTTCAAACATGCGCACATATGATGCAGATCCTAGGACTGTGAGATTTTACCCGGCGAAAATTCAACGGAGCAGATCGGGTCAGATTGGGTCGCGGATCGGGTCGGGGCGACGGCACAAGGCGGCGGCTCTAGTGTGGTGCTCCGGCAATGGCAAGTCGGCGTGGATGAGGTCAGAGGAGGCCGGTGCGAGGCGGATCTGGCCCTGGGCGGGCGGATCCGGCGATGGCAGAGGCGGCGTGGCAGGCTGGAGGTGCAGGCGGCGGTCGCCGGATGTCGGTGTACTAAAGTAGGGGGTACCTTAGTACCCCGAACTTGTGCACGGGCAGTCGCAGCGCCCCGCGGCAAGGCTTGCCGGGCGCCCGCCAAGACCCTCCGTCATCTCCTATTACTGCCATTCAAGAACAAAGTACCAACTAAGAAGACAAAGGCCCCGGCAAGAGGAGCTTGCCGGGAAGGCTAACCAAGGCGCTCCAGAGGAACTTGCCGCGACGCCCCGCGCGTCCCGGCAAGGCCCGACGGCTGGCAAGCTTGCCGGCGCAACAAGAGAAGGGCCGCGGCAAGGCGCTTGCCGCGGCAAGGCTGCCACCCAGCACTCCAGCACACCCAACGACGTGTCACCACAGGGCCATCCCAGGAGCACGTGGCGAGGCGCTGCACAGCCATGCGGAGCGAGGTGGCAAGCGGAGCTGACAAGGAGGCCATCGTGGCGATCGGTGGCGCACCTAACGGTCGTTTCTTTGCCTTTGTTGGGGCGGACGGACGGGCATTAAATGCCCTTGTCCCCGCCGTTAGAGTTAGGTAGGGACTTTGTTGACACTGTTGTACCAACCTGCGTTTTTACTCTTTTACCCCCTCTTACTACGCTGCCACCTGTGGGTGCCCCCTTCAGACTATAAAAGGGAGGCCCATGCGCACGTAGAAGGGGTTGGGCGAGTCGGAACTTTTCCACACTGGGGTTCCGCAGTCCGTAGATCCAACGCCACCATACGCTCGCGTTCTCGAGCAAGAACAAATACAAACACGAAGCAGCAGTAGGGGTTTTATCTCTCCGGAGAGCTCCAAAGCTGGGTAAAAATCGCCCGTCTCCCCCGCGTGCTCGACCTCGATCTGCTCTGCGCACGCCCTCCGCTCCCTTGCCGGACTAGAAGGGCCCCCTGCCCCATAGGTGCTCGTGGCCGCAGAGACGCCCCGACACCGGAGGTGGCGCGGGCGGTGCAGCTCGGCAACGAGCTGCGAGGCGGCGGCAGCGCGGGGGCGACGCAGGCGAGGCGGAGGCAAGCCGCTGCGGCGGCAAGGAAGCGCGAGGCAAGGTGTGGCACGCCGATGAGGTGGAGGCGGTGGCGCCGTGCACGAGGCAGCAGGGCGGCGCGGCTGGCAGCGAAGCAGCACAAAGTGAGCGGTGATCAGCTCGCCTTTGAGATGGGCCTGTGGGTCCGTCTTTGGGCCCGACGGGCCGGGCGCGGCTGGCGGCGACGCGACATGTGGCAGGTGGGGATTGGGCGCGGGCATCGGCTGTATGCGTCCAGCCATCGGCGGACGTGTCCGGCGCGGAGGAGGGGGGATTGATCTAGGGTTTGCTAAAAAATTAGGGGGATGGGACGTTTTTATAGGTAGAGGGAGCTAGGAGAGGGCTATGGAGGTGTGATTTTTGCCCACACGACCATGACCCGATGGCGATGAACATGGAGGGGGTTTAGATGGGCTAGTGGGCTGTTGTGGAGAGGTGTTGGGTTGCAAAGAGAGAGGGGTCCGGCGGTTAACGCGGTTAACTGTTGGGGCATCAAACGACCTCCAAATGGAACAAAATTTGACAAGCGGTCTACCGGTGACATACCAAGACCGCTCAACAACTCTAGGCCCATTCTGAGAACGTTTTTCTCCCGCTCATGAAACGAGATTTGGGAGGTGCGGCCGGCACGTGCGAGTGTGGTTGGGTTCAGAACGGACAATAGAGAGAACTGATAAACCCAAACGGATGCAAGTTTGAAAAATAGGCAGATGAAATGCACATGATGACATGGCAAAATGCAACACACAAGAGAATGACATGGCAATGATGGTGAATAACTGGAAGACATCTGGCGCATCGGTCTCAGGGCGTTACAACACTCCTCCACTAAAAGAAGATCTCGTCCCGAGATCTTAGGAACGAGACGGAAGAAAAAGAGGATGATGTGAAGTAAGAATGCAAGAGAGAAGATGAACAAAGTCGAGGGCACTCGTGTAGAAAGGAGGAACAATAATTAAGATGAGGATCAAAGATCGACGAACTCTGATAGACTTTGAAACCACTCCGACTAGGCAAGGCAGAAAAAGAATAACAACGAAAGAATTTGGGCAACACTCCGGCTGAAATGGAAGGAATAGAACATGAACTTCACAAGATGGGATGACGCTTGACGAGATGAACAATACAATGCCTCTGGAAGAATTGAAATAGAGGAGTGAAAAGAATAGATAAGAGAATAACAACTTCCACGACGGATGAATTTGATAGCATCCTTAGAAGGAAGGATTGAACGGAGTTGTTGAGAAAGTCAACAACAAAAGAATAAGCTTGTTGTGGACTTATGAAAAAATATCTCAAAACTTGAGGTGCAATTATGCCACAACCAAATGTCTGGATATCTGAGAAGAATGAAAAAAAATGCAAAATTCCACTTAAAAAGAATATAGAGAATTAATTGCACTTTGAGACGCAAGAAGAAAAGATACTTGAGCTCCTCCAACAAGAATCTTGACGGACTTGAAGAATGAATTAAATCCTGAAGAACCACCATGAAGAACTCCGGGAACAAAAGGATGATGAGGTAGAAATGAAAGATGAAAAGAATAAGATTAAAGCCTTGCGATGATTTAGATGGAGCTTCGCGACGAGACAAGCGAGAAAACGTGGAACTCCGGGAAAGAAAAGATGAACAACCGAGAAATTATTCACCATCAACAATCTTTGAAGAAAGGAATTAATCAACTTGATGAAAGAATAATAGGAATTATGTTATGCTTATCCTCCACCAGTTAAATTGATGGGAAGAAATGGATTTGCATACTACTTATTAGCACTGGAAAAAAACTAAGGGGAGATATGGCGCAAAACTTTGGAAGGTCTTCCTGAACCACCGGTAGGATTGGAAAGAACGAATGAATTGATGTGATAACAAAGGAAAAAGAATCTTGAACGAACCACCATGAGAATTTGAAAAAGAATGAAGAAAAGAGAATGAATCACCGGGAAGAATTAGAAGAACAAATATGCTTGAGGGGATGTAGAAGCCACAAAACGAAGAGATCACGAGTTGACTAAATGCTACGATAGATGCGCCGTGATAATTTGAGAATGATAACTGGAATGTGAGGATGAATAATTCATCTGGAGTGATGGCCTTCGGAGGATCGGAATGAAAACAACTCCTGAAATGTTGCGGATGGGTAAGAAAGAATTCTTGATGATCGGAACAATTTGAGAGGATGGCATCAAGCTTGAAGAACAAATCTTAAGAGAACGGGCAAGATTTAAGAGAAACTCTTCTTCAGTCTTCAAATGTAGAGAATGACGATGAAAACACCACCAAAATTGTTGAGACACTCTGGAAGAATGAAAAGAGTAAAGGTTGAGAGAAAAAATGAAAATGATTTGAAAGCGACATCGAAGGAGGCGTCTGACTGATGAATTCATTCTTACGTCACACTTTGAAAAGAATTTGAGAATAACTCCAGAATAATTAGAAGAGTCAGGTAAGATCCTAGGAAAAGACCAGTGGGTTAGGGCCCACTAAAGAGAAAACACCGTTTAAAGGATTGTTGAATGAGAAATGATGCACCGAGATGATTGAAAAACTTGAATGAGGTGACAACCTCGAATTAATTGAAACACCGACGAGTCTCCTGAGATGTCTTCGTCACTCCAGAATGAATAAATGGCGCGAGGCGAACAAGCAAGGGGAAGCCTTTGAGCCAAGGAAAAGAATACGATCAACACCAAAAATTGGAATAGAATCCACCGGAAAAGAAAATGAGACGAACAATGATGAACTAGACGAGAATTCACCGGTTGAAGTAATTGAGGAAAGACTGAAGAGGCTCTGCACGAATTAAATTGATGCTCAAATAGGCATGTAGACTCCGGGAAGAAAAGGGGGTGGGAGGCCGGGAAAACAAAGGCAACTTGGAAGGGGGAATCGACGAATAACTTGAAGAGAAAAGCACTGGTTGAATTAATTGAAAAAAGAATGTAGAGGCTTTGCACAAGTAGGATGGATACTCGATTACGGACTCCCACTACAAGAAGAAAAAGGGTGGCGGATGGGAAAAAGAAGACATCTAAGGACGGGGAAACAACTTCGCTGAGAAGGAACTGAGGATTGATCTTGCAAAAGACAAAGAGGGTCGAAACAACTTGTTGTAGGGTGGAACCCTAAGTGAAGATCTTTCATGAATTGGAGGGGGAATCCCCAAGAATAAGATGAACACAAGAGAGAAAATAAGAGGAACACTCAAGAACAAGTCCAATCACACATCCACTAGACCAACAAACACACAAGATACACAAGGTACATGAACAATGAAAGGGAAACAAGATACATGGTAGAGTTCATCCCAAATCCTATGAAGGAGATGAGGGATTGATGATCCTATGATGGGGATCCTTCCCCAAGGAGGAGGTCTTGATGTTTGGTCACTCCAAGAGGAGGTCTTGATCTCCTAGTGGAGTGGATCCATGGAGCAAAGCTCACAAATGTCTATCAAATACTTTTCTATCCTCTAAATGAGCTAGGGAAGGGGCATATATAGTCTAGGGACCCAATAAGAGGAGGAGGGGGGATACATGGGTAAAAACCTAAAAAGGCACGCAGGCCCTCAGAGTGGACCGGGCACCCGGACCGGTCAGGGCCATTGCCCGGGGGTGGCTGAAGGGGGACCGGGCACCCGAGGGTTGACAGCCCGGGCACCCGGGGGTGCTAGATGGCGCCCAGGTGAGGAGGGGCCGGGCACCCGGGGCCGAAGGTGCGGGCACCCGGCCGGGCGGCTGTGTGGTGGGCGGGCGGTCGGGCACCCGGGCCTCGGGGCGGGCACTGGGTGGCTGGCTGGCGTCTGGGCCATGTGAGGCCGGGCACCCGGGGCCTTGGGCCGGGCACCCGGGGCTGGCTGGGAGCAGCGCCAGGGGGGCCGGGCCTCCGGGGCCAAAGTGCCCGGGCACCCGGAGTGTCCAGGGCCTCTCCTTCTTCTCTCTTCTCGTTCTCTCCTCCTTCTCCATGGTTGCTTGAATCTCCGTCCTCGCGTCCTCCCGGTCATATCCTTGGTACCTAACAAGGCACAACGTTTCTATTTGAGGTAGGAATCGACTCTCATATGAAACCGAATGGAGTTTGAAGAGGAAGGAGTCAACCTCGGTTTCGGTGGCATGTGCGTGTGCTCTTGTCATTGGTCTTCTCCGTCCTTGCGGTGGTGGTGTGACGTGCATGGTGATGGTCGAGGGATGCTCCGCATCATCTCACCCCCCCTTGGGAGAGATCCATCCGCAGATCGTGATCTTCATCACCATGGGGAAGAGAAGGCGTTGCCGTGTAAAAGTGGACAACCACCAAGCACGTATCATGTTGAAGCTCGAAATGGTCACTCTCCAATGTCGCACCATCTTGTAATTCCTTCAAAAGGAGCAAATATAACAAGCACTTGGAAAAACAAATGTGGTTGGCATTAAAGCAAAACCAAGCATTCAAGAGGTGATTCACCCAACAAGTGTTGTCATCAAGCATAGCATATGGTGTGACAAGGGAGTGTGGCATGGCATGTAAGTACGTAAATTGAGCAAAATCAAGGACATCATGGAAACGAGCATGTAAATGGGAGGCAGCGACGCAAATATGTGTGTCAAGAGAATAAGCATCTACCTCAAGATCATAGTAAACATGCATAAAGCACTCAACAAATGGTCTATGGTAAGCATAAGAATCATTCACAACACCAAAGAAGATGATATGTCTAAACACATTCAAGTGCAAGACAATCCGATCATAATGTGCACATGGTGTAGTGAAAATCAAGTGGCACTCAACACGATAGCAAGAGCAATTGTTCATCATGTGTGAGGCAATCAAATCAATCATGTGATAAGCAATGGGACATGGCATAAGTGAAGTAATGACATTGTTGCAACCAAGCATGTTATAGGACCAAGTAATCCAAGAATTGGATGCAACATGAGAAAGCATAGGAATCAAGTCGTGTGAACTAGTGGAGCGAAGATGCAATGCACTAGAGGAAATCATGGCAATCATGTCATGTGTACAAGTAGTAGGCATGGGCAATGGAGAAGGCATATCACAAGCACGATTGCAAAGCAAGATATCATCATAGGAATGGATCACAAAGGAAACAAGGCAAGAACAAGCAACATCTCCACCATGTTTGCAAATACCTATGCACGTAGTAGAATCAATCATCATGTGTAATGCAAAGCATGGGTCACAAATGCATGGCAAAGGAATAGGAATGAACATAACATGCAAAGTGAACATGGCAATATGGGCATAAAGTGAGAAGTGGTAAATAACCCATTACCAAGTGAGAGCCATGTAGAAGAAATTCGTGAAGTCCTTGTGCGAAGAGAGCGGTGGGAAAGACACTCCATGTAATCCCAAGTCATCGTTGCTCTCTAGAGCTCGTTTTGTCAAACTCATGGGATTGTGAGGTTGACAAGTATTCATGGGTACCTACACAAAAGAAATACAGACCAAAGAATATTGTGCGCGTGGTAAATCTACACATCATCCATCATGATGTGTATGTGCACATGTGAGTTAGCACAAGATCAGCATCGCTCAAAGAAATTTGATGCATGGTATAAGAACATGTCATCCATCATGAAAGAATAGTTATTGTGTATGACATGATGGGGATGCAAATTTAGCATAGAAGTATATGGCACACCAATAGCATGTTTATTCATGGGAAGCATATTGTGCACACAAGTATTGGGATCATGCAATGGATAGGATGAATCAAAATCTCCTAAAACGTATGAGGAAACTATGGGGGTGTCCTCATGAGCAATAGTGGAAACATCATATGGAGAAAATGGAGAACATCCAAAACAATGCATATTCGAAGCTAGGTGGTCATGGCATGGCATATGAGATAAATGATGCAAAGGAAGCATGCCAATATCATCACAAGAAAAACAAATGCCAATAACCAAGGGCTTGTCGTCTATGCCATATGTGCAAATTGGGTTTATGTTGATGGCATATGCATAGGCACTAAAATGAGATTACAAATATGACATATTTTTGATCTCATGCATAGCATATGACAAGTCAAGAGGATTGTCAAACATGATGTGACCAAGAGAATTATCACAAGAAATCCTATGTAACATGGCATCACAACTAATAGACTCCATGTGGCAATCATCAAACTCATCATAAATGTGTAAATCATCGCATGGGGAAGTCGAACTAGAATGAAGCATGCCAATAGGTGGATCAACATCATGCAAGCAATCAATACCAAGGATGTCCACTAGTGGGACAAGAGCATCACCTTCACCTATGTTACCTTTCTCGTTCCACTCAAGTGGTGTAGGTGAGGTGGGAAAGACCAAAGCATGGTCAATGTCATCATCGTGATGGTACCATGTGGGAGGTGCATCATAGTTCACCATGGCCATCATCTTGTCCATAGGAAGGATGAAGTCGTCGCGGATCGGCGCATCATCATATATGGGACCTAGCACCAAATGAGAAGACACAATAGAGGTAGAGGTTAAGTTGTTAGAAATCGAAATGGCCTCGCATGCCCTATCAACTACCTCACTCTCTCTATATGGTGGTGGCTTACTCACTCCTTCAAGGTAGGTGCACTCAATGTCACATATGGTGGAGTCACTCAAATCACTCAAGTGGTGGTGTTGGTGGCTCTCCTCACATGGAAATTGTGGCAACTCATCATATATGGGGCTAGTGGTGAAGTCACTCTCACTCAATATGGTGGCACAAGTCACTCAAGTCATCATACGTCGCCGTGGTCGAAGGGAAAATCCCATGCTCAACCATCTTGTTGTCGTCGCCGTAGATGAAGGCCGAAGATGGCACATCATCGCTCTCCTCCATGACCGAAGGGAAAATCCCATGCTCGATCATCTCGTCATCGTCGCCATGGATGGCCTTGAGAACACTTGGCGAAGATGCCGAAGTGGTGGTAGTAGTCGTAGCTCCGTCTCGGTGGTGCTTATCTCGCGGTCTTCTCTTGTACTCATGAAGTTTGGCCGTAGCTTGATGTAGAGCTTTTTGGGACTCATAGGTGTACGCATCGCGAGCATATTCATCTTGATGGTGTTGTAGTGCTTGAGCTCGATGATGTTCCGAAGATTGGCCACTTGAGCATCGCCGCCTTGAAGATGACGAAGGGGAAGAAGACTTGTAGTTGGCCAACATGTCGCATACTTGATCCCTTTGTTCGACCAACTTGGTGTCGAGGTAGTCTCTTGTCCGTGCTTCAAGTTGATGAATGTCGGCGGTGAGTCGCTCTGCCTCGCGTTGCTCATTGTAGTCCGAAGATGGGCATTTTGGTGATGTAGTTTTTCATGCCGTCGTTGTCGTGGAAGACCATAGATGAAATGCCTTGCCTATCCATCACAAGACTCGAGTAGAGGTGAGTAGGAAATGAGATAAACAATACCAAGTTACCTTTTCCCAAAGTTGAGGATGTATCCTGTTTCACTCAATGTGAGATGAAAGAATAGTGGAATTGGTACCGGACTTGTTCACTCACACCTATCAAGTAAAGCTTATAGTGGAGCTCGGTGAGGATAGTGGCACAAAAATTTGATGCAAAATGTTAGCAAGATTCAATAATGCTGGAAAAGATTCACAAATTCACAAGTGAAACAAGTAGACCAATAGCAATATGTGGCACACGGAAACACACACACGGATAGATAAATGGGGTCGTGCAACCAAGGAATGAGCACAAAATGAGGAATCCACGGAAAACGCTCGTGTTGCACAACTCAAGAGAGACGCTAGCACGATTGCTCAATAGGCGGATACGACACTTGTGCACAACCTATAAGAAGCAAGATGTATGAGATTTCTATCCCAAGTATGCTATGTGTATGATGTTCCCGGTGTTTCGCACATGATGATCCAAGATGATCAATATGGTAGTATGGTATACAATGTGGCGATGCTATGGATCTTGCTTACAAGCTCTTTGCTCTCTTTTCCTTTTTGCTTAAAAGCTTATTCTTTTTTTTTGATATGGCCACTTATGCAAAATGCACAAACCAAGATAGCAATTGTGTATATGCGGTAACGATCTTGTGACGCAAGGGATGGTATGATGATACCAAGATGACACCAATATGATAGGGTATGTATGCAATGGAAGGTACGGATCACTAATGTGCATAAGTAACGTTGCCGGCAATACTCAAATGGCTAGTCTCGATAGGCAAGTGACGCAAAATGGGCTAGTGGGTTAACAATGTAATGGCAAGAATGTACAATGATGGGATACCACGATACCAAGATGATATAGAGGGTACCATTCTTGCTTATGGTTAGGGTGTCAAATTGGTGAAGTGGTCGATGTCGATGATGACCTCGCGGCGATGATGAGTGGCGGTGTTCTTGATGTAGATACCAAGATGATGTACACCCGTCCCTTAGTATCCGAAACACCTTAGGAAACGGTAAAAAACCGCAAACTCAAAATCTCAAGGAAAATGTCAAATGGTGGTAGCAGAAAGCTATGGTTGTTCCGGAGTTAGCAATGTGGAAGTGGTGGTGGTGGTTGATGATGAAGCAACCATCCCTAAGTATCTGAAACACCTTAGGAGACTCAAGTCACCACTCAAGCAACCACAAATGCTATATGGATCGAAAATTGGTTAGGTTGTGGAAAGCTATGGTGGTTTTGCGGATGATATGGTGGATGGCCTAGGCAAAGATGCCAAAATGCCAATTTTTTGATGGATTCAAATGATGTTGGAATCTATCTAGATGGATGGGGGATGTCAATAGCTACTCAACGAGCTATAGAACGTCAAAATCGGACTCCGGAGGTGAAAGTTATGGCCGAAACGGTGAGTGGAAGTGGGCTGATTCGGGGGGTGCGGGCACCCGGGGTTTGGGGGTGCCGACACCCAGGGTTGGCATTGGCAAACAGCCCGGGGGTGCGGGTGCCCGGGGCTTAAAAGTGCGGGCACCGGGGTCGAGGGATGCTTGGGGGGTCCGGTGCCCGAGGGTGTCGGATTTGGGCGGAAATTCGTGGGAAGATGCAAGAAATTGGTGGATTTTGTGGAGGGAAAGGTGGAGATTGATGGGGGAATGCTAGATCCACTTGAAACCAAGCAAATCCATGAATCAAATCCAACAAAATCTCATCAAACCAACAAATCACAAAAAAATTTGGGGCTATTTTTGGTGGGGAATTTTCGAAATTGGGGAAGAACACACAAAATAAGGCTAGAAAACAAAGAGGGGGGCTCCAATTTCGTGAGAAACCATGGCTCATGATACCAAGATATTTTAGGGTGGAACCCTAAGTGAAGATCTTTAATGAATTGGAGGGGGAATCCCCAAGAACAAGATGAATACAAGAGAGAAAACAAGAGGAACACTCAAGAACAAGTCCAATCACACATCCACTAGACCAACAAACACACAAGATACACAAGGTACATGAACAATCAAAGGGAAACAAGATACATGGTAGAGTTCATCCCAAATCCTATGAAGGAGATGAGGGCTTGATGATCCTATGATGGGGATCCTTCCCCAAGGAGGAGGTCTTGATGTTTGGTCACTCCAAGAGGAGGTCTTGATCTCCTAGTGGAGTGGATCCATGGAGCAAAGCTCACAAATGTCTATCAAATACTTTGCTATCCTCTAAATGAGCTAGGGAAGGGGTATATATTGTCTAGGGACCCAATAAGAGGAGGAGGGGGGATACATGGGTAAAAACCCAAAAAGGCACGCAGGCCCTCGGAGTGGACCGGGCACCCGGGGGCAATCCGGCCGGGCACCCGAACCTGTCAGGGCCATCACCCGAGGGTGGCTGAAGGGGGACCGGGCACCCGGGGGTTGACAGCTCGGGCACCCGGGGGTGGCAGATGGCGCCAGTGAGGAGGGGCGGGCACCGGGGCCAAGGTCGAGCACAGGGCGGGCGTGACTGTGGTGGCTGGGCTGGGCGGGCGGGCACCCGGGCCTCGGGGCCGGCACTGGGGGTGGCTGGGCGGCTGGGTCATGTGAGGCCGGGCACCCGGGGCTGGCTGGGAGCAGCGCCAGGGGGGCCGGGCCTCCCGGGCCAAAGTGCCCGGGCACCTGGAGTGTCCAGAGCCTCTCCTTCTTCTCTCTTCTCGTTCTCTCCTCCTTCTCCATGGTTGCTTGAATCTTCGTCCTCGCGTCCTCCCAGTCATCTTCTCGGTACATAACAAGGCACAACGTTTCTGTCTGAGGTAGGAACCGACTCTCATATGAAACCGAATGGAGTTTGAAAAGGAAGAAGTCAACCTCGGTTTTGGTGGCACGTGCGTGTGCTCTTGTCATCAGTCTTCTCCGTCCTTGCGGTGGTGGTGTGACGTGCATGGTGATGGTCGAGGGATGCTCCGCATCACAACTCGAAGAGAAGTGCGACGGATAAAAAGAGCTGACAACACAATGATCGGAAAACTAACTGCGTGACCCTAAAGAAAAATTTGAATGGGAAGAGTAGAAGAATCAAAACACCTACGTCAAGATTCCTCACCAGAGCGACATAGGGGCTGAGGAGTAAAAAGAATTCCTACTCTCCGATATAACTAGACTCCAAAAATGGATTTCTTCTAGACTCGACAATGGTCGTGCTACGATCAATCAAGGGGGCTCCTATGGTCGGTCGAGGCTCCGATAGCAACTTATCACTCCCAATATGCGACCCTATCCAAGAGGAACTAGAAGGTCCCACCAAGGATAGAAGCGCATATTGAAGACGCTTTGCAAGGTGGATATCATTACATCATACCATTACATAATAGATGGGGATACGTACAAAAGGCACACCAATGCCACAAGAATACCACAAAAGCATACATAAGAGCAACATCCGGCTACAGATGAAACACAAACCAAAACTCAAATGACATCCACCCTGCTAGCCCAGGATGCCAGCCAGGAACCTATCCCCTGAACGAAGAAGAAGCGGAAGAAGAGCTCCAAAACAAGTAAACACCGCTCACATGTCATGATCATCGCATTACCTATACCTGCAACTATTGTTGTAGCAATCTGTGAGCCATGAGGACTCAGCAATCCCATTACCATGGGTATCAAGACTAGCATAGCCTAATGGGTATGGAATGGATAAGTGGTGAGGTTGCAGCAAGCGGCTAAGCATTGTATGGTGGCTAACTTACGAGTACAAGAATAAGATGAGAAGTACAGAAACAGTCGCAAACTAGTAATGATCAAGAAGTGATCCTGAACTACTTACATTCAAACAGAACCCCACCGTGTTCCCTTCTCGACACACTCGAAAAGAGGCCGTCATGGTTACACACGTGGTTGGTGTATTTTAATTCGTATCTGGTGTCAAGTTCTCTACAACCGGACTTTAAAAATTCCCATCTGCCACAAAACCGCGGGCATGGCTCTCGAAAGTTTAAACCCTGCAGGGGTGTCCCAACTTAGCACATGACAAGCTCACGATCCGCAGAGACAATCCTCCATCTCGGGACCCTCCGATCAGACTCGGAATTCCGGTGCACAAGACATTTCGACAATGGTAAAACAAGTCCAGCAAGACCTCACGGCATGCCGACACCCTGATAGTAGCCACGCGTATCTCGTCTCAGGCCACGTCCGGATGAACACTATGTACGACAAACGAAAACCCCTGGTGAAGGGGTGGCACCGCAAGTGGCTCTGTTTGGGACCAACACCATCAGCACTGGCCCCCTGTATTATGTTGAATAAAGGAATCTCAGGGACGCGACTCCCTATGCCAATTCGTTAATTCAATATTATTATGTTGGCAAATTGTTAAAATCAATGTTGGGCCTTGCTGGAAGAGTTTTATTCAAATCGAACTGTCAAGAGGGGCCCATAAACCCTCACCGTGTTAGGGACACAAAAAATCAAGGAACATAACACCGGTATGACGGAAACTAGGGCGGCAAGAGTGGAACGAAACACCGGGCAAAAGGCCAAGCCTTCCACCCTTTACCAAGTATATATGTGCATTAATTAAATAAGAAATATTGTTGTACCCCAACATATCCATGTCCAACATGGAAAAACCTGCCACTGCACATGCAACTAGCAATGCTATAAGAGGGGTTGAGCAAAGTGGTAACATAGCCAAACAATGGTTTGCTCGGATGGTGGAAAAGGGTTAGAGGCTGTTTCATGGCGTATAGGGAGGCTTGATAAACAAGTGGTAGGAAGCGCGACATAGCGATAGCATCGAGACAACTAGCATAGCAATGATAGTAGTGAGATCCAGGGTAACGGTCATCTTGCCTGAATCCCCTAGGAAGAAGACCGAATCGATGAAGAAGATGAACGGGCACAGACGAACCAAGTGTAGTCGAATGAATCCTCACGATCGCAATGAAACATGAACTATCGAGAAGAAGTACAACCGGAAAGAAGCAAACAACACTGTAAACACACAACACGTAAACATGACATGATGCTCAACCAAGTATGATGCATGACAAGGCTACATGATGCTACTCATTGCAAGAGAAGATGCATACAAGAACACCATATCAAAGCAAGTTTAAATGAGGCCGGAAACAACATATAACAATTCTGGTAAGTCCTCATATGAAAATTTCGAAAAGTTGTCCAGATCTGAATAACATATTGTGTTCAAGTTGTTAAACAGCAAGTTAAGATGCACCATGATGATCTACACATTTTTCTAGTCAACTTACATGTAAGGTTCATTTAATTCAGAGCTACGGCCTAGAAGATATGAGCTACACAAGTTAAACATGGCATTGATGCAAAGTGCATTCAAAGATCAAGCAAACACACTCAAAACATAGATGCAACAAGATAATATGAAATTACATGCAATTCTAAGCAAGTTTCATATAGAGCATGCTCAAAACGGAGCAACGGTGCAACACATACACTCCAAACAAGTTATAACAACAATCTGCCCAAAACAGCAAGTTGGCACTTTACAATCATCAAAACTACATGCTACAGGAAATATATGAACACAAACTTGATATGCACTCAAATTACATATAACATTCTTCAAATATCATTAAGGTTCTGGTTCATAGGCATCAAGATTAATCCAAAAAGATCAATGCAAAAAGCAACTTAACAACACAGATTATGACAGTGAGAAATAGGGCATATGCATGAGCAGAGTTAATATGATGACTTGTTGGAGGCACGAAAAAAAGATGCAACAGCAACTTTACATAGCAACCAAGGGCATGGCATCAAAGTACACATAACAAAGAGCAAATAACATCAAGACATCATATGCATATGACTCATGGATTAGTGGGAACCATCAAGACAAGTTTGAATGTTGTAACAATGTCAGCAAGTGTAAAACAGCAACATCATAGCATATTTGCAAGCTTGGAATAGAGGTCATATAATGTCAAAAATTACCAAACATCACATGCGAACAAAGTACTCATAGCATACTTCAATTAGTGTAACTGGAGCATCTCTAAAGAGGCACAAATTAATTAATACCAAGCTCATCACATGCATCATGAAGATAATAGAAAACTGGAACATAATTTAGGCATGTTCATGGCAATGAAAACATATGCTACAAGACATATATTTGGCATCCAAGGAAATGAATGAGAGAGCATCACATGGAAATGAAAACATGTCAACTAGGCATCCCCAAATTATGCATGGATTTGATGGTAGCATCAAGAAAATATAGCAACATGATATAACAGATTCAGACTTAGCAGAACAATAATAGCAAGTTGCCCATTTCACAAGCTTGATGCACTCACCACAGGGCATATCAAAACAAATGGATTGCACCACTACAAAGATGGCATGATTATGCTCCAACATGTTGACATGACGCTCAAAATAAAATCACACAAAAAGATATAAAAATGACAAGTTATAACAGTTTTCAGCATTTAACATCAGCAAGCACTTTTGCAACAGGGATTAACATGTCGATATGCACCCGAACATGAATGCAAATCATACCAACATGTAGAGAACTCTGAGATGAACATTTTCATATCAAGATCATCACCTTAGGATCAACAGGGACAAAGTTACAACACTCACAAGATTCCTAAATGATGTTGACAGGCAGCAGATTTCAGCAGTTTATATCAGTTAGCAGTTTTGCAACAAAGATTAAGGCACAAATGCAACCATCATGTAGAGCATCAAGAGATGAACAATTTGACTTATTTTGCATGCAAAATGGAGTTGTATGCACAAGGTTATGGCAGTTCAAACATGCGCACATATGATGCACATCCAGGGACGGTGAGATTTTACCCCGCGAAAAGTCAATGGAGCGAATCGGATCAGATCAGGACGCGGATCGGGTTGGGGCGATACGCGAGGCGGCGGCTCCGGCGTGGAGCTCTAGCGATGGCAAGCCGGCGCGGATCTGGCCCTGGGCGGCCGAATCCAGCGATGGCAGAGGCGGCGCGGCGGGCTGAAGGTGCAGGCGGCTGTGGCAGGAGCTGGCGTGGGCGGTGGTGACACAGGGCAAGGCGGTGCAGAGCGGCGCGGTGGTGGCGCGGGCAAGGCGGCATCAAGCGGCTACAGTAGCGAGGCAGCGCGGGGCGAAGTGCGGTGCTCCGGCGAGGTGGAGGCGGTGGCACGGTGCACGAGGCAGCAAGGCGGTGAGGCGGGCGGCGAGCTATACGGGCGGCGGTGCTGGACGGGATGGGCCTCGTGGGCCCGCACTAGGCCCGGCGGGCCGGCGCGGTATAGGGCGGCAGCGCGACACATGGCAGGCGAGGATTGGGCGGAGGAGGGGGGATTGATCTAGGGTTTGCTAAAAATTAGGGGGAGGGGACGTTTTTATAGGTAGAGGAAGTTAGGAGAGGGCTATGGAGGTGTGGTTTTCGCCCACATGATCGTGATACGACGGCGATGAACATGGAGGGGGTTTGATGGGCTAGTGGGCTGTTGTGGAGAGGTGTTGGGCTGCAAAAAGAGAGGGGTTCGATGGTTAACACGGTTAACCGTTGCGGCATCAAACGACCTCCAAATGGAACGAACAGGCGGTCCACCAGTGACATACCAAGACCGCTTGACAACTCTTGGCCCATTCGGAGAACATATTTCTCCCACTCACGAAACGAGATTTGGGAGGTGCGGCAGGCGCGTGCGAGTGTGGTTGGGCTCACAACGGACAATGGAGAGAACCAGGAAACCCGACCCGATGCAAGTTTGAAAAACATGCAGATGAAATGCACATGATGACATGGCAAGATGCAACACGCAAGTGAATGACATGGCAACGTCGGCGAATAACTAGAAGACATCTGGCGCATCCAATGGCCACTGTCGTGGCAAAACAAAAACGGTCTCAAACGGGGAGAAAGGACCCTCACTACCAAAAAAAGACACATCCGTGTCATTTTGGGCCGAAAGAATTTTTTCTGTCTTGCTTATGACACTTCTATGGCAATAATTATGACAAAATCCGGTATCATCATATATGTGGTGGGCTCCTACTTCTATGACAAAAAATCATGACAGAAAATGGGTTTTTCGTCCTGGGCGAGCTGGAGATGCAGCCGCATAAAATTCTTTGGGCCATCCATGACGGCAAAAACCATGGCAGAAGCGAGGGCGAGGAAAATATCGGGGAGTTCCTGGTTACGGTGGGTGGTCGGGGCCGAGCAATGCACAGAGGGATTGCGCATTTCTCTCATACACGTACGCGCGTGGGTGTGAGGCGTTGGGCTCTAACTGAAGCCGAGCGAGGCGTTCGCCTACTGAACTCGAGTGATTGCTCTGGCTACGCATTACTGAACCTGAGCGATCGATCAATCCATGGCTGTTAACTGAACCCGATCGAGCGATTCCTTCGCTACTGCTGCTAATTGAAGCCAATCAAACATGCTGCCTATTGATGAACAGTGAGCGTTGTTGGGGGTTGGATGAACTGTTCTCGATGGGGGGTGGATGAACGGGACCCCATGGTAGTAGAGGTCGTTGCCGCCGGATGAACATGACCCCGATCGAGTTGGTTGGGGTGGATGAACAGGACCTCGTGGAGGGCTGGTTGAATAGTAGCCATTGGAGGGCTGGATGAATAGTAGCCCGTGGAGGTGTGGTTGAACAATGGTTGGTGGAGGCTGGATGAACAGGAGCCCGTGGATGAACAGTAGCTGGTGGAGGCAGGAGGGAGACGCCATGGATGAACAGTCGCAGGTGGAGGCTGGAGGAGGTCTTCGGTGGATGAACAGTAGACCGTGGAGGCTGGAGCGAGGCAATAGATGATGGATGAACATTAGCCCGTGGAGTCCCATTTTGCGGTACGCCACACCCCTCCCGATGAACATGACCCTCGTTTCGACTGTAGGAGGTCGAAGAGAAGTCTGTTTCCTCCGTTTTGTGTTATTCCACATCCCTCCTGGTCAATAGGACCCCGTTTCGACCGTAGGAGGTCGAAGAGAAGTCTGTTTCCTCCGTTTTGTGGTATGCCAGACCCCTCCCGGTGAAGAGGATCCTGTTTCGACCGTAGGCGATATAACAGAAGGCCGTTTCCTCTGTTCTGCGGTATGCTAGGCCTCATTCCGGCTGTTCCGTCCAAGCCGGTTGGCTCCCGATGAACACGACCCATTCCATTGCCTCCCGGAACACAACACAGTTTCTTTGTTCTGACCCTGCCGGTTGGCTGCCGGTGAGCAGGACACCGTCGCCGCTCTCCGCTGCCTCTCCATGTACACGAGCCCTCGTCGTACATATGCGCGAGTAGGTGTTCGAGACCCCGCCCATATGTACGTATATGGCCGTATTTACTTTCTTGCACCCTGACTATACGTACGTGTACACGATATAGATGGGACTGCTTGACATGCTACGTCCGTGCCTCTACTACGACACGTGCCTTCCTTACTCGGCCACGGTTCATCGCTTCAGCCTGCAAACAGATCGATCGACTAGTATGTATGTACACGTTCGCGACCAGACAGACAACTCTACGTACGGTTCGACCAGGTAGGTTCCAGCTGTCAGGGAGGTAAGGAGGCACTTCCTTGCGTGCGAATATATACCTGGTGGGTCCCAGCTGTTAGGAGGAGAATCATATTTTTTGCCCGTAATATGGACACACTTCCTTGCGTGCAAAGATGTAGCTGGTGGGTCCCAACAGTCAGGGGGAACCATTTTTTCATGAAATACGGTGGCCCGTCCGGTGGGTCCCCACTGTCAGGTGGAGGAATCATTATTTTGCGCGTAATAAGGAGGCACTTCCTTGCTGCAGTTGTGGACCCAGCTGTCAGCCTCTCCACGTACAGTACTCTTCCGATGGTTCGTTCCTTGACCACATTGATGACGCCACGCTGAGAGAACCAAGGCAGTGGACGACGGCGAGGCCTAGGAAGGGGACGACACGGAGCGGGGGAAGACGTGGCAGTGGATGCCCACGCGGAGAGGAGTATGAGGGTTGACTGGTTCGGCTGCAGTGTGAGGTTGTTGTCGCCGCAGAATAACAGGGGTTGTGGGTGAGTAGAGGGATGGCCTGGCAAAGGTTGGAGTTGGGTGGGGCGGTCAGGCCTGTGTGGCAGCAGAGCCGACCATGGGAGGCAGGAGCAGGCGGCATGCCCGGCGCTGGTTTGGGCGGCTGGAGCAAGAAGACCAGAGGTTGAAGAAGCACTACAGTCGTTGGATGGACATCGTACAGTCACTGGAGCAAGAATAGTTCATATTGACTAAGTTGACAAAGCCCTCCGTTCGCGCAACTTAGTAGGCCAACAAGTCAGCCTCCCACTATGGTGGGTCCCAACAAGCAGGGGGAGCATTCGTTTTTTTGTGCGTAATAAGGAGGCACTTCCTTGCATGCGAAAATATAGCTGGTGGGTCCGAGCTATCAACGGGGGAACGTTTTTTTGATGAAATACAGAGGCCCTTCTAGTGGGTCCCAGCTGTTAGGTGGAGGAATCATTATTTTGCGCGTAATAAGGAGGCAATTCCTTGCGTGCGGCCGTGGACCCAGCTGTCATTCTCTGCATGTATAGTCCACTTCTGATGGATGTCATTCGCTGACCACGTTGACCACTTCGCGATGAGAGAACCAGGGCGGCGGATGACGGCAAGGCCTAGGAAAGGAATGACACGGAGCCAGGGAAGGCTCGGCAGTTGTTTCCCACGCGGAGGGTAGTACGAGGGCTAACTGGTTTGTCTGTCGTCGCCGGAGAATAACAACAGGTGTGGGTGAGTAGAGGGATGTGTAGGCCAGCGATGGGAGTATGGTGGGGCGGTGAGGCCAACACGGCAACACAGCCGGCCACGGGAGGAGGGAGCACGCAGTTCCGCCAACGCTTGTTTGAGCAACTGAAGTAGGAAGAGCAGATATTGAAGAATCATGATGGCCGTTGGATGGAACTGCTCTCGTTTGTCTACTTAGTTGACACGGCATTGCATGTGCGTCAACCTCTTTTTTAGGAAAGCGTATGCATCAACCTATAATAGGCGCACTAGTCAGCCTCAATTGTGTGGAAAACAACATACATCCCATTTGCCATTATTTCTAATAATTTATAGTCCATTTGCTAATTCTTAAGGATTTTTTTTGTAGCCCATCTTCTTTTTGTTAGCATTACAGCCCATATTGTGGCCACGGTTAAAAATTATACAAAAAATTGGATATTTTGGTGCAATCAACTATTTTTAATCCCGAAATTTCGAGTCACATTCAAACTAATTTAAAAATAAATTTATATAAATATAAAATCCAAATAATTGTCCACGCATAAAAATCAATGGAATTTAAAATCTTGAAATGAAAAAAATGAAACTAATTCCCGGTTTGATGTTTTAAAAAATGTACAACCCATTTCTCATTACTGATAGCCCATTTCTTGGGCAAGCCGAATGAAACTCTCCTTGTGTTGAAAGATTTGCAGCCCATCAGCGCTAACAAAGCAAGTAGGCCTCGATTAGGTATTTCTTTAAAAAAAGTAGAACTGGGCTAGCCATTTTCAGCAAGAAAAAAACACAACTGGGCTCATGATGTGGTAAACATAAATAAAACCCTGGCTAGATGGGCCATAGCCCCCGCACAGGCCCGTTGTTACCCTGATCCGTCTCTGAAACTAGTATAAATAACAACTGCTTGTTCCTCAAAAAAAGTAAATAACAGTTGTGCGACCTCCTGGGTCCCTGGTGTCAGCCGCTTGTTGTGTAATTCTCTTGTTTATTGACTACATTAACAATGGCGTGGGCCCCAGATGTCCAACCATTAGGAGGAACCATTTTTTGGGCTTGTAATAACGAGGCACTTGCTTGCATACTACCGTGACCCTTGTGGGTCCCTACTGTCATCCTCTCCACGTACACTCATCTCCTTGTTCCTCTCGGTTGTTGACGACGTTGACAACGCAAGAGGGCGGCACACCGCGCATGGTGAGTGAACCAAGGCAGAGGACGACGGCGAGGCCTCGAACGAAACAAGCAGGAGCCGTGGAAGATGCATCGGTCCAATCGCACGCGGGAGGGGAGTGCGAGGGTTGACTGGTTCGGGTGCGGGTGCGTGTTGGGGCCGACGTCGCCGGAGAATAACAGGATGTGTGGGGGAATAGAGCGAGGGACTGGCCAACGTTGGAGGGTACGGTAGGGCGGTGGAGGCGCAACCAGCCGTGGGAGGCGGGAGCAGGCAGAACCGACGGGGTGGCTTGGTTTGGGTAGCTGGAGGAAAAAGACAAGAGATAGAAGATACACGATAGATGTTGGATGTCAATCTAACGGCTGGTTGGCAGAATCATTTGTTGACTAGCTACTAAGTCGACACCACCTTGGATAGGCTTTTTCCTCGTGGGTCCCAAATGTCAGAATCCAAATCTGTCGTGGTCATGCAGCCTTTCTTATGAAAATTTATAGCCCATTTGGTGTGCTAGTTCAAAATAAGTTTGTGGGTGCTGGTGGGGCTAATCACTTGGGTTCTGTAATGCACAGTGAGCTAAAGCAGCCAATGAGAGTGATGTTATTTCCCTTGGATGGGATTTGTTACAATATTTCACTCTTAATTAAACGAATGGCAAGCCATTTGCCTTGTTTCACATAAAATATGACAGTCATAGCCGAGTTGAAAAGGGCAACAACATCTAAATCTAGCTTTCAAACTGTACAAAAGCACAAGGGTTAATTGTTCTTCTGGTTTAGATAAAACCCAGATTGAAAAGGGCAATAACATCTAACTCCAACATTGTTTTCGGCAGTCACAGTCAAATGGATCGGTCAGGCCCATAGAATGAACATCTTGGGTCATAAAATTTACTGGATTATGACCACAATATGTTGTAAATAGAAGCTTGACACATTCAGAAGCTCTTTTGTCCACCTGAAACTCCTTATTTTGCTCTTCAACATACCCATCCGTCAAAACCATGCTGCTGATAAACTTAAACCTCATGGACAATAGTAACCTTGCATTCAGTAGGAAGAATGCAACAAATCTAGTGTTTGCATGGTTGGCTACGTATCGTTCCAGCGTTATTGTCTTCAAGTGAGAAAATCCCGGTGCTGACGAATCCACCGATTGGCTATAAAGTTCTTACCTTGTCATGTTGCCTAAATAGACATGAAGATTGAAAACAGTTAAGGTCTAAAAAAGAGTGTCAAAAGAGCAACAGCTGAACGTTTAATTCTAGTACACTATATGCGGGCTTCCAATGTGCGTGAAATTGTCACCTTTATATATAACTTCTCCAGACATGGAAAGCATTGCAGATAATCTTGTTCAGATCAAAACTATTCATTTGGATATATAAGATCTTGACAGAATCCAGCACCATTGATAGGCTATGCTCGGAGAAACTCTTCATTGAGCATAGAACATAATATTAGTACAAAATGTGTACTCCAAGATTATATATAACTTATGCGCAGAAAATTAAAATGCAGCTTATGGTTACAAGTGTAGATGATAGTATACAGTACCTGAAGAACCGTGGAGCCAAACACCATCTTGAAATGAGCATAGAGATCATGTATTACACCCAAGGTCTCAAGTTTAGGCGCAGAGACGACGGTTATTTGCGATGATGAATAACTAGAATCAAGGATCAACCCTTAATGTGAAGGGGCATCTTGGATGATGAGCTGCCTTCCGTTAAAGGAAATTCCAATTCTTGCAAGGTTAGGCAACTTTATTTGGGCACAACCAATTCTAACTGTGAAAACAAGCACCAAGCACTCCAGGGCAGGGCAATTGGAGTGGACGATGCCGCGCAATGATGCCCCCCATATACGAACCCGCACAAGTGAAAGTTTTTTGAGAAATGGGAGTCTATGGTCTAGTACCAGATTGTCTGGTAGGTAGCACAGTGCAAAGGTGGCAGTGTGGAGAGAGGTGGAAAACGGCAAGATGGACATCGCTGCTGAGGGCATAAGTACATGGTGTTCGGTAGGTAGGTGATTTCCTAGGGAATAGTAGAACTCAAGCAGTTGTAGTTCTGTGAATTCAAGGGATTTCAGCCAGGCGTCCACCATGCAGGGCATGGTATGCTTGCTCAGGTAGCATGATGGGATGTAGAGGCTTTGAACGGAGCCATGGTGGGAGGAGATGATGGCTCTAGGGATTTCAAAATCATTAAAGATAGATAGCTGATGACAGTCAAGATTAAGGGGCACGACGCGCCATAGAGGGTGCCACCGAATTGAGAGGACTTGGGTGTGGCAGCAATCCTTTGTGGGGAGAAGCGAGATGATCTCCCCAAGGATGGCATCCGGGAGATCGCCGATGCGGTCCACCCGAGATTCTACGGGTTCCTGGGATCTGGTGGGGGCTCGCTTGCCGTTTCTCCCCGCGCTGACGGGTACGAGGTCTACAATAGGTGTTGTCGCCGATGGGAGCCTCATCTTCTTGGCGCTGGGGTCTGGCGACTCCATTTTCCTCAAGGCGTCATGCCGAGCTCACGGATTTGAGCAGAGTAACGAATGACGAGCCTAGTTGTAGTGCAGGTGAAGAAGAAGGGGAGCCGGGAGTTTTCTGTAGCAGTGAGGAAGAAGAGGAGCTGGGGTTTTCTGTAGGAGTGAGGTGAGGAATTTGGGGGTACGAGTGGAGCGAGCTGACGTGAGGTGGGTGGGAGTGAGGAGGAAGAAGAGCACCCAGGTTTCTTTGGGGGCGGTGTGCTGGGTAGCGCCTCTCATTAAGTAAATATATGGGCTTTTTAATTGATTTTATTATTTACTAGGGTGGATGGGCTGTTTTGTCTTGGGCCGAGAGAAACAATTACTACTAGTACATGGAGACACTCTACAGCTACCCAGAAAAACAATTACTACTTGTACAATGGATACACTACTCCTTCTATCTCCTTCGAGGTCATCGAAATGTCTCCCTCTACTGAATGCTGTTTTTAATTTTGTTACTGACATGCAGGCCATGCAGCGCACGGGCCCAAATGCCATAGTATGTAGGCGGAGAGTCACCCCGGTCGTAGAGCGGCAGTAACAAGCCGTCGTATCACAAAACCCCCACCTCCTCGTAGTCTAAGTTTGATGGATGAAGCAACCGTTATTTCACTCTTCGCTGAATCCCCTTCTCCCTCACAGTCTTCAAGAAAGCCAACACTCGCATCTGCCACTGTTCTTCTCTCCCAACGAAGGCAAGGTAAGAGGATTCGTGATGTTGGCATATTTTCGTTCAAAAAAAGAACTTTTGCAAAGCAGTGACCGATCCTCACTCTCTTTTTTGTTTCATTGTCATTGCGATTGTGTTTTCCTTTCAGTGGTCTCCTAGTATTCATCAGGTTCATGATGGACCAAGGAGAACCAGGCAAAGATCTGCCGATGTTGGACCAGACGCGGGAGGTTGATCCCCACGAGACTGAGAGCTCCAAGAAGATGGAGGCAACCACCAAGCCGACCCCAGATACGCTCACGGCCACTACTGAGATGGTCAACGCCCCGTTTGAGGTTATAGCACCCGGATGTTACCGCCCTTCGAGGATGTACCCCCCCATGCGCTGAGCTACCCCAAGGTGACTTTCTTCTTTGCCGATCTCGATTGTGGTTTTTCATCTAAGTATGTGGTGATAAATAATGCAACATTTTAGTAGCTTCGATGCCATGCTACCTTCCCTGTCATGCATACTTCTGACTCTACATAGTGGTTTAAATAACTTGTGTTTCTTATATTGGAAAGTAATTCATAATTTATTTCTGTTTCAAGTAGAGCCTTGATGTAGACAAGGATTGTGTGGTTGTATATGTCACTCTCTATGAGGCGGATGACCTGAATATACGCACCGGGAAAACAGAGTTCTTAGGCTGTTGGAGCCTAGAAGCCATTTGCACTTGTACAAATGTCAAGATGTATTCCAGCCTCACTGTTGTCAGGCGTGTTGTCAAGGGTGTACTGAAGCACAAGAAGTTCAAAGCTACTCCTTCGTTTGTGAGGCATACTGTTCTTGTCAAGCTTACACAGGAAGATGGCGTGGCATGCCTCCACAAACAAGTTTATGAGTGGCAAGGCCACAAGGTTATCTTCAGGAGGTTCACAGGATTGAGATGTTGCCGGACGTCCTCGATGATGTTAATGGCAAGGTCCATCTTGTGTCCATCCCAAATTAGATCGAGGCATGAAATAGTTTCCCCAGCTAGTGTTTAATAGTAGTTTGGATTGTGTCTAATTATCCAAACCTTGCCTATTATCAAGCCCTCTAGGTCTAGTACTCGGTTTGAATCCTTCTATGGGAGCTGCTGCTACTTTTGTGTGCCCATGACTCATGTGAGAACCATCCTAATTGTTGCCGAAACAGATGTGTCCTCACTAGTTTTTTCATGAATATGGATTGGTAAGAAATAAGTTGTCACGGTTTATCATACGAGCAGTGTGTGTTTGATGAAATAGAGTACTCGTTCGAGAACTATGCACCGACGTATACATATGGTACATAAGGCTGGTTAAGTACTTGTAAACACTGTTGGTGCTACCCCACTTGTAAGCAGTTGTGCAAAACACGACACATTGGCTCAGATCGCTTCAACACTAGAAAAGTTGGCTATCGAGCAGCTAACAATCAATAATCTGCTGTCTGGAATATAAGCAACTACGTATCTTGTTACAGTGGTTCATGCAGTTAACTGAGGCCACAATGTAAATTTCAAACGTTCACACGCTAGTCCAGCGTTCATGTGGAACATTCACATTAAACTCGGCTTCATAAAATACTTGAAAAGCATAAGTTAAGCAATTTTACACATCTCAATGACTCATAGAACATAACAAACATATACTAGTTCACAGCAAAAGACAAAGTTATGAGAAGGTTTACGAATCAGGAAAAATCAAGCAAGGCTTCTCTGAGCAAAGGGCCTCCCTAGGCAGGCTTTAATTTCCTGGTGTTCACTCTAATTTTTCTTGTTGCCACCATCCAGGGTTAGGTTCTCTCATTCCAGAATAACCAATTATAATTGTCTTCTCAGTTGGAATGCTGAACTGAACCATGTAGTGTACTGACCATTTGAACTTCTTGTGCAGTTCCACTAAATTTAAGCACCGCTATTTGCATAAATAAGCAAGCCACAATGCCTCTTATCCATGCACCTGTCACAAAAACATCCGTGCAGCCGTGCCAGCTAGTCCTCGTCCATGGATGAACCGGGAGAAAGTGCATTCCCTACTAGGATGCAGTTGTTTTCGCTCGTCCCTGCACTGCAATCAGGAAGTAAAACGTACGAATCAGCTTCTTTTAGATTGCGTTGGTCATTCTACCTAGTTACTACCAATATAGGAATACCTGGAAGACGGGTGGTTAGACGACGTCAGCTAGGAATAGCCATCTCATTTTGTGCAGTTCTACTAAAACTGAGGTGTGTACTTTTGATTGCGCGGATAGAAATGATATGGAGACAAACATCCCTATTTGCGCAAATATGAAATATGGTTATTTAAACAGTGACAGTTATTCGCAGTGGCATATGATTAACAACAACATCTATTGTGTTATAATTGGCACTACATTGACAGTATGAAAGTGCCCTTAAGTAAGTAGCATCACATCACATCAACACTACCACTATATTAACATGCAGAACAATAACATTAGTATTACTGTCATGTAAGTAGCACATGGTCAGTAAATATGCGATCAAATTTGTGCAGTTCCACTGGGATGAAGCAATGTTAGCAGTGTGAGATTTAAGTGTAACTGCAAAAACACAATTCATGGGAAATAAAGCAAGATGGAAGCACTTCATAAAATGGTGGTGGCATTGCTTCAATTTATCGACAGCACTAGACCATTACTTAATAGTGACATTAGGTAGCATTGCTTCAATTTATCGACGGCACTAGACCATTACTTAATAATGACATTAGGTGGCATTGCTCAATGCTTCATGTTATTTTACATTAACGGTAGCGATATGGGCATAGGGACAGCAGGGGCATAAAGTGGTGAGGTAGATGTGGTTGCGGAGAGAGGCAAACACTCAGTCAGCATGTCTGCCTTTGTCCCTTTTTTATCTCCTCGGTAACATTTTCCTATGTGAGCACAGGAAATCTAGGCCTGCTCGTTCTCATTTGCGTTGTCCCCCAACACCCCCCAAACACCCCTGACTTTCTTTCCTTTTTCGACCAAGAGACAGGTCCACTTCCCCCCCACCCTTTGCCATCCACCATGCTTTCTTTGCCTTTTCAGCCAAGAGACCGGTTGGGTAGCCAGTATCTATTACTTTCCCCCGTTTCCTCTTAGAACCAAGTCCTATATTCATGCTACAACTTTCCTACTTTCTTCCCTGTTTGAACCAACTCTTAGATTCGACTGTATGAACTACCTTTGCCTCTAATAATAGTAAAAGTCTAGGTGGCTTTGGAACAGCCGATATAAGTAGAAAAAGATCCACATGCAGACACGTGGGGAGCTGGGGCATTAGTGCAAGGCAGTTTCGAAGGAATATATACCTCAGGGTTGTCGGCATGTGGCAAAGACGGCGTTGGAGGCCGCATCTTGGCCACAATACCGCAGGGAGGAAGAAGGTGTCGGAGGCCCTCCCAAGTCGGCGCTGTCTCGGAGGGAACGGCACAGCCACCGATCAGGACGCGCGGGTAGCTGTTGGTCTCCTCCCTCGCCACTGACAACCGCATGAACAAAGCACAGACACCCCTTCCCCGGTCGAGGTGGTCCGGCCAGATTTGTGACTAGCCGTGAGCAGAGAGAGAGTGTGGCCACCTATGTCCTGCTTAGATCTGGAGAGCATGAGAGAGTGAAAGAGAGGAACCCTAGTAAAGCAAGCGCCGAGGCTCCTGCTTATATATATATATGGAGTGAGTTTGTTGTACCAGCCATTATTAAATTGAATACGCGCGAACCACTATTTTCATTTAAAGTTCAAGTAAAAATAAAACTCGATCAATAACGTGCCACCGCGTCTAGGCCGCACAATACTGTATCATTCACGTGTGGTCCCCGACCCTCCATCAAGATGAGAATGTCAATTGGGATGCCTCCTTGTAAACAAATGTGATACTAGCTTCAAAAACAATGCACTCCTACGTGTACCCGTGAGTGGGTGTGAGAGAACTAGTGTGTGCGTGAACCGCTTCTCTTCATGAGAGTACAATATACTACGCCCAAAAACGTTCGCCACAAGAGTAATAGCATAAGTTTGTGACATGTGAGTTAAAATAAAAGGTGCATGATGTCTTTTATTTTTTAGAAGTTCTGTGTAGCATCCCAAAAATCTAAATTTTGGAATGTTATATTAAATAAATTATTATGCTTGTTTGTTTGCTTGTACTGTGATAGATTGTGTGAAATTGAGTGTAATCTGAAACTTTTTTGAAAGTTGAATGAGAGGGAATAAAATGACTTTTCCAGGCTTTCACTTTGCATTTTGATCTCCATGAATTCAAATTCATTCATCACAATACCCTAGAGTGAAGATGATGTGACTTCTTCCACTTAAAGAAATGAAAAGGGATTTGAAATGATTTGAGTTCCACTTGAAAATATTTCAAATTCAGAAACTTTATGCAACTCAATGATTTTCATGAGAGAGGATGAAATGACTTCTTCAAATTATGTGAAATATGAGTTGGAAGTTTAAAAGAATCAAAATGAAGTCATTTGGAAGTATTTTTTAAACACACTTTCAATTTTGAGTTATTTGCATTTTTAATCAAATTATTTTTCTCCAAAATAAATTATATGGAAAATAGGGTAAAATGATTACCTACAGAGAAAAGGAGAGAAAATAATTTTGAAATAATTTGGGTATTTTAAAAATTATTTTTATTTGGTTTTATTGCAAGAGAAGCACTGTTTGCTTTATTTGAATTTTTGTAGATTTTATTTGAACTTGAAAAAGAGTTCATGTTTTAGGAAATCGTTTTCTGATTTTTTTTTATATATAACATTCCTATGTAAAAGTTTTATTTATTTTCTTTCATTTTGGTTTTCCTTCCCGCTTTTAATTGAAAAAAGAAACGCACAAGGCCTCTGGCCAACTAGTAGGCCACCCCACTAGGCCCAGCGCGCCCCTCCCCTTCCACTTTCTTTTCCTGGATAGCCCAACTCCCCTTTCCTTTTATTTTTTCTTTCCTTTCTTATTCCTCCTCACGGAAATAAACAGAACATGAGATAGCCATGCCGCCCGCGTCCGCGATCTCTTGAATCTGATCCCCGAAGCTGCCCCCTTCCACGCGAAGATGCCCTATAAGTACCCAGTGAACTCCTCGACTGATTTCTTTAGAAACCCACGCCCAAGACCCCCTCTAGACGACGTCCTCGCTATTACAATCTAGGCCGGCCATGCATAGTTCATCGCTCGACCCTGACCGCCGGTGAGCTTTCCAAGATCCCTCCCTCCGTCAATAGTTTTCCCCTGCCGCTGCGCGCCTGTTTGACATCTTGTAGTCACCCAGGTCTTGCCGGAGGAACCACCCCGAGCTCGCCCGAGCCGCCGGAGCACCGGAGCTCCGCCGAGACGCACTGCATCCCTCCGCCCTCTCCGTCGACCAACTCTACCACCACCAGGATCCCACTCCAAGCCGCACCCGAGGGACACCTCCGTCGTCCCCACCGGCAACCGGAGCCACCAACCCACCGGTGCTCTGCTTCTCTGCTAGCGCCGCCTATCTGTAAGCCTCGTAGCGCCCATGTTAGCCTTCGTTAAAAAAATCAGTTAGGTTTTTATAATTTAAGTAGATCGGTTTTTTAGATATGGTTTATTTGGTTTAGATCGAACCGGGTTTGCCGGTTTTCTATTTATAAACACGCGTGCACGTTTCTGTTAAGTTTGGCCGAGCACCTTTTAGTTACAGATCGCCCGCCTCCTAGCCCAATAGCAGTAGGCTATGTAGCTAACGCACCATCTGTTTTTTTGTTTTAGAATCAGTTATGTTTTTTTTATATCTTTAGATCTACTACTCCGATTTTGATGATTCTTTTTGCTGTGGATTCATAAATATCCCATCTATCCCGTGGACCCAACGAAAAATATTTTTGAAATTTTTAAAATTTCGAATTTCAACAGATTTGTAACAAACACTAGATTGCTACTAACTTTGATTTAAAATAGCTTTTTTATTAATTCTTTTTGCTAGTGATCACTTGATCTTTTCTCTAAACAGTAGGCATTTGCAACTTCGTTTACGTTTATTTTAAATTAGGGTTTTAGGCAAAACAGTACTGTTTTACATAGTTTAGGGTTATTTTCTTTTTTCCTTACTATTTAAATGTTTTTTATTAAAACTTTTTGTCACGTTTAAAAATTTTAGTTTTGTTAATGTTATTGAACAGTAGACACTTTTATTTTATTTTAAAAATCTATTTTCTTTATTTTTGTATGTAAACTTTTATAGGACCTAGTTAGAGTTTTGTAGAAGCTTTTTATTTGTTTCTTTTGCTACTAAATGTTTGTGAAAAATTATTTCTGTTATTTTAATGGAAACCTATTTTCTTTTCTGTTAACTTGTTAGTTTAGTATTTTCTTTGTTGTTAAATTTTACTTAGGACAAAGCTATTTGTTTTTCGTGGTTTTTATCTTGTGTTCCTTGTGATTTGCATTTTATTTGAGTGTTAGAATTTCTTGCTAGTATGTTTTCTTATGTGAATACTATGTTTGACTATATAGATTTCCATTGGAGTGAAGAATAGTTCTACCAAGTCTTTATCTGAGTGCGATTATCTTCATCAACTTACCAGACAAGTTCACTTTGACCATGTTGTTTATACCTATGTTTTTAATGCATTTAGTGTCACCATTCATGATCCTCCAGTAGTATATTGAATCTTGTAGTTGGGTAGAAGCATGAGGTAGGAACTCACACCCCTGTTAGCAAGCCCCGGGAACATTGTTTATATTATTCTACGCTATCCTAGATGGGGATTGGTTTGAGTGCTCGAGAATGGTGTGAAATGAAGGACTCTACGTCAATGACGACAACTCCATGATGGCATCTGCATGGACTGCATCTTCAAGGTCTCAAGATTTCAAGACTCGAGACAAGAATTCAATATACCTCTGGGTGGAGAATGGTTAAGAAGGGTACATGGTGTGCCCAGTACTCAGTGATTTCCGGAGAAGCGCCGTGATATCATGCGGAAAGCTCCACCAAGGCTCAAAGAGACGAAAGAATACTTCATGCCCGGAAGCTTACCTATGCAACCGCAATACATTATGGGCTCTCGCTTGGGTGACCTTAGTTGTGACTCTGACTGGGACGGTGCTAGCAGATGTAGAACTACAATAGGATTGGATGAGCATCGGACAGTGGTCAAAGGAACTCTTTGGAAGACCATGTTTCGGTCGCCTTGTCCTCAAACATCATGAAGTGTGAGAACGTAAAAAGAGGGATTGAATCTTGCGGGTAAAGTGTAAAAACCTCTATAGAGGGTTCAAACATAATCGATTAGCTTTGTCCCTGGTTACGGACAATTTGAGCCTCTAGACTTGGATCTATCTCAGAACTCTTAGCACCGGACTGATAACTTAATTATGGGCAACTTATGATGATTTGGGCTATGAGACATCGGTTGGCGGAACCATGTCCTGATAGAAAACTCCATAGTACAGACTCCTATTATTCCTTTGATGTAGGGAAAATAAAAGCAACTTTTACGCAAACAAAACTCAGACATAGAGCCACAAAGCCATATTGCATATAGTATAGTTTATCATCTTTTTTCTTCCAGTGATCTTGTCGGTACATTCAATGTACTGACCTACACGGTTGCAATGTATCATGTTGCAGGATTATTTTTCTACGACGAGTGAGTTTCATTGTTGGGTTACGGTCTACACTCAACCTGCTGATGGCGTTGATGGGACTCCACACCCGATTGATTGTTTTCCGCTGAGACTTATGAGATATATATCAGTTTTACGTTATTTATACATGTGATTGCACTTTCATATATACACTGATGTATTGTGTGTGCCATCATACTAATCCAGGGATGGCACAGATACACAGAGACTTGACCATTTGAGGTCGGTTTGCTACATTCTGAGGGTAGGGTGTGAATAGCACATATGTGTGTGACGTCTACCTACAGATAGACGATGGGTGCAAGAGGACTCGAGAGAGTCGTGACTTGTGAGGGTGCGTGTGTGTGTGTGAGAGAGAGAGGGGGGGGCACGTATTAATGCAATGCATGTGTCCGTAAATCATATCTGACAAACACGCGCCAAAAGCCGTTTCCCGACGAACTCCGTAAGAACCGTTAGATCGGCATCCGACAGTGTTAGTTTTGCCATGTCATTTAACAGAACAGCCACTCCTCTAACACACAAATCTTCCACGTGAGTATTATCAACTGTCGTATGCTCCTACCTCCGTTCCAAAATGTAGTGCATATAGCTTTAATGAAAACTCGAACCTCACAAACTTTTACCGAGTTTTCGTATACCAAAATGCACATATAGAATACCCAGTATATATCATTTAATTCATCCTCGAGAGGTAACTATAAAGATGGGGGGGGGGCGATTGTACAAAGAAAGTGATGAGGACATGACTACCACAGTTACACCCATATCCCCTGCTGTTTTACATCTTGGAACAGCTGCTAGAGCTTGCATACGCCAATTAAATAATTAGGTAGTTTCGTTTCTTCGTAATGTTTCTAGTGTTCGTGAGAATATGATGCTGCCTAACTTAGATACATTTGTGTTGCTTGTAATTGAAGGGCCTAGCACGTACAAGAAGGGTGAACATTAGAGCATCGTCAAGCACGGAGATGAAGTTGCGTGCGAAGAGAACAAGAACCAAGGTTCGAGTGGAGATTTCCGGACTTTGAAGCCACCATGATGACATACAAGACGATGGACCAAATATACATGATGGCCTTTCATAAATTTCGTCCATAGCTTATTATTGGTGTTGCGCCGCCTTATTTTGGGCCAAGCCCATGTAATCTATTTTTAGAGTCCATATTGTAGGGGAAACGACTTGGGAGGTGTTTTAGTCCCACCTTACCTAGGGTGGACGAAATCCCCTCTCTTTTCCCTATAAATATAGCTCTTAAGGCATCGTTTAGACTGGGGTTTTATTTAGTTAAAAGTTAGCCATTGCTGCAACTTCGTGTACTTTGTTTGTGTCCAACGACCAGACCAAGACCGCTTATGAAACCCCAAATTTGTCAATACTTCATCCATATTCGCAATATTCAGATTGCTTTATCATATTCTTGCTCGTTCTTCGATTGCTTGCAGGAATAGACCTTCGTGGTCAGGTTGATCGTGCTCCGGCGTGGTCAATAACCTCTCAGAGTTGGTTTAGCGATTGCTAAGGCGCAACGCCGTGCACGTTTGTAGTCGGATCGTCAAAGTCATCTCCACCAAATCGATAGTTATCATCTCATCGAAGATCGGGACACCCTCGCCTCTATCAGAAAGACCATCATAGGACCTGCAACAATTTCAACCATCCTTTGGTGTGGATGAATATCATAGGAACTCTATATGATATGATTTTTATAGGATTTTTTTCCTTTAGAGCCAATTGGTTCATAGGAATAGATTCATATACTCCACATTTCAAAGGAAAATAAACATGATATCATTTATATAGCTTTAGAGCCACTTGGTTCATATGAATGTATTCCTATACTCCCACAATTTCGAAGGAAAATAAACATTAGCGTATATTCAATTGAAAAGTTCCTATAATGTGAACCAAATGACATCTCTTTTGTAATCCCTCCTCATAGGATTGAGATACATGTCATCTCTAGATTCAATAGAAAAGTTCCTATGATGTGAACCGAATGACATATCTTTTCGAATCCCTACTCACAGGAATTGAGAGACATGTCATCTCTTTCCCTACAACTTCCATGTATACATCTTCTCTATTCCTAAATAGCTAGTACAACCCACTAGTAGCTTTTTTCATGGACATGCATGCAAGTCATAAATCACATTGTTTTTGTACTCTATGCATGCAAGCACCACGTCATCAATTTGTGCATGTTACTCATAAGTTATTTCTTGCATTAGATTTTGTATTGAAAATGTATGTGTTGGTCACGTGCACACATATGTAGTCCACATGCACATTTTTGTTAGAAATGCTATTCTTTTAACTGCAATTCATTTTTTCTCTTTGTATTACATTTTCATTTTAACATACATTCACTTGCCATTAGTTATAGATGTTTTTGGAGGAACTTTTATGCATTATTTTGAGTAGCAAATTTCACGCGGTCGCGTGTGTTTCAAAATGCGGGGCCCATGCATCATTGCCTTTCGGTCAAACCTACTCCCACCGTCCGGGTTTATTGGGCCCAAGTATAAAAACTCTACGACCAATGCAGTGGAGTATTCCCAGTACATATGTCGTGCCTTGTATCCAATTGAAGTGCATGGATAGCCATCATTTAATGCTAGAGCTGCTCCTACGCGTGCATATTAGGCATGCATTGGCTGCATGCTCAAGAGATTTATATCCCACCGATTTCTGTCCTCTTAAATAACCATCCAGCGCACCAATGGGAGGGAGTCCGAGGAGAAATCAAAACTTTCTAATGTGACTTAATTTTAACTTTAATTACGGGGACTAATAGTAAGGGACACACTTAGACTGCTCAAGGGCCTAATAAACCCGGATGGAGGGAGTACGTCCACAATTTTTTGTACTACGTATATCTCCACTGTTCCCCAAACCCAAAATGCTGCCTCGCTTCCGTAAAACCAAGCGGCCCACCCGTGTTAAGGCATCGACTCGAACTCAATTCCTCTCCTGTTTACTACGCCGTGGCCCCGCACACCGTAGTATTCCTACAAACCCTGCCTGCCGCACGCATCATAGGTTTTCTTCAAGAGGACGAGGGAGAAGCGGATTTGTAGTGGTGGCTCCTACCCTAGGCTACCCTAGGTAGCAGCTGCACGCATCATTGGTTTTATATTTTCTTTATGCTCTTGCAACCTAGAGTGAAATGATGGTTGCTTCATCCGTCCAGCTCAATGCGGGAAAGGTGGGGCTTTGTGATTTGACCCCTCATCGCTCATTTACTACTACTACGGCGCTACGACCGGGGTGCCTCCAAGTCCTACCGCTGCTCTGAACTATAATTTGGTGCATCACACATGGAACAAGATGGTGGATGAGCCACATGTCGGCCAAAGGGGTCCTCTTAAGTGTGTCACCATTTCGTGTGTGGACTGACCCTTCTTGAGTTACTACGCCAACACGAGAGGAGCAGCCTACGACTTGGTTTTGCTCCTTGGTGAATCCCGACTATATTGATCTAAAATGATACTACTCCCTCTGTCTCGGTTTATAGTGTGTGCACATAGTTCTAGGTCATCCATTTGACTAACTAAATATGAGTTATTATATCACAAAAAGTGTATCATTGGATTCATAAGCGGATGTAGTTTCTAAAGATATATTGTTCATCACATAGTACTATGTAGCTAGTTAAATTCTCAACATAGAACGACGTGCATGCCCTGTAAACCGAGACAGAGGAAGTAGTAAAAATGAGGTGATTTTACCGAGCGGTGGGCGGGGGAGCATGGCCTGTCATGCGGTCCCACGTGTCATGATGTACCAAGGCGATGTGCACCCCTCTTGAGGCAGAAGCAATACATGGTTTTCTTGAAGGAAGGAGATTATGGAGAAGCGGATTCAGCGAAGTGTGAAATAATGGTTGCTTCATCCATCTGGGAAGGTGCGGCATTGTGATTTGACGTCTCATTGTTGTTCTTCATTGTTATTGGGTGCATGACATGCCGACCAGGTTGCTATATGTCCCACATGTCGGCAAGAGTAAGTACAGAATTCATGAAAGCGAGAGTCTCCACTCTTTTAGTACGACGGAGGAGTACAAGACACGGCTTGGTTTTTGCTGCTTCGCGCAATCCATCGATACAAACTCGGACTGAAAAAGGCGAGGGCGGGTCTTTTCCCGTGCGGCGGGCAGGGGAGTTTGGCATAGTCTTTAGGAATGGAAACAAGCAAATAAAGGTTGAGCAACTTAGTTTTGGGAAAATCTGATTTTACAGAGTACGTACCCACTATGGAGGTAGTACTACTACTACTCCCTCATTTCCGGCTTATAGGGATCATCTAAAAAAATTGTTTTTCTGTTTTATAAGTCTTAATTGTACTCCCTCCTTTTCGGTTTATAGGGCTCAAATATGAAATCTCATACCCCAAGGCATTTTGTGAGTGGAGGAATGTATCTCGTACTTTACAAAATTACTCAAATTCAACTAATGCATTAATTTGGATTAAATGCAGTGCATGCATGCTTAGCCACTAGATGAGTAGGAACATTACATGCATTGGTGTGTTCCTTTTTAGTTCTTGCATGCAAAGATTTAATGCGCCTCGAAAACTAAAAATGAGATGGAGATGAGCCCTTTAAATTGGAAAAACAAAAAAGTTAAAACAAGCCCTATAAACCGGAAAGGAGGGAGTACTAGTAGTACCATCACATGTTTGGATTTCGAGGTGCATTAAATCACCCGATGCAAGCATTATCAAGAGAAAACTCACCAATGCATGTAGAAGTTCATGGAAAATTAGTGGTCATGCATGCATTCATTGTAATTAATGCATCGATAAACATAACTTCTTGAGAAAAACGAGTGTACTAGTTACTTCTGCAAACAACAAAATTAATTCCACCACTCACCGTCTACCTCGGTTGGAGAGATTTTGAAATTGAGCCATAAGCCAGATAGGAGGGAGTAGTAACATAGCCTAGGGTAGCTTGCTGCACCACGGACTCCCAGGAAATTGATGTAGTACTACTCCTACTACTTAAAGACATATATTTCAAAAAATATGATAATCTCTCTAACCAAGGTAGGGACGAGGAGTAACAGAGGGAGTAGTAAAATTTTATCCTCGTCATGCGAGCCACTACGCACGTGGGTGAGGGAGCGGGCATACGCGTAGTAAGCAAGCTTCTCCTTGTCCTGCGACTCTGCGAGCCACCGAGCCCGTGGGCGGGGGACACGACGTACTAAGCAACCTTCTCCTCGTTTTGCAAGTTGACGGGACACATCAAAAGTAATACTTATAGAGCATCTCCAGTGTGTAGAGCCTTGCCTCTAAGGTAGGCCCCACATGGTTTGCCTCTTATCAAATGAAAAAACCACAATGTATAGAGACTCTAACCAACCTCTAAGGTGGTCCCTAGCAGAAACTAAAAAAATATTGATCCACAAGACATTTGTCCAATCAGTACTATTCTCTTGTGCTCCTACTTTCTTATGCTTCCTAAGGCTGACAATTGGGACCAGATGGATTGTTACATTGTTAGAGGTAGCCTCTAAGGTTAGACGCGATGCTAGCCAATTTTTTGTTGGAGGCAGTTCATGCAATGTATAGAGGCCTGCCTTTAAGAGCAGAGAGGGCTTAGAGGAAACTAAAAGCATACATTGTGGATGCCCTAAGTGCCTACTTTTCGGTCTATATGACTCAATTTAAAATCCACAATGCATATATAATAGATGCTGAGTGGTGGAATAAGTTTGTTACTTCCATAGTTCGCAAAAGTACTAACCATGTGAATGGTGAACGGAGGGAGTATGATACGATTAGTACTACAGTTCTTTTGGAAGGGTTGTAGTAGTCCCTCCCATTCACATGTTCACATTTCAAGCTTCAATAAAATGTTGCATGCAAGGATTAAGAGAAACCTCAGCAATGCATGTACTCCCTCAATCCATATAGGGTATAAACTGCGTTTTCCAGGCTAACTTTGACCACATGTTAGAGCAATAGTATGACATCCAACTTACACAAATCTTACCATCAAATCCTTATGTGGTCATTATATTGCTAACACATGCATGCGTTGCAATTAGTACGTAGATATAGTAGTAAACACTCACTATCTAGTAGGAGTAGTACTAGTAGTACTCTACACTACTACTACAATGAGGCCATCCAACAGTGTCCCGGCAGAAGACCATGGACACCGATTATTCGTACATATATAAATTTGTTTTCACACAGCAAAATATCCATGAAAACAACACATGACAAAATTTCACGGCGAACGGAGGATTTGAATGTGCTGGGAGAGGTGGGGCTGGGAGTGGCTGTTTGGATTTTCCCTGGGGTAGCCAAAATATTTTCGATGCTTTTGTCCACCCGTGCCTTTGCCAACGATGAACAGGAAGAGATCGGGTACTCATGCATCCTCCAGCACGCGCGTTGGAGATGAGTTCGCACAAGCTATGCTTTTTTTGTCCAACCACGCCGCCTGAGCCGGCCGTAGACCGATTGGCGACCCGCAAATTACACCATCCAACCGTAGCCGCACACATTCTGACAGCAACTCAACCAACCAGATGAATTTCATGCAAACACGGAGATATTTCATATAAGCAATGATGGAATTCACATAAAATACCGGATTTTCATAAAAACATGACGAATTTCATTAAATTCAAATCAACTAAGCGGTGCTAGTCCTAAACAGGACATGTATAATAATACCTAGCCTAAATGGTCTCCTGCCGACCATTTCTCTTACTCATGTCCGGCAGCACGATCACTGAACTGCCGGGAGCCCCGGAGGTATATGCTTCAGCGCAAAAGACAGCTCGCTTCCCCACCGCTCAATTGACATCGTTGGTTGATGCCCAAGATGGAGTCTGAAGGGGGTTCACTGCTTCTGTGGAGCTGATAACCCACAAGTATAGGGGATCGCAGCAGTTTTTGAGGGTAGAGTATTGAACCCAAATTTATTGATTCGACACAAGGGGAGCCAAAGAATATTCTCAAGTATTAGTAGTTGAGGTGTCAATTCAACCACACCTGGATAACTTAGTATCTGCAACAAAGTATTTAGTAGCAAAGTAGTATGGAAGTAACGGTAACGGTAGCAAAAGTAGCAGTAGCAGTTTTGTAGTAATTGTAACAGCAGCAACGGTAAAGTAACTAAGCAAAGAGCAATATGTGAAAAGCTCGTAGGCATTGGATCAGTGACGGATAATTATGCCAGATGCAATTCCTCATGTAATAGTTATAACATAGGGTTACATAGAACTAGCTCCAGTTCATCAATATAATGTAGGCATGTATTCCGAATATAGTCATACGTGCTTATGGAAAAGAACTTGCATGACATCTTTTGTCCTACCCTCCCGTGGCAATGGGGTCCTATTGGAAACTAAGGGATATTAAGGCCTCCTTTTAATAGAGTACCGGACCAAAGCATTAACACTTAGTGAAATCATGAACTCCTCAAACTACGGTCATCACTGGGAGTGGTCCCATTATTGTCACTTCGGGGTTGTCGGATCATAACACATAATAGGTGACTATAGACTTGCAAGATAGGATCAAGAACTCACATATATTCATGAAAACATAATAGGTCCAGATTTGAAATCATGGCACTCGGGCCCTAGTGACAAGCATTAAGCATAGCAAAGTCATAGCAACATCAATCTCAGAACATAATGGATACTAGGGATCAAACCCTAACAAAACTAACTCGATTACATGGTAAATCTCATCCAACCCATCACCGTCCAACAAGCCTATGATGGAATTACTCACGCACGGCGGTGAGCATCATGAAATTGGTGATGGAGGATGGTTGATGATGACGACGACGACGGATTCCCTCTCCGGAGCCCCAAACGGACTGCAGATCAGCCCTCCCAGAGAGTTTAGGGCTTGGCAGCAGCTCTGTATCATAAAATGCGATGAATCCTTCTCTTTAACTTTTTTTCTCCCCGAACGTGAATATATGGAGTCGGAGTTGAGGTCGATGGAGCTCCAGGGGGCCCACGAGGCAGGGGGCGCGCCCTAGGGGGGCGCCCCCACCCTCGTGGACAGGGTGTGGGCCCCCTGACGTTGATCCTTTCGCCAATATTTTTTATTAATTACAAAAAGTTGCTCTGTGGATTTTGCAGGTCATTCCGATAACTTTTATTTCTGCACAAAAATAACACCATGGCAGTTCTGCTGAAAACAGCGTCAGTCCGGGTTAGTTCCATTCAAATCATGCAAGTTAGAGTCCAAAACAAGGGCAAAATTGTTTGGAAAAGTAGATACGGCGGAGACGTATCAGGACATCATGGGGGGTCGACGAAGGTCCTCACAACAAAAGGATCCGGCAACACACGTGTTGTGTACGCCGGCGTAGCCTCTGTGGTGGCCTTCATGGGACCCAAGCGGCGGCGGCCTCCCGTGTTCTACTTCTCCTCGATGATGGCGGCGGAAGCGGAGGCACTGGCCACCGACTCGTCGCTCTCCACGCACCCAGCTTTCGTCTCTGCTTGCATGGCACGTTGACAGGCATGGGAGTCTCGTCCAGAGAAACAGGAGATGCGGTCGCAGACACGGGAGGCACGGTACGAGGCGGTGGCGTGGCCGGCAGCGACAGCGCACGTGCTCCCCACCGTGCCGGCGTGGAGCAGCTCGCCACTCCTCATCCAGCTGGCCTGGAGTGGCGAGTTGCTGAACCGCGCGCCTGGCTTGTTGTGTCAACTGGATCCGGTGGGCGAGGGGAGGGAGGTGGATCAGCGAGTTGCATAGCTCGTATCCGGCGGGCTCGGCGGGCCACCTAGCCGGCTTAGATGCCGGATAACTACTCTTCATAAGACATTGTAAGAGTGGACAAAATGGTGAAGGAGGAGATAGGGAAGTGGCGGAGGTGTGCGATCCTTGGCCGGCGTCTGGCCTCGTTTAAATAGGAGATTAAATAGACAACGGACGGGGGCTGGCATTGCGTTTAATGTCGGCCCGGTCATGAACGGACCTGTGTCCAGACTGGGTTTCTCGGCTTCCACATGGGTTTCATGGAGGCATTTGAATGCGGCAAGGACGTGTGTTCAGCCGGGCGTGCAGTGAGCGGCGCCCTCGACTCTAACATACGACACCACGCCATTCTTCCACTGACGTGTGGGAGAGTTGGGTACCTGGCCTACATGTCAGTGACCCAACACAGGCAGCGCACGGCGGAGGAGCTTTTGGTGGGCCAGTGCGGTCAGAAGCAGGTATTTCATAAACCGATGATTGTTCATTGAGTCTGACGTCATCTATTTCATGCAGATAAGCCTACTATATAATGTAAGAGAATTTTAAAATTTTCCTATATACGTTGATAGCCCGTTCGACAGGTTGTGATTCATAAAGACCGCTGCAAACATCAGTGTTCTGCTTATCACAGATAAGATTGATTAATACCCGTAACAACCCACGTCCTTAACAAAGGGTGCATGCACGTATAGGTTGAGCGTGTGTCTTGCATCGTGCATTGTGTGCATGCAGGCGTGCGTGCATGTGTACGTTCAGTGTTGCATGCATGTGTGCGTGCGTGCGTGTGTTCGTAAATGCATGTGTACGTGTCAGTGTTGCTCGCCTGCATGCGCGTGAGTGTTGCGTGCGTGCATGTGTACGTGCGGGGTGAGGCTACACGTCAGTCGACTGACTTTTTCATCTCTGGTCAGTCAATTTTCCAGCCGTTGGATCAGAAATAAAGGGCCTGCAGTTCATCTTCAACCTCCACTCCACTGAACCGCCAACCACCATCGGCCGAACGCCTGCCGCTGCCGCCGCCCACGGCCGGCGGCGCTCCCACACAGCCCCGCCCTCCTAGAAACCACTCCCCACTGCCGGTCCACCGCCGCCCGGCCATCCTCTACCCCCGCCGAGTTTTTCTCTAGCGATCCCGATGCCACCGCTCCACCGCCGGCGACCACCGCCCCACCCTGAACCCTAAGATAGATAGTGGGGTACTTGAAAGTGCTAGTTATCGACTAGAGGGAGGGGGGTGAATAGGCGATTTTTATGAAAGTCTTCAAAACATGGAAGTTTCAAAGACAAACAATAGAAATGACCTAATTGATATGCAGCGGAAGATAAACTACACCAAGCAAACCATAGTCAAGTATGCAATAATGTGAAGGTACAGGACTAATAGCAGCTTAGTAGTAAGGATCAGGATGGAAGATAGTATGAAGCCAACCAACGATAGCAGTCAAGCAATGAAGTCAAACAGGTACGACAGATAGGCAATTACTTCACGAAGACAAACTCTAAGTAAGGCGAGGGAAAGGATAGAACCAGTCACTTGTTGAAGACACGGGATTTGTTGGACCAGTTCCATTTCTTTGTGACAAGCTATGACGTCCGTTAGGGAGGCTGAGATTCAACTCAGAAGACCGCGTCTTCACCTTATTCCCCTTGAGCTAAGGACACACAGTCCTCGCCCAATCACTCTGATAAGTCTTCATGAAAGTGCAACTAATCCCCGGGTGGTTTTGGTAATTAATAACAACATATATATCATTGAACTAATAGTTTCTTGAGAATCATTTCAGAAAGTTCAGTGATATGGGTATGGCAAGGACTGAAGAAGTGGACCCCTCAAAATGCTAAGGCAAGCATTGGCAAAAGCTCAAGACTCCATTTTTGGTTTAGTGATCCAAGATCACATTGAGTCTATAGGAAAGCCAATACTATTAAAAGGGGATGAGGTTATGATAATGATCTGGTTGCTCAAAGTGCTTAGTGATACATCTCCTAAACTATCAGCAACTCTCACTGCTATATACACTCATAAGTAATCTCGGTCCCACCGATTTCCTAAACTCAGTCACACCGAGATGAACCACCTCAGCCATAAAGCCAAACCCTAGAAATCTCGGATTTTCCGATTCTGAACTCGGTCTCACCGAAACTTGAGTTGCCAAGCTTCTGTAACCTTCTGTCATCAAATCGGTGTCACCGAGATGATGAAGTCGGTCCCACCGAGATTGGCAAGCTCATGTATTTACACGAATCGGAATAACCGAGATTGTATTTTCGGTCCCACCGAAAATCCCAACGTTCACAAGATTTGAACCTTCGGTCTCACCGAGTTGTCAACTTCGGTCTGACCGAGATTGGTCAAATGTGTGTAACGGTTGGATTTTGTGTGGAGGCTATAAATACCCCTCCACCCCCTCTTCATTCGTGGAGAGAGCCATCAGAAAGAACTACCACTCCTACCTTACATTTCTGAGAAGAGAACTACCTACCCTTGTGTTGAGATCAAGTTGCTCCACTCCCACCATATGAAGCTTGATCTCTAGCCTTCCCAAGTTGCTTTCCACTCAATCCTTTCTTCCACCACAGCCAAATCAGTGAGGAGAGTTGAGTGTTGGGGAGATTATCATTTGAAGCACAAGAGCAAGGAGTTCATCATCATCAACACCATCTATTACCTTTTGGAGGGTGGTGCCTCCTAGATTGGTTAGGTGTCGCTTGGGAGCCTCCGTCGAGATGTGGAGTTGAACCAAGAAGTTTGTAAGGGCAAGGAGATCGCCTACTTCGTGAAGATCTACCCCGAGTAAGGCTAGCCCTCCGTGGGCGTAGGCCATGATGGCATAGACAAGGTTGCTTCTTCGTGGACCCTTCGTGGGTGGAGCCCTCCGTGGACTCTCGCAGCCGTTACCCTCCGTGGGTTGAAGTCTCCATCAACGTGGATTGACGATAGCACCACCTATCGGAACCACGAGAAAAATCTCCGCGTCTCCAAAATTGCGTTTGCTCTTCTCCACCTCTCTTTACTACATGTGCAATTTACTTTCCGCTGCCTATACTCTAGAATTGCATGTGTAGGGTGATACTTGACTTGATCATCATTGTGAATCTGCCAAGAACTTGTCTTTGTCAAAAGGCTGAATTTTTATATTGTCAAGTAGTCTAATCACCCCCCTCTAGACATACTTTCGATCCTACAAGTGGTATCAGAGCTTTGGTCTCCATTGTATTGGTTTCCATTGCATTGGACTCCATAAGCTTGGTTTCACAACCTAGGAGAGTATGGCATCTAGTGAGGGTAATTTTCGTAGAGGTCCTTACTTTGATGGTTCAAACTTTGCTAGTTGGAAGCATAAAATGAAAATGCATATTCTTGGCCATAACCCAGCCGCATGGGGCATTATTTGTGTTGGTTTGCAAGGTGAATTCTTGAGGAAGGAAAAGTTCGGATCGCGGCTTACAACGGATGAATTGCGGATGCTGCAAAACAATGCTCAAGCTTGTGACATTCTCTTCAATGCTTTGTGTCCCGAGGAGTTCAACAAAATCAGCCGTCTTGAGAATGCAAAATAGATTTGGGATACTTTGGTTGAAATGCACGAAGGTACCGAGTCCGTAAAGGAATCAAAGCTAGATGTTCTTCAAGGTCAACTTGACAAGTTCAAGATGAAGGAAGGTGAAGGAGTCGCTGAAATGTACTCTAGGCTTGCTCTCATCACCAATGAGATTGCCGGCTTAGGAAGCGAAGAAATGACCGACCGATTCATCATCAAGAAGATTCTCAGAGCTTTGGATGGAAAGTATGACACCGTGTGCACTTTGATCCAAATGATGCCAAACTACAAGAATCTCAAGCCAACCGAAGTCATTGGAAGAATTGTTGCTCATGAGATGACACTTAAAGATAAGGAAGAGCTTCACAACAAGTCAAGTGGTGCTTACAAAGCTACAAGTGATGCTCCCACAACCTCAAGTGACAAGCTAGTTTCCAATGAAGAGATAAGCCTAATGGTGAAGAACTTCAACAAATTCTACAAGAGTAGAAGCAAAGAGAGAAGCTCAAAGTCTAGATCATATGATGAAAAGAGATCTTCTAGTCGTGATCGAATCTGCTACAATTGTGGAAGACCGGACACTACTCAAATGAGTGTTCGGCTCCCCACAAGAGAAGAGAAGAATCTCCAAGAAGAAGAAGCTCAAGAGATGAGTCACCTCGGAAAGAGAGAAGGAGTAGAGATGATCGTTATGAGCGAAGACCCTCTCGGAGAAGCAAGGATTCGGAGAGGAAAGACAAGTCATCAAGGAGCTACACAAGAAGAAAACATCAAGCTCATGTAGGTGAATGGGTCTCGGCTCCGACTCCGACAATCAATCCGAAAGAAGCTATCACTCCAACTCCGACTACTGATCAAGATGAAGGTGTTGCGGTCTTGCTCTCGTATCCTCCAACTCCAACTCCTATGACTTATTTGATTCACCAAATGAGGGAATTGGAAGATGCTTCATGGCTAAAGGCCCCAAGGTATCACACCCTGAATTCATTGACTTTGATAGTGATGAGGATGACTTGCTTGGTGAAGATGAGCTCTTACATGATAAATCTAGTGAGCCTAGTAATGATGAACATGCTAGTAGTCTTTATAGTCGAGAAGAGTCGAATGACAATGCTATGAAGGAGATTGAGCGTCTAACTAAAGAACTAAACACTCTTAAGTTAGCTCATGAAACAACTCAAGAAGATCATAGAGAGCTCCTAAGATCTCATGAGAAGCTACGCTCGAGAAGCTCAATCTAGAGCAAGAACATGAGTTTCTAAAAGCAATCAATGACGATCTTGAAAGAAGAGTTCTTCATATCTTGCCAAACGACTTCTCTTGTCTAATTTCTTGCCACCTATTAAAACTAAGCATGACAAGCATAAGAAAAATTCTTCATCTAGTAGTAACAATAACCATGCTAAATCCAATATTGTTGCTTCTAGTAGTTCTCTTGATTCCACTAACAATGTTTCAAGCCAAGTTACACTTGAGCAAGAAAATAGTTTATTGAAAGGGATTATAGAGAAAGGTGTCTACAAGAGCCTTGCGGAAGCAAGAACATTGAGGAAATTGTTCTTAAGCAAGGAAGGCAGGAAGAATCAAGGAATTGGTTTTGAGCGAAAGTTCAACGCCGAGGGTGTTGAATGGGAAGAAGGTCAATATCCCACTCCAAAGTTTGTTTCTCAAAAGGAGAAGTACGATCCTACTTCTTCCAATGAGGAACAAGCACAAGATGATCTTCCACCACAAGACCACAAGCTAAAAGGCAAGGACAAGCTTCAAGAGGAGATTGATGCATTTATTGAAGCACCTAAAGCCATGGTCAAGTGGGTTCCCAAGGAAACGTCAAGTTCTACTTCGTCAAGCTCAACTACAACCCCAAGGATTCCCATCAAGATGATGTGGATCCCGAAGAAGAAGAACTAGAGAGTTCTTGAGGGTGACTCCGCCAACATACTTCACTCACATTCATTTTGGCAAAAACTTGTGCAATCAACTTCCATATTGTGCACTAGTTCATGGAGTCACAAACCCTCTTGTTGGTAAGTCAAGGGACAAGGTAATCATTGCTTTCATGGACATCATCTATTGTGTACTTCAATCTATGTTGTAGGATCGAAAGTATGTCTAGAGGGGGGGTGATTAGACTACTTGACAATATAAAAGTTCAGCCTTTTGATAAAGACAAGTTTTTGGCAAGTTCACAATGATGATCAAGTCAAGTATCACCCTACACATGCAATTCTAGAGTATAGGCAGCGGAAAGTAAATTGCACATGTAGTAAAGAGAGGTGGAGAAGAGCAAACGCAATTTGGAGACACGGAGATTTTTTCTCGTGGTTCCGATAGGTGGTGCTATCGTCAATCCACGTTGATGGAGACTTCAACCCACGGAGGGTAACGGCTGCGAGAGTCCACGGAGGGCTCCACCCACGAAGGGTCCACGAAGAAGCAACCTTGTCTATGCCATCATGGCATACGCCCACGGAGGACTAGCCTTACTCGGGGTAGATCTTCACGAAGTAGGCGATCTCCTTGCCCTTACAAACTTCTTGGTTCAACTCCACATCTTGACGGAGGCTCCCAAGCGACACCTAACCAATCTAGGAGGCACCACCTCCAAAAGGTAATAGATGGTGTTGATGATGATGAACTCCTTGCTCTTGTGCTTCAAATGATAATCTCCCCAACACTCAACTCTCCTCACTGATTTGGCTGTGGTGGAAGAAAGGATTGAGTGGAAAGCAACTTGGGAAGGCTAGAGATCAAGCTTCATATGGTGGGAGTGGAGCAACTTGATCTCAACACAAGGGTAGGTAGTTTTCTTCTCAGAAATGTAAGGTAGGAGTGGTAGTTCTTTCTGATGGCTCTCTCCACGAATGAAGAGGGGGTGGAGGGGTATTTATAGCCTCCACACAAAATCCAACCGTTACACACATTTGACCAATCTCGGTCAGACCGAAGTTGACAACTCGGTGAGACCGAAAGTTCAAAACATGTGAATGTTGGGATTTTTGGTGGGACCGAAAATACAATCTCGGTGAGTCCGATTCTTCCAAAGACTAGGGTTTGCCAATCTCGGTGGGACCGACTTCATCATCTCGGTGACACCGATTTGATGATGAATGTTCTGAAGCTTGGCAACACTAGTTTGGTGAGACCGAGTTCGAATCGGAAAATCCGAAATTTCTAGGGTTTGGCTATATGGTGAGGTGGTTCATCTCGGTGTGACTGAGTTTATGGAATCGGTGGGACCGAGATTACTTATGAGTGTATATTGGAAGTGAGAGTTCTTGATAGTTTAGGAGATATATCACTAAGCACTTTGAGCAACCAGATCATTATCATAACCTCATCCCTTTTAATAGTATTGGCTTTCCTATGGACTCAATGTGATCTTGGATCACTAAACCAAAAATGGAGTCTTGAGCTTTTGCCAATGCTTGCCTTAGCATTTTGAGGGGTCCACTTCTTCAGTCATTGCCATACCCATATCACTGAACTTTCTGAAATGATTCTCAAGAAACTATTAGTTCAATGATATATATATGTTGTTATTAATTACCAAAACCACCCGGGGATTAGTTGCACTTTCATATGTCCATGGATATCCTTGTTTGTTCCTTGTGGGACTAACCCATGTAGGTATTGAAAGTGCCCGAATCCAAAGGATTGCTCCCAACTCTTGATGATCTTCATCAACATTGAGCATCCACATCTTCAACATCTACATGAAGTCTTCTCGACAACCCAAGGTTAGTTTGACCCTTTAAAGGGGTTCTCACATCTAGGGGAGCTTTGCTCTAAAGAATTGAGCTAAAGCATCTTCAAATGATGTGAACACATCAGTGCTTTATGTAAAAGTGGTAACCCCACTTGTGCTTAAACGATGAGTATGACCTATGATCAAATGTTCTCATTTGGCTCCTAAGTCAATATACTCATATATAGATGACCTAGTCATCGACAAATTGTGTGATAGTAGCTAGAGTTTTGATTGTGCATGTTTGACACATATTTCATTTGCTATCTTATTGTGTGAGCATGTTGGATGCATGATTTTATCCATTCGAGGACATCCATTTGTTGCTTTGGTCTTTTGATTTTTTCGACCAAATGGATGAACAAGAATGCCTAAGTACCTCCCTAGCTATCTATGCTTTCTTGTCTCAAATTCTATTCATGCTTACATCACAAACTTTGAACAAGTCATTTTGGACCCTCCGAGTGAGGAGCACTTTCTGAGCCACCGATCCGACAAGGGCTAACTTCCAAAACCTTTTAAGTGATTTCGGTCAGACCAACACACTCAAACTCGGTCAAACCGAAAACATTTAGATTGATCTAGGTTTTCACCTCGGTGAAACCGAGTTGTGATTTTCGGCGTGACCGAAGTGCATAACTGCCCTGCAGTTATCCATCTCGGTGCCACCGAGTTTTACAACTCGGTCCCACCGACAGCAAAGGGGTATATATACTCCGAGGGCTGCGCGCGTTGATTTCTACTTCAAACGTTTCGCCCCCGCACCCCTTGCTGCCGTCGCCTTGGTCTCCGGATCGTCTCCGTCGTCGCCTGTGCGCCCTCGCCGCAGGTCTCCGTCGCCGTCAACGGATATCTTCTCCGCGCCGTTGCGCCAGAGAGAAACTCCACCAAGTTAGGGTGAGTTTGATCCCACTCGTGCTCCCATCTCCGATTCAATGCACGTTTGGTTTGCCTGTAATCTTGCCACGATTGAGATCTTCTGTACACAAGATTAGTTCCTTTGAACGAAATTCGAGTAAAAGTTTTAGGGTTAGGTTTCCGCGAACACATCTCGGTGAGACCGATTTTACATTCTCGGTATGACCGATTTGGCCTATGGCCATTACTCGCACCTTCGATCCAACCGAAGTTGTGCAAATCGGTGTGACCGAAATGAGGATTTAGCGAAACCCTAGTGTTTTCGGCGGGACCAAAACCCACCGGTCCAACCGAAAGTGGTGTGAATGCTTGTTTGAACACTTGGATTCACGAATTTTAAACTCGGTCTGACCGAAATGTATTCTGTGAAAACCTAATACTGAAATTTGAACTCATTTTTTTTGCAAAATCTTCTGTAGTTTGTGATAACTCTTCTACTCTGCCTACACCTTATCTATTCACAGGTTGTCAGCCATGTCAGATGCCAGTGACAGCCAGAACAGGTCAGAGTCACCTATAGCAGACATTCCAAAGGCAGGCACTAGTCCTGAACCCAGCAGCTCATCAGATGATGGTGAGAGGAGTACACCAAGTGGTTTACCTCCTGCAGCCACCAGGGCCAGAAAGAAGAGGAACTCAGATGAGGAAGACTCAGATTTTGTCGTTGAGGAAGAGGTCACCTCAAAGCCCAAGAGGAAAGTTGTTGCCAAAGAGCCTCAAGGTCAGCAAACAAAGAAGGGCACCAGGAAGGTCAAGCAGTCCACTGTTGCTAAGAAGCTAAGTTTGGAAGAGGAAACTACGAGCAAAGTGAAGAAAACTTCCAAGAGGAAGAGGTTAGTGCATGATGATGCAGCAGAGGAAGATGAGGATGAGGAAGCACCCCAGCCTCCTCAGAAGCCTATGCTCATGGGTGATGCCATCAGGGCAGGAGCCACTTCAAAGTCCAAGCCATCTGCTCCAGTCAAGGCAGCTCCAAAGAAAGCCTCTTGCCAAGCCCAGAAGACAGTCAGAACATCCCAAAGCATCTCGAGAAGAACAAAGATGATGTGCCACCAATGTGTCGATGATGAAGGACCAGTTTTTTGAAACTTCGTCCAAAACTGCCACTTCACAATGATGCTCATCCACAAGCTGAGAACATGAAGGAAAGGAAGGATAGAGGTCTCAGGCTATGGAGACAAGCTGATCCATATGCCGTGAGGAGAAGAACTGCTATTGATCCCAGATTTCACACCAGAGAGCAGCAGGACTTCTATGAGGCTGTCTTGATGGACAAGAAGCCCATAGTGGCGCATACACAGATTTGTTGATTGGAAATACATTGTGATGAAGAGCACAGAGACTTCTTTCCACATGTGCATGAGAGCTTCACCGCATGTGGTGTTGCAGACTTTGTAGGTCAAAAGTTGACAAGTTGGAATGATGAAATGATTATGCAATTCTATGCCATGACTCATTTCTATCCGGATGGAAAGATCACATGGATGATTGAAGGCCAAAGATATTCTTCTTACATTGAAGAATGGGCAGAATCGCTGAATGCTCCGGTGCCAAGAGAGGATGATGTTGATGTGTATGGTATTCCCAAGAAGAACCATGAATCCATGAAGAATATGTACAAAGAGGTTCCAGCTAAGGATTTGGGAATATGGAAGCTTGGCTCAGTGTACTATCTCCAGGCAGGTCTACCTACCACAAACACAATTCGAGGCATACCTTGATGCCCAAGTGCAGAGATCATCGCATGATCGGAGGATACTCTATCAACATGCTGCATATACTTGATGAGAAAGCACCTTTCAAGGTGATGGACTTAATAGTAGAAACTATTAAGAGGACTGCAGCTGACCAGAAAAGGTCGTGTGGATTTGCCCCGCATATTCAGATGCTTATCAATGCCAAGTTTGGCACGGGCACATTCTTGTTGGATAGAGAGCACTTACCACTTTGCAGCCTCGAGCATGAGGACAATGATGTTGTGATGGATGAGGAGGACCCAACATCTGTTGAAGGTCAAGCTAAGATTGAAGCTGCCAAGAAAGCTAAAGTCGAGAAGGAAGAAGAAGAAGCAGCAGCAGCTAAACCAAAGAGTGTTGGAGAACAGCTACTTGAAGCTACCCAAAGGATTGAACAACGCTGCCAGCATTATGCAGTCTCGGGAGAGCCTAGAGAGGATTGTTGAAGACAAGATCCACGCTTTGGATGTGAAGTCGATGAAGTGCAAGTAATCACAACAAGCTTGAGGCAGATATTGAGGAAGCAAAGAGGGAGAAGGAAGAGCTTATGCGTGAGATGCAGGATGACCTAGTCCAGATGCTTATCAACAGATCGCTCCGGTTCCCACAGACCCGATCAGCTACTATATCGATGGTGACACGGGACTACAGCTTTGGCACCTCCCACAGCTCCATCGGTTGCTCCGGCTCCGGCTCGGTGACCACTCCTCCAAAGCCTGAGACATTAGTGAAGTCTTCGCCGATCTTGCCATATCAACTCCAACATCAACCTGCATAGAGCCGCCCGCAGAGTCCCTAGTGACGCTTAGCTCTATGCCTTTTCGAACTTTTTGGTAACTTGTTGCCAAAGGGGGAGAAATTGTATAGATCATAGGACTTCGAGAGAGAGAGTGCTTTTGTCTTTGCGCTTTTGCTCTTTCGTTCATTTGCGGTTTCTTTGAGATACTTTTGGTTTTCGAGACATTCTGTGTGCTTGATACTACGTTTGATCCTATCTTAATGAGTGCTTGGTCGTACTATGCTTTAATGTGTGCTTAATGCTTATCATATGCTATTCCTATCTTGTATGACCATTTACTCATGTCTTGGTGATTGGGTGTATGCTATTCATTCTTATCATTTTGTGCGCTCCACCAAGATGTATGTGACATGGAAGAGTGACCCATGATCCTAATCGATTGTGCATTTGCATTCAAACGCAAATCTTAAATAATGCACAAATTTAGGGGGAGCTCTTGCTTATCACATACTTCTCAAAGCGACGATATTATTCATTGATTATATCCTTTGTCAAAGCTTTGATCTATATGTTGTCATCAATTACCAAAAAGGGGGAGATTGAAAGTGCAACTAATCCCGGGTGGTTTTGGTAATTAATAACAACATATATATCATTGAACTAATAGTTTCTTGAGAATCATTTGAGAAAGTTCATTGATATGGGTATGGCAAGGACTGAAGAAGTGGACCACTCAAAATGCTAAGGCAAGCATTGGCAAAAGCTCAAGACTCCATTTTTGGTTTAGTGATCCAAGATCACATTGAGTCTATAGGAAAGCCAATACTATTAAAAGGGATGAGGTTATGATAATGATCTGGTTGCTCAAAGTGCTTAGTGATACATCTCCTAAACTATCGCAACTCTCTTTGCTATATACACTCATAAGTAATCTCGGTCCCACCGATTTCCTAAACTTCAGTCACACCGAGATGAACCACCTCAGCCATAAAGCCAAACCCTAGAAATCTCGGATTTTCCGATTCGAACTCGGTCTCACGAAACTTGAGTTGCCAAGCTTCAGAACATACGTCATCAAATCGGTGTCACCGAGATGATGAAGTCGGTCCCACCGAGATTGGCAAGCTCATGTCTTTACGAATCGGACTAACCGAGATTGTATTTTCGGTCCCACGAAAATCCCAACGTTCACAAGATTTGAACTTTCGGTCTCACCGAGTTGTCAACTTCGGTCCGACCGAGATTGGTCAAATGTGTGTAACAGTTGGATTTTGTGTGGAGGCTATAAATACCCTCCACCCCTCTACATTCGTGGAGAGAGCCATCGAAAGAACTACCACTCCTACCTTACATTTACGAGAAGAGAACTACCTACCCTTGTGTTGAGATCAAGTTGCTCCACTCCCACCATATGAAGCTTGATCTCTAGCCTTCCCAAGTTGCTTTCCACTCAATCCTTTCTTCCACCATAGCCAAATCGGTGAGGAGAGTTGAGTGTTGGGGAGATTATCATTTGAAGCACAAGAGCAAGGAGTTCATCATCATCAACACCATCTATTACCTTTTGGAGGGTGGTGCCTCCTAGATTGGTTAGGTGTCGCTTGGTAGCCTCCGTCGAGATGTGGAGTTGAACCAAGAAGTTTGTAAGGGCAAGGAGATCGCCTACTTCGTGAAGATCTACCCGAGTAAGGCTAGCCCTCCGTGGGCGTGAGCCATGATGGCATAGACAAGGTTGCTTCTTCGTGGACCCTTCGTGGGTGGAGCCCTCCGTGGACTCTCGCATGGCCGTTACCCTCCGTGGGTTGAAGTCTCCATCAACGTGGATTGGCGATAGCACCACCTATCGGAACCACGAGAAAAATCTCCGCGTCTCCAAAATTGCGTTTGCTCTTCTCCACCTCTCTTTACTACATGTGCAATTTACTTTCCGCTGCCTATACTCTAGAATTGCATGTGTAGGGTGATACTTGACTTGATCATCATTGTGAATCTGCCAAGAACTTGTCTTTGTCAAAAGGCTGAATTTTTATATTGTCAAGTAGTCTAATCACCCCCCCTCTAGACATACTTTCGATCCTACACTTCAAGGTAGACTTCCAAACTTCACAGACTTCGTTCACCGGCAATCCACAATGACTCTTGGATGCTCAGAACGCGACACCTAACCGGCTGGAGGATTCACAGTCCTCAAGTGTAATAAGTCTTCAGGTCACATGCATGTAAAGACTTGATGATGCCTAACACTCTTTGGCTCTGGGTGTTTGGGCTTTGTCCTCGCAAGGATTTCTCTCTCTCAAAGGCTTCGAGGTGGGTTGCTCTCAAACATCAAAAGTCGTGCACTAACTCTGAGCAGCCACCAATTTATGGTGTAGGGGGTGGGCTATTTATAGCCACTAGGCAAACCCGACCTGATATGTCCGAAATGACCCTGGGTCACTAAGGAACTGACACGTGTTCCAACGGTCAGATTTCAAACACACACGGCAACTTTACTTGGGCTACAAGCAAAGCTGACTCATCCAGCTCTGGATAAGATTTGCTCTCATTGTCTTCGCTCGAAGACATAGGATTTAGGTTGAGCATCACTTCAGTCATTCTGACTTTGTTCACTTGGACCCCACTTAACAGTACGGTGGTTCCTATGACTCAACAGAGAAGAAAAGGAAACAACGAAACAACACAGTCTTCGCGCTCCATTGTCTTCACTCAATGTCTTCTCATGTCATAGTCTTCAATGTGAATATCTTCACATACCACCATTGTCGTCAATGTCTTCATACATTTTTAGGGGTCATCTCCGGTAGGTAAACCGAATCAATGAGGGACACTACCTGCGTTATCCTGCAATTCTCATAAACGCATTAGTCCCTCAACCAAATTTGTCGTCAATACTCCAAAACCAACTAGGGGTGGCACTAGATGCACTTACAATCTCCCCCTTTTTGGTGATTGATGACAAACTGGTTGAAGTTTTCAACGGGGATAAAGTATGTGAAATTGTAAAGGATACGGTATTGTCTTCATAAGTGGCAGAGGCTCCCCCTGAAGATGTGCATATAAGTAATTTGCTTTTGGAATGCAAATGCACATGACAGGTTGTACTTGTGGAGATCCTCTTCAACTTATGAAGATAATTCATCATGCATGAAATGATATAACTTAGAGAATGACATGCATAATGAAAAATGGACGTCTGCAGAATGATCTAAGTGCGGAAGTTATCATCGCACATGCGGAATTTATCATTGCATCACAGAAAAGCAAATAAGTAGCAGACGACCATCGAGTTTAAGTGTTACAACTCAAAGAACCAAATGTATCAAAAGCGAGAGTTGTAAACACTAGGCAAAATATAAAGCAACCGCCCATATGAACCCGCTTGAAGACTATCAAACTCATACGCTTCTCCCCCTGTTGTCAGTAAGGACCAAAAAGGTTTGAAGACATAGAGCATCTACTCGTTCCCATGAGGAGTAGGTGAAGCAGCAGGGTTGTCATTGGTGTTTGGCGGTGCAGACGAACTTGGTGTAGTGTCGATGTGTGCAGAAGTAGGGGGCGGTGAAGTAGCATCGTCTTCATCATCGATCACTTTGGCATTCACAGTTGCCGCGGAGGAAGAATAGTCAGAGTCTTCAAGAGATGGTGTTCGACGTAGGATAGCATTTCGTGGAGGAGTGGAGTCAAACTTGAATCTTTCAGTGAAGCCATCGTCTCGAAGATCTGCTTCAGCACTAAGCAGTGTCAAACTCTTCCATGATCGCCGACAGGTCTCGTGAGTGACAAAAGCATTCTTGGTGGCAAGATTTCGAATGCGATTGACGTCCACCAAGAGGCTTTGCATCTGTCGCTTGAGCCAATAGTGATGTTTGTCTTGTTTCTGATGTAGTGCCACAAGAAGTTCTTGGTCATTTAGGACGCGAGAGCGCTTCTTAGGCCTTTGGGCAATTGTGCTCTCAGTAGCTTCAGTTTGCGCACGATGAGGCAGACGAGTGTTACCAGCCATTGGATAGACACGAGTTACTACTTGGACTCCTTCCATGGGCTGAGTGAAGCTTTGGTGATCAGCATTTTGAAGACAAAGAGGCTTCTTGGCAGGCTCAGGGTATATGGCTTCAACTGACATATCAACCTCTGGTAGAAAGATCAGATGATTGCGAGCAGAGGGCTGATAGTTGATAGTAGAGTGTAGCTTGATGAGGCGCATGACCCATGGAGCATAGAATTTCAGGCCAAAAAGGTCAGATCCAGATGCAGCAAGTTGCCGGATGAAGAATTCTTGTGTATTGAAGCTGATGCCATTGAGGATGTAAAAGACCAATGTCTTCATGGCTCCTTCAAGTTTTGTAGCTCATGAATGCCCTTTGATAGGCCATAGAGTTCGCCTGATGATGTGATATATTGTGCGAGGTAGATACTCAAGGTCATCAATAAAGAACTCCTTTGGGTAATCAACGTCAGATGGTAGAGGCTTCATCATGCTCAACATTTGGCTCATGTTGGGCTCTGGCTTATGGAAGATGCTCTCCAGTGCATTGCGGTGGAGTTGACAATCAGGTTCATACAGCTCTCCGGGAGTGGGTAGGCCTGTAAGCTCAATGGCGTCAAGAGCTTTGGCTTCATGATGAACATTTCCTGTCATCCACTCGAGAACCCATGTCTTTATATCCCTGTTGTAGCCGCAAATGTGGAGGGTAGCATAGAATTGAAGCAAAGTTCCTCATTCCAATGTTCTTTATGCATCACAAAGTGAGTAGACCAGCATCACAGCGGTCAAGTGCTTCTTCTAAGCATGGAAGTCCAGCAATGGCCCGATGTCGGCGCATATGAGGAAAATCGCCCTTGATCATCTGAATCACGGAGAGTAATAGCCGTTCTTGATAGCTCGAAATGATCGGATGATATTCTTGGCTTTGAGTAGGGTTCTTTGCCTTTGTCAAAGAAGGTGTTGTGGGCTTTGAAGCCATTTGCATTGAAGGACCCAGTAGAGGTGGCGATGCACAGGAACCTTGGCGTCTTGGCTTTGGTTTCGGACGAGGCCTATGCTCAACATGATAATCAAACTGAGGACTAGAGGCATTAGGCAGAGGGACCAGAACGGGCCATTTTAAAGTGATCAGCTGACCATGGTTGTATGCTTGCTCAATTGTATAGGGCCTTGGTGGTGAAACAGAGCGAGGGCAATGCAGCAGAGGCGTCAGTACACAGATGATGCTAGGAGCAGTTGCATCATTGGCTTCTGGCACATTGGTTGGTGCAGGCTCCACATTTACTTCAGCCATGACTACGTCATTGGCTTCATTTGTGTTGGTGGTGGCAGCCTCAAGATTTTCAACCTCCACTTGATGAATGGAGGGTCGAACCTTTGCACGTTCACATCGGGAAAAACTTCTTGATAATGGGGAGTAGGGACACGGTCTTCTGCTTGTTTGTCATCGGCTGATGTAGCCGGATTGTCTTCAGCAGCTTGGGCTTCAGACACGGAGACATTCACGGTCGGAGTGGCTTCTAGGAACACTTGACGTGCAACAGATGGGTGGTGCACTTCTCCTTCGAGCGCTTCGAAGAGGGACTTGAGCCTTGGTCCTTTATGAACTGCATAATCTTTGGCGACGCCTTTGGAGTTGGTTGTGCCTCAAAGTCAGCCTCTTCTTCTTGCACAGGTAGTGTGACTAGTTGTTGTTGGGGAGTACTTGGGGAGTCTTGTTGTTGTGGGTGATCAGCCCATGATGCATCCTGAGCAATTGGCGTTAGAGGACGACCAATGCTGATGAGTTCGTTGTTCGTTAGAACAGGCGATGATACCAAGTTGTGTTCGATCTGAGGAAGAACTTCATCATCTTCAACATTGTCATTGTGACCAATGTCTTCAGCAGCTGTGGGATCAACTGTTGGAATGTCTTCAGCTTCATGAGCCTCTGTGGAAGTAGGCTCATGAACTATCATCCGTCGTTCTTGGTGTTCAGATGCAGGACGAACCATTGAGATAGGTTCAACAACTAAGGGCTCTGTGGCAGCAGCCCGACTATTCTTGGTTTTGCGCTTCTTCTTAGAGGGAGCAACATCAGGGGCTTCAGAATTTTTCCTTTTTCTAGCTTCAGCCTCGGCAGTCCTCGTCTTCTTCAGTTCTTAAGCAGTTGATATTACCTTTGACTTCGAGCCAGTCATGCTGCTTGGGAAGACTATGCGAGGTTCTTCCTGCCTTGATGGTGCAGATTGGGCAGTTGATAGCTTCTTCTTCTTTGCAGCCATTCTGGGGTCAATGCCAGGATGACCAAGAGCCTTGCGCTTCTCAGCCTCATTGTAGGCTAGTACACACTTGTTAGCCAGACTCTTCATACGCTCAGAGAGCCTTGAGCTTCTTCGCGCTTCTTGAGAAAGGCTTCTTTAAGCTCGTGCAACATGATCTTGAAGTTTTTGACATCTTGCATGCTGAGCCTTGCCACATGCTTCTTGAACTGAGCTTTCTCATAGTCGATCTTGTGCTTCAGTTCAACGATGCGCTGAGCAAGAGCGAGCTCAGAAGCAATGGCACCATTGAAGGAGACACTGAGGCCAATGGGAAGTTGCAGATCTTCAAAGCTGAGATTTGGGGTGTCAAACCACTCATCAATGAAGTTATGGATGATTGCCACATCGAAGAGAGGCAAATTATTGAAGATCTCTACTTCTTCCTTGCTCTTGATCAGTTGCTCAAGAGCATCATCTGCAAGATCTTCATCGCTGGACAGATCAATGTGCTCTTCTTGCAGAATGGCAGCAGGAGTCAAGGTCTGATCAGTATGCTTGATGATTTTCTTTTTCTTCTATGTCTTCTTGGAGATACGGGATAGTTCTTCAGACTGCACACTGTCTTCAGGAGGTGCAGTGGCGAGTGGCTTCACACGTGAAGCTTTTGGAGGAGCAGCTGATCTTGAAGCCTTAGTCTTCTTTAGCTTCTTCGGCTTTGGAGGAGGAGCTGGGGCTTCATCAGTGTCAGCATCATTATCAGAATGACCCACTTTGGCACCTTGGACCAATATGTAAGTGATGAGGCCATCAAGGTTGGAGAAGGGGCCGATGACATTGGGTTTTGCATCACGTGAGCCATTAGCACGGGGAGCAGATGGACCAGGGTTGAAGTCTAACCCCAAGGACTTCTTGTTTTCCTTGGCCGATGCCTTTGCGTGCTGGAAGTTGCGCTTGAAGAGATTTTCGTCACGACAGCAGAGCAATGATGATGGGTCGGCATGTTCAGGCTGAGGTCCACGGACCATACAAGGATAGAAACCCTGTGCAATAGCTTCAGCTCTGTTCTTGGGTTGAAGACCTCGATAGAGAATATCACCCCAAGGACTTTTGATAGCATTCTTCTCAGCGTATTCCTGGGTCACAAACTTGTATTTGAACCATTGTTCAGCCCAATAGCGTCGAATCCATTGGATTCGTGTCATGCGCTGATGATATTTTTCTTCAGGATCTGTCTTGTAAAGCTCTGCGAGGTCATCAGGCAAATCTTTTGATGTTCCCCCACGACGCTGTCTGCCACCCTTCCTTACTGATTTCTCTGCAGCCATGAACTTCAAACTGAATGGCTTCAACACGTTCAAAGGCTTCAAAGGCTTTCGCTTGCTGGACAGACATGAACTAGCTTCGGGAGAGTTAATGTGAAGCTGTAAGAATTCTGCAAATGAATGCAGACTATGAGAACCAAGGGATTCTCCCACGGACATGTACCTGTGACAGCATTAGAGATGCGAGGGAAGGGGAAGAGGTCAGATGCATTCTCAGAAGATTTTGAAGATAAATTAGTTTGAAGACATTGACCTCATGATGTGAAGACATTCACTTATATATTTAGAGTTGGTTCCAGATTTGTACGAATCCGTGAATAAGTACAAGTGAGGAATCTAACTAGATATGAAGCTTAAGTGAATATACTAGGCGGTATGAGATGCGCATGAATAGATCTAACATTATGCAGCAGAAACCAATTTTGGTAAATAGGATGAATCTTTGAGGATCAAAAAGATGGTAAAAATAGAGTTGTATTTACCACTCGAAGAACTGCTAGATGGGATGAACAGGAGACCGAGCAGTTCAATCCACCGTGCCCTAACTTGGCGACGGAGGACACCTACGGCGGCGGTGGAGAGGACGATGTCCACGGCCGGCGTGAGGACGGCGTCGGAGAAGTCGCGGCAGCTAAGCGCTTCGTCGCCGGCGTCGTCGAGAGCTAGCGGTCGTGCTAGGGTTTTGACGAGGTGGAGAGGTGGAAGAAGGTTTTCTTTACCGCATGGGACATGTATTTATAAGGAAGTGTGCGGCACAACGCAATTACGCAGGTGCCCTTGGCGGTTCACATCTGAGGGGCACGTGGCAAGCATGCAACATACTCAGAGTTGTCCCACGTTCCCACGCCCGCCAGGCTTGTCGGATGGTTGTTCCGGCTTCTCCGGATTTCAAACAATAAGGATGATTTATTTTAAACCGACTTAATGTTTTTCTCTGTGTCTTCTGCTGACAAGGACGCAGAGAAGACATTCAACAGTTTCAATAGAATGCATATGATTTGGACAGATAGAGTTTGAGACAGAAAGCATAGAGAGATGAGGGTCCAATCACATTCACTTAGTTCAAAAGATTCAACTAGAAAGACATAGCTATAAGTGAATGCTATAGAGGATAGAACACTAGTATATATATTAGAAAGCAACCAAATCAACATAGTGAAGAAAATCATGAAGATAAATTGAAATTGAAGACAAACTAAATGCGAAAACATTGCAAAAATAACGCCACAAGTGAAACACTTCAAACAGAGAAATTTGGTGGTGGCGTTACCCATCGTATAGGAAGTATTAGACCCAGACACGGCGCACAATTATCGTGGCGCTCCGAAGTCTAATTCCATGTTAATGTATTCACACTCAGAATGTAAGTCTTCATTGATTGAAGATATACTTTACTTCGTGTGTTGCACATCTAAGTCATCAACATGCACAAGTGTTAGGATGTGTGCCTGATCACAGGACATTTGAGGATTCCAAGATATTTAGCTCACACCATAACTTGCAAAACCTTTTCTCATCCAAGGGCTTTGTGAAGATATCGCCATTGCTCTTGGTGTTGGCGTGAATGATGTCAATATCTTTCTTCATGACATGATCTCGAGAAAGTGATGGCGAATTTCAATGTGCTTTGTCTACGAGTGCTGGACTGGATTGTTGGCAATCTTGATGGCGCTTTCGTTGTCGTAGAAGAGAGGTACTTGTTTCAGATTGATGCCATAGTCCTTGAGAGTTTGCTTCATCCATAGGAGCTGAGCGCAGCAAGATCCAGCAGCAATGTATTCAGATTCAGCAGTTGAGAGTGATACATGGTTCTGCTTCTTTGAAGACCAACATACAAGTGATCGTCCCAGAAAGTGACATGTGCCTGATGTAGACTTGTGATCCACCTTGTCACCAGCATAATCTGCATCCGAGAATCCAACCAAATCAAATTTTGAGCCCTTTGGATACCATAATCCGAGTGTTGGGGTGTAAGCCAAATATCGAAGAATTCGCTTCACAGCTAAGTGATGCGATTCCTTTGGTGCCGCTTGGAATCGAGCACACATGCAAACACTAAGCATAATATCTGGCCTAGATGCACATAGGTAAAGTAAGGAACCAATCATGGAGCGGTATACCTTTTGATCGAACTCTTTACCGTTGTCGTCGGGACCCAGATGGTGTTTGGCTGGCATTGGCATTGTGTAACCTTTGCAATCTTCCATTCCAAACTTCTTCAGACAATCTTTGAGGTATTTTTCTTGAGATATGAAGATGCCATTCCTTTGCTGACGAATTTGAAGACCAAGGAAGAACTTTAGCTCACCCATCATGGACATTTGATATTGCTCTTGCATTATGTATCCAAACTCATCACTATACATCCGGTTGGTGCAGCCAAAGATAATGTTGTAACGCCCCGGAACCGATGCGCCAGGTGTCTGCCAGTTATTCGCCGTCGTTGCCATGTCATTTGCTTGCATGTTGCATTTTATCATGTCATCATCTGCATTTCATATCATGTCATCATGTGCATCTCATTTTGCATACGTGTTCGTTTCTTGCATCCGAGCATTTTTCCCGTTGTCCGTTTTGCAATCTGGCACTCCTATGTCACCCGGCGTCCCCTTTTTTTCTCTAGTTGTGAGCGGGTGTTAAACGTCCTCGGAATGGACCGAGTCTTGCCAAGTGGCCTTGGTACACCACCGGTAGACCGCCTATCAAGTTTTGTGCCATTTGGAGGTCGTTTGATACTCCAACAGTTAACCGGGTAACCGTAAAAGCCTCTTTTGTGTGCAGCCCAACACCCCTTCCAAAGTGGCCCAAAACCCATCTAAGTCTCTTCCATGCTCTCCGCTGTTCGATCACGATCGTGTGGGCGAAAACCGCACCTCATTTGGACCCTCCTAGCTCCCTCTACCTATATATATGTGATCCTCCCCGAAATCCCGCAGTCCAAACCCTAGAAATTCCCCTCGCGCCGCCAGACGTTTCTTCTCCACCGACGGACATGTCCGCCGCTGCCCTCCGACCAATCCCTGCCTGCCACGTGGCATCTCCGCCACCACCGCCGCGCGGCCGGTGAGCTTCGGATCGGGCCCGCCCGCCCGTCGCCGCCATGGTTGCGCGCGCCCCACGCCCTGCGCACCTCCCTCCCACCGTCGGCGCTTCTTCCGCCGCCGTTCGCCGTGCGCCTCGCCTCCGTCGCGCTTCGCCGCCGCCTCCACTCGGCCGGCGCCGCCCCCTCACCGTCGCGCCGACCCGCCGCCGGGGCTCGCGCCGCCTCGCCCGTCGCCGCGGCCCGTTCCGCCGCGCGCGCGTGCGAGATCCGTCACCGGCCGGCGGATCTGCCCCTTCGCCGCCGCCGACTTCTCCGTCGCCGCCGCCGTCCAGCGAGATCGGCGAGAGCCCGATCCGCGTCCCCCCGCTCGCGCCCCATGGGCCCGCGCCAACCTGTGGGCCGGCCACCTCACCGACCGGCCCAGCCCGACCTCTCCGCCGCCCAGGTCGGCCTCTCCTTCCTTCTGGGCCGAGCCCAATGGGTGAGATGCCCTCTTTTCCCCGCCCTGTGCGACGTTTAGCTATCCAACGCGCGTCCTAATTTTTTCTGAAAATCGGCCAAGTCCTTTTCCTGCATATTTTTAGCCCCTGTTCATCACATCATAACTCCATGCATACTGCTCCGTTTCGTGCGTGTAATATGTCAAATTGTTCTTCTCGAAGAGTACTTCATTTCATTACATTGAATCATGTTCGTTTGAGCTCATCTTGATGCCTGAATCACCGTTGCAAGAGTGTTATTATGATGTTAATCTGCTGAAACTGTTATAACATGCTCATTTGTCATTTTTGCCATATTTGATGTGTGCATCCTATGAGGTTGATGTCTACATGAGTTTTGAACTATGATATTCCATATTCACAGTGGTTCCATCCATGTATTTTTGTGAGTCTTGTAGTGAGTGCATCGAGCTCGTGAAGTAGGGCACTTGCTGTTACTGTTTTGCTAGGCTGATTCTGTTATATTTCGTTGCTATGTAAACCTGCTGCTACAAGTCGTTCTATGCATAATCTGGAGATGTTCACTAAGGATGAATTGTTATACATGTCTTTCTCTATCCATTCCTTCCCCTGGTTGAATATATAGCCTACTGTAGCTGGTTGTTATCTTGCTCCTAAGTTGCTAAATAATGTTGCTGTCAGCCTGTTAACATTAAGTTCAGTTTTGGCCATGTATTTTGCTAGTGATCCATGCACCCTATGAACTTGTTATTGCCATGCTTAGCTTCATAAACATGTATTCTTACTGTTGGTTGCCTTGACATGCCATGTATTGCTCTGTGGTGAGTGGTTCAAGCTCACCAACATGCCTACTTATTGTTGTTCCTGCCATGTATGAATCTGTCATATAACTTGCCATGTTTACATGGGTGCCATCATATTTTCTGTGCCTTTTTGGCTCATTGTCAGTAAGGGACTTTTGTTATATGAAACTAGTAGATTCATGCCATGCCTTTGTTTGTCATGTTAAGTTCCTGTAACATGTTGTTTGATAGCTCTAAACATTGCAACCTGATGTTATTTCTGCAAAGTCTGTAAACTGTTATTATATGCAATCTGGCCATGTCCTTTTGAGCATGTTCTAGTGATTTATGGAGATAGCTCAGTGTTCATGTTTTGTCATGCATTACCTGTACATCATGCCCATGCCTTTTGTTATTACGTTGAGATGATGTAGCATGTTGTTTTGGTGCTTGCAATATGCCTAGTTGCTGTTTTGGATAGTTTGTTGCTATAACTTGTATAGGGTGTGTGTGTGTGTGTGTGTGTGTGTGTGTTGAACCGTTGCTCCGTTTTGAGTGTGCTCTATATGAAACTTTCTTGATTTTGCATATAGTTTCATATTATCATGTTGCATCCTTGTTTTGGTGTGTTTGCTTGATGTTTGCATCAATGCCATGCTTAGCTTGTTTTGCTCATATCTTCTAGGCCGTAGCTCCAAATCTAATGAACTTTATATGTAACTTGACTAGAATCTCGTGTAGATCATCTTGGTGCATCTTAACTTGCTGTTTAACAACTTGAACATAAGGTTTATTCAGATCTGGACCAATTTCGACATTTGCATATGAGGACTTACCAGAATTGTTATATGTTGTTCCCGGCCTCATTTAAACTTGCTTTGATGTGTTGCTCTTATTTGCATCGTCTCTTGCCATGAGTAGCTTCATGTAGCTTTGTCATGCATCATGCTTGTTGTGCATCATGTCTTGTCTATGTGTGGTGTGTTTACTATGTTGTGTGCTTCTTCTCGATAGTTCCCGTTTCGTTGCGATCGTGAGGATTCGTTCGTCTACGCTTGGTTCGTCTTCGTGGCTTCATCTTCTTCATGGACTCGTCCTTCTTCCTTGCGGGATTTCAGGCAAGATGACCGTCACCCTGGATCTCACAACTATCATTGCTATGCTAGTTGCTTCGTTCTATCGCTTTGCTGCGCTTCCTATAACTTGTTCTTCAAGCCTCCCCAAATTGCCATGAACCTCTAACCTTTTTGACACCCTTCCTAGCAAACCGTTGTTTGGCTATGTTACCGTTTTGCTCAGCCCCTCTTATAGCATTGCTAGCTGCAGGTGAAGATGAAGATTGCTCCATGGTGGACAGGGTTATGTTGGGATATCACAATATCTCTTATTTAATTAATGCATCTATATATTTGGTAAAGGGTGGAAGGCTCGGCCTTATGCCTGGTGTTTTGTTACACTCTTGCCGCCCTAGTTTCTGTCATACCGGTGTTATGTTCCTGGATTTTGCGTTCCTAACGCGGTCGGGTGATTTATGGGACCCCATTGACAGTTCGCTTTGAATAAAACTCCTCCAGCAAGGCCGAACCTTGGTTTTACCATTTGCCTCACCACCACCTACCTTTCCCTTGGGAGTAATTAACCCAAGGGTCATCTTTATTTTAGCCCCCGGGCGGTGCTTGTCTAAGTGTTGGTCGAACCGGCAGATCAGGGGCCACCTCGGGGCAACTCGAGGTCTGGTTTTACTCGTGGGTGACCTATCCGGTGTTGCCCTAAGAACGAGATATGTGCAGCTCCTATCGGGATTGTCGGCGCGTCGGGCGGCTTGGTGGTCTTGTTTTACCATTGTCGAAATGTCTTGTAAACCGGGATTCCGAGACTGATCGGGTCTTCCTAGGAGAAGGAATATCCTTCGTTGATCGCGAGAGCTTATCATGGGCTAAGTTGGGACACCCCTGCAGGGTATAAAATTTCAAGAGCCGTGCCCGCGGTTATGTGGCAGATGGGAATTTGTTAATGTCCGGCTGTAGATAACTTGACACCAGATCCGAATTAAAATGCATCAACCGTGTGTGTAGCCGTGATGGTCTCTTCTCGGCGGAGTCCGGGAAGTGAACACGGTTTTGGGTTATGTTTGACGTTAGTAGGAGTTCAGGATCACCTCTTGATCATTGCTAGTTTAACGACCGTTCCATTGTTTCTCTTCTCGCTCTCATTTGCGTATGTTAGCCACCATATATGCTTAGTTGCTGCTGCAACCTCACCACTTACCCCTTCCTTTCCCATTAAGCTTTGCTAGTCTTGATACACATGGTAATGGGATTGCTGAGTCCTCGTGGCTCACAGATTACTACAAAAACAGTTGCGGTACAGGTTATGCGATGATCATGGCCGAGGCGATGTTTGCTTGTTTTGGAGTTCTTCTTACGCTTCTTCTTCGATCGGGGATAGGTTCGGTCGGCAGCTTTGGGCTAGCAGGGTGGATGTCGTTTGAGCTTCTGTTTGTGTTCCATCCGTAGTCGGATGTTGCTCTTATGTTTGATGTATTGTTGTATTCATGTGGCATTGTATGCCTCTTGTATGTATCCCTATCTATTATGTAATGTTGATGTAATGATATCCACCTTGCAAAAGCGTCTCCAAGATGCGCTTCTATCCTTGGTGGGATCTTCAAGTTCTTTTAGGATAGAGTCGCATCTTGGGCGTGACAAATGTCATCCACATATATTTGGCACACAAACAGTTCACCATCATATGTCTTCGTGAAGAGTGTGGGATCGAGGGATCCAGGTTTGAAGCCTTTGCTCTTGAAGTCTTTGATCGTATTATACCAAGCGAGGAGCTTGTTTGAGGCCATCTGATTGCTTTGTTTAGCTTGTACACCATATCGGGATGTTTTGGGTCTTCAAAGCCGGTGGTTGAGCTACGTATACTTCTTCTTCAATCTTGCCGTTGAGAAATGCACTCTTCACATCCATTTGATATAGCAAGATGTTGTGGTGGTTAGCATAGGCTAGCAGTATGCGAATAGCTTCAAGCCTAGCCACAAGAGCAAATGTTTCATCGAAGTCAATTCCTTTAACTTGAGTATATCCTTGAGCATAAGGCGTGCTTTGTTTACGACGACTTGACCATGCTCATCTTGCTTGTTTCGATATATCCATTTTGTGCCAATAATGTTATGCTTGCGAGGTCGGGGCGCTTGACAAGTTCGAACATTGTTCAGCTTGGCTGTTGAAGTTCTTCTTGCATAGCTTGTATCCATTCAGGTTCCATAAAGGCTTGACAACTTTCTTGGGTTACGATATTGACACAAAAGAAAAGTGCCTGAAATTTGCTAACCGTGTTGCTCTTGGCGAGTAAGTGGACCAGTGCATTGATGCTATCAATTATCTTCTCAATTTGTACTTCATTTGCAACTCGAGGATGAGCGGACGAAGACTTTGCTCTTGCTGATCATTGTCATCATTGGGAGGATTGTCTTCAGTCTGAGCATTGTCTTCAGGTTGGTTAGGTGCAGAAACGATAACTTCCTCTTCAGGTTGTGCTTTAGAAGGCATAATTTCACCAGTTCCTATCAGCTTGATAGATTCGCTGGGCGGAGCTTCGTCTAGTGTACTTGGCAGAAGCTCTGTTTGTGAACCATTGGTTTCATCAAATCGCACGTCCACAGTTTCGATGATTTTGTAGAGATAGAGGTTGAAGACTCTGTATGAGTGCGAGTCCTTTCCGTAACCGAGCATGAAGCCTTCGTGAGCTTTAGGTGCAAATTTTGACTTGTGATGGGGATCCTTGATCCATCACCTAGCTCCAAATACTCTGAAGTAGTTGACATTTGGCTTCTTGCCAGTAAGGAGCTCATAGGATGTTTTGTTTAGAAGCTTATGGATGTAAACACGGTTGATGATGTGACATGCTGTATCAATAGCTTCAGGCCAGAACTTTCTTGGTGTCTTGTATCGTCGAGCATTGTTCGAGCCATCTCAATGAGGGTTCTGTTCTTGTGCTCTACGATGCCATTTTGCTGAGGTGTGTATGGAGCAGAGAACTCATGAGTGATTCCCATTGTATCCTGATAAAGATCAAGTCCGGTGTTCTTGAACTCAGTGCCATTGTCACTTATGATATGCTTGATCTTGATGCCATAATTGTTCATGGCACGATTGGCGAATCGTCTGAAGACATCTTGCACTTCAGTCTTGTAGAGAATTATGTGCACCCATGTATATCTAGAGTAGTCATCAACAATGACGAAGCCATAGAGACAAGCTGTTGTTGTGAGGGTGGAGTAGTGAGTAGGTCCAAATAAGTTCATGTGTAGCAGCTCGAAGGGTTGAGATGTTGTCATGATTGTCTTCGAGGGGTGCTTGGCCCTAGTCATCTTTCCAGCTTCGCAGGCACCACACAGATGATCCTTCTTGAACTTGACACCCTCGATGCCTATGACATACTTCTTCTTGGCGAGTGTGTGTAAGTTCCTCATGCCAGCATGCCCTGACCTCCGATGCGAGCCGGCGATGCAAGCTTTTGCAAGAAGACATCTGGCAAGTTGTGGACCTGCTAAGAAATCTACCATGTATAGATCATCTTTCCGATACCCTTCAAAGACTAGAGACTTGTCAGATTCCATTAGTACAAGGCAACGATATTTTTTGAATAGCACAATCATGTTCAAGTCACAAAGCATCGAGACAGACATTAAGTTGAATCCAAGGGATTCAACAAGCATCACTTTATCCATGTGTTGATCCTTAGAGATTGCAACTCTACCTAGACCCAATACCTTGCTTTTACCAAATGTCGGCCAAATGTGATGTGACTCTTGTCGATGGGCGAAGGTTGAGTCCATGAGAAGACTTGATCACCGGTCATATGATTAGTGCATCCGCTGTCCATAATCCATTTTGAAGCATGAGGTGTCATACCCTACAGTGCAGTTAGGAGGATAGGCTTCACAAGGAGTGTTGTGAAGCATAAGCATTTGGCGCATACAAGGATTATCACAGCTTAGATCAAGGTTAGGACTCATAGTATGACAGGTAAGCGATTCAGATGTGAAATACATAGTAAGATCATTTTATCATGCGTGCCTTAATGTGTTTTAGGTCCCCGGCAATAGCATCGGACGCCTTTGATTTCAGGCTGGAGACCTTTCTATGCAAAAGAAAATTAGTTCTTCTTAACCACCCACATATTCATGTGTGGCTTAGAAGCAATGAGTCTAAGTGCAGCATCTGAGAACTTCGGGTTTGGAGCCCTAGCAAATAGCCTCGCAGGAGATGAATGATACTCATATGAATAGGCAGAAAAGTTCTTAGTTCTATGAACATAGCGGTTTGAAGACACACACTCATATTCATACGTCTGAGTATGGTTTCCCTGCAAAACATTGGCGTTAGGGTGACTCAGGTGAGTCCTGTATCTGTATGAAGCCTTTGGGCCATATGAAGCCATAGGTCTGGGGTTTGTCTTCTTACTTGGTGGTGTCATGATGACATTCACAGGAAGATTCTCAATACACTGCTTAGGTACCTAGATCTTCTTCATAGGTGGTCCATTCCTGCAGTTAGTACCAATATACCGCAAACACTTCACCATTCGATTCTTAAGCAGTTTATAGTTTGCATCAAAGGATTCATCAATGATAATAGGATTAGCACGGGTAAAGCGGATAAGGTGGATGGATCCTTGAAGGTTCCTTTGCACAACTCATGTGGTTTTGGGATACTGCTCAGGCTTCCAGTAGGAACCATCAACATTCATTTTCCTCTCGAACCCAAACCCTCTTTCCTAGGGTTTCGGTTCAGAATATGCTTTTTGAGGACATCGCAAAGTGTCTGATGTCCCTTCAGACTTTTATACATCCCTGTTGAAGACAATGCAACAGTAGCAGCAGCGGAACATTCAGCAACAGAGGTAGCGTTATCACACTCAATGCATTTTAGACATGGTGGTTCATATCCATCTGGCGGGCCCGATCCATTGGCGCTGAAGTGACTCATTTTCTTCTTGAAGATCTTCATGAGCCGCTCTCAATTTCTCAAGCTCTTGCTTCCTTTGAAGATAATCATAGGAGAGCTTTTCATAAGTGGTTGAGGCGTTTCATGGCGACTTTCAAGTTCTTGGTACTTAGCATGAAGATTTTTATGTCTTCAACTAAGGACTGTGAGCGTGTCATTTCGCGTCCAACAGTCATCGCTTTTGTCTAACAGTTTTTGAGTATGTTCCATAGCCTTTTGTTGTTCAGTTGTAATTTTAGCAAGTGTTTTGTAGCTGGGTTTGGATTCACAATCAGAGTCATCTTCACTTAATGTTTGAAAGTAAGCATCACGTGATTTTACCTTGGCACCACGTGCCATGAAGCAGTAGGTGGGAGTAGGATCGTCTTCATCATCAACTTCAGCGTTGGTGTGGAAGTCATTGTCTTCAGTGTTGAAGATGGACTTGGCAACATAAGCTGTGGCTAGAGTCAGACTTGCAACGCCAGGGTCGGACTCCTCTCCAGACTCCACCTCCGCCTCCTCAGAAGCGGACTCCTCCTCTGAATCCATTTCCTTGCCAACGAAGGCACGAGCCTTGCTAGATGAGCTCTTCTTGTGTGATGAAGACTTGGAAGAAGACTTAGAAGAAGACTTTGAGGATTTCTTCTTCTTCTTGTCATCAGAATCATATTCTTTGTTCTTCTTCTTCTTCTTCTCATTGTCCCACTGTGGACACTCCGATATGTAGTGACCAGATTTCTTGCACTTGTGGCAGGTTCTCTTCTTGTGGTCATGGGTGGAAGCTTCATCATTCCTTGAGCTGGATCGTGAAGACTTTCTGAAGCCTTTCTTCTTGGTGAATTTCTGGAACTTCTTCACAAGCATAGCAAGTTCCTTTCCAATGTCTTGGGATCATCAGGCTGCGCAATGATTCTTCTTGAGATGAGGAAACAACTTTTGCCTTCAAAGCGAGTTCGGCCATAGTTGGGACCATAGATATCTCTTTTCTCAGAAAGCTGGAGCTCATGTGTGTTGAGCCTCTCAAGTATATCAGACGGATCGAGTGTCTTGAAGTCAGGACGTCTTGTATCATGAGGGCAAGGGTGTCGAAGGAGCTGTCAAGTGATCTCAGTAGTGTCTTGATGATTTCATGCTTGGTAATCTCGATTCTTGCCGAGAGCATGAAGCTCATTTGTGATGTCGGTGAGGCGATCGAGCGTGAGCTGGACATTTTCATTGTCGTTTCTCTTGAAGCGGTTGAAGAGGTTGCGAAGAACAACGATCCTTTGATCTCTCGGGTTGAGACGCTTCGTTGACCTTGGATAGCCAGATCCCAGACTAGCCGGCGTTTCAGAGCACTCACACGGCCATCTTGTCCTTTGGTCGATGACCACAGATGATGTTCTTAGCGGTAGAGTCGATTGAATGAACTTCTTGACATCGGCAGGGTGACACCTTCACCTGTTTTGGGAACGCTGTTCTTGACGACATACCAGAGGTCGACATCAATGGCTTCAAGATGCATGCACATCTTATTCTTCCAGTAGGGATATTCAGTTCCATCGAACACGGGGCAAGCAGCGGAGACTTTGATTATCCCTGCAGTCGACATAGCTAAAACTCCAGGTGGTTAAACCGAATCACACAGAACAAGGGAGTACCTTGCTCTAATACCAATTGAAAGTGCTAGTTATCGGCTAGAGGGGGGGCTGAATAGGCGATTTTTATGAAAGTCTTCAAAACATGGAAGTTTCAAAGACAAACAATAGAAATGACCTAACTGATATGCAGCGGAAGATAAACTACACCAAGCAAACCATAGTCAAGTATGCAATAATGTGAAGGTACAGGACTAATAGCAGCTTAGTAGTAAGGATCAGGATGGAAGATAGTATGAAGCCAACCAACGATAGCAGTCAAGCAATGAAGTCAAACAGGTACGACAGATAGGCAATTACTTCACGAAGACAAACTCTAAGTAAGGGGAGGGAAAGGATAGAACCAGTCACTTGTTGAAGACACAGGATTTGTTGGACCAGTTCGATTCTTGTGAGAAGCTATGCGTCAGTTAGGGAGGCTGAGATTCAACTCAGAAGACTGCGTCTTCACCTTATTCCCCTTGAGCTAAGGACACACAGTCCTCGCCCAATCACTCTGGTAAGTCTTCAAGGTAGACTTCCGAACCTTCACAAACTTCATTCACCGGCAATCCACAATGACTCTTGGATGCTCAAAACGCGACACCTAACCGGCTGGAGGATTCACAATCCTCAAGTGTAATAAGTCTTGAGTCACCTGCATGAGAAAGACTTGATGATGCCTAACACTCTTTGGCTCTGGGTGTTTGGGCTTTGTCCTCGCAAGGATTTCTCTCTCTCAAAGGCTTCGAGGCGGGTTGCTCTCAAACGACAAAAGCCGTGCACTAACTCTGAGTAGCCACCAATTTATGGTGTAGGGGGTGGGCTATTTATAGCCACTAGGCAAACCCGACCTGATATGTCCAAAATGACCCTGGGTCACTAAGGAACTGACACGTGTTCCAACGGTCAGATTTCAAACACACACGGCAACTTTACTTGGGCTACAAGCAAAGCTGACTCATTCAGCTCTGGGTAAGATTTGCTCTCATTGTCTTCGCTCGAAGACATAGGATTTAGGTTGAGCATCACTTCAGTCATTCTGACTTTGTTCACTTGGACCCCACTTAACAGTACGGTGGTTCCTATGACTCAACAGATAAGAAAAGGAAACAACAAAACAACACAGTCTTCGCGCTCCATAGTCTTCACTCAATTCTTCTCATGTCATAGTCTTCAATGTGAATATCTTCACATACCACCATTGTCGTCAATGTCTTCATACATTTTTAGGGGTCATCTCCGGTAGGTAAATCGAATCAATGAGGGACACTACCTGCGTTATCCTGCAATTCTCACAAACGCATTAGTCCCTCAACCAAATTTGTCGTCAATACTCCAAAACCAACTAGGGGTGGCACTAGATGCACTTACAGTAACTCTCCGGCAAGCCCCCCTCCACACTGCGGCTGGTTCTTCCTTAACTCCAGCGAGCACCCCCCCTGAAAATCGACCGACCCAAAAGTCGATTCAGTCGACTGAAGTGTAGCTAAATCGGTACGTGTGAGTATTGCATGCATGCATGCGAGCGTGGCGGGCATGTTTGTGCGCATGTGTGCTGAGTTTGTATTCACCACAGTGGCTCATGCATGCGTGCAATTAAGACTAGCTCAGCATATCATCACAAGCCGATCCTTCTCCGTGTGGTTAGGGGGCGCGGGCTGCCAACCAGAGGTCTCATGACTTCGAATCCCCATCGACCACTAATTTATTACCATTTCTGTCTTTCATATACGCGCTGACGGGTGGACCCTATGGTAATGGCGCTGCTGAATGTGGACCATTTGACTGGTCAGTTGATCATGTCATCAACAAATTACAGAGTTGTATGGTGAGCCAGTGACCGTATGATCACCATAAAATGTATTTTATTAACACAGTACAGACTCAAACTACCATTTCTTACTTTCATATATGCGCTGATAGGTGGACCCCACAGTTACATGCACTGATGGTGCAACACTAGTTGCGCCACGTGGAACGTTTTACTAGTCAATTGATGGTGTCATCAACAAAATACAGAGTTGTACGGGTGAGCCACTGACCGTATAATCACGGCATGTATTTTTTGAACACAGTACAGACGCAAGCGCTCATATATACGCACAAACACTCGCTGCTATAAGCACACACACGCAGACCCTACCCCTATTAGCACCTTCGAGAGAGTGAGCCAACATATGATCTTGAGATTTTACGAAGTCACCCTGGGTGCCTTGCAGTCGAGGGGAACGTCTCCTCCCATAGAACGCACATCGCCAGAAAATACCGAAATTAATCTAGGATAAATGTGAGCACTAGGATTTTAACCCTGGTGGGCTGGGGAAACCACTGTCCTCCTAACCATCCAACCACAGGTTGGTTAGCACCACAAAATGTTTATGGTGACCGTGATGAGCTTATTCTGAAGTCTAGTGACCATATCGTGCTTCCGCTTCAAATACAATGACCGTAAGTGTCGTCAACAAAATACGGAGCACGCATCAAATACAATGTCCGTCAGTGTCATCAATAAATATGGAGACGTGTCGTGAGCTAGATACCGTATGATCACCACGAGAATGTATACGGTGATCGTAATGAGCATATTCTGAAGTCCAGTGACCGTATAGTGCTTTCGCTTGAAATACAGTGATCGTCGAGCATGAATGTGTCAGGGGCATGCATGCTTTTAGAAGGCCGAGAGATAGTTTGTGTGCGTACGTCAAAGTCGTGTAGAAAGAGGGGGTGTCTGGTGGAGACAAGGAGAGATATGCCCTTCGTTTCTCTTTCTCGTGACTAATATTTTAGGAGAAAATATAAACATTCACAATGCAGAACAAATATTATTGGATGCACCATGCAATTAACTTTCATGTATAACATTGTACTATTGTATATGCTTATTTTCTTAGTGGCAAATATCATGTGGGGTGTGGTGGGCACATCATTTATAGGTGTGGTCGGTCAATGTGAGGACTCATGGGTCAGTTCCATCCTGCACCACATAGGTTGTACCGAGACGCATTATACAAAGACCCATGTGGAGGACCCGGCGTACAAAATGAAGCTACCAGAGTTGTGGAAGACTCTACCCCCATTGATGATAAGCCGACTATATATGATTTGTCACCCTAGGCCCCGAGTATGTTATAGAAGCCCAGGGGCTAGTTCGTCGATAGTATACACACACGCACAATGCCTGGTATTCACGTGTACTTTGTACACACCCCTATCACAAATATACAGTACCAAGAGTAGGCTTTTTCCTCAACTGCAAGGGCCCTGACTTGGGTAAAACTTTGCCTCATATTACCATCTAGCCTAATAGTCAGGGATATCCTACCGAATGATTTGAAGGAATCATATCTGCCAACTACTAAGAGAGAGGTGTGTGGGGGGGGGCAATTGTGCGAGAGAGGCGTAAAGATAATGTGCGTGCGGGAGACACGTAGGCACATATATGTGCCTATAGAGGGCTAGTAGAGACCGTGCGTGTGTATATAAGCATGTGAGAGAAATAGTGTTTTCCAACTGAGATTAGTGAAAAGAGTGGTACATAGTAGTAAGAAAGAGAGAGGGAAATATTTCGTGAGTATGTGCATGAGACACCCCGGCACCCCGGGACAGATTGTGAGCATGTGTGAGAGAGAAATGTCGATGTATATAAAGTGTGTGCACTTATGCATTAGATAGATAGATATATAGCGCATGTGTGAGAACGGGCCGAGGCATAGTGCATCTACGTGTAAAAGGCGGGTCTACACATTAAATTAAAATATAAATGGCATTATTATTTTTGGATGAGATCATGAATTTTGCAATTTGCGTATGAACGAACATCAGTCTATTAGACACCCATACTCTATTGAATTCTAGCATGTGCATGTGTTTATTTCATATCATCGATCCATAGAGTGAGAGTGGTTTGAAATCCAAACAATGCATTGCTTTTGCAATTCATATATAAACATTAATTGGTGCACTCCATGTTGTTAGTGTGAAGCACTTTATACATTTGTCACTTACATGTATACATTCCAAATTGCTAGCTACGGAATAGAATACATGTTGAATTCAACATAAAGCGGGTTTCGAAGATTCGAATTCATAGGAAGTGCATTCATCTATTTGAATCTGAGATAATGGCATTTGTAAATCAGATCTAAAAGGGGACATCAATCTTTGTTGTGCGTTTGAACATGCTATATATTCATACGCATGTCTAACTATTTGTTGCAACCAAGGAGAATATATCTGGAACCATGCATGAACTGAGGTAAGATGCATATTTTTTAATATATATACTCGTGTACAATGTATATTCAAATGTACCCTCTCCATTCCAAAATAATCGTAGTTTTAGGATTTTCAAGAGTTAAGATTTGTGAAGTTTGACAAATCCTGAAAGTTCAATTCAAGAGAACCGAAAATGTTAATGCTTGTGCTCCCAAAAATTAAATGAAGCGTCAAATAAGCCTCTGGCCACCCGAAACCGCGCGAGACTAATGTTTGGTGGTAGGATATTACTCTCCTAACTCTGGCCCGTGTAGCCTATCGGCCCGATGTCGAAAGGTCTAAACCGGGGTAGGTTTGTAAATTCACCAAGACGCCAGTCTCAACCACCTCCGAGAAGCATTCATACGTCGTGGGCTCCTAAACACCCATGCAATCAGACGAAATCTATCCCGCCCACCATTTGGGACACCTGAGATTACAGTCCTACCCCCGGCCCGCAAAATGTCCGAAATTTTAGATGGGGGCAAAGTTTGTAACTTTCCCCAAATTTCAAACAATCGCATCCCAAACCGAAACATTGTTCCCCCTTAGTTCCCCCTCCTTTCGTTTCCCATTTCATACTCTATGTGCACCAAAACGCCCTCTCCACCAGCCGCGAAACCCGAGCCTCCTCCGTCCTCCACCCTGTCGCGCCCAATCCACTGCCGCCCTCCTCCATCACGCTGGAGCCGGTACCCGGCATCATCGTCCAATGCAACCGCAACGCCCTCAAGGACTTAGCAGCTAAGGCCGAGGCGGAGCGGCCTGCACGACGTCGACGCCGATGTGTGCCATACCAGAACCACTTCGACCACGCCGTCCTACGCCTCATCGCTGCCGCTCCACTGTCGCAACCGTCCACCACACCGGAGCTATTCCCGCTATGCCGTCGTTTGCTGCCTTAGATCTGGTTCCCCGCCGCCGACAGACGGCCATCGCACCACACTCAACAACTTGGCCATTGGTCTGTCCAAGGCTCCACCGTCCTCCACAACTTCGCGTTTCCCGCAAACCACAAGAAGATCGTTGGAAAAACAGAAGGAGGACACAACATTGCCAGCAGAAAGAGGTACTCCTCTTCCCTTATTTGTGCAAATCTTATGTGTCTTCTCACACCATAGTCATCCCACGAAAGAAACTAGTTGAGCGCTTCTTACTGCATCTTCTTTGTAATACTAAATGCACAAGGTTTCCTCCCATTTACTATTTCACCTTGGCTACTAGTCACTTGATTCGCAATTAAAAGAAGCAGCACCCGCTTACGCACGCGGAGCACCAAGTCCGCCTGGTCACCGGGGAGCGGTACATTGGTGTCTATCATAGGGTTGTGGGGCGCAGGAGCTGCTTGCGCCTGATCTGGAGGTCAGCGGGCTTGAAGGGATGGCCAGGGGCGGTGCCAAGCACGGCTATGCGGTGAGGTCGAGGGGAGGGCGGAGGTAGAGGACTGGGCCAGTGGTTGCTGGTGTTCCGAGGAATATCGTCAACACTGACTGGCTGGAGGTAGATGAAGGCGATCTGCCCGTTCTTTGTTCATTGGACGGTGCAGAAAAAATGGATTGACCTATGTATTTTCAGTCGACTATTATTTTCATAGGACCACACCTTATGGTGTGATGGAGGAGCATCTGCATTTCCTAGCCATCCCTGTACTCATATTTCAAAATCTGAGAATCTAGTAATTCTGTGTGCCATGCATGTTGTAGAGCTATCTTACGTCTCCCGTCATTTATTTCTCACTGACCTGCTATCTACTACTTTTACACTGTACTACTTGTGCACACACTACAACCATGCTCACACTATTGTTTTTCTATGCATGGGTATTTCAGACTTTGATGCAGTGGTGATGAATACGTAAAAGAAAAGACAGAAGTCACTCCAGTGTAATTCGAAGACAAGCACTAACCGTTTCAGCGCTCTAAAGGGTGTAGTGTTAGCAGATGAAGATAGTAAACATAGCTCTGCAGTTGATGATCTCAATTATCACACACAACCATCCCAGGTGCTTGCTTTAACTTCGCGCTATCAAATGTGGTTGCATGTAGCATATGGTGTATAGCTTGTATTGCTTTCAATTTGGTTAAATTGCATATGCTTACTTTACACATTATACCTTTGACAATGACACGCCTTCATGTTTTTGGTACATGCTACATATGTCTATTAACCATGTTCGTACATCAAACTAATGATCTTTTGTATCCCTCATCAATCACTTATGATGAGACAGTCACCCCAGTGGGTTACTGTGAGACGCGCTACTCGTTTAAAGAGTGTAGGGTCATCCTCCCCACATGATTCTCAAGAAACAACAAGGCTAAATGAAAATACGCAACGTAGCTCTCTAGTTGATGACCACAATTCCCCTACACCACCATCAAAGGTACCTGCTCTTACTTGGCAATGTGATATGTGGTTGCATGTTGCATATGGTGTCTACCTTGTAATGCTTCTAATTAGGGTAAATTGCATATGCTTAGTTAACACATTATACCTGTGAATATGGCATGCCTTCCTGTTTTTCGTGCATATTACGTCTTTCTATTAACCATGTTCTTACATCATACTACTTTTCTTGTGCATCCCTCATCAATCACTTCTGACGAGACACCTTCAAGTTGAGAGTGTAATATTGGTGCCACTTATAATGAGACACATCAAACTTGGTAGAGTGATTTGGTTGGATCTTTCATATGGTGAATAGATTGCATTGCTTCCAATTTGTTGAAATGCCTTCTGCTTAGCGTTTTTCGTACATATTCCATCCTCCTGCAATGTTTTTGCCTTACATAAAAGTTGTGTTTGTCAGTATCATGCATCAACGAATTTGGAAGTGCAAATTTCATTCCTTTTTCTTGTGTGTTTACATGACAAAGCAAAATCTAAAAGGATGAAGGCACGGAAGACGGTGGTCCTCTGGAGCAACCAAAATAGATGATCTCTACAGATTCTCCTGCTACTCCTACTACAGTGCAAGTTCCAAATCTCATCTCCCCTACTCCACAGCCCTAGGTGCTTGCTCTAACATGGTAGTGTGATATCTGGTTGCATGTTGCATATGGTGCCTAGCTTGCATTCCTCCTAATTTTTTAAATTGCATCTCCTTAGCTTATACATTATAAATGTGAATATGACCTATCTGTTAACCATGTTCTTACATGAAACTACCTCTCTTCTGTATCCTGCATCAATCACTTACGATGAGACACCTTTATTCATTGCATATTGCATATTATTTCTAGCTTGTTGCCATGTATTGCTTCTAGTTTGGTCAAATACATTTATGAGGCCACCCTTTTAATTTGGCAGGGTGATATTAGTTTCATCTTTCATATGGTTTCTAGCTTGCATTGTTTCTAACTAGTTCAAACACCTTGTGCTTAGTTTACAGTTTATACATCATACGTGTCGATATGTCATGCCGTCCTGTTTTTCATACATATTCCATCCTCCTATCATGCGGCTGCCATGCATGAAAGTAGTGTTTGTTAGTATCATGCATCAATGAGTTCTGAAGAGCCAATTTTATTCCTTTTTCTAGTGGGTTTGACTTGACAAGGCAAAATCAAAAAAGAGGAAGGAAAAGAGTAAGGAAGTGGATGGTGGTGGTCCTCTGCAGCAACGTAAACAGAGCATATGTACGGATTCTCTTCGTATTGCTGGTGCATTACAAGTTCCAAGTCTCCGCTCCCCTACTCCACCATCCAAGGTGCTTGCACTAACTTGGCAGTGTGATATTTGGTTGCATGTTGCATATGGTGTCTAGCTTGTATTGCTTCTAATTAGTGTAAACTTCATCTACTTAGCTTACACATGATAGGTGTGAATGTGACACGCCTTCCTATTTTTGGTACATACTATATCTGTCTATCACACCATGTTCTTACACGAAACTACTCTTCTTGTGTATCCTACATCAGTCACTTACGATGGGACACCTTTAAGTTGGCAGTGTAATATTGATTTGCATCTTGAATATGATTTCTAGCATGTAGTGTGATGAGGACATCAATACCATTGTTACACCCACAACCCCTACTGCTACATATACTGGACCAATTACTAGAGCTCGCGCACGCCAATTAAATTATCAGGTACTTTCGTTTCTTGGTAATGATTCTAACGTTCATGATAATATGATGCTGCCTAAATTGGATACATTTGTTTTGCTTTCAAATGAAGGGAAGAACACTGGAGCAAGACCAAGCATGGAGATGATGGCATGCGCAAGAGGAACAAGAACGGAGTTACAAGTGATGATTTCAGGAGTTTGAAGCCACCATAATGAATGCATGAAGCCTTGGACGAAATATACAAGATGTCACTTCATAAATTTCGTCCAGAAGCTATTCTAGGTGCTGCGTCACCTTGTTATTGGGATAGGCCCATGTAATTTCGAAAATACATAAGTATAGGCTATTTTTAGAGTCTGTATGTCTGGGGAAACAAGAGATAGGGTTGGTTTCGGACCCTTACCCAAGGGCCAAAAAATCCCCCCCCCCTCTTCCTCCATATATATAGCCCTTAGGGAACCGTTTAGACTTTGGGTTTTGTTTAGATTGAAGTTCGCCATAGTTGCAACTTCATGTACTTCGTTTGTGTTCAACAACCAGACAAAGACGTCACAGAACCCCATGTTCATCAATTTCCTCTTATATTCGCAATATCCAGATTGCAATCTCAGTTTCTTGCTTGTTCTTCGGTTGCTTGCAAGAAATAGCCCCTCGTGGTCAGGTTGATCATGCTCCGGCGTGGTCAATAACCTCTCGGAGTTGGTTTATCGATTGCTAAGGCGCGACGTCCTCGCACGTTCATAGTCGGATCGTCGAAGTCTACTCCTCCCAAAACTATACCACCATCTCATCGAAAGACGGGACACCTTTGCCTCTATCAAGTGGTATCAGATTTCCAGGTTGCTTGGTGAGATTTAACAGTTTTTTGTAGTTTAGATTGAGTCTGTTCTTCATACCTACAGTCCACGAAAAAGCCAAAAAAAATTAGGGTTAGTTCATCATATCCGAACCAATTTGAGCCTTTGCATAATCTTTTTAGTGTTTTGCATTGTTGGATTTGCGGTTGCATCGTCGTGTCTAGTTGCTGGTCTTAGTGTCTAGTCCTTTAGAGT